>OZ059845.1:25614951-26252756 GCA_964057195.1 Orthosia cruda
TGTGTGGACTCTCCCTTCGTTTATTATTACCCCACTCTTCCGCAGCAAACGTTTGTGATTGTTATATTTATCAGGAAGTTTTCCCCTTGCTGTAATATATTAATTTTTTCCAAACTTTTGGCTCGGAATGTAGTATGTCTCCTATGGAAATCAAAACAAATTAACTATAAAGAACTAAGCATGAAAATCAAGGAAATCAAAATAACCATTATGTGTATTTGTCATAAATATCAACTTAACAACATGGAATTGATCGTTTTTAGGGTTCCGTACCCAAAGGGTAAAACGGGATCCTATTACTAAGGCTTCAGTCCGTCCGTCCGTCTGTCACCAGCCTGTATCTCATGAACCGTAATAGTTAGACAGTTGAACTTTTTTACCACCGCGACCGCCCCCTCTATCTCCGAAACTACTGGGCCTAAAATTTGGAAAAAAAGCACTACACTACATGCCTTACACTACAGGGAGTAATTAAGTGATCATAATTAACTAACTACCGTAACTACATAGGTATCTCATTTCATTACAATTTAAAAACTGAATTTGCATTTCAATACAAAACAATTTGGGCGGAAATATCTTGAAATTGTTGTTTTTCATTTCGCCATATTTTTTCACATGGTATTCCACTACTGATTTAACCAAGTTGTTCCGTGCCGCAGTGTCTAATTTACCATTTTTTTTAAAGAAGCTAGACAAATTTCTCCAGTATTATTGTTTTTTAAAATAATCGTTAAATTATCATTCTAAACAAAAAGAAAATACCATACATTAACACCAACCCTTATAGCTTCGTCACAGTTAACACCTGAGACCCCAAATTCACAGGTTAAGATGTAGTCGGGAAATGAAATGCACTAAATTTCATTAATCTAGCTTTCATACTTTGGGTTTTATTGATTCCTAAAATACCCGATTTTGTCACTGGCTCACTCAAAATATAAAGGCAAAACTTGCAGAAGATTTCTCTCTCGTGGTCGGCAACTCTTCACTGCTTGTGCTGGCCCTGGAACTGGGCGCAGAAAAATCGCTAGCAATGCTTAGAGTTTCATCAGATTCTGTCGCCTGTAACAAGCAATTATCAACGATGTTAACGACTCAGAGCCATAGGTAAAGTAAAAATAAGGTTTGAATTTGCTGGTACGAGTTGTTCCGAAAACGGTAGGTATAAGAGGAAGCCGTGACACCAAAAAAATTGAAAATAATAATATGAACACTTACATGAATAATGTTTTGGAGTTAGTTCAGTCCTCGCTTAAATAATATTCTTTCCTTTAAACTCGGAAATAATTCTTTCAGTTCCGTTTCTTGTATATCGTCAAGCAACTTGAACGAAATCTGATTTACTAAAAAACAAGAGATAAACCTATATAAATAATCTGTAAAATTTACTAAAGTTCGTTTTGTAAATATATCAAAGTAAAATATTAATTAGATAGGTACCTAACCACTATTTCTAGCTCAATATCTAGGCCTCCTATATATAGGGCCTATTATATAGGCCTAATAATTCCTATAATCTGACCCATTAGCGGCAAAACCGGAACACAAATAAATGTATAATTAATTAAAGTCACATTAAAGTACTCGATAACTTTCTTGCTTTTTGTAGTGATTAGCTATATACAAAAAAACACGTGGATTATCGGGCCTTGAAAAAAGAGGGGCTATATCCGTTTCAAGTTGAATTCTGCATTAGCCATCCCCACTCAATCGTTAGTTCACTGCACAATAAGCTATCAATATTACACATTGAACCACCAAAATTAGTTTATAACAATATAGGTAAATAAATAATATCGATCAAAATAGGCACTCACCTTCAAAGTTTGTTATAGTGTCTTCAGATAGTCCCCATTCTGTTAAATATTCGGCGAGTTTAAGTCTTCTTGAGACCCCCAAGTTTAAGTCTTCTTCTTCACTTTTCATTGCGAGCGAAGCGACTACTAACTAGCCGGCCGGCGTAAAATGAAATGAACGATGTCGATGAACGCAGACGCAAGCTCTGAAGTGCTCTGCTGCGCAGTGCGCAGCCGCCGAGCCGCGGTGGCGGCGACGCGAGGGCTAGGGTTGCCAACCGTACTTTATTATAAAGTGAAAATAATTTCAAAATAGATGACGTTATTGACGATAATGCTAGGCACTAGCAATAGTAGCAGTGGTAATAGGAAAAGAAAACGAGTGCAGCAAAGGAATGGCAATCCATTTTTAGGGTTCCGTACCTCAATCGGAAAAAACGGAACCCTTTGTCTCGAGAACGCGTAGTATTGAGTTCAAATTTAAACCATATACTCAAGTCTACGGTCCCTTGAAGCTGTGAAAAAAATCATACTTTTACGTTAGTGTATAAAAAGATACGGCCGTTTATGTCGCAAAACACATACATTTCGACATTCTCGAGGGAATCAAAATGATAGGGTACTTCCCGTTGACCTAGAACTATGAAATTTGGCAAGTAATATCGTCACAATTACTTAGAAATCTGAAAACTATACATTTGTAATCGCATCATAATAAATTTAGTCCTTTTTAAACATTATATTTGGAGAACTTAGTTGCGTTAAGCACCTCGTTTTTATGCGGCGTCATACATTTCAGGTGCATACTTGACTCAACTCGGCCAATTTAAGATGGAATAAGTGAAAGTTTGTACGGAAACCTCGGTGCGCGAGTCAGACTCGCACTTGGCCGGTGTTTTTTTCCGAGGTAATACTTTGCCAAACATACTTAAAGTGGTGTCACGATTACTGTGCGTTCCCGCCACTTCAGAATTTACAGAAAAGGTGTTTTATGCGAAGTGGCGTGACGACAGAAATAAAGCTTCTATTAAGCTTATACGCAATTATTTAAATTTGTGCGTTCCGCGTACCATGTTTAGATGCCATAAATATATTTAAAGCAGATACGGAATTGTTATTAGCTGAAAAATAAAACATAAATTTGTATAAAACAAATATAGTACATTCTTTAACGAATGTTTCATAACATTTGCGAGAAAATAAATAACTCCAAAAACTACAACCGCATCAATAAAAAAATTACTAAATTAACAACTTCACTTACAGATCAGAATATTTTATCCGTCAAAGA
The DNA here is from genome assembly GCA_964057195.1 of Orthosia cruda. Lineage (NCBI taxonomy): Eukaryota > Metazoa > Arthropoda > Insecta > Lepidoptera > Noctuidae > Orthosia > Orthosia cruda. The sequence goes on from OZ059845.1 coordinate 25,618,042, forward strand.
AAAAGGTGGCAACCCTACGGCAGTGGTCGCAAACAAAGGGCTCCGCGGGGCAGTGTGGTAGGAGGAAATAGTCGCATAAATTGAGTAGGTAGGATGGAAATGGTACTACCTATATTGCGTATTATTTTGTAAATTCTACGATACTGTTTAGTAATTTTAAATTTTTTTAACCACAGCAACAAGTACCTAGCTTACTTTTTTAAATACTGTTTAATGTTTCGTATTAATACGGTTGTTGGAGAAAATAATATGACTTTGTGCGGCGTTAAAAGTGAAAGATTGTAATAACCAAAGCAAGATAATTATAATGTTATTAGGTACAAGCATTTCACTAATTTAATTTGCAATGTACCTATCTATGTACCTATGTTTGTTTCTTCGGGTGGAATCTTGCAACTCAATTTTGAAGTAGGTAGATATCCTCAACCGATTGAGCTGAAATGGGGCTGGTCTGATGATGGAGCCGGAAGGTGGCCTTAGGAACTCTGTAATAAATAAAACAATCGTACCGAATTTGGGCTCTTCAGAAACGTCTTGGTGCTTACCAATTGCTGGATGTTTAAAGAAAAGTACCTACAGTTGGCTATAAAAGCTTGTCACAAAAATATTTTTTTTTGACAGAAACTAGATCACCGACAAGTAAAGACAAAACGATTCATTAATCACTACATAGTTTATTAAAACAAAATTGCTGCCCGCTGTCTGTCTGTCCCTATGTAGGTAAGTAATTAAGTACCTGCTTAGATCTTTAAAACTACGCAACGGATTTTGATGTGGTTTTTTTATAATAGATAACTAACCCTCAGTTTCCCACCTTAATATTATCGCAGAATTAATGTGACAAATTGTCAAGCTCGCGTTATCTGCTGTGATTGGCTGTCGAAAATTCATTCAACCAATCACAGCAGATAACGCGTGCTTGACAATTTGTCACATTAATTCTGCGATAATTTTAAGGTGGGAAACTGAGGGTAAGTGATTTAAGAGTAAGGTTTATATTTAACATAAATAGGTAGGTAGGTATGTAGTCTCAATTTGGACTCACAAATTACACTTCGAAAGTGTAAAAAACCAGCTGATAGAAAGCGATCTCTTCCAGACAGCCTTTACCACAGAATAGATAATTTATAGCGCCTTTACTTTGCTACTTCTAATACCTACTTACTACTAACTTTATTATTGTTAGGTATAGTTGAAATTCTTCGCTCGGTCGCATGTTTATAAAACTTCTAATGGATTTTGAATCTTATGAAGTCAACAATAAACGTGCTATTCGAACGGTCTGTTTTGGTACAACTCGGTCAACTTAAGTACCTACCTACGAGTACATAACTACTTCGTATATTAATGAACAAATGAAATGAGAGCAGTGGTGACCCAGTGGTGGCGGCACCGACTTACGAACAGTAAGTCGTGGTCTCGAACCCAGGCAGGCGCATTACTTTGTATAATTTATTTCATTACCACTACTCTCAAAACGGTGAAGGAAAACATCGTGAGGAAACCGGCATGTCCTAGAAACAAAAAATTCGAAGACATGTGACATCTACAAATCCGCACTGGGCCCGCGTGGTGGATTATAGCCCATTCCTTCTCACAGAGAGGAGGCCTGTGTCCCAGCAGTGGGAACATTAATAGGCTGATGATGATGATATTAATGAACAAATGTACCTACATACTTACTAGCTGTTAACTTTTACCGACGAACAGATTTTGATAAACTTATAAAGGGTGTAAAACACCTCATAACGAAGCCGAAAGGCACTTGTTCTCCTCGTCATTGCGATCATTTTTTTGTTCTACATCATACCTGGGAACCTTCTAGTTACGGAGATATTGGGGGTCAAAGTTCCAACATTTTGACAAGATTTTTTTTAAAACAAGTTTTTAATTTAAGATTTTTATTTTAAACCCCTCCACGACCCCCGTACTATTCAATCTATCCATCAGCACAATGTTTTGAGTGCCTTACATTGAGTTCTACCACAAAACATGATTTTTCACCCAAAAAAAAAAGTCGTTTCCCAGCAATAATTTTCTTTTAAATTTCTCTCGCCAAAGATCGCATCGGAGCACCGAAGTGTAGTTGTGCATTGGGTGGCGCGAGTCAATTTCTCGCTTTGCCCTTTCTATACGTATATATAGTTACGATATGTATAGTATTATGTATGTAATTATGTTACTGTAAAACCCGGACTATGGCAAATTACCGGTAAAACCTAAAATTTCCCTAGGCTTACTAGATTTTTTCGTTTTCGTGTGAGGATCTCCACCTCAGGCTCATGCTCACTTGTAAAAGTCCGTAATGATAATCAAAACGATAATTACACGGGCATCAAAATAAACTATCAATATCGTCGTCATTTAAATAAACCAAAATGAACATCATAATAGATGTTACAATTTTTTCAACAAAGATTTGTTTTAGTTAAATGTACAATACTAGTCAGTCGTTTAAAGTTAAACCATAAGTCTGATAGCGATTGCAGCGAGCGCCACTTTGCATCAGCAGTAGTTTTTCAGGGTTCCGTCCTTGAAGGGTGTCAAACGGAACCCTAATCATTATCATAAACAATTAATTATTTCCAAGTATAAAATTTTACAGTGAGATAATTCTTAGCTAGTTGAAATTTTCACATACTAAGAACCGTTATGGCGGACAAATCGTTAAATAATAAAAAACCGGACAAGTGCGATTTAAACTCGCGTGGAGAGGGTTCCGTCCGTATGACCCTATGCCCCTATTTTTACAATTCATTCATTTACGTAACACGTCCTTCTTTGGGTTACCGACTTACATAATTATGTGTACTTACTAAATTTCATCCCAATTGGTTCAGTGGTTTCGGAGGAAATTGGCTGTGACAGATGGATGGACAGGCAGACACACGAGTGATCCTTTAAGGGTTCCGTTCGTTCCTTTTGAGGTACGGAACTCTAAAAATATAAAAAAATAAGGGGAGGGGGGGGGTGGGGGGGCTTCCTCTAGATTAGATTATAGGGCATAATTCAACAAATAATAAAAACTAGTCAAGCTTAATACTTACTTATTTTTAAATAAACATGTAAAAATTATAAAATGTTGGTACGGAACCTTCGGTGCGCGAGTTTGACTCGCACTTAACCGAATCATTTTTTATCAAATGAGTCTGCTACTCATTACCAACTGTCCCGGTAAATGTAGGTAACTATAAATTGCTTTGAAACTAACATAGTAACAATGATACAATCATGGTTTTGACTTGTTCTACATAATGTACAATATTCTTTGTTAATTTACACCATGAACTCTTGTAGGGACTATATTTAGACCTCACCCTTTTTAGTTTTTTAGGTTCAACTGCGAGGTCTTGTTACATTTATCATATTATGTTTATGATAAAATCAGTAAACCAAATTGTTAAGATTTGTTTGGTAAAATGTACAATATTCTTTGTTAATTTACACCATGAGCTCTGGTAGGGACTATATTTTGACCTCAACCTTTTTTGTTTTGTAAGTTCAACCGCGAGTTCTTGTTATATTTATCATGTTTTTATGATATAATCAACCAAACCAAATTTTTGACCTGATATATCACTATCACTACATAGTATAAAATAAAGTCGCTTCCCTCTGTCTGTTCCTATGTATGCTTATATCTTTAAAACTCCGCAACGGATTTTGATGCGGTTTTTTTTAATAGATAGGGTGATTCAAGAGGAAGGTTTATACGTATAATAAAGGAGCGCAGGCGAAGCCGCTGGCAGAAGCTAGTATATAATATATGTCAGGGCAAAAATTAACGATTACAGTAAATTCAAAAAGTAGGCATCCTTAATTATTTCCATTTTGATTTTTGGGATACATGTAAAACTAATTAAAGCTGGGGTTTATTACTCATTGATAAAACATAATTAACGCGTTTACGGTTTGCAATTAATAGTGAAAATTATTCAAACATATTTTTGGGGGACTAATAAGTTAGATAAATCTCTTTACATGAAAATATGAAAGAACTTGATTTGTATTTTTGTTGACTATGTAAACGTCTATTCTGTGAACAAAAACGGCTAACCGCAGTCACCTCAACATTAAAGTCTATGGGTATTCAGGTGGCTCTCAACCCTTTGTCTAGAAATAATTCGCAAATTGTTTGGGCACATTATCGATCCAACCAGTACTGCCTCGAAAGAAAAATCTACTACTGCTATGTCTGAGGCAATCTTCCTTCTACTATTTGCATTTCACTGCTTAGAGGCATCAAATCGCCTTTCATTATCGAAAATGTTTTCTAAGAAAACTATTCTAATGGAACCAATTATTCATAAAGACGCCTACAAAAAAGTACCGGCAAAAACACTGTAACGTGTGAGATCTTATTAATGTAAACGGGGTATTTTTTTAAATTAAACATATTAGACACTATAAAGACATACAGCGTTCAATGAAATAAAATAAAGCTCAATATATAAACTAACTTTGTAATCGGCAATTTTTGACAGGGCACGGGTTCATACTTCATACTAATTTGGTCATCGTCCTTTGTCTAATAAAACGCACAATATTCTTTGTTAATTTGCATTATGAACTCTGGTAGAAACTATATTTTGACCTGAAGCTTTTTAGTTCTGTAGGTTCCACCGCGAGGTCTTGATATATTTATCATATTTTTATAATAAAATCAACCAGACTAAATTGTAGACATTTGTTTGGTAAAATGTACAATACTCTTTGTTAATTTACACCGTAAACTCTGGTAGGGACTATATTTTGATGGCAACCTATGTAGTTTTGTAAGTTCAACCGCGAGGTCTTGTTATATTTATCATATTTTTATGATAAAATCAACCAGACTAAATTGTTGAGATTTGTTTGGTAAAATGTACAATATTCTTTGTTAATTTACACCGTAAACTTTGGTAGGGAATATATTTTGATCGCAACCTATGTAGTTTCGTAAGTTCAACCGCGAGGTCTTGTTATATTTATCATATTTTTATGATAAAATCAACCAGACTAAATTGTTGAGATTTGTTTGGTAAAATGTACAATATTCTTTGTTAATTTACACCGTAAACTTTGGTAGGGAATATATTTTGATCGCAACCTATGTAGTTTTGTAAGTTCAACCACGAGGTCTTGTTATATTTATTATATTTTTATGATAAAATCAACCAGACTAAATTGTTGACATTTGTTTGGTAAAATGTACAATACTCTTTGTTAATTTACACCGTAAACTCTGGTAGGGACTATATTTTGATCGCAACCTATGTAGTTTTGTAAGTTCAACCGCGAGGTCTTGTTATATTTATCATATTTTTATGATAAAATCAACCAGACTAAATTGTTGACATTTGTTTGGTAAAATGTACAACATTCTTTGTTAATTTACACCGTAAACTTTGGTAGGGAATATATTTTGATCGCAACCTATGTAGTTTTGTATGTTCAACCGCGAGGTCTTGTTATATTTATCATATTTTTATGATAAAATCAACCAGACTAAATTGTTGAGATTTGTTTGGTAAAATGTACAATATTCTTTGTTAATTTACACCGTAAACTTTGGTAGGGAATATATTTTGATCGCAACCTATGTAGTTTTGTATGTTCAACCGCGAGGTCTTGTTATATTTATCATATTTTTATGATAAAATCAACCAGACTAAATTGTTGACATTTGTTTGGTAAAATGTACAATACTCTTTGTTGATTTACATCAAAACTCTGGTACCAACTTCAACCTTTTTAGTTTTGTAAGTTCAATAGCGAGGTTTTGTTATATTTATCGTAGTTTCCTTGTAATTCAGCCAACCTTTGCTAATTTGGTAAATCCAACAAACCTTTTTTTTCAGTGTAGTGTTATTACAGATGGAAAGATTCGGCTTCTCAACTCTGACTTTACCTACTAAATATTTCTCTTTTAAAAATAGTTTTAGAAGGTGTCACAATTTCTTAAGACTTTTGAAAGTCGGAATTCTATAAATTTTCGAACACAGGTACAGACACTAATCATATACCTAGCACTATATTCTTGGTTTTAAAAAGAAAACCAATTTGTGTCTTTGTACATCTACTTTATTATCACTCTATGTTGTGTGTCGTTTTATGTACAATAAAGAATTAAATTAAAGAAAAGGATGCCACAGATTACTTTTGACGGCTACATATCTTGTTTTTCTTACCCATCCTCGGTTTTTGGAATCCTCCTCAGTAAATCTGTCACATCTTTTGAAACCTACTATGGTTGGTTTTCAATAAAACAACAACCAATATTGAATTGAATCCCAACAAAATAATAAACAAATCAGGCTATCAGTTGAAGAGCTTGTTACACTTTTTACCTGACTGCCGGGTTGTGTATATCAGTCTATGTATATAAGTTTGTTCCTATGTGGCGTTCTAGAGACCAAACGCGTTGGCCGATTTTGATGATTCTTACGTCAATCGATTCGTTTTAACCCTGCGAGTGTCACTGGTTACATTAAAATTGGAAAATAGAAAATGGTGGCTTTTGGGCGCCATATAGTGGGGGACCAAATTTTATTTTTCGTCCAAACCCATCTGTGGGGTATCAAATTAAAAGGATTTCAAAAATATATAGCACTTATATGTTTAAATTTAGGTAATTCAATAACAAAAGTTATAAATAGAAAAAGTTAAATAAAAAAAATTCAAAACCCGACTCCTTAAAAAGCGAATTAAAATGACTTAAACAAGAAAAAAATATGCTGTGCAGTCGGAAGATACATCTGGTTTTAGTCAGCCAGCTCGCAAATATGTATCCTCCGACTGCACAGCACTTGTTATTTAGTTAGATTTATGTCTGTAGTTCTAATATTTGTAAAAGGTTCTTACGGAATGAAAATTAAGAAAAGAAATGTCAGGTAGATAGTGTAGGGTAATTAGGGTAGAGTAGAGTAGGTAGGGTAGGGTAGGTAGGGCAGCTGACGGGAGCGAAGCCGCGGGCACAGTTAGAACTCAATATACTTACTAACCTTTTTTATTCGACCTACCGAAGAGAGATCATGTTTATTACAGTTTACACGCTAGGTTATTTACAGCTAGGTAAGCTAGACTTTAATAATACACACCAAGCAAAGAATGCCGGAGTTTTTTTTTAAAGAAAACTTGATTTCACTTTTAGAGAAATTGCAGGCAAATATGTTGCAAATATTGAGCTACATTAGCATATATTAAAGTAGTTGGCAACTTAGGCACTGCAGCGGAATGTAAATAGAGATTTCACTATAAGTAGAAGGAGAAAATGATTTATGTAGGAAATACTCCAGACTAAGGCCCTTTCCCGACGGCGCAATGCATTTCGATTTATATTACACTGAGAGGCGATTTAAATTGAAAGTATGTTCACATGCACGCGATGCGATACATTTCGACTTTTTACGTCACCGCGATAAACCATATAGTCCGTTGACAGTTTTTTTCCAGTGGCAGCAACCTTATTACCACAGCAGTAATTGATCATTTATCTTTATCCTAGTTGCTACAAGGTTGGTCGGTGGATGGGTGATCTTCCGTAGTATTTCGAGACCCCTCCGTGTTTTGGTAAGCACATTTAGCTGTTAAAATATTCAGCCCTGAAATTATTGAATGCTGAACTACTGAACGGTTTGCTGGATGCGAGTCGCAAGGGACATTTGGTGGCGGTCTATGTCCAACAGTGGACGTCCTTCGGCTGAAATGATGATAATGATGATGACTCAGCCCTATCCAGTCAGAACAGAAGCGGGCCCCAACATAAGTACTTGGATAATGCTAAGCAGCTTTAATCAGTAGTTGTGCGACTGAGATCTCTCCTTGATATTCGAAACAAAAGACGGGCGGTCGCGGACCCCGTTCATTTCAATCGATATCGCTTGTCATAAGGATGTACACGCATTTCAATGTCGAGACGATCTGCGAACGATATCAAGCAGATCATGCGACCGCATCAGGAATACCTGCAATTTACCTAACATTTTCTTAGAAAACAAGAGTAGGCGATATCCAGCCGAGTTCACCTATCAACGCAATTTATATTGCGTCACACGATCAGGTAAGGGTCTAAGGGACCTTCCTGATTATGCAATTTAAATTGTGTCGATAGGTGATATAGCGCGGTTGCGGATAAATTTGAAAGAGAGTTACCGCGGCCCTGGCTCAAGCAACTGAAGGAACACGGGTGGGTTTTAGTCAGTAAAAGTCTGACATGCCCACCCGCTTCACCAAGAGCTGGTAAAGCATCATAGGATGATTTCGATCCAAAAAAATAAAAAAGGTAGTAAGGTAAAGCGCACGTATTCTGTAAGATAATAATTTCATACTTTCAAGAAAAATCTGTCAAATTGTATCGCATTGCATCCATGTGAACGAACTTAGAATCTCGCTTAGTAAAAAACGCATATCGGTCTTCCTGATAGCTCGACGCGAACTGATTTACAAATCAGCTTTCAGGAATATTGCTTATAATCTCATTCAAGATTTTCTGGTATTTGAAAGATATTAAAACACTGCTAGCAAATAGATATGTTTTTAACATCTAAACTTCAGTATAATAAGGATTAAGAAGTTTTAGTATTTATACAATAGAAATTGTAGGTAGGTATACATTTTTGCTGTTCACTGTTATTTATTTCAGTTGGTTTCTACAACTTTTACAGCGTGAATATTTTGTTCCGAAACTCAGGAGCTGGATACTGCGGCTTATGAAGTTAATTCATTAAGCCCGGTGTTAAATGATTGATCTCGGAGGAGGGACTTGCTTCCGTTCGTTTGGAAACTAAACTCTTTGTGTTGAAAATGTTTGTCCACTAGACTATACAAACTGGTTGAGCTGAGTGGTGCCGATCCATGTGTCATGTTCGTGAACGGGCGCCGTCAGTTGGGATTGGTCATATCTTAGCTGCCTCCGCATGTTTTTAATTACCTATTTATTGTATTTTTAATTGTTTGTTTTACTCTAGACGCTTTTAAGTGCGTTTTTTTTTTTTTTTTTTACATCGTTCTCACATATATGTATTTTTCCTACAAGATTATTGTAACCAAATACTTGTAAAACACATTTATGTTTTTTTTAAAAGAGTAAGTTTGGAGTTTCTTGTCCGTTCTTCTCCATAACAAGCTACATTTCCGAATGGACGGTAGAATCAATTATTATTACATTTAATTTTTATTTTTGACGTTCGAAAGTGCCGCTTAATGGCCTAATTGAATAAAGAAATTTTGATTTTGATTTTGATTTTGATTTTGAAACTATGGTATTTTATTTAATTAGATAAAGCTACTACAGCAACATCATCATTATCTAAAGTCTAAACTTTATATCTATATAAAAGCGAAAGGTAACTAACTCACTCACTCATTACGAAATATCGAAAACCGCTAGATGTATTCTTCTTAGGGCGCACTAAGAAAAGGTTTTTGGAATTTCCACCCCTAAAAGGGGGTTGAACGTTTGTATGAAATTACTACAGTTTGTAAATTGGACTCGTGAAATTTAACATTGACGCTCTTGACTGATATAAAGAATTCATATATTTATTGGTTTTTGGAAACTCTACCCCCTGGAGGTAAAAAAATTGTGTAACATTTCTACACTTGCAAGTGTGACACGTGAAATTAAAGATTTACGCTTTTGATTTATAAAAAAGAAATCATGTAGATTTTTGATGAATTTTACTGTACAGGGCTTCTTTTTATGATGTTGGGGAGGAGGGGGCACTAAGAAGGGATTTTTGGAAATTCAACCTTTAAAGGGAGAAACTAAAAAGTCATCTGTAAGATAAAATACAGATCAAGCGAACGAAGTCGCGGGTGAAGTGCTAGTATATCTAAATAGACAGTATCAGGATACTAATTTGTACTTACACAAATCAATTGGTGTTCTCTCTTTATATATATTTAAAATAAAAAAATGACAGTACAAATTTTCGGGGTTTTTAAAATGTTTCATTTCATTTTTATTTAATGCTTTTTAAACTATAGTTAATATATCTAGTAGTAAACACGCTTCAATCAACAATCTATCGAAACACGTAATTATGACAACATACCTTGCGGAAAAACCCCGATTCAAAGAGAAAATGCGCATATCTTTTGAACGGTTGAACCGATTTTAATCAAACATTGCTAAGAATTCTCTCGACAAAGTCACTTTTGAAACAAAAAAAACTAAATCAAAATCGGTTCCTCTGTTTAGCAGCTATAATCACAGACATACACACCCAGATACACACCCCTCGTTTTCCGTCGGGTGTTAAAACCCCTCTCTTTTGCAAGAAAAATCAAAAAGCTTTTAAAGTATTTATACTATATGTATTAGTATTTTGAAAACCATACTAATGAAATACATATTTCCCAAAGTTGTAATTTAAAATACAAATTACAAAATTATATAACGAAGTATGTGTGGTGTAATTTTAAATGATAGGTTGAGGAATGAGGTAATAAGACAACGTTGTGGTTTAAAAGAAGATGTAGTGACTAAAATTGAAAAGAGTATGTTAAGATGGTTTGGCCATGTTGAGAGGATGAATGAAAGGCGACTAACGAAATGTATTTACAAGGCAGATGTGAATGGAAACGCCGGGAGGGGACGCCCTAGAAAGACATACATAGACCTTATAGGTGATGTTCTTCAAAAAGGCAAGGTGCGCAGTTTTCATAACCGGCGTGTGTGTATGACTAGATGTATGAATGTGAGTGAAGCAAAAGAAGTATGTAAGGACCGTAGCCGGTGGCGTTCTGTAGTTTCTGCCTACCCCCATGGGAAAAAGGCGTGAGTTTATGTATGTATGTATATAACGAAAAAAACGAGAGTGTACGGTACGGTATTTATACTCGTGTCGGCTGGTTGAACATAAACACAAACTTGAATCACAGTATTGTCCATATGTCATATCGTATTCGCCAGTCAATAAACAATCTATCAATTTAACAACATGTTTAAAATATGATACGAATACCATTGAGTCAGTGTTCAACAAATTATCATTCTGACATTAAATGATAACTCGCGATACCGTTTTAATATAAAAAAACTTTTTGCAATAAAATACGACCGACTTCCAAACACAAAACTACAAAGTGAAAAATAACTTTATTTTTTGAAGTCGGTGTCTTTCGTAGGTACTATTTTTAGTGTGATTTTATGTTATGAAATGTTATAAATAATAAACAGAAATGCGATTGCGAGTGAATTTCCGTCATTTATTGAAGAGTTCTGATGTATATCTCCAAAAGTTCTTCATCAGGTCTTCACCAAATTAAAATGGGACCAATTTCGAAACATACTTTTTCAAACAAAAATAGAATTTTTAAAATCGGTCCACAATTGACGGAGATATCGGTGAACATACACACAAAAACAAAAAAAAAACAAACGTAATGTCGAACATAGAGCCTCTTCCTTTTTGGAAAGTCGGTTAAAAACGAAAAAACATTTAGGCAGTTCGGTGAACAGCAATGTAAATTAAAAAGGCATTTTCCGAGTATCGACACAAAAAAAAAAAAACTTCTTATTCTAAACCAGTCATAACAGTACCTTATGGAACGCCCACGTTAAATGACTAAATTGAAAGAAATATGTTTATTCAATTTATATCATTTCCTTCGTGGGCTATTCATGGAACCATTCAAGGAGCGCCCACTCCTCAAATTTCGAGGTTGGGCGACCGAACCTGTGAAAATATCACAAGTATTACGTAAAAGCTACTTTTTTACACCAACATTGATCTCTTCTAGGGTGTCGAGATCCTTATTTTACAACCCACTCTGTTAAAAGAATTTATTAACTTAGTGGGCGTAAAAAATGGATCCTGGTCGTCTGAAAACGCTTAAGCTAGAAACAAAATGAAACAGTTGTAGGTACCTAAAGCGTATTTTGATAACGTTTAGCGAGTTTAAATTATTTAAATAGTGTTTTATTCAATCCTAGTTCAAATAAAACGTAACGTTTATTATTGTAAAGTTCGCACAGTTACAATAATATAATGAATATACTAAATTAAAATATTGTGAATGTGAGAGTAACAAAATATTAACAGGGAATATCCAATGAAATTGGAGAAATATTGCTATATACTCGCGAACTAGGAAAACACGATATCTATACTAATATTAAAAATAGGAAAGATTTGTATTTTGTATGTAACAAATAAACATAAAAACTACTGGATCTGGATTTCAATAATTCTTTCACCGTTGAGAAGCTACGCCATCCCCGGGTGACATAGGCTTCTTTGTATCCCTGTATTCCCACGGGAACGGGAATAACGCGGGTGAAACCGCGAGGTGTCCGTATTGAATATAATGCAGCCGATACAGTAAAACAGGAGGTTTAATAAAACAAGAAGTAATTGAAAATGAATGGCCAATATTGATTGTTTTACTTCGATTACTCAAGAGGCTTGGTTCGGCCTTTTTATTTGAGACTCGCAATAACGAGCAGAATCAATGTTGTTCCATTTCGTATTCTGTTAGTGCACGGTTACGAAGTGGCGTCGGAGAATGAAATTACTGGTTATATCGCATCTGATTTCGGTGGGGAAACTTGCGCACAGATTCTTGTTGCTTTTAGATTTTTAAGCTTTTTATTTTGTTTCTTAATATGTTTGTGTTTTTTGGAATAGCTGATGACTTTAAATATTTTAAAGTGAGTGCAATATTATTTGCCGTTTTATCTTTATATAAAACCGGTGTCAAGTGCGAATCGGACTCGCGCACGAAGGGCTCCGTACCATTATGGCAAAAAACGCCAAAAATATCACGTTGTTGTATGGGAGCCCCACTTAATTTTTTTCGTATTCTGTTTTTAGTATTTGTTGTTGTAGCGGCAACAGAAATACATAAACTGTGAAATTTTCCACTGTCTAGCTATCACGGTTCATGAGATACAGCCTGGTGACAGACGGACAGACTGACAGACATACAGACGGTCAGTGGAGTCTTAGTAATATGGTCCCGTTTTATTGAGCCCTAAAATATCGTTTTTTGCACAAAATACTTGCGTAATACGAACGTACCTGCTAGTACGTTCGTCTTTACACTAGTCAGTAGTCATAAAATCTGACACCAGTCTTGCCAAGGGGTACCGTGTAACCAGTTACTGGATTGTGGAGGTCGAATAGCCAGTCACTCCATGTAAAATATTGGTATTCAGCTGAACACGGTTAGACTGAATCCGACACCAACATAGTTGAGAAAAGGCTAAGCAGAGAGAGAATGCACAACATCGAGTGCACCGCACAAGAATGACAACACTTTGGGCCTGTTTTTTTATCCGCAGTTAACTCAACCATTGGTTAATTTTCAACCATTGGTACAACCCATTGGTTGCAAATTTCGGAATAGCACCATTTTTAATAAAAAAAAATCTCACAATTGGTTAAAAAAGTTGGAAAGTCAATTCATCATCTTCCTGCCCAAGACCCATGTTACTTGGAGTTGTCGCAACACGTTTTCTTCTTCCATACCGTGCTGTTCCCATCACGCCATCACTGAATTCCTTTTCTTTCATATTACTCCTCACACAGTCCATTCATCTTTTCTTTGGCCGTAACCTCCCTCTTCATCCATCCACATGGAAAGTCAACTAATTGATAATTTTTAAGACTAAAAATTGATGTAGAAACACGTTTTACCGAGATTTAAAACAATTGGTTAGCATATTTAACTATTGATTGAGTTAACTGGGCCATAGCAAACCTGACTCCGCTTAACTATCTTGCTGAAACTTTCGCTTATAAAGTTCAACTAAACAAAATATTGGCAAAGTAAATATCGCGGTCATTTTGATAAACAAAAGAAAATTACTACCAAAAGAGCATATAGGCTACATCATCCTGAAGACTTAGGTAAACAAGTAGTAATATTTTGTAACACGTGTAATACGGTAGTGCTTTCACTCAAGAGAATATGAAAGTTAACATGTTATTCGATACCGTTGGGTTATGCTTTTACTTCCCCATTCACTATCTACTGGGTCGTGTGCAACATACCATAAGCAGCAAATTTTATTCAGGCGCTTACATGCGAAGATACAGTTTATTTAGATCATGGGAACCCAACCTGTGGGGCGTACCCCACATGGGGGCCATAAAGTTAACCACGGGGCTCCTAAAATTAACTATATTTTTAACCAACTGCCCAAAAAGGAGGTGGTTATCAATTCGTTTTTGTTTAAGTTTAATGTTTCTGGGTTAATCTATTCTTTTGTTTATAATTTTGGAAGTCGGTGTCAAAAAACGAAGATCCCAAAACAGGAACACCGACTTCCGAAATTGAAGTTAATTTCTCTTTGTAGTGTTTTTAGCTCGAAGTCGTTTTTTTTTGTTTTTTTTTTTTTTTGTGAAAGCTGGTGCTTGTCATGTGGTCCCATTTAATTTTCATCAAGATCTGATGAAGAACTTCGGAGATATACATCAGAACTCTTCAATAAATGACGGAAAATCACTCGCAATCGAATTTCTGTTTATTATTTATACCATTTCATAACATAAAATCACACTAATACGCTCTAAAGGGGTACGCAGGTGTAAACAGTTCACCTTGGTATACTCTTATTCCATCGGTTCTGTTTGTTTAAGTTTCATGTTATTAAATTAATCTGTTCTGGCTTCACTATATGACTTGTCCATTATGTACCACAACTAAAAAGTGAAAAATAAAAAAAGCTTTTTACAAAAAATACAACCGACTTCCAAATAAAAACACTACAAAGAGAAAAATAACTTCAATTTCGGAAGTCGGTGTCAAAAAACGAAGAAACGAAATCAAAAACAGAAGTCAGTGTTTTTTATTTAATTTATTTGTATGGTGCTAGGAAAATGCCGTATTGCCAAAACACATGAGGTAGCACTAACCTGTATATAATCAAATGAAGTAACTTGCCGATTTCCTTGAGCACATTCGACACTCGCCGTCGGCTCCTTGGAAGAAAAAGGTTGGAAGCCACGGGTATAGATAAACAGAATAACGCAACAATTCCAAAAGAAATATAGAGGTCCAGAGGGTTTTCCGCGGAACTACAATTTGGACAGCTTCAAAAGATTGATGAGAAGGGTAGGCAACGCATCTGGATTTGAACGTATCCATAGGCGGCCGTTACTACATAGAGGTGGGCCACTTACTTAATTGCCAAAACACGGATTGGCAAGATGTTTTTTAACGCCGAATTGTCAACTTATCATTCCTATTATTGACCTCATTCCCTATTATTGATCAGCCTTTTAATATTTTACCAAAAAAAAACCTTCATCTGTCGTAATTATCGAAAACAATAGACAGACGCCTTATTAGGGTGTCGCGACAGTTGCGGGGTCGGACAAAATTATGATGCTTCAATTATTTCTAAACCATTTATCGGTCAGACTTGCAATGATTATCCATTTTCGAGAAGCATTTTTGACCCCAACGAAGTACGTAGTTTTAGGCGAAAGAGTAAATAAAAAAGAACGATACTTATAAATATTTTGTAGCTGTTTGGTTATGGACTGAAGCAGCGGGGGGAACTGCAAGCTGCATTCAAACCGCACATCTGCAGAGAATTTTATTTATGTATCAAGTATCTATGTCATAATCTCTTTGCATACTCGCCTGCTTGGGTGCGTCATACGATCGGGGCTCGATATTTTCAAATACTTCGCTATCCAATAAAAGGAACATCAAAAACGGGATTTGTGTTGTTCAAAATCGGTGCGTAATGGTTGGATAAGCAAAGAAATACCGTACTCTATAAGATGCTGGTATCCTCTTCTTTAGAAGATTTTTTGAATGTCGGATTTTAATCGCCGATAGGCAAGAAAAATCACATCACGGTCTCTGACCACAATAAACCTCAACACTGTACTGAAAACGCAATTTATTTTTAGAACTGATAGCTAAAAAAACTGCACGACAAACTATAAGCGAAGTCCATTAAAGGCAGCAATGACAAGGTAATTGATTGTGTATAATAGTGCTTAGTGCACGTGATACAGGCGAGGCTCGCGTGTCCGCCCGTCGATCGACACAGCTTATCACAAAGCGGAACCGCCTCGACATCACCTACATAACCTGCTTACAACACATTACACCCGCATTTATTACCACCGGAATGTCTTCATATAAATACGCAATCTTATCCCCTTTTTTATCACCAAATAACATCTTATCTACCGAATATTTTCTTTCCACAAACGTCCAGATTTCGAGCATTCCCATTGGAATTTTGCCCTTCAAGAAAATGTCTTACATAGAGGAAAACTATGTAGAAAAAGCCCCAAACATACTTTTAAACATATATTTACATTTATGTTTAAAGTTCGCTAAGATAAAAGTTTCAAGATATCTTAGCAGGTAAGCCGTGCTCCCAACATAAATTCAAATTCATTACCCTGCAGCTGACATTTAATCATGTCTCTGTACATGCTCGTTACGTTGCGAGTCGTAAATACAGCACTAGTGCATTAAAGCGCCTGTAGCAATATATCATACAGACAATATATCTAATGAGTTTTCTAAGAAAACATCGAAGTAAATGCATCTTTATTGAGTGTAAGTAGTTAGTTGGAGTGGCGTCGGCAAGTTAATATTAATGTGCTTGGTATCCGAACGAGCCTGGGGCCGTCTAATGGGTATCGAGCGGGCGACTGCTGCTGCGGTGGTACACTTGAAATAATAAAAATCTTATACGCTGCTGTGAATCGAGTCTTTGTCACAGTTTGTATGCAGTGCACCCTCGAGCGATCGGCGAGCAACGATACGCGATCAGTAGATACAGAGCGTCGACCGACGACGATAAGCTTGGGAATTATTTTTCTAACAAGCCGATGCACCCAGACACAATAATTGTTACCAAAAATACAACGCTCAGATTCTTTAATGCGTTCCTAAACTATATTGCTTTTACATTAAATGTAAAATTAAAAATCCACTAAAGTATTGATATTATATGTATTAGTATTTTGAAAACCATACTATTATGAAATAGATATTTCCCAAAGTTGTAATTTACAATACAAATTACAAAATTAAATCACGAAAAAAACGAGAGTGTACGGTACGCTATTTATGACCATACACACAACATGTATCACAGTAGTGTCGTTTGTCATATCATATTTGCCAGTCAATTAACATAGTGTGCCATCTGTCAATTTATCAACATGTTCAAAATATGAAACGAATAACAATGAGTCAGTGTTCAACAAATTATCATTCTGAAATTAAATGATACCTCGCGATACCGTTTTAATAAAACGAAACAACATTTAGGCAGTTCGGCGAATAGCAATGGAAATTGAAAAGGCTTTTTCCGAGTATCGACAAAAAATAAATCTTCTTATTCTAAATAGTCATAACAGCATCTTATGGAACGCCCATGTTAAATGACTAAATTGAAAGCAATATGTTTATTAAAATTATATCATTTCTTTCGTGGGCTATTCATGGAACCATTCAAGGAGCGCCCACTCCTCGAATTTCGAGATTGGGGCTACCGCAACTATGCAAATATCACAAGTATTACGTAAAAGATACTTTTTTACACCAACATTGATCTCTTTTTGGGTGTCGGGATCCATATTTTACAGCCCACTCTATTAAATGAATTTATTTACATAGTGGGCGTAAAAAAATGGATCCTGGTCGTCTGAAAACATGAAGTTGAACAATTGTAGGTGTCTTTTGATAACGTTTAGCGAGTTTTAAATATATAAAAAGATTTTTATTCAACCCCAGTTCAAGTAAAACGTAACGTTTATTATTGTAAAGTTCGCACAGTTACAATAATAGAATGGATATACTAAATTAAAATGTGAGAGTAAAAAGTGAAAGTGAAAGTGGAGAAATATTGATCTCAGGGTTCTGACTACACGTAACGACTTTCAAAGATCTTCAAATGACAGCCGAGACCAACGGCTTAACATGCTTTCAGAGGCACGGAGGAAACTCGGTAGGTATGTTGAAATGGTCACCCATCTCCACGGCCCGACCTCGTCAAGGCTTAACCTTGAAGATCGACCCGTGCGGCTTTTATAATTTAGCCACGAGCTCCTCCGTATATATTTGCCGTTTTTAATGTTATATAAAAAATCTTTTTTCGCACAAAATACTTGCTTAATACGAAGTGACTTGCTAGTAAGTTCGTCTTTACGGTAGTCAGGAGTCATAAAATCTGACACCAGTCTTGCCAAGGGGTATCGTGTAACCAGTTACTAGGTTGTGGAGGTCGGATAGCCAGTCACTCCATGTAAAATACTGGTAATCAGCTGAACACGGTTAGACTGAAGCCGACACCAACATAGTTGAGAAAAGGCTAAGCAGAGAGAGAATGCACAACATCGAGTGCACCGGATAAGAATGACAACACTTAGGGCCAGTTTTTTGATCCGTAGTTAATGGTTCATTTTCAACCATTGGTAGCACCCAATGGTTGCAAATTTCGGAATAACACCATTTTTAATAAATTGTTTATCTCACAACTGGTTAAAAAAGTTGGAAAGTCAATTCATCATCTTCCTGCCCAAGACCCATGTTACTTGGAGTTGTCGCAACACGTTTTCTTCTTCCATACCGTCCTGTTCCCATCACGCCATCACTGACTTCCTTTTCTTTCATATCACTCCTCACACAATCCGTCCATCTTTTCTTTGGCCGTAACCTCCCTCTTCATCCATCCACATGGAAAGTCAACTATTTGATAATTTTTAAGACTAAAAATTGATGAAGAAACACGTTTTACCGAGATTTAAAACAATTGGTTAGCATATTTTACTATTGATTGAGTTAACTGGGCCATAGCAAACCTGACTCCGCTTAACTATCTTGCTGAAACTATCGCTTATAAAGTTCAACTAAACAAAATATTGGCAAAGTAAATATCGCGGTCATTTTGATAAACAAAAGAAAATTACTACCAAAAGAGCATATAGGCTACATCATCCTGAAGACTTAGGTAAACAAGTAGTAATATTTTGTAACACGTGTAATACGGTAGTGCTTTCACTCAAGAGAATATGAAAGTTAACATGTTATTCGATACCGTTGGGTTATGCTTTTACTTCCCCATTCACTATCTACTAGGTCGTGTGCAACATACCATAAGCAGCAAATTTTATTCAGGCGCTTACATACGAAGATACAGTTTATTTAGATCATGGCAACCCAACCAGTGGGGCGTACCCCACATGGGAGCCATAAAGTTAACAACGGGGCTCCTAAAATTAACTATATTTTTAACCAACTTCCCAAAAAGGAGGTGGTTATCAATTCGACTGTATTTTTTTTTATGTGTGTTACCTCAGAACTTGTTACTGGGTGAACCGATTTTGATGATTCTTTTTTTATGTGAAAGGTGGTGCTTGTCATGTGGTCCCAATTAATTTGCATCAAGATCTGATGATGAACTTCGGAGATATACATCAGAACTCTTCAATAAATGACGGAAAATCACTCGCAATCACATTTCTGTTTATTATTTATACCATTTCATAACATAAAATCACACTGATACGCTCTAAAGGGGTACGCAGGTCACCATGGTCACCATACTCTTAGTCCATCGGTTTTGTTTGTTTAAGTGTCATATTATTAGATTAATTTATTCTGGCTTCACTATATAACTGATCCATTATGTACCACAACTAAAAAGTGAAATATAAAAAAACTTTTACAAACATTTTGTAAAAAGCTTTTTTATTCAATTTATTTGTATGGTGCTAGGAAAATGCCTTGATGCCAAAATACCTGAGGTAGCAATAACCTGTATATAATCAAATGAAGTAACTTGCCGATTTCATTGAGCACATTCGACACTTGCCGTCGGCTCCTTTGAAGAAAAAGGTTGGAAGCCACGGGTATAGATAAACAGAATAACGCAACAATTCCAAAAGAAATATAGAGGTCCAGAGGGTTTTCCGCGGAACTACAATTTGGACAGCTACAAAAGATTGATGAGAAGGGTAGGCAACGCATCTGGATTTGAAGGTATCCATAGGCGGCCGTTACTACATAGAGGTGGGCCACTTACTTAATTGCCAAAACACGGATTGGCAAGATGTTTTTTAACGCCGATTTGTCAACTTATCATTCCTATTATTGACCTCATTCCCTATTATTGATCAGCCTTTTAATATTTTACCAAAAAAAAACCTTCATGTGTCGAAATTATCGAAAACAATAGACAGACGCCTTATTAAGGTGTCGCAACAGTCGCGGGGTCGGACAAAATTATGATACTTCAATTATTTCTAAACCATTTATCGGTCATACTTGCAATGATTATCCATTTTCGAGAAGCATTTTTGACCCCAACGAAGTACGTAGTTTTAGGCGAAAGAGTAAATAAAAAAGAACGATACTTATAAATATTTTGTAGCTGTTTGGTTATGGACTGAGGCAGCGGGGGGAACTGCAAGCTGCATTCAAATCGCACATCTGCAGAGAATTTTATGTATGTATCAAGTATCTATGTCATAATCTGTTTGCATACTCGCCTGCTTGGGTGCGTCATACGATCGGGGCTCGATATTTTCAAATACTTCGCTATCCAATAAAAGGAACATCAAAAACGGGATTTGTGTTGTTCGAAATCTTTGCGTAATGGTTGGGTAAACAAAGAAATACCGTACTCTATAAGATGCTGGTATTCTCTTCTTCAGATGATTTTTTGAATGTCGGATTTTAATCTCCGATAGGCAAGAAAAATCACATCGCGGTCTCTGACCACAATAAACCTCAACACTGTACTGAAAACGCAATTTATTTTTAGACCTGATGGCTAACAAAACTGCACGACAAACTATAAGCGAAGTCCATTAAAGAAAGCAATGACAAGGTAATTGATTGTGTATAATAGTGCTTAGTGCACGTGATACGACGCGGCACGGCTCGCGTGTCCGCCCGTCGATCGACACAGCTTATCACAAAGCGGAACCGCCTCGACATCACCTACATAACCTGCTTACAACACATTACACCCGCATTTATTACCACCGGAATGTCTTCATATAAATACGCAATCTTATCCACTTTTTTATCACCAAATAACATCTTATCTACAGAATATTTTCTGCCCACAAACGTCCAGATTTCGAGCATTCCCATTGGAATTTTGCCCTTCAAGAAAATGTCTTACATAGAGGAAAACTATGCAGGAAAATCCCCAAACATACTTTAAAACATATATTTACATTTATGTTTAAAGTTCGCTAAGATAAAAGTTTCGAGATATCTTAGCAGGTAAGCCGTGCTCCCAACATAAATTCAAATTCATTACCCTGCAGCTGACATTTAATCATGTCTCTGTACATGCTCGTTACGTTGCGAGTCGTAAATACAGCACTAGTGCATTAAAGCGCCTGTAGCAATATATCATACAGACAATATATCTAATGAGTTTTCTAAGAAAACATCGAAGTAAATGCATCTTTATTGAGTGTAAGTAGTTAGTTGGAGTGGCGTCGGCAAGTTAATATTAATGTGCTTGGTATCCGAACGAGCCTGGGGCCGTCTAATGGGTATCGAGCGGGCGACTGCTGCTGCGGTGGTACACTTGAAATAATAAAAATCTTATACGCTGCTGTGAATCGAGTCTTTGTCACAGTTTGTATGCAGTGCACCCTCGAGCGATCGGCGAGCAACGATACGCGATCAGTAGATACAGAGCGTCGACCGACGACGATAAGCTTGGGAATTATTTTTCTTACAAGCCGATGCTCATAATAATATACCCAGACACAATAATTGTTACCAAAAATACTACGCTCAGATTCTTTAATGCGTTCCTAAACTATATTGCTTTTACATTAAATGTAAAATTAAAAATCCACTAAAGTATTGATATTATATGTATTAGTATTTTGAAAACCATACTATTATGAAATAGATATTTCCCAAAGTTGTAATTTACAATACAAATTACAAAATTAAATCACGAAAAAAACGAGAGTGTACGGTACGCTATTTATGACCATACACACAACATGTATCACAGTAGTGTCGTTTGTCATATCATATTTGCCAGTCAATTAACATAGTGTGCCATCTGTCAATTTATCAACATGTTCAAAATATGAAACGAATAACAATGAGTCAGTGTTCAACAAATTATCATTCTGACATTAAATGATACCTCGCGATACCGTTTTAATAAAAAGAAACAACATTTAGGCAGTTCGGCGAATAGCAATGGAAATTGAAAAGGCTTTTTCCGAGTATCGACAAAAAATAAATCTTCTTATTCTAAATAGTCATAACAGCATTTTATGGAACGCCCATGTTAAATGACTAAATTGAAAGCAATATGTTTATTAAAATTATATAATTTCTTTCGTAGGCTATTCATGGAACCATTCAAGGAGCGCCCACTCCTCGAATTTCGAGATTGGGGCTACCGCAACTATGCAAATATCACAAGTATTACGTAAAAGATACTTTTTTACACCAACATTGATCTCTTTTTGGGTGTCGGGATCCATATTTTACAGCCCACTCTATTAAATGAATTTATTTACATAGTGGGCGTAAAAAAATGGATCCTGGTCGTCTGAAAACATGAAGTTGAACAATTGTAGGTGTCTCTTGATAACGTTTAGCGAGTTTTAAATATATAAAAAGATTTTTATTCAACCCCAGTTCAAGTAAAACGTAACGTTTATTATTGTAAAGTTCGCACAGTTACAATAATAGAATGGATATACTAAATTAAAATGTGAGAGTAACAAAATATTAACAAGAATATCCAATGAAAGTGGAGAAATATTGATCTCAGGGTTCTGACTACACGTAACGACTTTCAAAGATCTTCAAATGACAGCCGAGACCAACGGCTTAACATGCTTTCAGTGGCACGGAGGAAACTCGGTAGGTATGTTGAAATGGTCACCCATCTCCACGGCCCGACCTCGTCAAGGCTTAACCTTGAAGATCGACCCGTGCGGCTTTTATAATTTAGCCACGAGCTCCTCCGTATATATTTGCCGTTTTTAATGTTATATAAAAAATCTTTTTTCGCACAAAATACTTGCTTAATACGAAGTGACTTGCTAGTAAGTTCGTCTTTACGGTAGTCAGTAGTCATAAAATCTGACACCAGTCTTGCCAAGGGGTATCGTGTAACCAGTTACTGGATTGTGGAGGTCGAATAGCCAGTCACTCCATGTAAAATATTGGTATTCAGCTGAACACGGTTAGACTGAATCCGACACCAACATAGTTGAGAAAAGGCTAAGCAGAGAGAGAATGCACAACATCGAGTGCACCGCACAAGAATGACAACACTTTGGGCCAGTTTTTTTATCCGCAGTTAACTCAACCAATGGTTGCAAATTTCGGAATAACACCATTTTTAATAAAAAAAAATATCGCACAATTGGTTAAAACATTTGGAAATACAATTCATCATCTTCCTGCCAAAGTCCCATGTTACTTGGAGTTGTCGCAACACATTTTCTTCTTCCATACCGTCCTGTCCCCATCACGCCATCACTGACTTCCTTTTCTTTCATATTACTCCTCACACAGTCTATTCATCTTTTCTTTGGCCGTAACCTCCCTTCATCCATCGACATGGAAAGTCAACTATTTGATCATTTTTTAGACTAAAAATTGATGAATAAACACGTTTTACCGAAATTTGAAACAATTGGTTAGCATATTTAACTATTCATTGAGTTAACTGGGCTTTAGCAAACCTGACTCCGCTTAACTGTCTTGCTGAAACTTTCGCTTATAAAGTTCAACTAAACAAAATATTGGTAAAGTAAATATCGCGGTCATTTTGATAAACAAAAGAAAATTACTACCAAAAGAGCATATAAGCTACATCATCCTGAAGACTTAGGTAAACAAGTAGTAATATTTTGTAACACGTGTAATACGGTAGTGCTTTCACTCAAGAGAATATGAAAGTTAACATGTTATTCGATACCGTTGGGTTATGCTTTTACTTCCCCATTCACTATCTACTGGGTAGTGTGCAACATCCCATAAGCAGCAAATTTTATTCAGGCGCTTACATACGAAGATACAGTTTATTTAGATCATGGGAACCCAACCTGTGGGGCGTACCGCACATGGGGGCCATAAAGTTAACCACGGGGCTCCTAAAATTAATCATATTTTTAACCAACTTCCCAAAAAGGAGGAGGTTATCAATTTGACTGAATTTTTTTTATGTGTATTACCTCAGAACTTGTTACTGGGTGAACCGATTTTGATGATTCTTTTTTTATTTGAAAGCTGGTGCTTGTTATGTGGTTCCATTTAAATTTTATCAAGATCTGATGAAGAACTTCGGTGATATACATCAGAACTCTTCAATAAATGACGGCAAATCACTCGGGATAGCTGCAATCGGATGTTTGTTTATTATTTACATCATTTCATAACATAACAACACACTAGCATGCTCTAAAGGGGTACGCAGGTGTGAACAGTTCACCCTGGTATACTCTAATTCCACCGTTTTTGTTTAAGTTTAATGTTTCTGGGTTAATCTATTCTTTTATTTATAATTTTGGAAGTCGGTGTCAAAAAACGAAGATCCCAAAACAGGAACACCGACTTCCGAAATTGAAGTTATTTTTCACTTTGTAGTGTTTTTATTTGGAAGTCGTTTTTTTTTTGTTATTTTTTTTTTGTGAAAGCTGGTGCTTGTCATGTGGTCCCATTTAATTTTCATTATGATCTGATGAAGAACTTCGGAGATTTACATCAGAACTCTTCAAAAAATGACGGAAAATCACTCGCAACCGCATTTCTGTTTATTATTTATACCATTTCATAACATAAAAATCACACTAATACGCTCTCAAGGGGTACGCAGGTGTAAACAGTTCACCTTGGTATACTCTTATTCCATCGGTTTTGTTTGTTTAAGTTTCATGTTATTAGTTTAATCTATTCTGGCTTCACTATATAACTGGTCCATTATGTACCACAACTAAAAAAAGAAGTCGGTGTTTTTATTTTCGTTTCTTCGTTTTTTGACACCGACTGCCGAAATTGAATTTATTTTTCACTTTGTAGTGTTTTTATTTGGCAGTCAGTTGTATATTTTGTAAAAAGCTTTTTTATTCAATTTATTTGTATGGTGCTAGGAAAATGCCTTGATGCCAAAATACCTGAGGTAGCAATAACCTGTATATAATCAAATGAAGTAACTTGCCGATTTCCTTGAGCACATTCGACACTCGCCGTCGGCTCCTTGGAAGAAAAAGGTTGGAAGCCACGGGTATAGATAAACAGAATAACGCAACAATTCCAAAAGAAATATAGAGGTCCAGAGGGTTTTCCGCGGAACTACAATTTGGACAGCTACAAAAGATTGATGAGAAGGGTAGGCAACGCATCTGGATTTGAACGTATCCATAGGCGGCCGTTACTACATAGAGGTGGGCCACTTACTTAATTGCCAAAACACGGATTGGCAAGATGTTTTTTAACGCCGATTTGTCAACTTATCATTCCTATTAATGACCTCATTCCCTATTATTTATCAGCCTTTTAATATTTTACCAAAAAAAAAACCTTCATGTGTCGTAATTAGCGAAAACAATAGACAGACGCCTTATTAAGGTGTCGCGACAGTTGCGGGGTCGGACAAAATTATGATGCTTCAAATATTTCTATACCATTTATCGGTCATACTTGCAATGATTATCCATTTTCGAGAAGCATTTAATTTGACCCCAACGAAGTACTTAGTTTTAGGCGAAATAGTAAATAAAAAAGATCGATACTTATAAATATTTTGTAGCTGTTTGGTTATGGACTGAGGCAGCGGGAGGAACTGCAAGCTGCATTCAAATCGCACATCTGCAGAGAATTTTATTTATGTATCAAGTATCTATGTCATAATCTCTTTGCATACTCGCCTGCTTGGGTGCGTCATACGATCGGGGCTCGATATTTTCAAATACTTCGCTATCCAATAAAGGGAACATAAAAAACGGGATTTGTGTTGTTCAAAATCGGTGCGTAATGGTTGGATAAGCAAAGAAATACCGTACTGTATAAGATGCTGGTAACCTCTTCTACAGAAGATTTTTTGAATGTCGGATTTTAATCTCCGATAGGCAAGAAAAATCACATCACGACCAGACCGGTCTCTGACCACAATAAACCTCAACACTGTACTGAAAACGCAATTAATTTTTAGAACTGATAGCTAAAAAATAAAAAAACTTTTCTGCAAAAAAATACTACCGACTTCCAAATACAAAACTACAAAGTGAAAATAACTTTATTTTTTGAAGTCGGTGTCTTTCTTAGGTACCATTTTTTTTGCGTTATGGACACCGACTTCAAAAAATAAAGTTATTTTTCATTTTGTAGTTTTGTATTTGGAAGTCGGTAGTATTTTTTTGCAAAAAGTTTTTTTATTTTTCACTTTTTAGTTGTACCTACCTAATAGGCAAGTTAGTAAAGTAACTATAACGCCAGAATAGATTTCATAAATTTGATCATAATCGGTGAAATGAGAGATCTGCGTACTCCTTAAGAGCGTGCTGGCGTGATGTTATGTTCTGAAATGGTATAAACAATAAACAGACATGCGATTGCAGCAATCCCGAGAGATTTGCCGTTATTTATTGAAGAGTTCTGTTGTATATCTCCGAAGTTCTTCATCAGATCTTCATCAAATTAAAATGGGACCAATTTCAAAACATACTTTTTCAAACAAAAAAAGAATTTTCAAAATCG
This sequence comes from Orthosia cruda, assembly GCA_964057195.1. Classification (NCBI taxonomy): domain Eukaryota; kingdom Metazoa; phylum Arthropoda; class Insecta; order Lepidoptera; family Noctuidae; genus Orthosia; species Orthosia cruda. The sequence continues at coordinate 25,644,712 of OZ059845.1, forward strand.
GTCCACAATTGACGGAGATATCGGTGAACATACACAAAAAAAAAAAAACAAACATAATGTCGAACATAGAACCTCCTCCTTTTTGGGAAATCGGTTTAAAATGGGATTTGTGTTGTTTAAAATCGGTGCGTAATGGTTGGGTAAACAAAGAAATACCGTACTCTATAAGATACTGGTATTCTCTTCTTCAGAAGATCTTTTGAATGTCGGATTTTAATCTCCGATAGGCAAGAAAAATCACATCGCGGTCTCTGACCACAATAAACCTCAACACTGTACTGAAAACGCAATTAATTTTTAGAACTGATAGCTAAAAAATAAAAAAACTTTTCTGCAAAAAAATACTACCGACTTCCAAATACAAAACTACAAAGTGAAAATAACTTTATTTTTTGAAGTCGGTGTCTTTCTTAGGTACCATTTTTTTTGCGTTATGGACACCGACTTCAAAAAATAAAGTTATTTTTCATTTTGTAGTTTTGTATTTGGAAGTCGGTAGTATTTTTTTGCAAAAAGTTTTTTTATTTTTCACTTTTTAGTTGTACCTACCTAATAGGCAAGTTAGTAAAGTAACTATAACGCCAGAATAGATTTCATAAATTTGATCATAATCGGTGAAATGAGAGATCTGCGTACTCCTTAAGAGCGTGCTGGCGTGATGTTATGTTCTGAAATGGTATAAACAATAAACAGACATGCGATTGCAGCAATCCCGAGAGATTTGCCGTTATTTATTGAAGAGTTCTGTTGTATATCTCCGAAGTTCTTCATCAGATCTTCATCAAATTAAAATGGGACCAATTTCAAAACATACTTTTTCAAACAAAAAAAGAATTTTCAAAATCGGTCCACAATTGACGGAGATATCGGTGAACATACACAAAAAAAAAAAAACAAACATAATGTCGAACATAGAACCTCCTCCTTTTTGGGAAATCGGTTTAAAATGGGATTTGTGTTGTTTAAAATCGGTGCGTAATGGTTGGGTAAACAAAGAAATACCGTACTCTATAAGATACTGGTATTCTCTTCTTCAGAAGATCTTTTGAATGTCGGATTTTAATCTCCGATAGGCAAGAAAAATCACATCGCGGTCTCTGACCACAATAAACCTCAACACTGTACTGAAAACGCAATTTATTTTTAGAACTGATAGCTAAAAACACTGCACGACAAACTATAAGCGAAGTCCATTAAAGAAAGCAATGACAAGGTAATTGATTGTGTATAATAGTGCTTAGTGCACGTGATACGACGCGGCACGGCTCGCGTGTCCGCCCGTCGATCGACACAGCTTATCACAAAGCGGAACCGCCTCGACATCACCTACATAACCTGCTTACAACACATTACACCCGCATTTATTACCACCGGAATGTCTTCATATAAATACGCAATCTTATCCCCTTTTTTTATCACCAAATAACATCTTATCTACCGAATATTTTCTTTCCACAAACGTCCAGATTTCGAGCATTCCCATTGGAATTTTGCCCTTCAAGAAAATGTCTTACATAGAGGAAAACTATGTAGGAAAAGCCAAACATACTTTAAAACATATATTTAAAGTTTGCTAAGATAAAAGTTTCAAGATATCTTAGCAGGTAAGCCGTGCTCCCAACATAAATTCAAATTCATTACCCTGCAGCTGACATTTAATCATGTCTCTGTACATGCTCGTTACGTTGCGAGTCGTAAATACAGCACTAGTGCATTAAAGCGCCTGTAGCAATATATCATACAGACAATATATCTAATGAGTTTTCTAAGAAAACATCGAAGTAAATGCATCTTTATTGAGTGTAAGTAGTTAGTTGGAGTGGCGTCGGCAAGTTAATATTAATGTGCTTGGTATCCGAACGAGCCTGGGGCCGTCTAATGGGTATCGAGCGGGCGACTGCTGCTGCGGTGGTACACTTGAAATAATAAAAATCTTATACGCTGCTGTGAATCGAGTCTTTGTCACAGTTTGTATGCAGTGCACCCTCGAGCGATCGGCGAGCAACGATACGCGATCAGTAGATACAGAGCGTCGACCGACGACGATAAGCTTGGGAATTATTTTTCTAACAAACCGATGCACCCAGACACAATAATTGTTACCAAAAATACAACGCTCAGATTCTATAATGCACTCCTAAACTATATTGCTTTTATAATAAACGTACGACAGCATCATAAAACCTTCGTAAGAACTACTAATAATACACAGCGTAGGTAAAACAAGGATTAAAGGTTGCCTGGAAGAGATCGCGGTATGCGATAAGGCCGCCCTTTGTTTGTATTTTTAACCGACTTCCCAAAAAGGAGGAGGTTCTATGTTCGACTTCAAGATTGTTTTTTTTTTTGTGTATGTTCACCGATTACTCCGTCAATTGTGGACCGATTTTGAAAATTCTTTTTTTGTTTGAAAAAGTATGTTCCGAAATTGGTCCCATTTTAATTTGGTGAAGATCTGATCATGAACTTCGGAGATATACAACAGAACTCTTCAATAAATAACGGCAAATCTCTCGGGATTGCTGCAATCGCATGTCTGTTTGTTGTTTATAACATTTCATAACATAACATCACGCCAGTTCGCTCGTAAGGGGTAATCAGATCTCTCATTTCACCGGTTATGTTCAAGTTTCATGAAATCTATTCTGGCGAAATAGTTCCCTTACTAACTTGCCTATTAGGTACGTACAACTAAAAAGTGAAAAATAAAAAAACTTTTTGCAAAAAAATACTACCGACTTCCAAATAAAAAACTACAAAGTGAAAAATAACTTAATTTTTTGAAGTCGGTGTCCATAACGCAAAAAAATGGTACCTACGAAAGACACCGACTTCAAAAAATTAAGTTATTTTTCACTTTGTAGTTTTGTATTTGGAAGTCGGTAGTATTTTTTTGCAAAAAGTTTTTTTATAGTTTTAAATTTCCTTTTCTTTGATTTAATTTGGTGTACATACAATAAAGCATATATAAATAAATAAATAAATAAAGCTGTTATGTATCGGCGTTAATATAAGCTTTCGGTACAAGATCACCGGAAATATTAGTTCAGTAAAAGATCAGACTGAGCTCCGTGCTACGAGCTCACCTTGCACATTATTCATGAAATAAACTATAATAACAATATCATAAATCGCGTAGCATCTTCCGCTACGCCGTAGCCGACGTAGCAAACGTATAGCCGGTAATTTTATTATAAGTGTACAAGTATTAGTAGTCCAGCCGGGCTCCAGTAATGAGCTTTTTTTTCTCATTCTGTCAACCCTCAAACGCCAGAAGTATTCTGTTAGATGAAGGACCCTTACCATGAGCCAAATGATGCCTTTCGTCTCTCTCTGTTATTTATTAGAACCTTTTGAGCCCGAATAAAGCATGAGTCCGTCTCATAATGATTAGATAGATAGATAGATAGATAAATTATTTATTCAGCGCATACAAAAGACAGCACAGCACACAAAATCACAATCAAATTATTAGTCGGAATATCTCTGCAATATTAATAAATAATTGAGATTGGGAGGCCCATTTTCATATTTCAATTGTATTTACAACATCAGTAAACATTTCTTGAGTTTGGTGTTGGAATTTTCTTTTTTTTCGGTGTTTCTGAATCTCACGTGTTACCTAAAAACTCGCGCAGAATACTAAAATCAACAATACTCGCTCTTTCTTATCTTGGCTTTCTACTTACTTTAGTCGGCAGCGGAGACATATTTTTGCGGTCGCTTGTCTCTTTGGCTTTTTTATTTTGTCCAGATATCGTAATACAGACTTAGAACTATTTCTGAATGTCGAAGTGAAAGTAGAACTGTCCAGCAAATCTATCATCTATTCATATTATAAAGCTGAAGAGTTTGTTTGTTTGTTTGTTTGGACGCGCTAATCTCAGGAACTACTTGTTGGAATTGAAAAAATATTTTTGTGTTGGATAGTCCATTTGTCGAGAAAGGTTATAGTCTATATAACATCACGCTATGACCAATAGGAGCGGACCATAAATGAAAATGATACAAATACGGGAAAAAATATTCCTTTTTGAGAGCTTCCGTTGCGTGCGCTGCGTCAACTGCAACAATCAGGTATGTAGGGTAGGTATTTTAGAAAAGGTAGGGTAGGGAAGGTAGGGTAGATGGGTAGGTAGGTAGCCAGTTGACGGGAGCGAAGCCACGTGGGACAGCTATTAAAATATATGTAGGTACAGTGAAAGTTACTACTCTTTGTAAGTACCTATGTTTACTTACAAACTACGAAATTTTGATATGTTATTTAAGATAATGGTGCAACCTTGGGCAATCAATTTATTATTTTCTACAATGCACTGCAATATATTTCCCTTACCAAGTTAAGCAAATTGAATGTGCTCGTTCCACGACATTTAAGCTATATGGAGCAATAACTTGTAGTTTCCGGCAGCGTGGCCTCATCGCACCTTCATAGAAATCAGGCGGTATTCATGGACAAAGTTGGGCGTTGTTCGAACGATGTAATAACTCTCGGCATTACCACAAGAGACTCGGATTTGCATCTGAGCGATATTTGCTAAATCGTGTCGTGGGTTAACGCGCTTAAACTTGAGCAATTTGCGAGAGGACTGAGCAAGAGAGCATTTACCACGCTCCTATATAGGTCATCTGAATGAAATATATAGCTCCCCTCGACGTTCCAACACTCAAGTTTATCAATGTCGGGAAACTAATGAGTAACACTCAAGTTATCAAAGGGTTTAACCCCCAACGAGGTGTTTTGGCAGACAAATTTAACCTCCGTGAACGCACGGGTAGGCCCGCACCGGAGTGAGCGCTCGAAACTATGAATGTCGCTTTCATTCAGTATCTTTTTTTAATATAAACTTTAAGCTCGCGTTTGACCACTATCTCGCCTGATGTTAAGCGATGACGTTGTCTACGGTGAAGCACGTTTGCCTAGAAGAAACAAGTCCCCAAGGTTGTAGCTATCAGGGATCAAAGACTCTGGACGGGAATTCCACTCCTTAGCTGTGGGCACAATGAAAGTATTAGCAAAACGCTTTGTACGTCTGGGACGGATGTCCACCATGTACCGATGGCACATGGCCGTACGTCTTGTAGTCCGATGATGGAAAGGATTAGGCGGAATCAAATTGTGCAATTCCGTCGCACACTCCCCGAAATGTAACCGATAAAAAACCGACAGGCTAGCAACTCGGCGTCGATGTTCGAGGCTCTGGAGCTTTGAGGTGACCAGTGCATCGTTGCCAATAAGCCTTCTTCCCTTCCTTTTAACTTCCTGCAATAGTTGAATTATGTCAGTGTAAAACTATCCAAACTCATAAATAATCATGTATCGCTTGTGGTCGGACACACTGACACGACACACAGATATTATTGTTTGCTACGTTTGGTTTATTAGTACGAACACGCTGTTACGAGAATACATGTATGCCACAATTAGTCGTATTTGCAATGCAAGTGTAGTTTAGCATTAATCTGCTACAAAGTTTCTGAATCAAAATGATAACGATAAATAGCGATCGTCATTGTGAGAAGGAATGCCGAAGAATAAAAAATTTAATGAATATTGAACTAATAAAACTGTTTAACTGCTGCCGCCCCGTTTACACCTCGGTTGACCTACTTACCTGACATTTATCAAGCAAGTGACGACATTTTGTATTGCAACTAAAATAAACTTTCAACTGAAGCGTCCCTTATTACCTGTCGGAGCGGCTGTTAGCAAAAACTCAGCTGTATGTTTATCGAATACGATAGAATTTGCTATTTGTATTGTTATGTTTCTGCTTTATTTTTAGTTTGACTTTAATTCTTTGTAATATGAAATAAAATATAACTGAGTAAATTATCTCTAAAAGTTACTATTAAATGCAATCAATTAAATACTGGCGTGATAGTAAATTAGGCAAGATCTGATGATGACTTTCTTTTATTTATCTAGGTGTTGTGACTTAGGGCTTGTCCCCATCAGTACGTCACGACGTCTTCAACGTGAAACGGTAGGGGGAAGCGGCGCGGCTCGTATATGTGCTAATGCACGGTTCGGCAACGTCACCGTGGAACATCACTTCGGACGTCATCGGATGGCGATGCGCTCGCTCAGTTAAGTTTAATTGTATTAGCGATTAGTTGTGCATATAAAATGACAGGACTTATTGATTCTGATTATTGATATCATTTGTCGAGGAACGTCTAGAAAGAGACTGCTATTTCACAGGTACGTTAGTGAAAAATTACCGTAATTATACAAAGAACGACATCGTGTAACGTTGTAGCATCGTGATGTGCATTTTACGGCATTTAGCACGTCACGTTAATGTGCCGCGCACCGACACCGCTCGGTTCCACGTTGACGACGTCGTGACGTGGTGATGAGGACAAGCCCTTACTCTTCTCTTACTTTCTTCAATGATCACAAATATAAAAACAGATACATATTCAATCTTAACAAACAGTGACAATATTCCGACTGTCTAGTTCTCAGCAGAAATATCACAGAACGCGAAATACAGGATACGAGAAGAATAACAAAACAAACAATAAGGCGCGACGCCGTTGATTTCCACCGCTGACGTTAGGGACGTAGACGTTATGTAAATATTTATATACAGCCACACACCGCAGCCGAGACGGCGGGATCTCTCGCAGGGACGAGCTCTCTAGCGAACATTCGTCATGGCGACCGAAATAGAAAGCAATCACGCTTAAATGTAATTATTGACGCAACAAAGTAATCAAGGTTCTTTTAAATTAAATGAAGATCGACGGTGTTTGGACAAAGAGGTACTTTCTACTCTTTATTTGTGGGTTTTCGGTTGAAAAACAACTTAATACAAGTGATAAATATTGCATGCACACCACACATGTTTGCCGATCGGGAGTAGATAACAGACCAACGCCCCTATACTACCTACCATTAAGAAATGTTTGTTTTTCCTTATCCTAAAATATTATTAAAGGCAACGTCTTTCTGTCTGTCTGTTACTGCACTTTTAACTGACAACCACTTATCCGGATTACGTGATTCTTTTTTTAAGTTCATTTATACCACTTCCGCAGGTTTAAAAAAAATACACCAGTCTTTTTAGTAATATTAAAAATCGGTCAAGTGCGAGTCTGACTCACACAGAGGGTTCCGTATAAACAGCTACATTCACCAAATAAATAGGTTACATTACTAACGTTCATAAATAATGAAAGCACCGAACATTGCTTGCGAAGGGACAAAATTAACTTTGCTGTTCGAAAACTGTTGTCCCCATACATCAATATATATTTTGGTATGTCCTAATTACATTTTATAGGTTGGTCGACTATTACTCTTATACTTGTAAAGCCTACTTAGCTGGGATAGTTTTCCTTTTAATTTAGTTATATAATATATACAACTGCCGTGATTTTTCGCCTCAAAGCTCCAGAGCCTCGAACATCGTCGCCGAGTTGCCAGTCTGTCGGTATTTTTTCGGTTACATATCGGGGAGTGTGCGACAGAACTGCACAATTTGATTCTGCCTAGCCCTTTCCATCATCGGACTACAAGACGTACGGCAATGCGCCATCGGTACACCGTGGATATCCCACCCATACGCACAAAGCGTTTTGAAAATACTTTTATTGAGCGTACAGCTAAGGAGTGGAATTCCCTGCCAGCGTCCTTGTTTCCTGAAAGCTACAACCTAGGGGTCTTTAAGTCAAGAGTGAATAGGTTACTTCTAGGCAAGCGTGCTCTACCTTCGACCATATCATCACTTAACATCAGGCGAAAAAGTGGTCAAACTCGAGCCTATAATGAATAAAATAATAAAAAAAAACATATCCAAAAGCAAACATTTAGCTGACAGAAAAAAAGCAGCCACATTTAACGTGTACAGGAGGTACCAGAAACAATTTATTTTTCGTGGTTTTAATTTACCACTTCATCGGCGTGATTATAGCTTTCAAGTACTAAGAGTCTCTGAACTAAGCTGCGAACGGACGGACGGACAAGATGGACATGGCGAAACTGTAAGGGTTCCTTGTTGACTATGGCACCCTAAAAAAGGTATTAAGATGGTGACCTAATTCTTGAAATTAACTTACCACGCCTGGTAGGAAAATACAAGGAAAGCAAAATTTCTTCCGCTTATCTTGTAGCGCATTTCGTTCAAGCAAATTAGGGGAGTAGATTAGTACACATTATGTTTTGGCTACTAGCAGAGCTTGCTTTAGTGAGTAAACTTAACTTTATCAGCTCAATTATCGCGCACGCTGCTTTGATTGGCGGAATTAGAAGCTCACACAACCCAATTAAAAATTGTGCAAGCATTGGGTTCTTCCTGATGGTTAGACGCAATTTAAATTGCGTCGATAGTCGGTATCTTCAGAGTTTCTTAAAAAAAAACCGGCCAAGTGCGAGTCGGGCTCGCGCACGAATGGTTCCGTACCATTATCGCGAAAAACAGCAAAAAAATCACGTTTGTTGTATGGGAGCCCCACTTAATTTTATTCTGTTTTCAGTATTTGTTGTGATAGCGGCAACAGAAATACATCATCTACGAAAATTTTAACTGTCTTGCTATCACGGTTCATGAGATACAGCCTGGTGACAGACAGACAGACAGACGGAGCGTGGAGTCTTAGTAATAGGTTGTAGTTTTCACTTTACCCCTTGGGTACAGAACCCTAAAAACAATTGCAAATCGGTCGAATTGCATCGCATTGCATCCATGTGAACGTATTTGCAATTTCGCTTATCGTTGTCATATAAATCGTATCGCGTTGAACCAATAGGACGGTCGTGTAGAAGCTCGTGCTACAACTAAGCACATTACAGTACATAACACATGCTATTCTATCTTACTAACAACTATACAAACATTAACAAACGCTACAACCAAGATCCCAAACTTAGAGAAACAATAGGAACCTAAAATGCTTTGTGTGAACGTACATCTCCGTATTAGACAATTAGACGAGGGTGCTGGCATATGCTCGACGTGCTCGTTCATACATTAACACAACACCGCGTATGTGCTTTTCCGGTCCTACAATATTACAGTGTAGGCCAAGATGAACGTGTGTGCGAGAAACGGGTCCCCCGAGACCGGCGCGGTACCTTCGCGTTATTTAAAGTGTAGCTTACACTTACATAACTTTCATAGGAGATGCATTTTTACTCCGGATACTGCACCAAATGTCGGCATCAATACGGATAATTGAAAAATATCCGCAGGCTCTTACGAGTGCTATCATTGAAATTATTTGTTGTACGTGCGGCTTGGATATGTGAGATAATGAATTGTGGATAAGGGATTGTATTTTTAACCCCGACGGAAAAAGAGGATCCGAACCGATTTTCTTCAAACATAGCTAAGAATACTCTCGATAATAAATAAATGCATTCAAATCAATAAAAGCATGTTAACATTTGAGGGTTACATTTAGTTAACAAAAACAGATAGGAGTTGCGACCAGCACCCTTACTAAGTTACAAAATAACTCGTATTAAGGGCAGTGGTACAAGCCCATACACAATAATTTAACATAACATAAAGTCACCATTCAAACAAAAAATCCGTTTAGGAGCTATGATGCCACAGATAGATAACAAATACACATATACACAAACACAAAACTTATAACACACCTCTTTTTCCATCGGGGGTTAAAAATACAAGTAGACATAGTGTGCAGAGGGGAAAAAATAAACACATAACCCAATTCACAGCTAAGTAATATACAATATTACAAATAAAATTTACAGTTTTTATACATACATATTTGTAAAATAAATATTATAGCAATAAATACTAATACATAATTATAAGATAATTATTATAATTATCACGCAACTATGACGGAATGGAAAGGCAGTGTTATTTCACTATTCTTTTGAAAACTGCAAGTTTGGCAGTCCCTAATGTCAGGCGAAGAACTCTGTAATTGTTACGAAAATTCGTCTTCACTGAAAGAAAGTCACTATAATATTGCTGTTCTTATTAATTTCGTAGGGTTTGTGTATCCCGGCAAAATACACTGCTCTTGTGGGATATGAGACGTAAGTGAACCCACGGGAAAAGCTAGTAAATAATATACTAAACGATTTTAATATACTAGCCCCACAAAGTTATAGGAGTATTTCTAACCGACTTTTCAAAAAGGAGGAGGTTCTATGTTCGACTTTATGTTTGGTTTTGTTTTGTGTATGTTCACCGATATCTCCGTTAATTGTCGAGAGATTTTAAAAATTCTTTATTTTTTTGGAGGAGTCCGAAATTGGTCCCATTTTAATTTAGTGAAGATATCAAGAACTTCGAAGATATACAACATAACTCATAATAACGGCAAATCTTTCGGGATTGCTGCAATCGCATGTCTGTTTATTGTTTATACCATTTAATAACATAACATCACGCCAGTACGCTCTAAACGGGTACGCAGATGTATACAGTTCACCTTGGTACACTCTCATTTCACCGGTTATGTTCAAGTTGCATGATATTCGGGTAATCTATTCTGGCGTTAAAGGTCCCTTACTAAACAACTTGCCTATTAAGTAGGTACAACCCGTACAACTACAAAGAGAAAAATAAAAGAAATAACGATTTTTTTTTGGATATCTGTGACCATAACGCAAAAAAAATATACCTACAAAAGACACCGACTTCCAAAAAGAAAGTAATTTTTCACTTTGTAGTTTTTTTATTTGGAAGTCGGTAGTATTTTTTTGTAAAAAAGTTTTTTTATTAATATATAAGTATAAAATGATACCGTCTAATAGATATGCTGTCTTTCAATATTCTTAATTTGATTGGCACTTGTAAGTTTAGAATCGGTAATAGGTATTGTGTCCAATATCAAAGCGCCCAAGACTTGGCTCTCCAACACGTTCTTCTAAGTAGAAATAGATAAACTGGCACGAGACCAGAAAGATTCAGCCCTGACATTGATTAAAAATCGCCTGTGGGGCAGTTTTAAACACTGGAGCTATAATTTTACCAAAAATTTAGGTAATTTATCATGAGTCTGTGACTATGGGTCCAGGTTGCCTGGAAGAGATCGCGGCTCGCGATAAGGCTGCCTGTTGTATGTTTGTTTTTGTTATAAGATGTCTTTTAAATTATTTTTATCTTGGTGTACAATAAAGTATATAATAAATAAATAAATATGGGTGTAAAAAAAAGCCCAAGAACCTTTTTTATTCTTTTTTGATTTGCACTTGTTGGCATTTAATTTTGTTTATCCTTTTATTGACATTTTAATTTAAATTTTTGCCATTTGTCTTAAATTCATTTTTAACCTTTGTTTTTAATCTTAATTATTTGAAATTTAATTTTTTTTGGTTTTAATTATTTTATTTGTATTCATTTATATTTAATTTTATTCTTGTTTTACATACGTATGTTTTATTTTTAATTGTATTTTATTTTACATTAATTATTATTGTTATTTATACATATTGTGTTTGTAAAGTGTTGCAATAGTGTAATTGGCTCCGGCCATTCTATTTCAATTTTAATAAATAAATAAGTAAAAACGTAAAAAGATGTACCTACTATGGAAAAGCTACTTTAATAGATTATGGACAATCAACAAGTCCAATATTAAACGTCTCTTATTTACTTAAATTAATTACATAAAGTGGATTTTCTCCTCTTAAAAAATTCGTTGTAAAAGAGGGAGTGTTAATAAATTACCCGTGACATCAGTATTTGACCCTCTTCGTAGTCCGAACGGTTCGAAAGAGTGACGGGTTGGATTGACTCCGTGTTTATACCTAAAGTTTGCATTAAGACAAGTAGACAATTTGTAAAACATCTACATTTTGTATTGAACAATCCCCAAAAACATTTCTGTGATGCGAACTCATCGGGTTTGTTCAGGTTTCTCTCGTCTTTTTAGTTTTATCTTGATAAGGCCATCAAGTTACTATGTAATGGAGAATCGTGACATATACCCACCCAAGTTCGTGTCACGCACGCATTATGTTAAACAAAGGCCAAAGCATTTTAGACTTTTTCAGTAACATCATATCTTTTAGCTAAAGAGATCATGTTTCATGATTCTCAGAGCGTCTAACTTTGACAGAAACGAAAACAACTCCTAATTTTAATAACATAACAGTTAGAGTGATAATGGGTACCTACAGTCCGCATGTAGGTAATCCGAAAAATGTTAATAATTCATACTGTCACTAAAGAAAAGATCACTGATATGCATATTTTTATATGCAAATGCCCAGCTCTGAATGGCGTGACAGTTTTACTACGGCGTAGACTCGTAGCACAGTCTTTTACTACGGCGTAGCACATAGACTACGGCGTAGAGCGTGGACTACGCAATCGGGCTACGTTACAATGTATCATATCCACTTCGCGACAACTGGACACGATCACGTTACAGGCGAACGGTTACTTTGTTCTACCATCTTCTGTCTGTTACAAACGTTTTCTCACAAATACCACTATGATTATTGCAAACTCCTTTTCACGCTCCACAAAGTTTATCTTAAAATACCTATTTAATTTGTACGCTGGGATTAAAACTACGCCTATTACCAGAATTCGTAATGCCTACAAAGCCTTAAAGAGAATTTTAATATCCATGATTACTGCAAAAACGACGCAAACAACAATGATATTCTCATCTAACTACTATAACGAAAGCGAAGCCGAGCTTTTACTAATGTTTATATAAATACTTGGAGCTACTTATCTACTCGTCCTGTAAGGAGTTTGGACAGAGAGAAGCGCGAACTTTGTGCGCCCAAACGCGCTCCTTAATACCGTCGCACGGTTAATGTACGCAAAACAAAAAATTCAGTGCGAAAGCTTCGCCTTTTACATGACATTCTTTATTTATGGGTGTGCACGCTCGCCCCACTTTACGAATGGATGTTCAAATGAAAGCGAGTTGCAAAAACATTTTATGTAGAAATATGTGCTAAACAAGCCAACATTATAGCTCTCATACACGGATTCCTTTGCACAATATTTCAATCAGAAATTAATGTATGCTGTACCTCATGAGTCATGAATTAAATTAAAGATAAATATAAAGACTCGTTGCTTCTAAACAATAGGTATTTACATTTGAATATAAAGACAAATCTAAAGAGCAAAGATAAGTAAATCAACCCAAACATATCTGCGATCATCACTCCGAAATCAAAAAACATTTTCAATATACTTTTAACAGTTGCGGTTGCCAACAAAAAATATTTGTATGCACGTACAACGGTTAAAGCAACTGTTAATTGTGTTATAAGCGCATAAACGAGTTCCATTCAAACTGAAAGGATTGTGTGAATCTGCTTCAAAAGTAAAGCAATCAATCTCTGTGTAAACGCCTATGTTCACCATAAATATCGAATCAAAATCCAATTTGGTAAAGCCGAGTTCCCGCTGACGGATCAACAGGAAACGATTAATTCGATATGCTCTGACGTCATGATTAAGTGTCTTTCCGTGTCAATAAATATTAGCACTTTGAATTTTAGATCGAGAATAGCATGAAAGGGAAAACGTTTTGTCATTCTGTGCTATTATATTAGCAGGTATTTTTATCACTTGATTAATTTATTTGCGATAATTATTAGACCAATCAAAAGAAAGAAGGAGAAGTAAAGAAACGATGGATGAAAACATCTATCGTTTCTTTAGGGAAGTCTAAAAAACCGGCCAAGTGCGTGTCGGACTCGCACCTTTAGGGTTCCGCACACGTCAGAAAAATGAGGTAATTTCAAATATTCAAAGAAAATTTAGATTATCAATATATTGGTATTTAACATTACAAGCGGGATATTTATCATGTTTACTGTTTGTTGCTAGTTGCCGATATTTCGGTGTTGTTGCAAGCACCATGATCACGGATAAACTGACGTGATTGCGGGTAGGTGTTTATGAGGAGACAAATCGGAAAACTTATATATTGGTATTAGTTAGAATTCATTTTGATTTTTTTTGCCCCCACCCTTCTTCTGTAAGGGATTTTTTTATGATTTTTGACAATCTTTGTCAACAAGATGCTTATACTGTGACAATTTGAATTTGACTGTAGCTTTAGCTGATTGGCTGTAAAATCTGTGTGACAGAAAACGGACAGACAGATGGCCAGACGGACCGGTGACAGCAATAAATTCAAAGTCAAATATATTTATTCAACTAGGCCAAAAAACGGCACTTTTGAACGTCGTACTTCATTTGAACCCTTTGGGTACGGAACTCTAACTATAACTTACTAGTACTAAGAGTCTGAACTAAACTTCGAACGGACGGACAAGATGGACCTGGTGAAACTATAAGAGTTCCTTGTTGACTATGGCACCCTAAAAAAGGTATAAAAATGGTGACCTAATTCTTGAAATTAACTTACCACGCCTGGTAGGAAAATACAAGGAAAGCAAAATTTCTTCCGCTTATCTTGTAGCGCATTTTGTACAAGCAAATTGGGGGAGTAGATTAGTACACATTATGTTTTGGCTACTAGCAGAGCTTGCTTTAGTGAGTAAACTTAACTTTATCAGCTCAATTATCGCGCACGCTGCTTTGATTGGCGGAATTAGAAGCTCACACAACCCAATTAAAAATTGTGCATACATTAGGGTTCTTCCTGATTGTGCAACGCAATTCATATTGCGTCAATAGTCGGTATATAGCACGGTTACCAAAAAAAAAAAAACCAAGTGCGATTCGGACTCGCACACGAAGGGTTCAGTACCATTATCGCGATAAACGGCAAAAAAATCACGTTTGTTGTATGGAAGCCCCACTTAAATATTCATTTTATTCTGTTTTTAGTATTTGTTGTTATAGCGGCAATAAAAAGACATCATCTGTGAAAATTTCAACTGTCTATCTATCACGGTTCATGAGATACAGCCTGGTGACAGACAGACGGACCGTGGAGTCTTTGGGAAAAAAGGGTTTTTACCCCTTGGGTACGGAACCATAAAAACAATTGCAAATCGGTCGAATTGCATCGTATTGCATCCATGTGAACTTATTTGCAATTTCGCTTATCGTTGTCATATAAATCGTATCGCTTTGAGTCAATAGAAAGGTCGTTTAGAAGCTCGTGCTACAGCTAAGCACATTACAGTATATAACACATGCTATTCTATCTTACTAACAACTATACAAACATTAACAAACGCTACAACCAAAATCCCAAACTTAGAGAAACAATAGGAACCTAAAATGCTTTGTGTGAACGTACATCTCCGTATTAGACAATTAGACGAGGGTGCTGGCATATGCTCGACGTGCTCGTTCATACATTAACACATCACCGCGTATGTGTTTTTCCGGTCCTACAATATTACAGTGTAGGCCAAGATGTATGTGTGTGCGAGAAACGGGTCCCCCGAGACCGGCGCGGTACCTTCGCGTTATTTAAAGTGTAGCTTACATAACTTAACACTTACATAACTTTCATAGGAGATGCATTTTTACTCCGGATACTGCACCAAATGTCGGCATCAATACGGATAATTGAAAATATCCGCAGGCTCTTACGAGTGCTATCATTGAAACTATTTGTTGTACGTGCTGCTTGGATATGTGAGATAATGAATTGTGGATAAGGGATTGTATTTTTAACCCCGACGGAAAAAGAGGATTCGAACCGATTTTCATCAAACGTAGCTAAGAATACTCTCAATAATAAATAAATGTATTCAAATCAATAAAAGCATGTTAACATTTGAGTCATTTGAGGGTTACATTTAGTTAACAAAAACAGATAGGAGTTGCGACCAGCACCCTTACTAAGTTACAAAATAACTCGTATTAAGGGCAGTGGTACAAGCCCATACACAATAATTTAACATAACATAAAGTCACCATTCAAACAAAAAATCCGTTTAGGAGCTATGATGCCACAGATAGATAACAAATACACATACACATATACATAAACACAAAACTTATAACACCCCACTTTTTCCATCGGGGGTTAAAAATACATGTAGACATAGTGTGTAGAGGGGAAAAAATAAACACATAACCCAATTCACAGCTAAGTAATATACAATATTACAAATAAAATTTACTGTTTCTATACATACATATTTGTAAAATAAATATTATAGCAATATATACTAATTCTATACTATAACTATACATAATTATAAGATAATAATTATAATTATCACGCAACTATGACGGAATGGAAAGGCAGTGTTATTTCACTCTTCTTTTGAAAACTGCAAGAGTTTGGCAGTCCCTAATGTCAGGCGAAGAACTCTGTAATTGTTACGAAAATTCGTCTTCACTGAAAGAAAGCTAAAATATTCCTGTTCTTATTAATTTCGTAGGGTTTGTGTATCCCGGCAAAATATACTGCTCCTGTGGGATATGCCACTTAAGTGAACAAATGGGAAAAGCTAGTAAATAATATATTAAACGATTTTAATATACTAGCCCCACAAAGTTATAGGTGTATTTCTAACCGACTTTCGAAAAAGGAGGAGGTTCTATGTTCGACTTTATGTTTGGTTTTGTTTTGTGTATGTTCACCGATATATCCGTTAATTGTGGAGAGATTTTAAAAATTCTTTATTTTTTTGGAGGAGACCGAAATTGGTCCCATTTTAATTTAGTGAAGATATCAAGAACTTCGAAGATATACAACATAACTCTTCAATAAATAACGGCAAATCTTTCGGGATTGCTGCAATCGCATGTCTGTTTATTGTTTATACCATTTCATAACATAACATCACGCCAGTACGCTCTAATAGTACGCAGATGTATACAGTTCACCTTGGTACACTCTCATTTTACCGGTTATGTTCAAGTTGCATGATATTCGGGTAATCTATTCTGGCGTTAAAGGTCCCGTAATAAACAACTTGCCTATTAAGTAGGTACAACCCGTACAACTAAAAAGAGAAAAATAAAAGGAAGAAAGATTTTTTGGATGTCTGTGTCCATAACGCAAAAAAATGGTACCTACGAAAGACACCAACTTCCAAAAAGAAAGTAATTTTTCACTTTGTAGTTTTTTAATTTGGAAGTTGGTAGTATTTTTTTTGTAAAGAAGTTTTTATTAATGATACCGTCTAATAGATATGCTGTCTTTCAATATTCTTAATTTGATTGGCACTTGTAAGGTCAGAATCGGTAATAGGTATTGTGTCCAATATCAAAGCGCCCAAGACTTGGCTCTCCAACACGTTCTTCTAAGTAGAAATAGATAAACTGGCACGAGACCAGAAAGATTCAGCCCGGACATTGATTAAAAATCGCCTGTGGGGCAGTTTTTAACACTGGAGCCATAATTTTAACAAAAAAAGAGGTAATTTATCATGAGTGTGTGACTATGGGTCCAGGTTGCCTGGAAGAGATCGCGGCTCGCGATAAGGCCGCCTGTTGTATATTTGTTTTTGTTATAAGATGTCTTTTTAAATTATTTTTAACTTGGTGTACAATAAAGTATATAATAAACAAATAAATATGGGTGTAAAAAAAAACCCCAAGTACCTTTTTTATTCTTTTTTGATTTGTACTTGTTGACATTTAATTTTGTTTATCCTTTTATTGACATTTGAATTTAAATTTAAATTTTTGCCATTTGTCTTAAATTCATTTTGTCATTTTTAACCTTTGTTTTTAATCTTAATTATTTGAAATTTACATTTTTTGGTTTTAATTATTTTATTTGTATTCATTTCTATTTAATTTTATTCTTGTTTTACATACGTATGTTTTATTTTTAATTGTATTTTATTTTACATTAATTATTATTGTTATTTATACATATTGTGTTTGTAAAGTGTTGCAATAGTGTAATTGGCTCCAGCCGTTCTATTTCAATTTTAATAAATAAGTAAAAACGTAAAAAGCTGTACCTACTATGGAAAAGCAACTTCGAATAGATTATAGCCAATCAACAAGTCCAATATTAAACGTCTCTTATTTACTTAAAATAATTACTCAATTACATAAAGTGGATTTTCCCCTCTTAAAAAATTCGTTGTAAACGAGAGAGTGTTAATAAATTACCCGTAACATCAGTATTTGACCCTCTTCGTAGTCCGAACGGTTCGAAAGAGTGACGGGTCGGATTGACCCCGTGTTTATACCCAAAGTTTGCATTAAGACAAGTAGACACTTTGTAAAACATCTACATTTTGTATTGAACGATCCCCAAAAACATTTTTGTGATGCGGACTCATCGGGTTTGTTCAGGTTTCTCTCATCTTTTTAGTTTTATCTTGATAAGGCCGTCAAGTTACTAAGTAACGGAGAATCGTGACATATACCCACCCAAGTTCGTGTCACGCACGCATTATGTTAAACAAAAGCCAAAGCATTTTAGACTTTTTCAGTAACATCATATCTTTTAGCTAAAGAGATCATGTTTCATGATTCTCAGAGCGTCTAACTTTGACAGAAACGAAAAAAACTCCTAATTTTAATAACATAACAGTTAGAGTGATAATGGGTACCTACAGTCCGCAAGTAGGTAATCCGAAAAATGTTTATAATTCATACTGTCACTAAAGAAAATATCACTGACATGTATATTTTTATATGCAAATGCCCAGCTCTGAATGGCGTGACGGTTTTACTACGGCGTAGAGACGTAGCACAGTCTATTACTACGGCGTAGCACATAGACTACGGCGTAGAGCGTGGACTACGCAAGCGGGCTACGTTACAATGTATCATATCGACTTCGCGACAACTGGACACGATCACGTTACAGGCGAACGGTTACTTTGTTCTACCATCTTCTGTCTGTTACAAACGTTTTCTCACAAATACCACTGTGATTATTGCAAACTCCTTTTCACGCTCCACAAAGTTTATCTTAAAATACCTATTTAATTTGTACGCTGGGATTAAAACTACGCCTATTACCAGAATTCGAAATGCCTACAAAGCCTTAAAGAGAATTTTAATATCCATGATTACTGCAAAAACGTCGCAAACAACAATGATATTCTCATCTAACTACTATAACGAAAGCGAAGCCGAGCTTTTACTAATGTTTATATAAATACTTGGAGCTACTTATCTATTCGTCCTGTTAGGAGTTAGGACAGAGAGAAGCGCGAACTTTGTGCGCCCAAACGCGCTCCTTAATACCGTCGCACGGTTAATGTACGCAAAACAAAAAATTCAGTGCGAAAGCTTCGCCTTTTACACGACATTCTTTATTTATGGGTGTGCACGCTCGCCCCACTTTACGAATGGATGTTCAAATGAAAGCGAGTTGCAAAAACATTTTATGTAGAAATATGTGCTAAACAAGCCAACATTATAGCTCTCATACACGGATTCATTTGCACAATATTTCATCAGAAATTAATGTATGCTGTACCTCATGAGTCATGAATTAAATTAAAGATAAATATAAAGACTCGTTGCTTCTAAACAATAGGTATTTACATTTGAATATAAAGACAAATCTAAAGAGCAAAGATAAGTAAATCAACCCAAACATATCTGCGATCATCACTCCGAAATCAAAAAACATTTTCAATAAACTTTTAACAGTTGCGGTTGTCAATAAAAAATATTTGTATGCACGTACAACGGTTAAAGCAACTGTTAATTGTGTTATCAGCGCATAAAAGAGTTCCATTCAAACTGATAGGATTGTGTGAATGTGCTTCACAAGTAAAGCAATCAATCTCTGTGTAAACGCCTATGTTCACCATAAATATCGAATCAAAATCCAATTTGGTAAAGCCGAGTTCCCGCTGACGGATCAACAGGAAACGATTAATTCGATATGCTCTGACGTCATGATTAAGTGTCTTTCCGTTTCAGTAAATATTAGCACTTTGAATTTTAGATCGAGAATAACATGAAAGGGAAAACGTTTTGTCATTCTGTGCTATTATATTAACAGGTATTTTTATCACCTGATTAATTTCTTTGCGATAGTTATTAGACCAATCAAAAGAAAGAAGGAGAAGTAAAGAAACGATGGATGAAAACATCTATCGTTTCTTTAGGGAGGTCTAAAAAACCGGCCAAGTGCGTGTCGGACTCGCACCTTTAGGGTTCCGCACACGTCAGAAAAATGAGGTAATTTCAAATATTCAAAGAAAAATTAGATTATCAATATATTGGTATTTAACATTACAAGCGGGATATTTATCATGTTTACTGTTTGTTGATAGTTGCCGATAATTCGGTGCTGTTGCAAGCACCATGATCACGGATAAACTGAAGTCATTGCGGGTGGGTGTTTATGAGGAGACAAATGGGAAAACTTATATATTGGTATTTTTAGTAAAATATACGTAATAATAAACGTTATCACCAAATTTCAAGTTCATAGGTCATTGGGAAGTTAAAAAAAAACATTTTGACTTTTTTTGCCCCCACCCTTCCCCCCCCCCCCTTCGTCTGTAAGGGATTTTTTTTATGAATTTTGACTATCTTTGTCAACAAGATGCTTATACTGTGACAATTTGAATTTGACTGTAGCTTTAGCTGATTGGCTGTAAAATCTGTGTGACAGAAAACGGACAGACAGATGGCCAGACGGACCGGTGACAGCAATAAATTCAAAGTCAAATATATTTATTCAACTAGGCCAAAAAACGGCACTTTTGAACGTCGTACTTCATTTGAACCCTTTGGGTACGGAAATCTAACTATAACTTACTAGTACTAAGAGTCTCTGAACTAAACTTCGAACGGACGGACAAGATGGACCTGGTGAAACTATAAGAGTTCCTTGTTGACTATGGCAGCCTAAAAAAGGTATAAAGATGGTGACCTAATTCTTGAAATTAACTTACCACGCCTGGTAGGAAAATACAAGGAAAGCAAAATTTCTTCCGCTTATCTTGTAGCGCATTTCGTTCAAGCAAATTGGGGGAGTAGATTAGTACACATTATGTTTTGGCTACTAGCAGAGCTTGCTTTAGTGAGTAAACTTAACTTTATCAGCTCAATTATCGCGCACGCTGCTTTGATTGGCGGAATTAGAAGCTCACACAACCCAATTAAAAATTGTGCATACATTGGGTTCTTCCTGATGGTTTGACGCAATTTAAATTGCGTCGATAGTCGATATCTTCAGGGTTTCCTAAAAAAAACCGGCCAAGTGCGTCAGGCTCGCGCACACAACAGAAATACATCATCTGCGAAAATATCAACTGTCTAGCTATCACGGTTCATGAGATACAGCCTGGTGACAGACAGACAGACGGAAGGACCGTGGAGTCCTAGTAATAGGGTCCCATTTTTACCCTTTAGGTTTATTTAAGTTAAGTTGTGTTCTCTAATTCATTTGTGTTGAGGTGCAGGGTTAACAGAAACGACCCAATACGACTGTAGTTTATTTGCGACTGAAATAAAAACCTCTATGTATCACGGGCGCAGCCGTGCGTCATTATAATATTAGGTACGCTGAGTAAGCTTATAGCTTGTACATTGTGTCCCTACAACCCCTTGGGTACGGAACCCTAAAAACAAAATTTCGTTGCGGGATCCAAGACAGTTAAATTTATTCTCCGGGACTTCGTCGAGCTTCATTGCCTCGGCGCTTTTCTGGTGGTCGCCACTGTTGATTCTGGCTTTCAGGAGTTGCAGTGGTTTGGGAATAGTGCGGTGAGATTGTCCCAATAAAAAAAAAAACCCTAAAAACAATTGCAAATCGGTCGAATTGCATCGCATTGCATCCATGTGAACCTATTTGCAATTTCGCTTATCGTTGTCATATAAATCGAATCGCGTTGAGCCAATAGGAAGGTCGCTTAGAAGCTCGTGCTATAACTAAGTACATTACAGTACATAACACAAGATATTCTATCTCACTACCAGCTATACAAACATTAACAAACGCTACAACCAAGATCCCAAACTTAGAGAAACAATAGGAACCTAAAATGCTTTGTGTGAACGTACATCTCCGTATTAGACAATTAGACGAGGGTGCTGGCATATGCTGGACATGCTCGTTCATACATTAACACATCACCGCGTATGTGCTTTTCCGGTTCTACAATAATACAGTGTAGGCCATGATGAACACTTTGTGTCCGAGAAACAGGTCCCCCGAGATCGGCGCGGTACCTTCGCGTTATTTAAAGTTGTAGCCCGTGCATGCACTTACATAACTTTCATAGAAGATGCATTTTTACTCCGGATACTGCACCAAATGTCGGAATCAATACGGGTAATTGAAAAATATCCGCAGGCTCTTAAGAGTGGTATCATTGAAACTATTTGTTGTACGTGCAGCTTGGATATGCGGGAAAGAAACTCATTTTTCGGTAGCGATAGCAAATTGTGGTAAGAGCATTGTGTTTTTAACCCCGAGGGAAAAAGAGGATTTGAACCGATTTTCATCAAACATAGCTAAGAATACTCTTGATAAAGTCACCATTCAAACAAAAAAAAACAATATCAAAATCGGTTCATCTGTTTAGGAGCTATGATACCACAGACAGATAACAAATACACAAACACACAGGTACACACATCAAACTTATATTAACACCCCTATTTTTCCATCGGTGGTTAAAACTACATGTAGACATAGTGTGTAGAGGGGAAATAATAAACCCAAAACAATTCACAGCTAAGTACAATATTACAAATAAAATTTACTGTTTTTACACAAACATATTTGTAAAATAAATATTATAGCAATGAATACTAATACATATAAAAGATAATAATTATAATTTTGCAACTATGACGGAATGGAAAGATAGTGTTCTTTTAATCTTCTTTTGAAAACTGCAAGAGTTTGGCAGTCCCTAATGTCAGGCGGAAGATCTCTATATTTGTTACGAAAATTCGTCTTCACTGAAAGAAAGCTATAACGCTATATAGCTAGAAAGCTATTGCTGTTGTTATTATGTTCATAGAGTTTGTGTATCCCGGAAATATATACTGCTCCTGTGAGATATGCCATGTTAGTGAAGCCACGGGAAAACTAATAAGTAATATATTAAACGATTTTAAATATATTAGCCCCCTCAAGCCCACAAGGCCCCACAAGGTTATGGGTGTATTTTTAACCTTTCATTGGTCCATTTTTGACTTTCCAAACAGGAAGCGGTTCTATGTTCGACTTTGATTGTTTTTTTTTTTTGTTTTTTCACCGATATCTCCTTCAATTGTGGACCGATATAAAAACAATATTTTTTTGTTTGAAATAGTATATTCGGAAATTGATCCCATTTTAATTTGGTAATGCAGATTTTCTCTTCTCATGTTCATGATATTCGGGTAATCTATTCTGGCGTTACAGGTACCTTACTAAACAACTTGCCTATTAGTTAGCGTACAACTAAAAAGTGAAAAATAAAAAATACTTATTACAAAAAAATCTACCGACTTCGTAGGTACCAATTTTTTGCGTTATGGACACCGACTTCCAAAAAGAAAGTTATTTTTCACTTTGTACATTTTTTATTTGGTAGTCGGTAGTATTTTTATGTAGAAAAGTTTTTATTATTGACACCATCTAATAGGTATGTTGTCACTCATTATTCTTAATTTGATTGGAACGTGTAAGGTCAGAATAGATAATAGAGATTGTGTCCAATATCAAAGCGCCCAAGACATGGCTCTCCAGCACGTTCTTTTAAGTAATAATAGATAAACTGGCACGAGACCAGAAAGATAGAAAAATTCAGCCCTGACATTGATTAAAAATCTGTGGGGCAGTGTTTAACACTGGAGCCATAATTTTGCCAAAAATTGAGGCAATTTATCATGAGTGTAAAAAAAACCCAAGCACCATTTTTTCTTTTTTGATTTGTACTTGTTGACATTTAATTTTAAAGTTTAATTTCGTTTATCCTTTTAGTGACACAAAAAGGATAAACAAAATTAAACAAAAATGAAATGAAACAAAAAAAATTAAATGTGACAAAATGAATTTAAGACATTAAATTCATTTTATCACATTTTTTTTTTAATCTTTATTATTTGAAATGTACAGTATGTATTTGGTTTTAATTTAATTTTTTCCCTTTTTTGACATTTATATTTTTATTTTTTGACATTTCTTAAATTAATTTCGTAATTTTTAGGCTAAATTATTTGAAATTTACTTTTTTTACTTTTAATTCTTATACTTGTATTCATTTTTATTTATTTTCTTTCTTGTTTTACTTACGTATGTTTTATTTTTAATTGTATTTTATTATACATTAATACATTGATTATTATTGTTATTTATACATATTGTGTTTGTAAAGTGTTGCAATAGTGTAATTGGCTCCGGCCGTTCTATTTAAATTTTAACAAATTAGTATAAACGTAAAAAGCTGTACCTACTAAGGAAAAGCAAATTTAATAGATTATGACCAATCAACAAGTCCAATATTAAACGTCTCTTATTTACTTAAAATAATTACTCAATTACATAAAGTGGATTTTCACCTCTTAAAAAATTCGTTGTAAAAGAGAGAGTGTTAATAAATTACCCGTGACATCAGTATTTGACCCTCTTCGTAGTCCGAACGTTTCGAAAGAGTGACGGGTCGGATTGACCCCGTGTTTATACCCAAAGTTTGCATTAAGACAAGTAGACACTTTGTAAAACATCTACATTTTGTATTGAACGATCCCCAAAAACATTTTTGTGATGCGGACTCATCGGGTTTGTTCAGGTTTCTCTCATCTTTTTAGTTTTATCTTGATAAGGCCGTCAAGTTACTAAGTAACGGAGAATCGTGACATATACCCACCCAAGTTCGTGTCACGCACGCATTATGTTAAACAAAAGCCAAAGCATTTTAGACTTTTTCAGTAACATCATATCTTTTAGCTAAAGAGATCATGTTTCATGATTCTCAGAGCGTCTAACTTTGACAGAAACGAAAAAAACTCCTAATTTTAATAACATAACAGTTAGAGTGATAATGGGTACCTACAGTCCGCAAGTAGGTAATCCGAAAAATGTTTATAATTCATACTGTCACTAAAGAAAATATCACTGACATGTATATTTTTATATGCAAATGCCCAGCTCTGA
The DNA here is from genome assembly GCA_964057195.1 of Orthosia cruda. Taxonomy (NCBI): domain Eukaryota; kingdom Metazoa; phylum Arthropoda; class Insecta; order Lepidoptera; family Noctuidae; genus Orthosia; species Orthosia cruda. Next base: position 25,669,642 of record OZ059845.1, read on the forward strand.
ATGGCGTGACGGTTTTACTACGGCGTAGAGTCGTAGCACAGTCTATTACTACGGCGTAGCACATAGACTACGGCGTAGAGCGTGGACTAGGCAAGCGGGCTACGTCACAATGTATCATATCGACTTCGCGACAACTGGACACGATCACGTTACAGGCGAACGGTTACTTTGTTCTACCATCTTCTGTCTGTTACAAACGTTTTCTCACAAATACCACTGTGATTATTGCGAACTCCTTTTCACGCTCCACAAAGTTGTCTAAAGTTTACCTTAAAATACCAATTTTATTTGTACGCTGGGATTAAAACTACGCCTATTACCAGAATTCGAAATGCCTACAAAGCCTTAAAGAGAATTTTAATATCCATGATTACTGCAAAAACGACGCAAACAACAATGATATTCTCATCTAACTACTATAACGAAAGCGAAGCCGAGCTTTTACTAATGTTTATATAAATACTTGGAGCTACTTATCTACTCGTCCTGTAAGGAGTTAGGACAGAGAGAAGCGCGAACTTTGTGCGCCCAAACGCGCTCCTTAATACCGTCGCACGGTTAATGTACGCAAAACAAAAAATTCAGTGCGAAAGCTTCGCCTTTTACACGACATTCTTTATTTATGGGTGTGCACGCTCGCCCCACTTTACGAATGGATGTTCAAATGAAAGCGAGTTGCAAAAACATTTTATGTAGAAATATGTGCTAAACAAGCCAACATTATAGCTCTCATACACGGATTCATTTGCACAATATTTCAATCAGAAATTAATGTATGCTGTACCTCATGAGTCATGAATTAAATTAAAGGTAAATATAGACTCAGTTGCTTATAAACAACAGGTATTTACATTTAAATATAAAGACAAATCTAAAGAGCAAAGATAAATTAATCAACGAAACCCAAACATATCTGCGATCATCACTCCGAAATCAAAAAACATTTTCAAAAAACTTATAACAGTTGCGGTTCTCAATAAAAAATATTTTTATGCACGTACAACGGTTAAAGCAACTGTTAATTGTGTTATCAGCGCATAAACGAGTTCCATTCAAACTGATAGGATTGTGTGAATCTGCTTCAAAAGTAAAGCAATCAATCTCTGTGTAAACGCCTATGTTCACCATAAATATCGAATCAAAATCCAATTTGGTAAAGCCGAGTTCCCGCTGACGGATCAACAGGAAACGATTAATTCGATATGCTCTGACGTCATGATTAAGTGTCTTTCAGTGTCAATAAATATTAGCACTTTGAATTTCAGATCGAGAATAACATGAAAGGGAAAACGTGTTGTCATTCTGTGCTATTATATTAACAGTTATTTTTATCACTTGATTAATTTATTTGCGATAGTTATTAGAGCAATCAAAAGAAAGAAAGAAGAAGGAGAAGTAAAGAAACGGCGGATGAAAACATTTTCGTTTCTTTAGGGAAGTCTAAAAAACCGGACAAGTGCGTGTCGGACTCGCACATATAGGGTTCCGCACACGTAGGAAAAATGAAGATTTATGAATATATTGGTATTTTTTTGTAAAATATACGTTATAATAAACATTATCACAAAATTTCAAGTTCATAGGTCAATGGGCAGTTAAAATACCCCCCGGGACAAATTTTTGTAAAAAAGCTGGCTTTGGTGGCTTCTCATTCATTAATTTTCCAATATACAAAAATAAAAAATACTGTATGTATCAAAGACAAAGACAGAGACAAAAACAAAGATATTTTATTTCAACTAGGCCACCAAGCGGCACTTTTGAACGTTACATTAAAATTTACAAGGAATAAAAATTGATTCTACCGTGCATTCGAAAATTAGCTTGTTATGGAGAAGAACGCACAAGAAACTCCATACTTACTCTTTTAAAAAAATAAGATTTTTATAATATTTATCTACTCAACAACCTCTAAACAGCGATAGCCCTCGATGGGGAAGGCCAAAAACTCGCCCCTGTAGCTGTATATAGGAAAAAAATGGAAATGTTTTTAAGGGGGCTGCCTTAAAAACATTAAATAATATTTTTTGACAATTTGCATAGCTTTGGGTCAACAAGATGCTTATACTGTGAAAATTTGAAGACTAGCTTTAGCTGTTTGGCTGTAAAATCTGTGCGACAGACGATGGACAAACAGACGGACACGAGAGTGACAGTAGTAGAGCTCCATTTGACCCTTAAGGTACGAACTCCAAAAAACAATAGCATCGACTATGTGAAAGATGATAAGAGGCTTACTACCGATATGATGCCTCATAGAGACTTATAGAAGTACAAGTTATGTTGAACCAACCCTAAATAAATTGGAATAAGTGCCAGAGAATATTGATGATGGTTGGATTAAAGATTCTTTCTCACACTTACTTAAAAATATTATCTCTTAAAACATTTTAAAAATGGTAGAAGATTAAACTTTATTTGGCATAAAATGGTAATTCCAGTTTATACTCTAATAGTAAAACCAAGTTAAGTGGAATCATAAAATAGATTGGCTTCAAAAATTTAAGTGAATCAAGTAGCTTGCCGACTTACCGCCCGCTCGCCTTCGAGGACGAAAGTAATTTCCTCCTTATAACTATACTGTTTTTTGTTTTTATAGAAGTTCTACATAAATCGTGTTTTTCTACTACCTTGTCTATGTAGCACATTGCCTAAGTAATTCGTTTCGAAATTTGAACTTTTAGACACAAGATCATAAAAATAAAAAAAATACATAATAACAGTAACGAAATGACTTTTGTGTGGAGTTTTGATATCATTATGTAACTACAACGTAAATATTTTTCTTTTCTTTACTGAATAGGCTACTGTTGGTCGACGCATTCTGTCGCTACGCCCGCGCTATTTCCACCGCCCCATCCGGCAGAATGATACTGAACCTGTTACCTCTCGAAAAAGCGCGCGTTGATCGTGTGTATATAATATATTCTGTGGTTTTTAGTCTGAACGATTCTAATAAATTGTTGTTGGAACTTATTTGTAGTTAATTAAGTAAGCTCATCAGGTGGTGGAAAATAATCGTTCGTGTGTAAATGTGTTTTATACAAATGACGTCAGGAGTCCTACTATGTCAATAGTAATATTGTATGGTTTATGGTCAGTCTCTTTTATTTAATAAAAAGTAGCTACAACTCAATTTCAGTTTGCATGTTGGTATTCTGATTAAGATCACAATTATCCGATCATTGACTCACATTTCGAAAAATCTTTCCCTTCGTTATATTTATTATTATGTACGATTCCACTTACCATGTTTTTCAACATGCAATCGCATGAAAACTGAAAATTGTTTCTCTGAACTTTCTGCAATTACATGGGCGATAGCGTATAATTATTGACATGGTGTAGATTAATCATGCCGTCAAATTATAATAATAATTAAGTTAGCACTTATTTAGTAAAGTTACAAAGAAATTTGTATAATTTCAGCAGGCACAAGAGTTAACAATACCTACCTACACATCTAACTATATAATGATTATTATCATTATATAATTAGATATGTAGGTAGGTAAAATAAAGTATCTTAATATACTTCATAAAATATAGCTTGATCTCTGCGACATATGTCAAACTGACGTATACGTTATTCGCTGTCATGCGCTATTGTTACTGTACTGTTGAACTGACAGCTGTCGCAGAGATCAAGCTATCTTATATGAAGTATAGATATTTTATTTCTAGATTTTCTTTGAATTACGTGTTTAAAATTATCTAAATATAAACACCTAAGTACCCAGTATATTTTATCATATTACAACGCATTCATATGTGATACAAATTGTAGCCCCACAGTAATTACAGCGTACAGCCACAGAAAATGGGACAGCTAAACAGTCAGGCAGAATTAATGTCACAGTCGAATGGTCACAGCTGGGCCAAAATTTAATTCGTGTTAATACAATATGCTAACCAAAGGAGCAACCGTTTATCTGGTACTGAAATGGGCTGAGGTTTAAGGATATATATTGAGAAAAGGAAGATTAAAATAAATTAATTTTGTAACACTAGCAAAATAAATTCTTATGAATCTTTTTTTTCTTTATTCTCGCGCTTGACCACTATCTCACGTGATGGTAAGCGATTATGTGGTCGACGGCAGTGTTTCTTTCAGGCAAAATTCTCTGGGGGGCGGTTAAGATATCTGGGGAGGCGGAGTAAATAAAGGAAACAAAATAATATTTAAAATCAATTCCAATTAATAATTAATATTTTAATGAAAAAAAAAAAGCTTTAAGCTGAATCAAAATTGTCAAATTATCATTGTAAATAGCCACGAAGAATAATATTCTTTACAAAAATCTTGTTCTTCGTGGCTTTTTTCTTGCGTACACATAACGATAAGCACACAGCTATAATTTACATTCTACTAATTTCCTGAAATTAAAATCTATAAACAGCTGTTTAGAGTGGGGGAGCCTCATAGGATAGCTTTGGAGGCAAAGGGATGGCGATATTCTCGAAAGTGTGTCGTTCTTTCTAGGCGCGATTCTGGTTTCTGATTGGCTACTTTAATATGTCATGCACTACTCAATTCCTGATTGGCTGATTGAGTGCCACTTCACGTCAATAAAGGGTTTCCAGCTCTAAAATGATATCAGATTTAAATAATTTGCGAAATTTCAGGGATATTTGTCGCGAATATGTGTAAACCTGCTGTAGACGCGCGAAAGTGATCGCGCGGCAACCTTTTGCTATTGATTAAAATCTAAAAGCTCCGGGGGGGCAAAAAAGCTACTCGAAAGAGTAGTACCTGAAAGAAACACTGGTCGACGGTGAAACACGCTTGTCTAGAAATAACCTATTCTTGTACTCAACCCTTAGATTGTAGCTGTCGCGAAACACAGACTCCGGCAGGGAATTTCACTCCTTAGCTGTACTCATAATAAAAGAATCGATCAAAACTTACAATATATTTACATAACAGCTTGCCTATGCTTAGTTACATAGTATGTATAGCAATCAATAAAACTACTTTCCCCACCACGAGTATTACGAGGGTTCTCTATTTGCCCAATTGAGTAACTACGAAGCCCACAAAAAAAAACAAATGGACTTGGCAAATGGCTGCACCATCCCCGTGGACTACATAAAGATGAACGCCAGTGTTTAGTATGACGAAATGACACAGGACACATTAATTATTCTGTAACACTAATAGCCTGACCACGTAAACCGGTTTGAAATCCCTTTTATGCCCCACATATGTGCCAAATATGTCCCGCTCGTATGTCAATGTCAAAGGTCGGAACTTGCCTTAGGTGTATGTGCCCAATTACTTAACTAAGTAGGATAATCTCTAAAGGGTGACGTCTTTAACATCTTCATTTAGTGATCCCAAGGTTTGTGGGCGAAAAATGTTAATAAAATCAAAAACCCGACTGCAAAGACGTAAACAAGAAGAAAATCATGCTGTGCAGTCGGAGGATACATATTCACGGCCGGCTGACCAAAACTGTAACTAACCTCCGACTGCTTTTTTAATTATTAACTTTTTTTTATTTACAACTTTTTAGTTATACTTTTTTCTTGAATGACTCAAACATATAAGTAGTATATATTTTTCTAATTATCTCTAAAATACCTTTATTTAGATACCCCACTCGATGGGTTTCGACAAAAAAAAATTGCAACCCCTACAATATGGCGGCCAAAATCCGCCAGGTTCCTTTTTTTTAACGGCACTTATCTAAGAACACTTGGGCGGCCAAGGCCTATCTAACGATGTCCTAATTATAAAAATCCCTCACGTGGTTTGAAAGATACAAGGTAATAAAGTATATTACATACATACAAACATACTAGATACACGCGAAAAACAACCCTTTCCTTGCAGCCGGGTAAAAAGTGCTTTGATAACTGGGTTCCGTTAGATTTATCATTTACAATCTTCTGCCAGCGAATTCGCCCGCTCGTGAAAATTAACCCAAGAAAAGCTACTCCCGTGATAAAAAAGTATCCTTCGTCTTAATCTAGGACATGCTTAACCCGTGCGTCAGTTTCATTCCAAATCTATTCAACCGTTAAAATGTAAAAAGGTAACAAACTGAAAGACACTTTTCCTGTCAGATTGTCCTTAGCTTTTTTTTTTTTTTACTTCATATTTTTCTTAAAATTTTTAATGATTTCGATTTTTATTCTCTAATGATATTATTTATTATTTTTTATCGTTTTTTATTATTTATTTCTTAATGATTTTGAGTATTAATTATGGGTTTTGATTTGAATTATAATCTTTATGATTTTTTATTTATTTTTCAATGTTTTTGATATAGTAATTAATACTTTTTATGACTTTGATTTTTGAGCTTATGATTTTGATAATTCAGTTTTATTTTTTATTTTTGATTTTCGACATTTTTTTTTATTACTTTCATTTTAATTTTATATTTTTTTCTTAATGAATTTGATTATTGACATTATGATTTTGATTCTGGACAATATTTTTTTTATGTTTTATTGTAGGTAATCAAATGATTATTGTATTGAATTATGACCAGTATTTAAAATTATTACTAGTATTTTTTTTTAAAATGAATTATGTATTAAATTGTGACTATGTAGTTATTTGTGGGCGGCAATGTTATCATTATAAGTGCTATGTACGCCGTAATTGTCATGTGCATAGGTTCTGTGATTATCCATTTCTTTCTCTGTCGATGTGAAATGCATGTGATGTGGCTGTGCTATTTTAAATAAATAAATAAAGACAGACAGACAGAGTTACTTGCCCATTTATAGTATTACTAGCTGTTGCCCGCGACTTCGTCTGCGTAGCATTAGTACTTTGAATAGCTTATTTTTAGGGTTCCGTACCCAAAGGGTAAAAACGGGACCCTATTACTAAGACTCCACGATCCGTCTGTCTGTCTGTCCGTCAGGCTGTATCTCATGAACCGTGATAGCTAGACATTTGAAATTTTCACAGATGATGTATTTCTGTTGCCGCTATAGCAACAAATAGCAGCAGAATAAAATAAATATTTAAGTGGGGCTCCCATACAACAAACGTGATTTTTATGCCGTTTTTTTCGATAATGGTTCGGAACCCTTCGTGCGCGAGTCTAACTCGCACTTGGCCAGTTTTTTTATATCGCGCCATATTATAGATGTGTGGGCCGCCTCACTTGAAAATTATTAGTTCACCATACAAACTTCTATCACCATCCTAAAGGATGATTTCCAGGATAAAAAAGTTAATTTAAAAATCAAAAACCCGACTGCGAACTAAAAAGATGTAAACAAGTAGAAAATCATGCTGTGCAGACGGAGGATCAGGTGGTCAGCAGTTTCGAAGAAAAAAATATTGAGTCGCCCCCAATATGGCGCACAAAAGCTGCTATTTTTGTTTTTTTTTAACGTCACTTATCCAAGAACACTTGGGCGGCCAAGCCCTATCTAACGATGTATTAATTATAAAAATCCATCTAGCGGTTTGGAAGATATGAGGTAATAAAGAATATTACATACATACAAACATACATACATACATACAAGATACGCGTGAAAAACATAACCCTTTCGTTGCAGCCGGGTAAATACTATCCTATGTCCTTCCAAGGATCACAAACTATCTCTATACAGCAGCTCGGTTGTGGAATGTATTACCTATTGAAATAATACGTGTTCAAACACTGCCAACATTTAAGAAAATGGTAAAGGAGAACAATACAAATTACAGTGAAAGGTTCACTGTAATTTGTATTGTTCTCCTTTCTCTATTATAAATTTGATATTTATTAGTCTATTGTGTAGTATTGTATAAATGTATTTTATTTTATTATGTTTAAGTAACATTATTTATGATATTTGGTACTGACAGCTCTAAATTCATCTCCTCTTGTTCAGTCCAACCAAAGGTTGTCTGTAAGAGATTGCCTAGTGCGATAAGAACGCCAATTGTACACTTGTTTTTGTAAATGTTTGACCTGTATGTTTTAGTGGTGTACAATAAAGTATATAATAAATATACCAAATCTCATCTAAATTTGTTCAGCGGTTTAAGCATGAAAAGGTAACAGACAACCGTAGACAGACAGAGTTACTTACGCATTTAGCATTTATAATATAATATTAGAAAACATTTATTCGACATAGACACAACACGACAACAATAAAAAAAACTTTTTTGCAAAAAAATACTACCGACTTCCAAATACAAAACTACAAAGAGTAAAATAACTTTATTTTTTGAAGTCGGTGTCTTCCGTAGGTACCATTTTTATTTTGCGTTATGGACACCGACTATCAATTTAGTAAGGTAACTTTAACGCCAAAATAGATTTCATGAAACTTGAACATAACCGGTGTAATGAGAGATCTGCGTACCCCTTAAGAGCGTACTGGCGTGATGTTATGTTATGAAGTTCGGCGGCTTATGCTGTTAGAAAAATTCGTCAATTTACTGATGAAGATACCGCGAGGCTGGTCTATTTTAGTTACTTTCATAGTATAATGTCTTACGGCATATTACTATGGAGAAGGGCTGCAGACATTCAGTCAATTTTTGTTCTACAAAAGCGAGCCATCAGAGCGATATACAATCTTCGCCGGCGCGATTCTCTAAGGGAACTGTTTAAGGACATTAACATCATGACGGCACCGTGTCAATATATTTACGAAAACATCATGTACGTTAGAAAGAATTTACATCTTTTTAGTAAGAACAGCGATAGACATAGTTATGTTACTAGAAATAGGGACCAATTAATTCAACCAGGTTTCAGGCTGGCTAAAGTAGCGTCATCTTTTATGGGGTACTGTATAAAATTTTACAATAAAATACCGCCACACATTCTAGAATTGAATGAGACGAAATTTAAAACTTGTATAAAACGCACACTATGCAGGCAGGCATATTATAGGTTGGGGGATTACATCGCTGATAAAAATGCTTGGCCCAACGCTATTCCAGCTCCACAGCCACTAGGCCACAAAAACAAGTGATAAGCAGAAAAGTTATGAAGTATTGTTGGACCTGCTGAAGACTGTACGAATAATTATAATGTATATTTGTGTTGTATAAACTCAATTTATTTTTTCGATTATATAACTGCACAGCACATATGTGGGTACTATGTACCAATTGTAAATCTACCATTTACTGTAACTATGTGTCGTTCGTTGACTTTAGTGTGCCCTGGCAGTTGAGTGTGTCATGCTCTCTCTAATGTCTCTCTGATGGTGGCACATGTGTTGGATCATTCGGTTCCCTTCATGATGGTTGAGCTGAGTGGTGCCGATCCATGTGTCATGTTCGTGAACGGGCGCCATCAGTTGGGATTGGTCATATCTTAGCTGCCTCCGCCTGTTTTTAATTACCTATTTATTGTATTTTTAATTGTTTGTTTTACTCTAGACGCTTTTACGTGCGTTTTTTTTTTTTTTACATCGTTCTCACATATATGTATTTTTCCTACAAGATTATTGTAACCAAATACTTGTAAAACACATTTTTTTTAAAAGAGTAAGTGTGGAGTTTCTTGTCCGTTCTTCTCCATAACAAGCTACATTTCCGAATGGACGGTAGAATCAATTATTATTACATTTAATTTTTATTTTTGACGTTCGAAAGTGCCGCTTAATGGCCTAATTGAATAAAGAAATTTTGATTTTGGTTTTGATTTTGAAATGGTATAAACAATAAACAGACATGCGATTGCAGCAAACCCGAGAGATTTACGATTATTTATTGAAGAGTGCTGTTGTATATATCCGAAGTTCTTCATCAGATCTTCATCAAATTAAAATCGGACCAATTTCGAAACATACTTTTTCAAACGAAAAAATAATTTTCAAAATCAGTCCACAATTGACGGAGATATCGGTGAACATACACCAAAAAATATCAAACATAATGTCGAACATAGAACCTCCTCCTTTTTGGGAAGTCGGTTAAAAATCACAAAGTAACCGAGAAGAACAGTAAAAAAAATACGAACAAGGTTTAAGAATTATTGCGCCGGGCGTGCCCATATAAGTAAAGATGGATTAAGTATGGAAGTACAAACTAAACGAGGTCTCTTTGGTAATGATAATGCGGAATACCTCTATCTCGGCTTCGGCAATTGAACGAAAGTGTTACCCACCATTGACCCCCGAATCCACGAACCGTAGCATAATCTCTACGGTTACTTTAATGAATAATCCAATTAGAACGAGCCCAGGTACCATTTTGAAAAATATTAGACTGCTGTTTACTTTTTGATACACAGAATAAGTAATAAAGGATATAACCCGTATCACGCGCCGAAGCTCGACGTTTATTGGGGAACATAATTAATAAAATACGTGTTTGGCGAGCAAAGTGCTAATGTGTACAAAAAGGTTATTTGTAGGTAGTATTTATGTGTCTAGGTTTGGCCCTTGATACAAATATTAATCAGATTTTTTTAGCAACACAGATATGGGTACCGTACAAATAATAAGTAATTTTCTGATAAAATTAATAACTTTGCTTTTAAACCCTTATGGTTGCCCTATTTAACGGCACGAACTATGCTCGGGGTTGCTATCTCATCCAACAACAAGTGCGAAAGAGATAGATGCTGTGATGAGCAGTAAGAAGCTGGTTCGCGTACGAATTAGAATTTTTGCAAGTTTGTAGCGAAATGGATGATGATTTAGGACGAAAACGAGCGCGCGAAATTGTATAAATAGGCCTTTGGGAGTCTAGTTATCATGAAAAAACTACTAAATGTATATTTTCAAAATATAATTATTTGCATTATTGAACGACTAATCTATCTCTGTACGGCTGTTTTACAATTTTCCTTCTTCTTATAGTATTTATTTCCATACAAGGCTAGATAATGATGAGACAAATTGATATATACATCGTCAAACAGTGGAGTAATCGCCAGACTACGTTTGTATGGAAGAATGATCTACTAGTGTAACCTTAAGTGCCCAAAATGGTATCCACTCGAGACACAATGGCTTTTCTATTGTTTCGGTCATTACTGGCATTGAACCGGTTAAATAAGTCTCTTATTCTGAGGTCTAGAACTAAGCGGTATATATTTTAACCCGCCACGAACACCACGCGAGCACATTTTGATTAAAGCCAGTATTTTATGGTTACTCCTCATACTACTTACATATTTGATTGGCTGCAAAAGCTACATATTATGTGTTCAGTATAAATTAAGTTCCATCTGTAAGTACACAAGCACAGTCCGACGCCGGGGATGTTTGACTTGGGCGTCTATTCTGTTTGCACAGTCCGCGCAATCAGCGAGCCGACTTGTGTGGATAAAACTATCCTGCGGGCTGCAGCCAGCACCGCTGCGCTCTAATCGATTCAAATATAGAACAGATTTAGTCGGTGCCATATTTTGGTCTTAAAGTATAGGGCATCATGGAACGTTTACTGTGAGTATATGGCCAGTGTTTAAGAGTTAGAAAAAAAAGGATTCAAAGATAAGAAGATCATCATCGTATCAGCCGAAAGACTGATAGGCCCCACTAAATCACTCTGCCTAGCCTTTTCCCAATTATGTTGGGGTCGGCTTCCAATCTTATCGGATTCAGCTGAGTACCAGTGTTTTACATGCAGCGACTGCCTATCTGACCTCCACAACCCAGTACCTTGGTAACACGGTACCCTTTGGCTAGACTGGTGTCTGATCTCAAGCTTCTGACTAATCGTAACGACTGTCAAAGATCTTCAAATGACAGCCGGGACCAACGGCTTAACGTGCTTTCCGAAGCACGGAGGAAACTCGGTATGTTGAAATGGTCACCCATTCACAGACCGACCTCGTCAAGCGTTGCTTAACCTTGAAGATCGACCCCTGCGGCTGTTATTATTTAGCTACGAGCTCCTCTTTAGGCCCCACTAAATGTGTGATAATATCTAAAACCTTTAAACGAGCAATTCTTGTATCTATACTAATAGTATAAAGCAGAAGGGTTTGTTTGTTTGAAAGCGCTAATCTCAAGAACTTGGAATTTAAAATTATTTTCTTGTTGTATAGTCCATTTATCGAGGAAGGTTATAGGATGTATAACATCACTCTAAGACCAATAGGAGCGGAGCATAAATGAAAAATGTTGCATAAACGGGTAGAAAAGTTTGAAAGCTTCCGTTGTATGTAGGGTAGGGTAGGTAGGGTATATGGGTAGGTAGATAGCCAGTTGACGGAAGCGAAGCCGTGTTGGACAGCTAGTGTATATATATAATCTGAATCTCGGAAAAGGCTCCAACGATTTTCATGAAATTTAGTATGCAGGGGGTTTTGGGGGCGATAAATCGATCTAGATAGGTTTTATATTTAGAAAAAGTCTTTTTCTCTATTTTCACCCGAGCTTAGCTCGGCCGCCCACGCCCAGTTACTAAATATTAATTAATGATTGCCTACCTACGTGGAGTTAGGTTTGCTTTACCTGTCGACGACCTACCTTCTAATTGTCTACAATAATTAAATGCACATTTTATATCGATCTATTTCTAAACTTGCCGAAGTTATCGACTAAGTGCCGAATTTACCTCCGAACTAAGTTTTGCTCTACCTACTAATTCCGTAACGTAACCCAACTTTGGCCCCAGAGTACGTTCTCGTGAAGTTTGGGAAACTTGTCGACATGGTGTTTCGATAAACATTACAGATAAGTATCTTTTGAAAGGCGCCTGTACCCACTAAAATATTTATTTAATACAAGGTCAGTAGCGTTCAACACGATGTCTACTCGATAATAATCGTTAGAGAAATAAATGTATTAGGTAGGTACAACGAAAAACGAACAAAAATAATAACAACAAAGCCAGTACAAATAAATAATAATATAATGGTAATAAATTCTACAAATAAATAATAAGTCTGCAAAAATATCTGACACCACTGGGATTAACAATATTTTACGTATTTTTTAACGCACCCAAGCTTGTATGGATCTCATCGCAATTGTATGTTTGTGTTGTGTGTAGTGTATCTATTAGATAATATCAGACGTAGACACAAAGACATCGACGATCTATCTACTAACCTCGAATATTTACAAATAGAGAACGAGTATATTACACACACACGCGAAGCTGGCAGCAGAACATGCTGTGATGAGGTACAACTAGGTAGGTACCTCATCACAGCATGTGAAGTATACTTTTTAAAAGCTCGGCGTTTACCAAGGATGTAATCTATGGAATTACAACCTTTACAAACTTGTACTATGGTACCAGAGAGAAGGTAACTATTGGTTTGATTCTTCAAGTACAGTTATCACAAAGAGTACGATTTTGTAACAATGCTGCATTTAGAGACAATGCATGGTTTTGATTCATAACTGTACCCACAGGTTAATAAGACTTCATCGAACACATGCCAGAATTACACTGTTGTGTTAACCCGAGCAAATTCCAAACTTCGAGGTTAGTTTCGTTTTTTAGAAAACATATATGCTTTTTTATTTTAATAAGAATAAGAATAAGAATAAGAATAAGAATAAATTTATTTGATATGATTACATTCAAATTTTTTTTAGATTCAATTCAAATTAATGAAATGATCCTTTGTTGAAAACCTTCATGTAACTAATATAATAGAACACGTTTAAAACACAATCTTTCTTCTTTAAAAATGTATAATCGTATTTAAAATCAAATGAAAACATTCAGGTTTTCTATTCAAAAAGCTCGCGGACCGTGAAAATAAAATGGTGTTCGTTATGAAATATGAATAATATTTTAGCAGAGTTCGCTGGCGTTAATTTGTCCCGATTCAACAAACATTTTTGAGATTTTATCAACGAGATTAGATTGCTGGCAGCTATAGTTTGTAAGAAAGCTGCAAACTTTGTATGGATTAAGTTTAGACTCAATACCTATCTCATTTTGCTCGTTGAATCGATGAGACCACAACAAATGTATTTTGACCAGAATGTAGCCAGATATATATATGTAAGACGATAAAATAACCGCATCGATTTTCATCATCATCATATCAGCCGAAAGACGTCCACAGCTGGACATAGCCCTCCCCCAAGAGTCTCCACTTTGACCGGTCCCGTGCGTCTCGCAAACAGCGGAACCTCGCAACCTTCACCAGGTCATCGGTCCACCTGGTGGGAGGCCTTCCAACGCAACGTCTTCCGGTTCACGGTCGCCACTCCAGAACGTTTCTGCCCCATCGGCCATCCGTTCAGCGAGCAATGTGACTTGCCCACTGCCACGTAAGTTTGGCAATTCTTCGGGTCATGTCCAACCTGGTTCTCTTGCGGATCTCTACATTTCTGATTCGATCACGCAAGGCAACTCCGAGCATAGCCCTCTCCATTGCCCTTTGTGTGACTGTAAGCTTTTTGATGAGGCACATTATAAGCGACCACGTTTCAGAACCATATGTCATCACTGGCAACACACACTGGTACCATAGTGTCATAGACTTTCGTCTTGAGACACTGTGGTAAGTTGGACGAGAAGATACCGCGCAACTTCCCGAACGCTGCCCAGCCGAGTCGGATTCGACGGTTGACCTCTTTCTCGAAGTTGGCCCTACCCAACGGACATCACCTTGGTTTTGTCCATGCATCGATTTTACTTGCAAAAAAAGTTTCAAGACAATATGTTGATATATTTGTACAGAAGTTTCATTTCTATGCTCTGTGTTACCGAACGACTGGAACAAAGGATCGTTTGACACTAAAATGGCGGCACTAAAATATTTAATATGTAGTCAATTTGCTTTGATGTGATATGTAATATAAACATTGATCATATATAAAATACCAACACAAATATTTTAACATATAAACAGTGAAAAAGGGTTTATCATAATTCACAAGTCTAGACTATGGCTGTTTACTTATACCCAAAATCTAAAAAACAGAGAACCCAATTTCTTTGTGAGACATGTCTTTTCAAATTAGTTTTCTCGCATGTAAATTATATTTCATTAAAAAACTCACTAGGTTTTTGCTCACCTAAGTGCTATGTTTAACCACACTTACCGCGTTATGTCACAAAAGGCGAGAGACTTAGAATTTCTTCAGGTGAATAACATCATCCAATTTTATTCTCTACAACAAAGGAGAGCCTGTACAGGTCAAATTATTAATTCAAGAACTCTTTATGGCAACAATTCTGTCTTTGAATAAGAACTGCATCTGCTTGCTACCGAAAATAGGCTACGAACGAGAGCTCTTCTATAATATACTCCAATATCTCACGAGTGTCGTTCCGAAGGTAAGCGATCTGTACGAAAATCCATATATTTTTCGAACGGAAGTTGCACAACGTAACGTTCTCCCAGTTGACATCTATAAAGCTAGCACAGATTAATAACCTTCAATGTACAACACTAAAGAAAGCCAGGTACAGTCACGTACACATATATATTCTGCTGTTTTTCCTTATAAAACTGTCGCGGAGGTTTCGTGGCACAAATGTTCGTCTTTTCATTCGTTCTGTTCTATATTTTTGATTGATTGCGTCCTAATGTCAGATTAGTTGGAAGTTTTGTAAGCGTTTCTTGTTAAAGTTAAATAAATGTTTCTTCCTCTCCTCTAAATATAGGCAAAGCTATTCCTGTTTGGAAAATATATTACTATTAATAATTTTAGCCGAAAGACGTCCAGTGTTGCACATAGGCCTCCCCCGGGCCGAAGTGTCACCGCATCGGTCCTGTACGTCTTGCATCCAGTGGATTATCGTAGCCTTGACAGAACTTCGGGCACCTTGTAGGAAGCCTTCCAACACTACGATGATTTTTATTGAGGCAGCCGGATCTCAAGCAGGGATTTTTCGAACCCCTTGCCTCGCCGTAGTCGTGGGTAGACAGGCTGCCGGGTAGTAGGAGCCATTTTTTCGTTGTGCTCGTCATTTGGTTTGCCATAATCCCCACGCTTTGCAAGCGGGTTGGCGATCGCAGTGTGGTTTTTGAAATGCACAGAGAATGCTGCTGCCATATTCTCTGGTAAGTGTCTTAGTCGCCTTTTATGATTGTACTATTCTTTGCGTCCGCAACCATACGATACATTAAACCTATTAAAACCTTATTTTTATATTAAAAAGTTTGATATATGAATTCAAACGTCTACACTATTTAAATATTTAAAATGAAACGAACAGAAAAAAAACTCACAAGCCATTAGCCAACTCCGTTTTGTTCCAGAGCAAAAACAGAATTTTGACAGTGACATTAAAACTAGTTCGGCACTGGGAATTTAGCTAATTGAAAGTTTTTCTTTCAGAATAGCCCAGCAAGGGACCGTGGTTTATCGGGACGTTCGAAGTCTTAGGTTGATAGATAGGTATATGCTAAATCTATCTGTGTGTATTTTATCTTGTTTGTACAGTTTCAACACACTATGTATTTGAAGCATGAATCTTAGAGATTAGGAGTATACATCATCTTGTATAATCATTATTAAAATATTAATAGCCTAAGATCTGAATGACCAGTGTTTGTTGCCAGTTATGACCTATGGCTCTGAGACGTGGTCGCTTGCAATAGGCCTCATCAAAAAGCTTTCAGTCACCTAAAGGAGATGGATATGCTCGGTGTTTTCTTGCGTGATCGAATCAGAAATGTAGAGAACCGGGGTCACCGACATAGCCCGAAGAATTGCCAAACTTAAGTGACAGTGAGCAGGGCACATTGCTAGCAGAACGGATGGCCGATGGGGCCGAAAGTTCTGGAGTGGCGACCGCGAACCGGGATACGTTTCGTTGGCAGGTCTCCCACTAGGTGGACCGATGACCTGGTGAAGGTTGCGGGGATCCGCTGTATCCGAGACGCACGGGACCGGTCAATGTGGCGATGCTTGGGGGAGGCCTATGTCCAGCAGTGGACGTCTTTCGGCTGTAATGATAATGATTATGATGAAGATCCGACTGCAGAAATTTTCAGGAATCAGGGTTTTTGATTAAACTTAATTTTCATGAATGATATTGGATCTTAACTATCAAACATACATTTTAATTTATGTAATTGCTGCAAGATATTTTCAGGCAACCCTGCGATAATTTGTTCTACTATCAAGAGAATCATTCGTAAAAATCAAGTCTCATCAAAAACATTATACCTGCATATTATTGCAGTGGGATCTCATACTATAAGGTTATTTCCACAATCCCGAAGGGTCAAATCATTTCAGTTTGCACTTAGCTTTTCGTTACGACCGTATCGAGACCATCGGACATTCCATAAAAGTGATTGATTCCCGAGCCACGGCTGAGAGACACCGAAGAATTGGACCCAACTGCTGTAATGATTGCCCATTTCGGTGTCGTTAAGAGAAACCTTTCGATATACCCACCGATGTGTTACACGTTACTTACAGAACCGAGGCGTTTCGTTTTCTCAATGTATTCGATCTCGAATAATCTATGAGCCATCAGCTCCCGAAGCACTTGTAAGCTGAACAGATTACATTGGTAAGGAGAGACCTCTTGAGAAGAATTTGAATTTATTTTAGTAGCCAGAGTTTATAATTATACTTCAAGATTTAAATTGTTAATGCTCAAAGTTTTAATTAAATTCTATGAACAATATAAATTCTTGGACATTTAAGGTGCAAACTCTCGGCGTGGTTTGCGCTCGCATTGTTTGCGGTTGCAATACCTACAACACGCCCACAAACTCTCACTGCAACATTTCTGCGTGCCAGCATGCATTTGAAGCTCGCAAAAATCTGCGGACGAAAGACAGAAATATAAAATAATATTAAGCAAACTGCTACAGCAGTAAATTCTGCCAGGACAGATCATTTTTATTA
Source organism: Orthosia cruda (assembly GCA_964057195.1). Lineage (NCBI taxonomy): Eukaryota > Metazoa > Arthropoda > Insecta > Lepidoptera > Noctuidae > Orthosia > Orthosia cruda. The sequence goes on from OZ059845.1 coordinate 25,687,357, forward strand.
TGCATGAAACTTAAATAAACTTTTTTGCAAAAAAATACTACCGACTTCCAAATAAGAAAACTACAAAGTGAAAAATAACTTTATTTTTGGAAGTCGGTGTCTTTGGTAGGTTCCATTTTTTGCGTTATGGACACCGACTCCAAAAATAAAGTTATTTTTCACTTTGTAGTTTTCTTATTTGGAAGTCGGTAGTATTTTTTTTATTTTTCACTTTTTAGTTGTATCTACCTAATATGCAAGTAGTTAAGTAAGGCACCTATAATGCCAGAATAGATTACCCCAATATCATGAAACTGGACATAACCGGTGAAATGAGAGTGTACCAAGGTGAACTGTACACATCTGCGTACCCCTTTAGTGCGTACTGGCGTGATGTTATGTTATGAAATGGTATAAACAATAAACAGACATGCGATTGCAGCGATCCCGAGAGATTTGCCGTTATATATCTGTGAGTTCTGTTGTATATCTGCGAAGTTCTTCATCAGATCTTCACCAAATTAAAATCGGACCAATTTTGGAACATACTCATTCAAACAAAAAAAAGATTTTTAAAATCGGTCCCCATTTGACGGAGATATCGGTGAAAATAAATAACAAAAAAAAAAAACATACATAACGTCGAACATAGAACCTCCTCCTTATTGATAAGTCGGTTAAAAATGAGATAAGCCTACATTTTTCCATTTATACAAGTTCACCACCGCATGCGGGCGCAGAAAAAACCGCTCCGCGAGTTTATCCCCCGTGATCCGATTACTGGAAAATAAACGAAACCGGTTCGAACGAAACAAAACCTACTTTCTATTTGTGCACACGTTTCAGGCAACATGAGGGACAACAGCATTTGAAATTCACTGTTGAAATTAGATCTTCCACATTGATTGTCACAGCGGGTAGCCATTATTTACTGATTCGGCCCAAATCGTCCCGATTTTCTGACAGTAAAATAATATTTAACACTATTCGAGTACAGATGATCCGTCAAGGTAATCAATCTGCGTAACATGTCATTATTCGTCTTCTATAGCACCCATGGGTATAACTTCAGGTCGCAAAACACCATAACCTACGGAAAGAAATATTTACACCCACTATAACATTTATAAACAGTGGATAAAGGGCCTTCCACCGCTTTAGTGCCATAAAAAGATTACTTTCTAAAGCACACCTTAGTAACGGCTAGGTTAAAAGGTTTGAAAAAGATATATATATGTATACTATTAATTCATATACAGTATTTGTGAAACAAGTAACAATTTTGTTGCGCTATTTTGCGATATGCCTCCAAACTGACTTCAATTTTTATAGTACATTATGGTACAAGTGTGTAATGTTGGTGATTACCGCTGAGGCGCCATTGAGACCCGAGGACGGTAATCATCAATACACAGGTGTATCATACGATGTTTTTCAACACACTTGTGAAGAAAATAATACAAAAAAATCATTTCCAACAGTGAAAACGAGTTGTGATTTTTTTTTGCAATGGCGGGCAAAATTAATCAGTTTTCCTATGCGCGCGCATCTAAAAATAGCGATCGGCCATAGACTAACTAAATAAAAAAAATGAGTTTTTTTTGGGCTTTCGCGGATAGCGTATTAGCCACGTACAAAACGGGGTATATCAAGTTCTTTATTACAGGCAAAAACAAAAGTTATATTTGAGTGAAAGTTTTATTTATTAAACACATACACGTTGAAAATATCTATTTAAATACGAAGTTGCATGAAATGTGTTGCATTTGTACTATTGAGCAAGATTTTTTTTGTATCGAAACTTTTTTAAGAACAAAGAAACTCAACCAATAAATAAAAAAATAAACTCTATAACTCACTTGTGAATAATAGCAATGAAAAAGTCACCGTTTAATAACAGGTGTCATTATGTGCCTAATTGCGGTGAAATTAGAGCCACTTTATGAGCAAGTGTGTTGAAAAAAATATTTTGACACAGATAAATTGATGGCTAGAATTTCTTCACAAATTAAATAGCATATGTAAATTAATGAATATTTTTCAAACTAAACTGTCCAAAAGGAGGTTCAATATTGATATTCTGGCTCCGAACGGGCGCACGGCCAGTACTGCGTTAACATTGTGAAATATATACGCCTTAACTGCGATATCTAACGTCGGATCCTTCTCTAATGCATATACTAGTAGTATGATCTAAATTACAGTTCTCGGTGGAGATGGATGATGAGGAATCGCGTTCTTTATCTAGTGAATATATAATGCACGCGGTAGACGCGAGGCGTTTTTTTTACCGTTTTTTAATGCTATCAGTCTTATTCAGTGGGTTTACTTCGCTTTCCACGCGTGCTTTAATTTTTTTTTTTTTTTTTTTTTTTTTTATATCCTATAGGCTCGCGCTTGACCACTATCTCACCTGATGGTAAGCGATGATGTGGTCGACGGTGAAACACGCTTGCCTAGAAATAACCTATTCACTCTTGACTTAAAGACCCCCAGATTGTAGCTGTCGGGAAACACAGACTCCGGCAGGGAATTCCACTCCTTAGCTGTACGCATAATAAAAGTGTTCTGAAAACGTTTTGTGCGTATGGGTGGAATGTCCACCATGTATCGATGGCGCATCGCCGTACGTCTGGTAGTCCGATGGTGAAACGGGCTCGGTGGAATTAGATCGTGCAATTCCATCGCACACTCCCCGAAATGTAACCGATAAAAAACTGACAGGCTGGCAACTCGGCGACGATGTTCAAGACTCTGGAGCTTTGACTTGACCAGCGCCTCGTCGCCGATGAGCCTCTTGGCCCGCTTTTCGATCGACTCTAGTGCATCAAGCTGGTATTTGGCAGATCCATCCCAGAGATGAGAACAGTACTCCATGCATGATCGAACTTGCGCTTGATACAAATTGAGGAGCTGCTTCGGCGTGAAGTACCTTCTCACCTTCCCCAGCTTTTTGGCTGCCAGCTGAGCTTTTGCCTCAATGTATGGGCCAAAATTGAGAGTCGATGTCAACGTAACGCCAAGAAGCTCAAGATGGTCCGTTATTGGCACGGTCACATCTCGGAAAGTTGGCGCCGGTTGAAATTGGCTCTTTTTTGCGGAAAAAAGACACGCCTGGGTTTTAGCAGCGTTAAACCTGACCAGATTGGCATCGCCCCATTCGGAGACTGCCTGTAAGGACAGGTTCAAACGCTCCACCATGGCCTCACGGAGAGACCGGATCTGCGGCCCGGTAGCCCGTGCGTTGGACAAGTATCTCTCAGCAACAGTGCTGTCGTCTGCATACCCAAAGGTGCCGGGTTTTAGCAGATCATTAATGTGCAGCAAGAATAATGTTGCTGAGAGTACCGACCCCTGAGGGACCCCGGCATTAATATCCAATTGGTCCGATGAGCAGCCATCGATAACCACTCGAATGGACCGATCTCTCAGGAAGTCCGCAATCCAGTCACATAGACCACCGGGCAGACCGAACGAAGGAAGCTTACCAATAAGGCTTTCATGCCAGACCCTATCAAAAGCCTTCGAGATGTCGAGGGAAACAGCAAGTGCTTCCCCGTGGCTCTCGATGGCCTCACTCCATATGTGAATGGCATACGCTAGAAGATCCCCAGTAGACCGATTTCGGCGGAAACCGTATTGACGGTCACTAAGGATTTCGTTAGTTTCTAGGTATGCCAGGAGCTTCGTGTTAAGTACACGCTCCATACTCTTACAGAGTATGGACGTTACAGAGATGGGTCTGTAGTTGGCCGGGTCAGCTCGACTACCCTTCTTGGGCACGGGTTGTACGTTAGCTAGCTTCCAAGCATTCGGCACTTTTCCAATCTCGTACGAAAGGCGGAATAGGCGTGTCAAGATCGGAGACAGTTCAGGCGCACAGGTTCTGAGAACTATCGCTGGTATTCCGTCAGGGCCGCTAGCCTTGTTCACGTCGAGGTTGCGCAATACCCTACGGACGTCCTTTTGATGGATGCGAATGTCCGACATACTCGTCTCGCATCCATCAGGATAAGGTGGGGGCTGCGCGTCACCAGGATTTAGACGTGAAGATTCCGCAAAAAGAGAGGCAAATAAATTTGCTTTTTCCTCAGCGGAGTGGGCCAGCGACCCGTCAGGTTTCAGCAGTGGTGGTAGTGAGGGACGGCTGAAGTTCGACTCGACCGACTTAGCCAGGGACCAAAACGCTTTACTACCTGCTGGGTAAGAAGCAAGTTTGGTCCCTATTCGACTAATGTGGTCGAACCGAGCCCTTCTTAACACCTTCTTGCAGGACTTGGCAGCCCTATTGAAGGCTTTCTTCTTTTGACCAACATCACTCGCCTTGCGCGATCGAGCGTCGACCCATGCCAGGTACGCCTCATGTTTAAGCACGTCGGCGCGATAGCATTCGGCGCCAAACCATGGCCGGTCAACACTGGACATTGTTACGTCAGAGAACGGAATATAGTACTCCATTCCCCGACGCAACACATCCGTCACGGCGTCCGCGCAAGCCGAAGGATCTTCCGAAGAAAAGCAAGTAGGCTGCCAAGGATAGCATGCGAAGAAAGATCGCATGCCATCCCAATCTGCTGACCTGTACCGCCAAACCCGCCGGGTGCCTCTTGGGCTGGGATCAGGCGGGGAGTAGACGGACACAGACTTCACCAGACAATGGTCGGAACTACCCAAAGGTGAAGTTATCGACACAGAGTATCGGTCTGGCTCTGTTGTCAGCAGAAGGTCCAAGCAATTGGCCGTGTGCGACTCAACATCCGGCACCCTCGTTGCCCCCTGGACCAGCTGGGTAAGGTTAAGCGCAAGCGCAAGCTTACGCATCTCCCGTCCAGCATGGTCAGTGCACTGGTATGGGAAGAGCCACTCCTGGTGGTGGGCATTAAAGTCCCCCAGTAACACTAATTGGGCGGAGGGGTACCGCTGCTGTGCCGCATCAGCCGCCTCACTGAGGTACTCTGTGAGCCTGGTTGTCTCCTGATCTCCGCTATGCGAGCGGTAGACGCAGGCGTAGATAATCTTATCCAGACCTGTGTCCACTAGAGCCCACAGCGTTGAAAATCTTGAGTCCTCAAGGTTACGGAGACGCCGATAGCAAGTGTCGTCACGGGCGTACATACACACACCCGCACGCGGTTTATAATTGTGCTCTAGGGTAAACCCTGGGTAAGATAAGTACGACACGTCTGAGGGACTCGCTATCTGCGTCTCCGTAAGGAAAAACAGCGCTGGTTTCTCAGTCTCCAGATGGTAGTGGACTGCAGAGAGATTTGAGTGCAGACCTCTAATGTTGGTGAGGTGCACTTTGTGGGGGAGGGGGTGCAGCCGCTGTTTAAATACTTTATTCTTTTTCCTTGGCATTTTCATTTTTTGAAGAGTGAATAGAGGAGAGGAGTAGGAAGTGAGACGAGGTTCCACGCTGCTAACCTACAGACACGCACTGAAAGGACGACATCATTGGGGCACTAGTCCGGAGACTGCGGGGACGCCCGAGCCCCCCCGGAATGTCCATCGGGCCCTCCCCATCTGGTCGCCAACCAGCACGAAGGTGCATTCCGGGATTTTTCGACAGTTGGCGGGGCAGCCTTTCATATGTGGCTGGCACACTACTTGGGCCCCCAACCACCTGCGGTCGGCCAGCGGCGCACCGTGCCTCGGATCCCGCTACCCTCCGGGACTAGTCTCCCGATACGCCCATAACAGTGCGTGTCAGGCTGGTCTGCCTGCAATGGAACAGCTATCTCGACCCAACTCCTCTAGATGGCTACACCGAGCATCGTAACCGGAACACGGCTAGGCCGCTTGGCGGTACGTCTTTGCTCAGTGGGTGGTCACAAGCCTTCGGCCGAAGCCTACCACCAGTTAGTGTCACCTGATTTGCACCACCCGGGGACCACGTGTAGGGAATCAAAGGGTACTCTCCTACGGACGCGGGTGACTCGGCCCCCAAACATGTCGCTATTCGTTCTCTACTTTTCTTGTGATAGCTATTTGATATATTTAAGATATGATACGGAATAATTTTACATACCAAAACTTGCTTACGTCATAAAATTTTCGGGGAACATTTAAAACGGATTATCCCATGGTGAACTGTGTTTGTATTACATCGAATACAAACAGACCGCGCCTGTACATCGCATCCATTTACCTAAAATCGTGCACCTCCGTACATAATATTGTCATCATTGGAACGTTCGGCAAACAAAATGTCAAGCCTCATTATTCGGTAAACCGGTGCTTGTCTCGAAACCATTACATCGCTTAATAGCTCATAATTATAATGGGCGGTTAAGCTCGAATTACGCACGATTTTTCACCAATAAATTCGGGCACTTTTTAGAAAGTAGATGGCGCAAAACGAGACCGGTTAACGAATGGCAGCCATTGTTGGGTATTTTTTTTAATCTTGTAGAAATTCTTACGCATACTGCGCTACCACGGGGAGTCAGCGCAGTTATGTGGCACTCCAACCCACTAAAACTCCACGGTGTCCTCCTGTGCCGCTTATGGCGGGAACACGGGCACGCGTTAGCACTCACCGCGAACCCGCCGCGGCTGTCCGTGACCGGACTCCCCTCTGGGGAGTACCCCCCATCACCGGCGCACCAGAACCCAGCACATGGGTGCCAGACGACTCCGTGTATGGCACTGTTGGTCCCCTTGTGATGGGTCAAGGTCAATGGCCCTGCTACCTACCTTTATTTCGGCCGGAGGGGATAGGGAGAGCGGCCAACGCTATACCGACACTCCTCCTCCCCTGCGGTCCCACCGCGTCCGCTATCAGACGGTGGCGACCCCGTCCAGGCAGTGGAAGGTAAGGAGAGCGTCGCACCGCAATACCGGCACTCCTCTCCCGCGGCCCGCCTCAGTTGCGATGTCGCCCAGGCAGCACCGCAACCTACATGCTGGGCGCTACGTCGTCGACTTATCGGCAAAAGCCCTGACGAGCGGCCTTTTCTCGGGTTCCTCTTGTTAAGTCCCTGGAATGTTGATGTATGAACCTATATTAAATGCATATTTTTGGAAATGAATTTATGACATACAGGTAGGGACAGTTGTGAAATAGAATTTCCACCAACCACATCAGCAATTTTAATATCCTTACAAATAAATAAACAGCTGTTGCTCGAACTGCCAGCAGAGGTTCTCAAAATCATACTCCTGACTTTACTAGATATTAAGTGGTCGACAGTTTTCCACCACCCTTTTAAGCCATACTGTGTTAATGGAACCAATAAAGTACTGCTGTCACGCGCCGCTAACTTTACCTATATTTTCCACCGCCGAAAAACACTATTAAAGTTATAAAACATGAATTTGACGTTGTTCTAGTCCTAATAGTATACACAAATAGACTTTCGACACGAACCATGTCTCGAGTGTATAAGCTTGTATTAATTAAGTATATTGGGCAGGAGCAGGTTGGGCCTGATAAGACCAAGGTGAGCTAAGCAAAACAAAATTTAATTTGTGATACCAGTGTTTGATTACTACCCTATCTATATCTACATATGGTGGAGGCTGGCTGCTTTCATTGTACACCCTCAGTTTACCGATGCCGTATTTGATCGTTTGCAATCGGGCGTCTATTGCCATTTATCGAGCAGAACTATAAACTCAGGGCTGCCACTTGTTTTTTTTTTTAATAGAAAGCTCCAACTAGGTTCAATTTTGGACCCCCATCAGAAAAAGAGGTGTGTTATAATTTTGACGTGTGTACCTGTGCGTTGTGCATCTGTCTGTGGCATCATAGCTCCTAAACGGATGAACCGATTTTGATTTCGTTATCATTTTTCTTTGGCAGGTGACTTTATTGAGAGTGTTCTTAGCCCGATTTACTGTTTGAATCGGGTCGTTTTAGCAAGATATTGTGTCATAATTACGTGTTCAATAGATTGCCGATCGAAGCGTGTCTACTACTAGATTAATTACGTAGCATGATTAAAAATGTGTCGCGGGTTTTTCTAATTTTAATTGTTAAATCTTATGTTAGGGTTGCTCTACCCTCAAAGGAACTACACAAACACAAACTTCACTAGTTGCGGTTGGCGGTTGGCACAGGCTCTAACAAGTGACATTCGATGTCAGTGAAGGTGATAGTTGATATGTCAAAATGTAAGGGATTGATTATGAGATTTTCCGGTATCGCTTGTCAATCCCATACAATTTTCAATATCAGGATCATTTGTAGCATAGTATTCCGTTTGATGGCGTGAAAAATAAAAAGAGATTGTACCTTTCGAAGCTATTGCATGTTATCACGAATAATAATAATTGTCAAATGTCTAAAATGTTCAGGAGTGTCTAATTGACATTAAGCGCATGTTAAGTTTGTAATTTACGCGTTCACGACTTAATTACTCAACCGATCACCATGAAATTTCACAAACACGTTGACAGGGTTACAGACAACAATATACTCTTTCATTCAGAACAAATGTACTGTGTTGAGGGATAGAAAAATCTACAATAACGCGAGCGAAGCCGCGGGCAAAAGCTAGTCCTTTATATTTAGGTTTTTTTGTAAAATATTTATCGCTCATAGAATATTACTTTGTCTGGGCCTTTTATGTAAAAACAATGTAGGCTTTTTATTATAAGGAATTAAGTCCAAAGCTATTAAAATATCGTCAACTCCAACCAAGTTCTTAATTGTCTACGAAAGAATACTTTACGATTATTGCACTTCCCCCAAATTATGGGGTCAAAGAAATAACATCTTCTAATGACTTTATCGAATAAAATATTATGACTTTACCTAATGACAAAGGCATTTAAAATACAAAACACATTTATGACATTAATATTAGAACGTTATCTGAAACGAAACTTTTTATACCGACTTCAAAAAAGGTTTTATACCGACTTCAAAAAAGGTTTCTCAATTCGACCGTATTTAAATATATTTTTTTTATGTGTGTTCGCGGATAAGTTCGTCGTTTATGAACCGATTTCGATGATTATTTTTTTGTTGGAAAGGAGATATCCCAAGGATGGTATCATGATAAGGAAATCAAGATCTGATGATGGTGTCCCAGAGAAATCAAGGGAACTCCTCAAATATTATATGCATACATATAGCGATTTTGGTATTTTAATCAACAATGCAATCATTTACACTCAGAAAGTGTTATTTGGTGAAATGGAACTGATGAACAAGACACCAGATGGCCACTGGAGATGTCACGGATATAATATTTATCGAATAGCTAACCGGCTTTGATGAAGCAAATACTTATAAATATATGGTTCTGATAAAAATGGTAACATCATGAAACTGATCTGATGATGAAGCCGGAAGGTAGGCATTGGAACTCCGAAATAAAACAAAGGATCCTAGTCGTGTTTGAGCTTATTGGAATCATCACGAGATTTATAAAGCTTAAAATAACTTTCTTTACCGAAGTCGGTGTCGAACAACGGAAAACAATAGGTACCAAAGACACCGACTTCAAAATCAAAATATTATTTTTTTATTTCACATAGGCCTACATGGGCACTTATAAAACGTCGACAAAAGGTGCACGGTTCGGGTTGGTCGTTTCCTATTGAGAAGAACCGGCAAGAAACTCCATGGTCACTCTTTTAAAAATGATTTGGTTTTACAATATTTCCATGTTACAGCATTAGTACTTATATATGGGGGGACAACGTAGGCCCGACAATAAGTCGTAAGAAACTAAAAAAAGATTATATAAAAAAGTTAAGAAATGATAACTAGCATCTAGAAAGCCTACAATGTTCACACATTCACAAAACAATCGGTAAAAGAATCTATACAAAGGTAAAAAAAAGAAGTATAGCAAGACTAAATTTAACATGTGGCACAATAGTAGATTATTGCATCGAGCACAAAGTAATTTATTATTGCACCGAGTGCCTGATTTAGAGCCCGAGCGTTAGCGAGGGCTCTAATCTAACAGGCACGAGGGCAATATAAATTACTTAAGGCGAGGTGCATAATCTGCTTTTCTTTCAACTATTACCTATAGGAATAGTAGATAAAAGAAACTCATATCAAACAGTTAAAATAGAAGTTTAATTATTGAAATTAAAAGATTTTCTATAACACTGTCGGCTTCATTTATAATGTTTTCCGGAGTTAATGTGTCGCTAGATGATTCCATTTTAATTCGAAGCCGAAGCACTCAAAATCAGATAGTATCACACTTTATCGTTTCCAAAAATATTGTCAAGCAAAATTAACAAAGTTCCCGCCAAATCACTTTTTTAAATGTCTTTCATTTTTAAATCAGAGTTAGCAGCAATCATTTTTTAAATTTGAAACAAGTAAAAAAAAAGTATTGATATCGGCTGGCTGAATAGAGCTAATCCATTGAGATTGGCACCTTTTGGTGCGATAAAAAAATAAACTGTGCAATAATGAAATTTCATACATTTTTATTGCTCTAGAGCATTAAAGACTCGCTTTGTACTGAGTTTTTAGTGTGATTGTGATGAAATTAAAGCATAGTTGGAAGAAAATGTTGTTATCTATCAGTGCTGTAACTTCGGAAAAGAAAGTTATTTTTCGCTTTGTAGTGTTTTGTTTTTGAAGTCGGTTTGATTTGTTTGTTAAATACGTTTTTTAGATAGTTATATTGTTATAAATGATCATGAAGTCAGGACCTACATAATTTCTAACATAGGTACGGTATTAGGTTACCAAGTAGGAAGAAAGAGAGAGCCATACCTACCCCAGTTACAAAGTATAGCAGAATAATTGTCGTCTAAGCGTGAATCGTGATTTATCTCACGTTTGCGCCTCCACAGCTCCTTATGCAACTCAACTCAAAAAGCGTACCAACCTTGACCTGAAACTAGGCAAGACTGAACCGGTTAAGATCTGAGGAGCGATAAAAACTTTGGGTTATTTCGGCTTGAGGCTTGGCAATCAGATAAGTAAAGTAACTCAGTTAGGCTCAAAATTCTTAAATTGTGAAATGAAATAAGTTAATTCAAACAATCAAAAACCCGACTGGTTAAAAGGCGAACTAAAAAGACGTAAACAAGAAGAAAATAATTCTGTGCAGTCGGAGGATACACGTTCGCGAGCTGGCTGACCAAAGCCAGATGTATCTTCCGACTTCACAGCATGATTTTCTGCTTGTTTACGTCTTTTTAGTTCGCTTTTCAAGCAGTCGGGTTGTTGAAGTTATAAGGTTGACTTTTGCTTGCTGGGATTTTGGAAGAAAACAACGTGTGTTTAGTATGCAGGTTTATTCGCAACTGAGGTAAACATAGTGGACTGTATATATATGTGTAGATAGCTACCTTTAAAACATATCTATAGGCTCACAACACAAAACGCTAAACTATTTGGACATTCCGCCCGCCAAAGAACATAGTTCTTTAACTACACTTTAACGAAAAGAAACTTAACTCTAACAATGAAAAAATAGATGATATATTAAAGTGTTAGCTTAACACGTAACAAGTGTAAATACAAACAAAAATATTCTTCTAAAAATCTTAATAAAATAAACAGTTGAGTGAATAACAGAACAACCTGTATCTTTCTTATTTGCACTAAGTAGTCAGTAGTATTCAACAAGTAGGTACCTAACGCAGAACACGTGCGGCTCAGCCAGGCGTATTCAAGTAGGTACATCGGTAACAAACAAGTTTATGAGTAGATCATTAGTACATATAGTTCAACTAAACTGAATGATGCAGGTAAAGAGTAGGTTTGGGAGAACTTATCATAGTACGATAATTATATAACATAAATACATTGGCTTTTTTAAACTTCATTTGGGTATGTAGGTAAAATTAACTCTAAATTTGAAAACAAACTAAATTGATTTAAACAAAATTTAGAACAACAAATAAACAAATTTCATTTAGTTAGAATACAAATTTTGCTCACTGGACGCTTATATTCTCCGGTTTTACATTTTACGGAAACGACTCGGGTTACATTATCAGGTCCAGGATATTTTTTGATAATTTTACCAAGTAACCATTTAGCTGGCGGTAAATAATCTTCTTTTAAAACAACAATATCGCCTATTTCTGGTTCATCACGTTTAGTGTTCCATTTATATCTTTGATTTAAATTAACTAGGTATTCCTTATACCACCTATTCCAAAAATCTGTTACAATTTTTTGCGTCAATCGCCATCTATCCAAACCAACAACATTACAATTAGTGTAATCCTCATCTGCAATATTCAACAATGGTTCGCCTACCAAAAAGTGACCTGGTGTCAAGGGAAGAGGGTCATTCGGGTCATCGCTCAACAAGGATATTGGTCTCGAGTTTAAACACGCCTCCACTTGCGCCAGGACTGTCGACATTTCTTCGTATGTAAGTGTACTATTTCCTACTACCTTTTTTAAATGGGTCTTAGTACTTCGCACTGAGGATTCCCACAGCCCGCCAAAGTTAGGCGAGTGGGGAGGAATATAATGCCAGGTGGTTCTTTCTAAAGAAAGTAGCTCGGCTAATTCTCCAGGAAGAGAAGATTTGGCATTATTATACATTTCTCGCATTTGCTTATCAGCACCAACAAAATTAGTGCCATTGTCACTGTATAAATCCTGACAATGGCCTCTACGAGCAGTGAATCGCCTAAACGCAGCAATAAAACCCTTGGCAGTCATGTCGGTTACTGCTTCTAAATGGACTGCTCGTGTAACCATACACACGAATATGCAAATGTAACTTTTGTAAGACTTAGCTCCTCGACCTGGTGAAAATCTGATAAAAACAGGACCACAGTAATCCACACCAGTAGATTTGAATGGCTTACTGGGTTTCAACCTTGCCTCTGGAAGCAGGCCCATTAGAGGAGTAGTCTTCTTTGTGGAGTATCTTAAACAAATAGTACACTCCCTAAAATATTTTTTAATGCGATCTTTACCACGTAAGATCCAGAACTTGGATCTAAGAAAGTTTAACATAGCTTGTGGACCACCGTGCAATGTTTTTGCATGAGCATCCGCAATTAAAACCATGGTAATATGATAGTTACCAGGCATAATTATCGGGTGCTTCGTGTCATAACACGCGTCCGATTGTGCTATGCGTCCACTTACTCTTAGCATCCCCTTTTGATCCAAAAAGGGACAAAGAGATCGTAATTTACTCTTTTTAGGTACACATTCTCCAGTCTTTAACCGTTTTATTTCAAAGGAAAACTCGCGCTCTTGTACTTGTTTAATGCATGCTAATAAAGTCTCGTTCATTTCACTTGACGTGATATATTTGGGTAGTTTAGATCTATTAATTTTCTTTAATTTATAATTCAAAACTCGTCTACAATAGGATACAATTTTTAATAGTTTATTTAAAGATGAATATTTTGACCAAAAAAATTCTTCGTCAACGTGGGATAAAACGGATAACGACTGGATTCGTTCCTCTTCATGTGTGTCTTCAATTATTGTACTCTCTGTGTGTACTGTAGTTTCTGACAACCAATGCGGTCCTCTCCACCACAATGTATGCTCACTCAACTCTTTGGGCTGCAGACCACGTGAAGCACAGTCCGCAGGGTTTGTCTCTGAGGAGACATGATTCCACTGGTGGTAATCCATAATATTTAATATAGTGGACACTCTGTTGCTAACAAACGTTGCCCATCGACTTGAGCCTCCTTTGAGCCATGCTAATACTATGGTGGAGTCGGTCCACCCATAGAGATGTTCCTTGGGTATCTCCAGAACTTGTGATACTTCACATAAAAGCTTGGCTGCTAAGGTGGCGCCACACAATTCAAGTCGGGGTATAGAGATCTCCTTTACGATTGGGGCAACTCGAGTCTTTGCGGACAGTAAATGTACATGCACACTATTTGATCTATCAATCACTCGTATGTAAACTGCTGCCGCAAAAGCTGATTTTGAAGAATCGGAAAATACGTGTAACTCTCTTTTGCACTCTTGTGTAAAATTTACCCACCTAGGTATTTTAAGATTTTTGAAATCTATTAGCTCTCGTCTATATTTTAGCCACTCACCATGTAATTCATCCGACAACCTATCATCCCACCCAAGACCAGATTTCCACAGTTTCTGAATTAAGATCTTGGCAGTAACTACCACTGGGGCAATCCAGCCTAAAGGGTCATACAATCTCGCTACTTCAGATAAGACTTGCCTTTTAGTGACTAAATCTTTAAGTTCAGGTAAGTTTACTACGTATTCAAAATTATCATTCTTCCTATTCCAACTTAAACCTAACACCTTGATTAGATCATTTAATTTAATAGCTTGACTTTCACTCAACTCAGTTTTCCCAATGTACTCTAAAATCTTCTCATTATTACTATTCCATTTCTGTAACTCAAAACCACCACTCATCATTAACTCATTCATCTCCTCATAAATTTTAATTGCCTCATTAACCGTGTCACACCCGGTCATTAAATCATCCATATAATAGCATTGTTTTGTTATTCTCGCCGCCAATGGATACTTCTTCTCTTCTAACTCAGCAAGTCTATGCAATACCTTGACAGCTAGATATGGCGCGCATGCTGTGCCGAACGTTAAACGTAACATTTTGTAACGTTGTATGGGCTCTGAAGAATCAAATCTCCAGACAACCCTCTGGAAATCTGTGTCCTCGTCCGCCACTCTTACCATCCGATACATTTTTACAATATCGGCTACGATGCAGATTTTATAATGACGCCATCTCAACAAGATGTGCCTTAAATCTTGTTGTAACCTTGGCCCAACAAGAAGCTCATCATTTAGTGAGACACTGTTGTCACCTTTGCTCGAAGCGTCAAAGACGACTCTTACTTTAGTGGTGTCTTTTTCTTCTCTCACCACAGCATGGTGAGGAAGATACACAGCTTCAGACTTTTGCAACTCACTCTCAGAAACCAGTCTCATGTGGTTCATACTCAAGTATTCTCTCATAACATTATTATATTCTTCTCTCAACTTTGTATCTTTCGATAGCTTTCTCTCTAAATATTCTAACCTCTTCACTGCTCTCTTTTCTGTATTACCATATTGACACTTAGGATCGTCCGTTGCAAAAGGTAATCGCACTATAAATCTCCCTTCATTATCTCTCGCTGTAGTTAAGTCAAACAAATTCTCACATACTTTCTCGCTATTAGTCATCTCTTTCTTTATTAAATTAGGCTCATCTTCCATCTCCCAAAACCTTTTAAGTAACTCATCCTCTTTCACCTGTATATGCATGCTAATAAGATTATCTTTTGCTAACTCTCGATACTCTTTTGACATTCTTCCTGACAAAATCCATCCAAACACCGTATTTTGTGCTATTAAATTACAATCAGGATGCTTCATAACGCCATCAAGTAATATTTCGCTATAAACCTCTGCACCCAACAAAATATCGATCTTACCTGGCGTCGCGTATGTAGGATCAGCTAAAGGAAGATTGTCAATCTCTACCCATTTGGAACTGCTCACGTTGGTGGAAGGAAGTAGTGACGTTAGGGAATGTAACACATAAGCGTTAACTAGGATGTAACTAGCTGGATTATGACGTGATTCCAGGCGAAGTGAAACCGTGTTTTTGATTCTCATACGGCCCTCTCCCAGCCCTGACACCCAGCCACTCACTGGTTTGCGTACAAGACCTAATAATTGCACAGTTGACTCAGATACAAAAGATGCCTGTGACCCTTGGTCGAGTAAAGCACGAATTATTTGTTTAAAACCGTTAGAACGGATTACCTTAACCTTAGCCGTCGCAAGTAGCACGCTGTTGGGTTGTAGCTCTCCTCTAGAAAATGTAGCAGTTATGTTTGTGTCACCTCGTGTTGTACTCGCTCTCTCGTGTTGTGGTTCACTGTGTTGTGGTGATACGGCGGCTGCCTGCTCCAGGCTACTGGATGGCTCCTGGTTATCTCTCTCAAAGTGTAACATCGTGTGATGTCTTCTCCCACATTTCTTACAGTTGAATGACTGACGACACTTAACTGCCGCGTGAGTTGGTGCTAGGCAGTTAAAACATAATTTACTTGTTTGAACAAAGGCCTGTCTTTCCTTAGGTGTCATAAGGCTAAAACGCTTGCACTGGTTGAGATAATGAACTTCATGACACATCGGACACTCTTGTTTAGTCTTAGACTTGTTCTCTTTCTCCACTGACGCGTGAAAAGATTTCGACTTCGTAGCAGGCTTAGCTTGATACGCGGCACGGTTTCCGTTCGTATCTATCATTTCTAATGTCCGGAATCTGAACTCTAAATAATCTCTCAATTGTGTCCAAGTGGGCAACTCATCACTCATCATATTTATCTGCTGTTCCCATTGTTTGACAGATTCCGTATCCAATTTCGAAACAACTAAGTGTACGACAGACGCGTCAGCGTAACTGGATTCAGTACTAATGCCCAAATTTTTCAAATATTTAAGACAGGTAGATGTCGTATCCAACAAACTCCTAATTGCATTGGCTGACTCGGTTTGAATTTTCTTTGTGCCAAATAAAGTCCTCATAATAGCATTGCAATTATAACGCTTGTTATTGTATCGCCGAACTAACTGCTTCCATGCTTCCTCATAATTTGCATCAGTCGTCGAAAAATTACTTAATAGATTGAATGCTTCTCCACTCAAATTGCACTTGAGGTAATGTAATTTCTGTACCGATGAAATGTTCTTATTACTGTGTATTAATGAAGAAAACATGTCGTAAAAGGTTGGCCATTCTTCATATTTACCCCCAAAAGTAGGTAATTGTATGCGGGGTAATTTTACATCACTATAATTATTGTTCGCGTTATTGGTAACTGCTGGGTTAATTAACTCGGTAACTGACGGTAAAAACTGTTGCAAAGCTTCTCTTAAACTTGATTTATACTGCACATATAACTCTTCAAATATCTCATATTTTCCTTCTGTAAAATATGCTTCCTTCTTATTTTTCGCTTTTGCAACTATCTCCTTGTGTCCGTCTTTAAAATCTTTTAATAGTTGTTCCAACAACTCCAATCTTGTTTCTAAGTATTGGGTTTTAATTCTTTCTTTCGGAGTTTTCTTAAAATTTCTCTCAGCTTTCATCAAATTGTCGAACAACTCATCTTGTAACGAAAAAAGTTCCTCCATTGTGGTAACAAATAAACTCGCACAGTAATCTCAGCAAACAACACCACTCGGATACTTGTTTTAGGTAATAAGTTCTCGCAAAGTAACAGTTTCTTAATTTTACTCACTTTAAACACTCACTCAATGTACTTTTATTATAATTTGCACCAAAAGTCACATACACCTTGTAAACAAGAACCAGTTTTTATTAACTTTATAGTCCATCACTGCATAACTCGTCTGTTAAAAATGTTTTATAACTTGCACATAATATGTATTTAGCAAAAACGTGGCTCCCGCCGACTCCTTATCGCACTCAGGTAATATTCTTTTGTTCTCGCGGGCCGGCCGGGCTCGAGGATCATTAACACGATCCGGTTCGAATACGGACCAAAATGTTGAAGTTATAAGGTTGACTTTTGCTTGCTGGGATTTTGGAAGAAAACAACGTGTGTTTAGTATGCAGGTTTATTCGCAACTGAGGTAAACATAGTGGACTGTATATATATGTGTAGATAGCTACCTTTAAAACATATCTATAGGCTCACAACACAAAACGCTAAACTATTTGGACACGGGTTTTCATTTATAACATTTCATTAGTTAACATTTTTTCTCGAATTAGGTACATTTAAACATATAAGTGTTATATATTTTTGAAATCACCACTTAAAACCCTTTATTTTGATATCCCACACGATGGGATTGGAAAAATATAAAAAATTGGGACTCCACAATATGGCGCCCGAAATCAGCCATTTTTCAATTTTCCAATTTGAATGTAGCCAATGACACTCGCAAGGTAAAGAGGAATCGATTGACGTAAGAATCATCAAAATCAGCCAACGCGTTCGGTCTCTAGAACGCCACATAGGAACAAACATACATACATACATATATGTATACATACATAGACTGATAAACACATTACCCTCCTTCGGCAGTCTGGTAAAAATCTTAACGGCCACCATGTAGATTTTCCTTGTAATTTACGTTTGTGATCATGATATCCCCAATATCTTCAACATAGTGAAAGGGAGAAATCCCATTAATAGTTTTGAAGCCTCATACCCTTCTTGAAACACGTTCCCTAATTTAAACAATTGGCATACGAATAACTAAAGAAAATATCTAGAAGTTATATAAGTATTATATTTTCCTAGATAATAATCCATTCGAGCGTATCTGACATGGCTAGGAGAGAATCTAGACAGAAAACGTGACCAGACGCAAAGAGCACGAGAAGCCTCGATAAAATCACACCGACCCGCATTTGTGGGTATATAAAGCTGTATATATTAATAGGCAATGCAGTTTGTGTACCCATTGAAATATGCACTCCTGGTGGAATACACAAACCTATCCCATGCCATTTATCTTTTTTATGGACGAAAATAACAAATCCGATCGACCGCATTAAAATAAATTTTTCAGTTTCAACATCAAGCGTCAGTTGCAGACTTGCGGTTGTAATTCTTATCCAAAGCCTCGTTACACTGTAGGTATTTTGTGACTGTTGGAACTATATTTTTAGTTTCAACAGTATCAAAATAACTATACTGTGATTTTTAATTTCGTAGTCTGACATTTGGGGGATTGTCACTTTATCGTTACATAAAAATAGTGACGTAGCCTGACTATCCTGAGTAATCGAAAGTTGATCGAAAATCGAAGTAGATCGAAAATGAAACTATTTCACGGCAAAAAAAAAATGTTTAGAAACTAGCGGCCCTTATTTAGTTTCTACTCATTTATTTATATCAGACTTCATTTTATCGATCGCATTTAATTTATTGTTGATTTCATATTTAAGACAATAACAGTTTATGTACTATGTGTATGAATGCTGTTTAACTAACTAACTAGTTAACATGAATAAGGAAATTGAGGATTTGATACAGAATTGTGATACATATAAATGTTTTCTATGATTGAAAAAGAAATTCCAGAAAAGCCATGGCAGATTTTGTCAATTGATATATTCTTTTTATATTCAAAGCCATACATATTAATTGTTGATGCTTATAGTAAGTATGTAGAGATAAAACAATTAGATAACTTGTGGGCAAATGTTACAATTGACAGTATTAAAGAAATTTTAGCAAGACATGGTATTCCAGATATAACTCAATTTACTTGTTGTGAATTTAAAAAAAAATCAAAAGAATGGAACTTTTACATAGGATTATTAGTCCAAAACGCCATCAGGGTAATGGATTAGCTGAAAGCTACATACAAACTGTAAAGACAATGTTGAAAAAGCTAATCTATGATAAAAAGGATGTATATAAAGGCTTGTTAATGTATAGAAACACTCCTGTGACTGGTAATGGGAAATCACCTTCAGAATTATTGTTCAATAGAATCATTCAAACTAATCAGTTCACTGACGTAGTGGCAGTACAAAAGTGGGTGACCGATAAAAACACATTTTAATTTATTTTGCCGCCCTTTTCGTCAACATCAATTTTCAGCAAATTATTTAGTGCGACATGTTAAAAATATCTGTATAAAATATCGTTATATTTTTTCAGCGTTTGCAAAAAAGTGTAACTACTACTCACATGCAGCAGGGCAATCAACGCTGCCCTTATTTCTAATTATATCACTCCACCAGCTAGATTATTTATACGAGCTGAATAAAGCTAACGTCTGATCTAGTTAAGCTAAAGTAGCCAGTAGTTTTAATAGACAGCCTCAAATTATTTAGTGCGACATGTTAAAAATATCTGTATAAAATATCGTTATATTTTTCAGCGTTTGCAAAAAAGTGTAACTACTACTCACATGCAGCAGGGCAATCAACGCTGCCCTTATTTCTAATTATATCACTCCACCAGCTAGATTAATTATACGAGCTGAATAAAGCTAACGTCTGATCTAGTTAAGCTAAAGTAGCCAGTAGTTTTAATAGACAGCCTCAAATTATTTAGTGCGACATGTTAAAAATATCTGTATAAAATATCGTTATATTTTTCAGCGTTTGCAAAAAAGTGTAACTACTACTCACATGCAGCAGGGCAATCAACGCTGCCCTTATTTCTAATTATATCACTCCACCAGCTAGATTAATTATACGAGCTGAATAAAGCTAACGTCTGATCTAGTTAAGCTAAAGTAGCCAGTAGTTTTAATAGACAGCCTCAAATTGGCGTTCATTATAGCATAACACACATTATAGCATACTCCTTAAGTCCTTAGTAACGGCTAGGTTAAAAGTTTTGAAATATATATATATATATATATATTCATTATTGATTCATACACATTATTTGTGAAACAAGGTTTTTTCGTGTAACGTGTATTTTGCTTTAAAAAAATATTTAACAACAACATTTTTTCGCTATTTTTAGATAGGTACACTCAATATTTTTTTACAGAAAAATTTATGCCTAGAATTTCTTCATAAATATAATAGCAGATGTAATTCAAAGAATCTTATGTAAACAACACTGTCCAAAAAGATGTTCAAAATTGCTATTCTGGCTCCGAGCGGGCGCACGGCCAGTACTGCGTTAACATTGGGGAATATATACGCCTTAACTGCGATATCTTACGTCAAATCCTTCTCTAATGCATATACTAGTAGTATGATCTAAATTACAGTTCTCGGTGGAGATGGATGATGAGGAATCGCGTTCTTTATCTAGTGAATATATAATGCACGCGGTAGACGCGAGGCGTTTTCCGCAAAAAAAGAAAACATTTTTCACCTTTTTTTACTGCTATCAGTCTTATTCAGTGTGTTTACTTCGCTTTCCACGCGTGCTTTCATGTCGCTATTCGTTCTCTACTTTTCTTTTGATAGCTATTTGCTATATTTAAGATATGATACGGAATAATTTTACATACCAAAACCTGCTTACGTCATAAAATTTTCGGGGAACATTTAAAACGGATTATCCCATGGTGACCTGTGTTTGTATTACATCGAATACAAACAGACCGCGCCTGTACATCGCATCCATTTACCTGAAATCGTGCGCCTCCGTACATAATATTGTCATCATTGGAACGTTCGGCAAACAAAATGTCAAGCCTCATTATTCGGTAAACCGGTGCTTCTCTCGAAACCATTACATCGCTTAATAGCTCATAATCATAATGGGCGGTTAAGCTCGAAATACGCACGATTGTTCACCAATAAATTAGGGCACTTTTTAGAAAGTAGATGGCGCAAAACGAGACCGGTTAACGAATGGCAGCCATTGTTGGGTATATCTTTTTTTATCTTGTTGAAATACATACTGCGCTACCACGGGGAGATGGCGCAGTTATGTGGCACTCCAACCCACTAAAACTCCACGGTGTCCTCCTGTGCCGCTTATGGCAGGAACACGGGCACGCGTTAGCACTCACCGCGAACCCGCCGCGACTGTCCGTGACCGGACCCTCCTCTGGGGAGTACCCCCCATCACCGGCGCACCAGAACCCAGCACATGGGTGCCAGACGACTCCGTGTATGGCACCCTTGGTCCCCTTGTGACGGGTCAAGGTCAATGGCCCTGCTACCTACCTTTATTTCGGCCGGAGGGGATAGGGAGTGCGGCCAACGCTATACCGACACTCCTCCTCCCCTGCGGTCCCACCGCGTCTGCCATCAGACGGTGGCGACCCCGTCCAGGCAGTGGAAGGTAAGGAGAGCGTCGCACCGAAATACCGGCACTCCTCTCCCGCGGCCCGCCTCAGTTGCGATGTCGCCCAGGCAGCACCGCAACCTACATGCTGGGCGCTACGTAGTCGACTTATCGGCAAAAGCCCTGACGAGCGGCCTTTTCTCGGGTTCCTCTTGTTGGGTCCCTGAAATGTTGATGTCGAACCTGAACCTGTATTAAATGCATATCTTTGGAAATGAATTTATGATATACAGGGAGGGACAGTTGTGAAATAGAATTTCCACCAAACACATCAGCAATTTTAATATCCTTACAAATAAATAAACAGCAGTTGCTCGACCCGCCAGAGGTTCTCAAAATCATACTCCTGGCTTTACTAGATTAAGATTAAGTGGTCGACAGTTTTCCACCACCCTTTTAAGCCATACTGTGTTAATGGAACCAATAAAGTACTGCTGTCACGCGCCGCTAACTTTACCTATATTTTCCACCGCCGAAAAATACTATTAAAGTTATAAAACATGAATTTGACGTTGTTCTAGTCCTAATAGTATACACAAATAGACTTTCGACACGAACCATGTCTCGAGTGTATAAGTTTGTATTAATAAAGTATATTGGGTAGGAGCAGGTTGGGCCTGATAAGACCAAGGTGAGCTAAGCAAAACAAAATTTAATTTGTGATATCAGTGTTTGATTACTACCCTATCTATATCTACATATGGTGGATGCTGGCTGCTTACATTGTACACCCTCAGTTTACCGATGCCGTATTTAATCGTTTGCAATCGGGCGTCTATTACCATTTACCGAGCAGAACTAGAAACTCAGGGCTGCCACTTGTTTTTTTTTTAATAGAAAGCTCCAACTGGGTTCAATTTTTAATCCCCAACGGATAAAGAGGGCTGTTATAAGTTTGATGTGTGTACCTGTGTATCTATGTATCTGCCTGTGGCTTCATAGCTCCTAAACGGATGAACCGATTTTGATTTCGTTTGTTTTGTTTGAAAGGTGACTTTTTCGAGAGTGTTCTTAGCACTGTTTTATGAAAATCGGTTCAGCCGTTCAAAAGTTATACTGTTTGAACCAGGGTATTTGCGCAAGATATTGTGTCAAAATTACGTGTTCAATAGATTGCCGATCGAAGCGTGTCTACTACTAGATTAATTATGTAGCATGATTAAAAATGTGTCGCGGGTTTTTCTAATTTTAATTGTTAAATCTTATGTTAGGGTTGCTCTACCCTCAAAGGAACTACACAAACACAAACTTCACTAGTTGCGGTTGGCGGTTGGCACAGGCTCTAACAAGTGACATTCGATGTCAGTGAAGGTGATAGTTGATATGTCAAAATGTAAGGGATTGATTATGAGATTTTCCGGTATCGCTTGTCAATCCCATACAATTTTCAATATCAGGATCATTTGTAGCATAGTATTCCGTTTGATGGCGTGAAAAATAAAAAGAGATTGTACCTTTCGAAGCTATTACATGTTATCACGAATAATAACAATTGTCAAATGTCTAAAATGTTCAGGAGTGTCTAATTGACATTAAGCGCATGTTAAGTTTGTAATTTACGCGTTCACGACTTAATTACTAAACCGATCACCATGAAATTTCGCATACAGGTTGTCAGAGGTACATACAACGATGTACCCTTTCACCCAGAACAATTTTCCTGTTCCCGAGGGGTAGAAAAATCTAAAATAACGCGAGCGATGCCGCGGGCAAAAGCTAGTAGTAGTAGTTTTTATGTCAAATTTTATCGCTGATAGAATATTACTTTGTCTGGGCCTTTTATGTAAAAACAATGTAGGCTTTTTATTATAATGAATTAAGTCCAAAGCTATTAAAATATCGTCAACTCCAACCAAGTTCTTAATTGTCTACGAAAGAATACTTTACGATTATTGCACTTCCCCCAAATTATGGGGTCACAGAAATAACATCTTCCAATGACTTTATCAAATAAAATATTATGACTTTACCTAATGACAAAGGCTGTAGAAACGGACATTTAAAATACAAAACACATTTATAGCATTAATATTGAAACGTTATCTGAAACGAAACTTTTTATACCGACTTCAAAAAAGGTTTCTCAATTCGACCGTATATATATTTATTTTTATGTGTGTTCGCGGATAAGTTCGTCGTTTATGAACCGATTTTAATGATTCTTTTTTTATTGGAAAGGACTTATCCCAAGGGTGGTACCATGACAAGGAAACCAAGATCTGATGATGGTATCCCAGAGAAATCAAGGGAACTCTTCAAATATTATAGGCATACATATACCGATTTTGGCATTTTTATCAACAATGCAATCATTTACACTCAGAAAGTGTCAGTTTCTGAAATGGAACTGATGGCCACTGGAGATGTCACGGGTATAAGATTTATCGAATAGCTAACCGACTATGATGAAGCAAATACTTATAAATGAATGATATTGATGAAAATGGTAACATCGAACTGATCTGATGATGAAGCCGGAAGGTAGGCATTGGAACTCCGAAATAAAACAAAGGATCCTAGTCGTTTTTGAGCTTATTGGAATCGTCATGAGATTTATAAAGCTAAAAATAACTTTCTTTTCCGAAGTCGGTGTCGAAAAACAGAAAATAATAGGTACCAAAGACACCGACTTCAAAATTAAAATCATTTTTTTTTTATTTCACTTAGCACCGGTTTACCGAATAAAGAGGCTTGACATTTTGTTTGCCGAACGTTCCAATGATGACAATATTATCAAAATCAAAATCAATTTTTTTATTTCACATAGGCCTACATGGGCACTTATAAAACGTCTACAAAAGGTGCACGGTTCGGGTTGGTCGTTTCCTATGGAGAAGAACCGGCAAGAAACTCCACGGTTACTCTTTTAAAAATGGTTTGGTTTTACAATATTTCCATGTTACAGCATTAGTACTTATATATGGGGGGACAACGTAGGCCCGACAATAAGTCGTAAGAAACAAAAATATAATAATAAAAAGATTATATAAAAAAGTTAACAAATGTTAACTAGCATCTAGAATGCCTACAATGTTCACACATTCACAAAACAATCGGTAAAAGAATCTATACAAAGGTAAAAAAAGAAGTATAACAAGACTAAATTTAACATGTGGCACAAATGTTGTTATCATTGCTGTAACTTCGGAAAAGAAAGTTATTTTTCGCTTTGTAATATTTTGTTTTTGAAGTCGGTTTGATTTGTTTGTTAAATACGTTTTTTAGATAGTTACATTGTTATAAATGATCATGAAGTCAGGACCTACATAATTTCCAACATAGGTACGTTATTAGGTAACCAAGTAGAAAGAAAGAGAGAGCCCTACCTACCCCAGTTACAAAGTATAGCAGAATAATTCTCGTCTAAGCGTGAATCGTGATTTATCTCACGTTTGCGCCTCCACAGCTCCTTATGCAACTCAACTCAAAAAGCGTACCAACCTTGACCTGAAACTAGGCAAGACTGAACCGGTTAAGATCTGAGGAGCGATAAAAACTTTGGGTTATTTCGGCTTGAGGCTTGGCAATCAGATAAGTAAAGTAACTCAGCTAGGCTCAAAATTCTTAAATTGTGAAATGAACAGAAGTTAATTCAAAGAATCAAAAACCCGACTGGTTAAAAAGCGAACTAAAAAGACGTAAACAAGAAGAAAATAATTCTGTGCATTCGGAGGATATAATATATTCGCGAGCTGGCTGACAAAAACCAGATATATCCTCCGACTGAACAGCATGATTTTCTTCTTTTTTTCGTCTTTTTAATTCGCTTTTCAAGCAGTCGGGTTTTTTGATTTTTTTAATTAACTTTTTTTATTTATAACTTTTTATCAGTTAACATTTTTCTCGAATTAGGTACATTTAAACATATAAGTGTTATATATGTTTTTGAAATCAACTCTTAAAACCCTTTATTTTGATACCCCACAAGATAGATGTAGAAAAAAAAAAAAATTGGGACTCCACAATATGGCGGCCAAAATCAGCCATTTTTCAATTTTAAAAATTTCAATGTAGCCAGTGACACTCGCAAGGTAAAGAGGAATCGATTGACGTAAGAATCATCAAAATCAGCCAACGCGTTCGGTCTCTAGAACGCCACATAGAAACAAACATACATACATACATATATGTATACATATATAGACTGATAAACACATTACCCTCCTTCGGCAGTCGGGTAAAAAAACTTAACGGCTACCATCTAGATTTTCCTTGTAATTTACGTTTGTGATCATGATATCCCCAATATCTTCAACATAGTGAAAGGGAGAAATCCCATTAATAAGTTTTGAAGCGTCATAGCTACCCATTCTTGAAACATGTTCCGTAATTTAAATAATCAGCATACGAATACCTAAAGAAAATATCTAGAAGGTAAATAAGTCTTATTTTTTCCTAGATAATAATCCAGTCGACCGTATCTGACATGCCTAGGAGAGAATCTAGACAGAATACGTGACCAGACGCAAAGAGCACGAGAAGCCTCGATAAAATCGGACCGACCCGCATATGTGGGTATATAAAGCTACATATATTAATAGGCAATGCAGTTTGTGTTTGTGCCTATTGAAATATGCACTCCTGGTGAAATACACAAACCTATTCCATGCCATTTATCTTTTTATGGACGAAAATAACAAATCCGGTCGACCGCATTAAAATAAACTTTTCAGTTTCAACATCAAGCGTCAGTTGCAGACTTGCGGTTGTGATTCTTATCCAAAGCCTCGTTACACTGTAGGTATTTTGTGACTGTTGGAACCAATGATATTCAAATAAACAGATATGTTATGAGCGCGTGCATTGTGAAGTCTCAAATAGGTCACAATTGTGACCTTTAGTCTTTAGTTTATGTCAGCCATGGCGAAGAGCGATAGGCTTTGTTGAAACGAAAACAAAATAAAAAAATGCCATCGTGTGTATTTAGAAATTGTACCAATTAATCATAATTGGTACAATTTCTAATTTCCTTCTGTTTTATGTACTTTGGTATCAACCAAAGTACATAAAACAGAAGGAATCTCATACCATATGTAAGTACGCAATACACCTCAATTTACTAATTTATTTCATTTTTTTTTCCTAATATTCTGGTATTTGGAGGTTAGAAAAAGATAACAACATTGGTGGTCAGAATAATGTTTGTTTACATTCACGACAAACACTAGCTGTCTCTTTTTTTCTTGTTGGTTTTATCAAGCCATCCCTTTCGACTTGTAGTGAAATGTCAGATGAATGAAAAGTGTGTATGTGTGCTGCCGCTGCTGCGCGGAACACTTTTTTCATTTGTTTTGTGAGTGTATAACGTATCTGTTTATTTGAATATCATTGGTTGGAACTATATTTTTAGTTTCAACAGTATCAAAATAACTATACTGTGATTTTTAATTTCATAGACTAGACTGACATTTGGGGGTTTGTCACTTTATCGTTACATAAAAATAGTGACGTAGCCTGACAACCCTGAGTAATCGAAAGTTAATCGAAAATCGAAGTAGATCGAAAATGAAACTACTACACGGCAAAAAAAAAAGTTTAGAAACTAACGGCCCTTATTTAGTTTCTACTCATTTATGTCAGACTTCATTTTATCGATCGCATTTATTTTATTGTTGATTTCATATTTAAGACAATAACAGTTTATGTACTATGTGTATGAATGCTGTTATATTTAAAAATATTACGTTTATATTCTAAAAACATTTATTTACAACAATAAGTAAAATTAAATTGAGGAGTCTTGTCACATCGATTCGATGAATCACTTATTATGATTGAGCCCACTACAACAATATGCTCCGCGCTTGCAACATTAAAAAAAATAAGGTCATTGGCAGCTGTCAGTTTCGAACAGTCTACGAAAATAATATTCACATTTTACATCATTTCAGTATGTTTTTGTGTACAACTTTTTGAAACAACCTTCTTAAAGAAGGTTAAAATGTTATTTTCTCTTAAGTTCTCTTAATTAAACAGAAATAGAAAGGTAAAAATGTTTTATACTCTGCAAATTAAGTAATGAATGGCAGAGACAAAAATCTCACTAATGAAAATTCAAGTGGATCAATGCGAAGGCATCAAATGAAATTATTCAGGTGTATCCCTTTACGCATTCAAAGCTACCCTCAAGGGGTCGTTAAAGCTTACTTATTTAAGATTGAAAACTGCTTGACCCGCTACAGAATGTGACCGCACTCGTGAAATGGAAAAAATAATGAATGCTTAAATTTTTGGAGATGCTCCAGTTCGTTTTATTTAAGTAGCTCTCTCGCTGAAGCTTCCACGTCCCGTTTTCAGCTGAAGTTGAAGTTATCTAGACACCAGAAACCTTCGCCCTTCACTCGAGTGGGCATTATGACAAATGACACGTTGCGTATTATAAGTTAATCTCGGGTGAGTGCTTGATGATATTCGCTTTTTGTTGAGCCAGTAAAAAAACTTTTGTTGCAAAAAAATACTATAATAATAATAATAATAATGAATAATAATCAATTACTATAATAATCATCTGTGGCCTGACCTGTCAAGAGTGACATATAAAATTTTCATCTCCAAATTTTCCAATATAAAATAATATAATAATACAATAGAAAAATACAATAGAACAATGTACAAACACACCAATAAAATGAAAAATCAAGAAAATAAAAATAATTTACAATAGTGACGATAACACAAAACTACACAACATGAAAAATCATTTGACAAACAAAGATGATTAAAACATGTTCACAAGAAGCCAGGCCCGAGCACTATCCACACGCCCAACATCTTCGGGTTCGTCGCTCAGCTCCGCCTCGCAGCCGCCGGGAACACCTACAATCGTGAGTGAAGCGATCCCGGACATTGCAGTTGCGTCGAGTTCGAGCGACGAATATTTCTCTCCGCCGACGACACCACCACCTGCGCGTCGACGGGGAGGACGCCGGCCGCCGGACAGCCTGGGACCTCGAGGCCCATCGGCCTCTGACAGGGTCCCCGCTCCCGGTGGAAGTGTGCAGCGCATGCGATGGACGCAATCGATCAACGAAAACGTCATGCGCGCATACTTTGGGGCTACAGAGGGGGGAATTAACCTGACTGCGTACCGTGGTCGGATGCTCTCTCTGTTTCAGGTGCTTGAGCCAGCTGTCAACGTTTCGGCCCAACGTCTGTCGGATCAGGTGCGGGTCATCCAACGTAACCGTATGTTGGATGATGCCGTACTTGATAGATTGCGCAATGAATCACGGAATAGCCGTGTCTCGACTGCCTTGCCACTGGCCGCGGTGCAACTGCAACCCAGTGTTTCACCGCGACCAGATAATGATGGTGAGGATGACGACGACAGGGCTATATCTGTGAGTACCCAATGCAATGCACGTTTAAGGAGCGCTTTGGAATGTGCATTCAGCGAGTATCGCTCCACACCGCCTGAGCTTAGACCTCGACTACCTCGTCTGCCCATGCATAAGAAAAATAGGGCGCTGGTGTGTGCTCTAGATTCGCAGCTATCAAATGTTTTTGATAGCAGCGAAGACCTTGCCGATACCCACTCAATACTGTACTGTGCGGCTGCTGCGGCATGTCGTGTAGCTAACGTCAAATTCCCAAAAAGTGACAGAGCTACACGACCAGCTGTACCAGCTTGGCAGTCCAGGATTGAGCGTCGTATCGGTGAGGCTAGAGCTCTCATCGGCAAACTTATCTGCTTCAGGGAGGGCAACACTCGCCCTAGAGTGATGCGCTTTGTGAGGCGGGCGTTCTCGGGGACTGATATCAGTTCTCGAGATTATCTGTCCCGCGTCACAGAGCGTATCGACTTCCTGAAGCAGAAGATCTATGCATGGGCAAGCCGTATTCGTCGGTACAAGCGGCGAGTGGAGCGATACACTCAGAATCGCACATTTCAATGCAACGAAAGGTGGGTTTATAGGGCTTGGGAGCGACCCGGCCAAGGTGTGACTGATATGCGCCTACCAGATAATGACGCCATGTGTTCTTTCTGGCGCGATATCTGGTCGGTGCCTGTCAGTCACACCGAGGGTGACTGGACTCGGGAGGTCGAGCAAGCGTGCGATCTGATACCACAAATGGGGGCAATTACTATCAGCCCCCAAGATGTAGCTCGTGCAGTCCGTCCGTTGCCCAACTGGAAATCTCCAGGGCCAGACGGACTGCAAAACTTTTGGATTAAATGGTTCCAAAGGTCGCACGCTCGTTTGGCATCTCAGTTCCAGTCTGCCTTAGAGTCAGGGTCGCTACCCCAGTTCCTAACGACAGGAATAACCCACCTGCTCTATAAATCGGGTAGTACTGCGGATCCTAAAAATTATAGACCGATAACGTGTTTACCGACGGTCTATAAAGTTCTTACATCCATTCTGAGAGCTAAAATTAATCAACATATAGACAATAACGCCATCATGTCTGCGTCTCAGAATGGATGTAGGAACGGGTCCCGCGGTACTAAGGAGCTGCTCCTTATAGACATTGCCATTAGCCAACAGGTTCGCCGTACCCGCAAGGATCTGGCGACATGTTGGATAGATTACAAGAAGGCCTATGACTCAGTGCCACATACATGGCTCATGAGGGTGCTGGAGTTGTATAAAATTGATACAAATCTGCGCGCCTTCCTGACGTCATGTATGGAGCAATGGAGGACGGTTCTTCACTATCCAGGATGTCGACAGATTCAGGAAAACAGTGAACCTATAAGGATCGAGCGCGGAATATTTCAGGGCGACAGTCTGAGTCCTCTGTGGTTTTGTTTAGCCCTGAACCCTCTCAGTACTCTGCTGGAGGGTTCAGGTCTGGGCTATCGGTTGAGGAGAGGTCAGGTCATATCACACCTCCTTTACATGGATGATCTGAAGCTCTTTGCCCCCAACAAATTGCAACTGATGAAGCTACTGAAGGTAACAGAAACCTTCAGTGACGCCATCAGGATGGAATTTGGTGTGGACAAATGTGCAGTCATGCATGTAAAGCGAGGGGAGATTATGGAATCCGTGGGAATACAACTCTCGGATTCCATACCCCTTAGATCCCTTTCCTCAACCGAAACTTACAAGTATTTGGGTATGTCGGAAGCACTAGGCATCAATGTAACTGACGTGAAACAGTCGTTGAAGGAACGCTTCTTTGGCCGCCTGAGAAAAGTATTAAATAGTCTTTTATCAGGCGGGAACAAGGTGCGCGCCTTCAACGGCTGGGTCATGCCGGTCTTGATGT
Organism: Orthosia cruda; assembly: GCA_964057195.1. Lineage (NCBI taxonomy): Eukaryota > Metazoa > Arthropoda > Insecta > Lepidoptera > Noctuidae > Orthosia > Orthosia cruda. Next base: position 25,718,215 of record OZ059845.1, read on the forward strand.
ACTCTTTCGGCATACTCAAATGGACTCAGACAGAACTTGACGCCCTGGATAGGAGGGTCCGCACGCTGCTTACCGCAAATCGTATGCATCACCCACGTTCATCGGTTATGAGACTGTATATCCCTCGGAAGTGTGGGGGTCGTGGCTTTTTAAATGCTAAGACTCTACACAACCGCGAGGTATGCAGTCTTAGGGAATACTTCCAGGCCGCTGACGTGGGTATGCATCGAGATGTGGTAGCAGTGGATAAGGGCCTTACCCCGCTCTCCTTGGCTAACGAGAACTGGCGCAAACCTATAGTATTAGATACTAATGACCGCAGGGAGGTATGGCAGAGCAAGGAGCTTCACGGACGCTTCTACCGGGTCCTACATGGCCCCGATGTAGATCTTTTAGCGTCCGTGGCCTGGCTGCGATTTGGTGACCTTTTCGGGGAAACCGAAGGTTTTGTCTTTGCGATAATGGACGAAGTTATGATGACAAACAACTACCGGAAATACATTGTGAAAGACGGTACGGTTGACATCTGTCGGGCATGTCACCGACCGGGGGAATCCATCCGTCACATTATGTCCGGTTGTTCTAGTCTAGCTAACGGAGACTATTTGCATAGACACAACCTTGTAGCCAGGATTATCCATCAGCAACTTGCTCTTAAATACAATCTTGTGGAATCGGAAGTGCCTTACTATAAGTATGTGCCCGACCCAGTTCTCGAAAATAGCAATGTCACGTTGTATTGGGATCGGTCTATCATCACTGACAGGACTATTGTTGCCAATAAGCCTGACATAGTGGTGATAGACCGACTAGAGCGTCGCGCAATGATTGTTGATATAGCGGTCCCCCATGACGAGAACCTCGTGAAGGCTGAGAGAGATAAGAAAAGCAAGTATCTTGATCTGGCTCGCGAGGTTGTCGACATGTGGGACGTGAATACAGCGATCATTGTGCCGATAGTCGTTACGGCCAATGGCATAATAGCCAAGAGCCTCGACGAACATCTGAGGAGGCTCTCGTTGGGCAGCTGGATCAAGGGCTTGATCCAGAAAGCGGTACTCCTGGACACGGCGCGTATAGTTAGGAGGTTCCTCTCTCAGGAGCCCTGACCACCGGTAGCTTGGACCCTGTTCCCGATACCGGTGGGCTACTATTTTTGTATTTTTAAATGTTTTTTTATTTTATTTTTTTATAGAATAATATTTAAAAATGTAAAAATATGTACATAAAATGAATAAATGGAATAATAATAATAATAATAATTAATTATAATAAATTTAGTTAATAAGAAAATAAATTAAATATAGGAATAATAATAATAAAAGCCTTTATTCACTGACCAAAAATCAATACAGTTTTAACTTAAATATTTAAACTAAACAAATGATTTTAAAACAATATAAAAAAAAAAAATGCTTAATTCAATTGAGTACCTAAGTAGTACTCAGCAACGAGTTTGTTGGTCAGGTTGTCCTTCTTTGACATAGGCCTCCCCTAGTTTCTTCCACTCATCTCTGTCACGAGCTAATCTCCTCCATCCTTTTGGTAGGTCATCTTCCCATCTCTTTATTTGACGTCCCTTGTGCCTTTTTCCATTTCTAGGATACCATTCCATAACGTCTCTTGTCCATTTTTCTTTGTTTGTTCTCATAATATGACCAGTCCAGTTCCATTTCAATTTCTTTATTTTAAGTATGACATCGCTTACTTTTGTCCTTTTCCTTATTTTTGAAGTGTTCCACCTGTCTCGTAGTCTTATGTTTAGCATGCTTCTCTCCATGTTGCGTTGGCAAACTCTAAGTTTTTGGCTGTTTTTGCTCGTAGCAGGCCAAGTTTGACATCCATACGTGAGGCATGGGAGAATGCACGTGTTATACAGTTTGCTTTTTACTGTCATTGGTATTGATTCGTTTTTGACTATTTCTTTGAGCGACCAGTAACGTTTCCAAGTGTTGCTTATCCTTCTATCAATTTCTTTTGAATATTGGTCGTTTATTGAAATTAGCTGTCCCAAATAAATATATTCATCGACATATTCAATGATCTGCTGCAAAAAAAACCTTTTGCAAAAAAATACTACCGACTTCCAAATAAAAACTACAAAGTGAAAGATAACTTTATTTTTGGAAGTCGGTGTATTTCGTAGGTACCAATTTTTTTGCGTTATGGACACCGAGTTCCAAAAATAAAGTTATTTTTCACTTTGTAGTTTTTTGTTTGGAAGTCGGTAGTATTTTTTTGCAAAAGGCTTATTTTTTATTTTTCACTTTTTAGTTGTACCTACCTAATATGCAAGTTTTTTAGTAAGGTAACTGTAATGCCAGAATATAACCAGAATATCATGAAACTTGAACATAACCGGTGAATTGAGAGATCTGCGTACCCCTTAAAAGCATACTGGCGTGATGTTGTGCTATGAAATGGTATAGGTACACAATAAACAGAAATGCGATTGCAGCAATCCCGAGAGATCTGCCGTTATTTATTGAAAAGTTCTGCTGTATATCATCGAAGTACTTCATCAGATCTCCACCAAATTAAAATGGGACCAATTTCAGGACCCACCCTGATCCTGGGACCCTGGAACATACCCTTTCAAATAAAAAAAGTATTTCAAAATCGGTCCACAATTGATCGGTGAAAATACATAAAAAAGACATACACGAAGTCGAACATAGAACCTCCTCCTTGTTGGTAAGTCGGTTAAAAAACCATTCAAATATTTTCATTCTGGCTTATATTTAAACAAAACTAATCAGTTCACTGCCAATTGCAGGTGAACGGTTACATCACATTTTAATTTATTTAGCCTCCGTTCTCGTAAACATCAATATTTAGTGCGAAATGTTAAATAAATCTCTATAAAATATCATTATATTTTTTCAGCGTTTGCAAAAAAACGTAACTTGCTCTACTCACATGCAGCAGGGCAATCAACGCTGCCCTTATTTCTAATTATATCACTCCACCAGCTAGAATATATTTTATACGAGCTGAATAAAGCTAACGTCTGATCTAGTTAAGCTAATGCAGCCAGAAGTTTTAATAGACAGCCTCAAATTGGCGTTTATTATAATAAGCAGAGCTCGCAAGGATCCATGATAAATATAGTTTACTAACTATCAATTGATAATAATCACGAGTTAAGTAACTTCAAATATTGAACGTAAGAGAGCTAAGTCATTTTCCACTAGAATCAACAACTGCAATAGAACATACAGCAAGCAAGCCCCATGGAATCAATTGAGAACATTCCCTTGATTGATAAAATAAATTCCAAACAGATTAACATAGACCATAAGCTCTTAGAGTAAGGTTATTTTGAGTGTGCGTACAGATGTATACAAGTAATATACATACAAGTAATATACATAGTTGACATAAAAAAGTTGGCCTAGTCTTAATAATTATCCGATAATTAAAAATTATTACTATAAAGTAGTAGTGTGCAGTCGGAGGGGTCAGCTCGCGAATATGTATATATACGCTTTTCGCGACTGATAATGATAAACACACTACCCTCCTTCGGCAGTCGGGTAAAAAATAATCTGCAATTAAGCAATAAAATAGTATTTTCTTTTGCTTCTCATATCAGAACGTGACAGAGTAGCCAGACTAAAAAAATATAGCTCACTATATTTAAATAACAGCAGTCAAAGGTGCCTAATGAATTATTCATGGAATGAGCAGAGCATGACCCTCCGGCAAGTGTTTTGACAACTTTTCAAACTGTAATCCCTATGAAAATCTTGAGTATATGTTCAACAGTAGACACCTCTTGGCTTAAAATAGTGATGGACCAAATAGTTCCCGACTAGTGGCGAGAACCGAATATTCGGCCACATTTATAATTCGTTCTGCCTACTAATCGATGACTAGTCGATCAAGTCCAAAGTCCCCCCACTTCTACTTTTTACCCGACTGCCGAAGGAGGGTAATGTGTTTATCAGTCTATGTATGTATGTATGTATTTGTTCCTATGTGACGTTCTAGATACCAAACGCGTTGGCCTATTTTGGTAATTCTTACGTCAATCAATTCGTCTTAACCCTGCGAGTGTCACTGGCTACATTAAAATTGGAAAAGAAACAAATGGCGGATTTCGGGCGCCGTTTTGTGGGGAAAAAAAAAACTTCTAAACCCATCGTGTGGGATATCAAAATAAAGGGTTTTAAGAGGTGATTTCAAAAATATATAACACTTATAATTATGTTTAAATGTACCTAATTAAAAAAGAAAAATAACTAAAAAGTTGTAAATAATAATAACAAAAGTTAATAAAAAACCCGACTGTTTAATTTACTGACATATTCGCGAGCTAACTGACCAAAACCAGATGTATCCTCCAACTGCACAGCATGATTTTCTTCTTGTTTACGTCTTTTTAGTTCGCTTTTTAAGCAGTCGGGTTTTTTGATTTTTCAATTAACTTTTTTATCATACATGTAGTGATACTGCAGCAATTCATATTGTTTCTTCCATAAATAATTGTACTAAGTAGACTCTTGAAGGAAACACAATGCTGAATGTTGCATACGTCAAAACCGCGTTCAAACCAAGTTCTGACTTGTGGAAAACTTTTATAACAATCAAGCTGGAGTCTCTCTCATTGTGTTCATGAAGACTGCATCAACACACAAGATATTTGCATCAAAAACAGATACAATCCGTGTAGGGACGTCTCAGAATATAGGTCGAGTGTACCGCGTCTTGGCTACTACACCGAACTAGGAAATAAATGTACTGGATGGCGGATGCTCTTGTTACTACAAAGTAATTTACTTTAACTGGTGAAAGCTCATACTCGTATTCGATTATGATTTTCGTCACAATTGCTCTCTGTAAAGCAATCGTTGAAAGGCACGTTCTCAACAGTTACCTTATGAATGCTTTAGTAGGTAACTCCATTTTGTCCATGAGCTTTGGTTTATCAATAAGTCAATCAATAGGTTTCAACCTCCATTAATTGGCTTGGAACTGAATTATTTCTGAACTAAACACACACATTATTAACTTACATCTTCTTAAGGTTACACTAGTCGAAATTTCTTCCATTCAAACGTAGTCTGGCGATTACTCCATTGTTTGACGGTGTAGGTTCTAAATAAAAAAATATATCAATTTTTCTCATCATTATCTAGCCCTGCATAGAAACAGAAAAGTAAAAAAATACAACAAAGAATTATGAGCGTCGATAGTTCCATATTTCAACACTAATTTTAACGCATCTGTGGGCGGAAATAAAGATCATAAGAAGAAGGAGGATTGTAAAACGACCTCCATACAGGGATAGATTAGTAATTCAACAATGCAAATACCTAATTTGATTTTGAAAACATACATTTAGTAGTTTTTTCATGATATCTAGACTGCCAAAGGCCTGTTCATAAAATTTCGCGCGCTCGTTTTCGTCCTAAATCATCATCCATTTCGCTACAAATTTGCAAAAGTGCTAATTTGTACGAGAACTAGCTTCTTACTGCTCATCACCAGCCCCGGATCTAAGGGGGGGCAAACCGGGGCACTTGCCCCGGGCGGCAGTTTCATGGGGGCGCCAAATCCTTGAGACAAGAATTCGAAATATCGAACAAATGAAGCCTCTTTTCCTACAATCTCATAGGGTTTTATCAAGTAATCGAATATTAATATAATATGTTTGAAAAACAAACTTTTCTAGCTTGAAGCTAACTTTTTTAGCCGTTGAAAACAAAACTGCCTAAGCGACGGACTTTGAGGAGCAAATAGATTCTTTCGCAGAAAAGAAAGCACGCCGTGTAAAGTTGTAGTCTTTCCTGGTTATATATTTTTTCTATGTTTATGTTTTATGTCACAAATGAGAGTTATTAGTTATTAGATAATAAATAGTTATATTTATAAGATTATTATTTTTTCAACACACTTGCTCATAAAGTGGCTATAATTTCACCGCAATTAGGCACATAATGACACCTGTTATCAAACTGTGACTTTTTCATTACTATTATTCACAAGTGAGATAAAGAGCTTTTTTTTTAATCTATTGGTTGAGTTGCTTTGTTCTTAAAAAAGTTTCGATACAAAAAAGATCGTGCTCAATAGCACAAATGCAACTTATTTCATGCAACTTCGTATTTAAATAGATAATTTCAACTTGTACGTGTTTAATAAATAAAACTTTCACTCAAATATAACTTTTGTTTTGGTCTGTAATAAAGAAAACTAGAAATGCCCCATTTTTTACGTGGCTAAGACGCTATCAGCGAAAAGTCAAAAAAAAAAAGAAAACTCATTCTTTTTAGTCTATCGATCGCCATTGTTAGATGCGCGCGCATAGGAAAACTGATTAATTTTGCCCGCCATTGCGAAAAAATATTCAGAACTCGTTTCACTGTTGGAAATGATTTTTTAGTATTCTTTTCTTCTCAAGTGTGTTGAAAAACGTCGTATGATACACGTGTGTATTGATGATTACCGTCCTCGGCTCTCTTAAGACCCTCGCCTTACGGCTCGGGACTCAATGGCGCCTCAGCGGTAATCACCAACATTACACACTTGTACCATAATGTACTATAACAAATGGTCACAAAAATTCTACTCATTGGCAGTTTTTCTCAAACACTGAAGGGAGGGGGCGCCACTATCAAGGTTTTGCCCCGGCTCGAAAAAATCGTAGATCCGGGGCTGCTCATCACAGCATCAATCTCTTTCGCTCGTGTTGTCGGATGAGACAGCATGCATTTTAACCCCGCGCACAAAATAGTTCGTGCCGTTGACTAGGGGAATCTTAAATGACTGAATTTAAAATATCAATGAAACTACCTATCTAACTAATGCAGATATGTTATGAAAATACAAAGCTCGGGCACAGATAATATAATACTAGCATACAGATGCCTTATCCCATAAAAAAAACCGTGCCCACGTAAGTATTGTTTTTCGTCTGATTAACATTTTTATAAGTAATTCGATCGCGTTCGGTTCCATTCCGTTCCATGGCTATAGATGGTGTTAGCAGCGACTTGCAAGTAAAGGGGTTTTCTTGGGTCGTGACTATTTTTTTCTTTAAATACAGTGACGATTCGTTTTATAGTATTTTTTTGCACGCTTTTACAATTTCATTGTACCAAAACGTGTTACAATACAAATTAAAAAAATCGAGTGGCATACCTCAGAAATTTAAAACAGCGCCATCTATCGGAATTAATTTTAAATTAATATTCCATAATTTTTGCTTAGGAGAGTTTATTAAAAAAGAACATACAATGTGTATGATCAATTCTAGAAAACCTTAATTTTAAACACAATTCAATAACAATTCGATGCATCTCGCGCCACCTAGTGACATTTATTTGAACCAAATTTTCTTTGTTAGCGCTGAAACCCCGTGGCTCGGGTTAAAATTGTAAGTAAATCATTGTTACTAAAGTGTGGCACAAACAGACAGAAACGTGACGCTTACGTGAGGTTCGTGAAAAAGAAAAGATCAAGTGCATATGTAAATAAATTAGGACCTCAGCTCGGCTCCCTCTCCACGTTATTTATATGGTTTCTCCCACCTGTGCACAATTCAAGAAATATATCAACGATAATTGGTTCCGCACAAACCTAATCAATATATTTTGTAAATATCGAACATAGGTATGTAGGTAGGTATGTAAATATATTTACATGCGGTCTAGCCCAACAAACATTCTCGGGAAAAAAGGTTTGCTCTCTGGAAGGGACATGCCCTTATGACTCCCTCGGGCATCGTCTAAGATCTGTAGCCACCTGTTTTTTTTATTTTACATCTTTTTTTATTGTCATTGCGTCCAATGTGTATCCTCTATATGAAGAATGTTGTTATTTCTTGTACATGCAATCTTGTAAGTAAACATAATAATACCAGCAATAGATATTGGGTATGTGTGAGCGCTGTAACTGCCAAAAAGAGCTGTGTGATGTAGGTATATGTCTGTAACCTGGTGGCTGGAGACATTGATCTTTAAATTATAAATGAGAGCTGCGAAATGGGTCGAATCAAACGTACGTGTAAAACGAGCACGTATACCGTGTGTATCTCCTGGAGAGCTTGGAGGGAACCCCAAACACAACCTTCTGGGGATTCCTTACCCATCTACTTAGTATATGATTCTTTTAAAAAGTTATTCCATCCGCTGCGCCGTAAAGTTCAACTGAATGACTTCTTTAAAGAAAAATAAGGAACGAAAACGTCCTACAAGTTACGATGTTGGTATCTTAATTTAGAAGTGAAAATCGCTAATGGATATTGAAGGCTCATCATACTGCCCTAATTAATTGATCTACTTTATGAAAGCATAAAGTAGGTTATTCTAACAAAAACCGGCCAAGTGCGAGCCGGACTCGCGCACCGAGGGTTCCGTACAAACCTCAGCTTATAAGTATTATAGACCTGAGTATTTGATATGAATTTCAGCTTGATACCTCCACGTGTTCCTGAGAAAAAGGGTCTTGACAGATAGAAATTTTAATTTAATACCTCTACGCGTGCATGAGGAAAGGGGTAGTATGTTTAAAATTATTAAAAATATTTTTATTATATGATGTAACTGAAAATTTACGGTTTTCGGAATTTTTCTTTATTTCTGCTATAAGACGTTGCTTTGTACCAAATTTCAAGATTCTGCGTTCACGGGAAGTAAGTACCCTGTAGGTTTTGATTCCCTTGCGAGTGTTGAAAATTTGCGGCATAAACGGCTGTATCTTTTGATTGCGTTGGCTAAGAAGTTTAATTGTTTCATAGCTTTAATGGACAGTAATATAATATAAATTTCAGCTTGATACCTCCACGTGTTCCTGAGAAAAAGGGTCTTGACAGACAGACAGACGGACGGACAACAAAGTGATCCTATAAGGGTTCCGTTTTTTTCTTTCGAGTTCCAGGGACTTTTTAGGTTTTTTAAGGGTTCCGTACACCCTAAAAATGGACATATTTTCCAGGTAACAATGTAGTTTCAAAACTTGGGTCGTATTTTATAAATGAGGCGTTTTATTAACAAATAAATACCACCTTTACATAAATTTTTCACAAAAGTATATTTTTAAGTCGCTCAAAAACAACAAATTACACTTTTAATGAAACCAGAAAGGTTTTACGATTGTGCCGAGTTTTATTGTATAGAATATTAAATCCACGTGCTCTGAACCGAGAGCCTTTATAATTCATTAGAGAAAAACCTTCGACCATTGTGTTTATAAGCATACACCAGCTTATGAATAATTTGAGTCCGCGACATTAAAATATCTAGTTAATAATACTGTTACGAGCTGGGGTTCAGGGATAAATTATTTAAACAGCAGACTTCAATTAATCACTGTTTATTACAAAAACACTTCTTTAACAATTCTATTACTTCGCACTAATTTCCGCTTTGATCGCTCTGTATCGCTTCTCAATCGAAACTGACTCACGACGAATCCGACCGCTCTTTATATAGCACGGAAGAAGTTTCTGGAACGTTCCATACTGTTCTAGATAATTCGAGAAACTTCCAGAACAATCGACTTTCGAACTCATTGTTCCCGAAGCGACTAGAAACATCCAGAATGTTCGGTTCGAACCTTCTGGAAAATTCCATTCGACACGAGCTTTCGAGAACATTAGTTCCGCTATTCAATACTAGATGACGCCACTAGTTACTACCTAGTTATTCCTCTCGTTACTAGATGGCGTTGGCCTATCTTGTAACAATACACATTATTTGTTCAATCTATCAAATAAATAGATTACAAGGCCTAATATCTTTTTACCCGATTGCCGAAGGAGGGTAATGTGTTTATCAGTCTATATATGTATGTGTGTATGTATGTATGTTTGTTCCTATGTGGCGTTCCAGAGACCAAACGCGTTGGCAGATTTTCATGATGCTTACGTCAATCGATTTGTCTTAACCTTGCGAGTGTCAAAGGCTACATTAAAATTGGAAAATAGAAAAATGGCGGATTTTGGGTGCCATATTGTGTGGCCCAATTTTTTTTTTTCTCTTTCAAATCTATCGTGTAGGGTATCAAAATAAAGGGTTTGAAGAGGTGATTTGAAAAAATAACACTTATATGTATACACTATTTCGAAAAAAAATGTTATCTAAAAAGTTATAAATAATAAAAGTTATAAATTAAAATAATCAAAAACCCCGACTGTTTAAAAAGCGAACCAAAAAGACGTAAACAAGATTAAATAATGCTGTGCAGTCGGAGGATACTGGTTTTGGTCAGCCAGCTTGCGAATATGTATCCTCCGACTGCACATATTGATTTTCTTTTTGTTTACGTCTTTTTAGTTCGCTTTTTAAACAGACGGGTTTTTTAATCTTTATAATTAACTTTTTTTTTATACAAGCATTTTTCAACATGCTTAGACTATTCAAGTCAATTATCTATTTAGTGGAGATGTAGTAATTAGTTTCATAGCTTACCCGGTTTGAACTTTTCATAAAGAGAAGCATAAGAACATTGCATAAGAACACACCTAAGCTTCTGGTATCTGATTTAAACTTATACCTAGACTAGAAAACTACTCTATTTACAAATTTGATGGATTTACTAATTCGTCTAGCTTACCTGAACGAAAACCATTTCATCAAATTCAAGTTCATTGACAACTTACACAAACATTAAAGCGATAAGCTACTCGTTTGTTTAAATTACGTCTAGACAATGAAGAATTTTGCTTTTAGATATTAACGACTGTGGTAAAGTATTCAAATTCTAATGACGATTGATGGTTCAACAGTCGGAGTGAAAGAAATCGTGGCGCATGCACGCCTAGCTTTGTTACCAACTTGTGTCGTTTGCTTTTACGACAGTTTCCAACTTTTACTATGACATTTCCTTGTGAAGTTGCCACCAAACTTCGGCTGATTGGATGTTTTCCATTGATTATGAAATAAACGGGCCAAGTGCGAGTCGACTCGCGCACGAAGGGTTCCGTACTTGGTAAATTGGGGTTTACGATTTATGACGTATTAAAAAAAAACTACTTACTAGATTTCGTTCAAACCAATTTTCTGTGGAAGTTTACATGGTATAATGTACATATATATTTTTTTTAGATTTATCAGTCTCTTATTTTAGAAGTTACAGGGGCGGGACACACATTTTACCACTTTGGAAGTGTCTCTCGCGCAAACTATTCAGTTTAGAAAAAAAATATATTAGAAACCTCAATATCATTTTTGAAGATATCCATAGATACCCCACACGTATGGGTTGGATGAAAAAAAAATGTTTACTTTCAGTTCTAAGTATGGGGAACCCCAAAAATTTACTGTCATTTTTCTATTTTTGTGTGAAAATCTTAATGCGGTTCACAGAATACATCTACTTACCAAATTTCAACAGCATAGTTCTTATAGTTTCGGAAAAAAAAGTGGCTGTGACATACGGAGGGACAGACAGACAGACAGACATGACGAATCCATAAGGGTTCCGTTTTTCCCATTTGGGTACGGAACCCAAAAAACAACTACTTAATGTAGCGTATTAGTAAAGTTAAAATGTGTGCCTGTGCAGGCAGCATCAATAATATAAAACCTACCAGGAGCTCCTTCGAGTTGAACAAAAACATTCGTATGTTCATCTTAGAAAGTTGTTCGGTGTTATATATAATTCAGAGACTACAGTACGACATAAGCTGACTTAGCAGAAAGCTGGAAGCGGTAACACAAGCTACTAATGTTGGATTATAGGATAGTGAGAACACGACACTTGTCCCGGCGACGACGCTCGCCACACATTACTCACTGTCCAGGGCACGTTCACGGCATTTGTCACTTAACATATAAATAAACGAGGGACACTTTGGCAACAGGGAAACAAAGAAACAGGTCAACAATAAAGGATTCTAGTTTCTCTTGTGCAATTAATAACACGCGTCAATAACGCTCAAACAACACTGCGAAGAGAATTTAATTTTATTCTGAAACAATGAAAATATTTGATGAAGCTGCTATATTAATATACACATGTAGGTTATTCAGAAAGGGAATGCCATACGGAATGCCTCGTTTTAAAGCCCTTTGTATGGCAAATAAACAAACAGGTGTATTCCTAAGCGTTGACGAGTTTATTAGACATTTACGAGGGACGTTAAGTTAGCTTGACGTTCATGTCATAAGTTCCCAAACTTGTCGTAACTTCTATTGCCCTAGTAGACAATGGGATTTTGTAGTACAGTTTAATGTAGATTGATGAATTATTAACGGCTTTGACGTGTCCCTTCTGCACGATTGCAGCAATGGTCGTTTAGAATGCGCCGTCGTGAGCCATTGTGAATTAGTAAACTGAAACGCATCCATGTGCTCCAATGCTGGAGTATGTAGTTATAAATCGATCTATAAATAATTTTATCTACTTCGGTTTCGTTATATTCGAATTATAAAATTGACAGCGGTTTCATTATGATACCCATAACGACATCGGGTTGCATTATGCGAATCGTCATAAATTCTAAAACACAAGCAAAGAAATTCTGAACATACAGCCAGGTACCTATAATATTACTTCGAAATCGAGACAATGTAAATGATGTTTTTAAAAATGGAACAAGTTTAGAACAAAAGTATCGTATACTATTTGGCTGTTGCGGCTACAAGATCTTTGCCTTATACCTAATAAAGACTAATAAAAAAATAAAATAAAAAATGGACGCGGGAAAAATTTTCAGAGTGAAATTGTATTCCAAATTTTATTAAAAATGTCATCAACATTAAGTGATATTGAAAATACACCACCAGATATAACAAATAGAGCAGTTGCGGCTACAAATAACTTAGTTACTACCAGAAAAATCAAGACATGTATATATGAAATGAAATACTTAAACACACTTCCTGAAATACTTATTTGACTAGATCTGTGTGTTATTCCTTCCTTCGTAGATAAAATCTTGTATGCAACTGTACGTTATTGGTCTTTTAATAACTCATGCCCACCTATTTCGGTACGCGATACGCTTGTACCGAAAAATGGCACTCGTATTAAAAGACCGTCCATAACGTAACAGTTGCATAAATAACTATAACGCAGTCGTTTATGGATGGATTTAGGTATTTACATATTAATAAAACGTTGAGTAGAAGAAGTTAGTTTATCAAATCAAAATATGAGTATTTCGTGGTGCGCGCCGTATTAAAAATGGAGCATACGCCCCATTCGTAATTATATCGAAAATTTTGTCATACACTGTGCAAAACAGTTCTCTATTTGATAGATTGAATGTCTGATGGATAGACAACATAAAACCTGAACCAATGAAGGCAGAAATTAAGATTGAAAGTGGTTGAATGTTGTTAAAAAAAATAAACTTCAACACTCAAGCCCTGACAGGTCTAACAACCGGTTAAGGATTAGGTATGCAAGCGAACTGACAAGCAACAACTTATAAGTTACTAGCTTCTGCCAGCGGCTTTGCCCGCGTGTATTACCTATACATATAAACCTTCCTCTTGAATCACTCTATTTATTTAAAAAACCGCATCAAAATCCGTTGCGTAGTTTTAAAGATCTAAGCATACATAGGTACAGACAGCGGAAAGCGAATTTGTTTTGTCACAAAAAAACCGTCTAAGTGCGAGCCGGACTCGCGAACCATGGATTCCGTACAAACAGCTACATTCACAGTGCAGCAAAAAGGTGACACACGGACAAACAGACATACAGGTTCCCTTTTTTTCTTTTGAGGAACCCTTAAAACAAAATATCAGACAAGATAAACATTCTGCGTCCATGTTTCTGGAATCATTGTTCTAAATATTTGAGTACAAATACCCACGGACGGTAGCTAAGGTAAGACAACAAAGCTTATCACAATTGAAGATTATCCGGATTACGACGCAAGACTGCGTAATTAAAATAGTAATCTATCTACACAGTAAATCATTATTTGATAATCATATATTAATTGTGTTTATATATCTTTGACAGTGCAGCATATGAAGAGTAGTTGGAATGCTTCTAATACAACAAGCTTTTAATAAGGGTTCGCTCTCGTGACTAACTCACAGGACACGTGTCTTTTGCCGGAATTAAATTTAGAAGAGCTAGAAATACAAGTAATCATAAAAAAAGTAAATAGTCATCTTAACGCCACCTTATAGCTTGGTGAGATAGTGGTCAAGCGCGTGCCTACCAATAATAAAAAAAACCTTCTAAGTGCGTGTTGGACTTCGCACATTCAGGGTTCCATACCAAAGAAAAATCTGTTTTATCAGTGTATTTTTAAAATATGCAATAATAAACATTATCACTAAATTTCAAGTTCCTAGGTCAATGGGAAGTAAAAAAAATCGCCGGAACAAAATTTTGTGACAGACTACTGACACGTGAGTGACATTATTCATGTCACTCACGTGTCAGTAGTCTGGGGCTCCGTTTGCGCCCTCCGGGTACCGAACCCTAAAAAACCGGCCTGTTGCGTGTCGGTCTTCACACATTTCGGGTTCCGTACCAAATGTAGAATATATTGGTTAGTAAAATATACGTAACTAGCTATCACACGCGGCTTTGCTCCCGTCATCTGGCTACCTACCCATCTACCCTACCTACCCTACATACATGATTGGTGCGTAACTTTAACCGTTTTCGCAGCGCACGCAATGAAAGCTCTCAAAAAGAATACATTTTCCCCGTTTTTAGAACATTATTCATTGATGCTCGTATCCTTTTGGTCGTAGCGTGATGTTATATAGCCTATAGCCTTCCTAGATAGATGGACTACCCAACACAAAAATATTTTTTCAATTCCAACCAGTAGTTCTTGAGATAAGCACGTTCAAACAAACAAACTCTTCTAGCTTTATAATATTACTAGCTGTCCCACGCGGCTTCGCTCCCGTCAACTGGCTACCTACCTACCCATCAACCCTACCTACTCTACATACATGATTGTTGTGTAATTAAACCGTTTACGCAGCGCACGCAACGGAAGCTCTCAAAAAGGAATAATTTTGCCCGTTTTTGCAACATTTTTCATTTATCCTCTGCTCCTGTTGGTCGTAGCGTGATGTTATATAGCCTATAACCTTCCTCAATAAATGGACTATCCAACACAAAAAGAATTTTTCAATTCCAACCAGTAGTTTCTGAGATTAGCGCGTTCAAACAAACAAACAAACTCTTCAGCTTTATAATATTAGTAAGTATAGATAAGTATAGATGTGGTCAATGGGCAGTAAAAAAATCTTCGACACAAAATTGTGTGACAGACTACGGACAGACAGACGGACACATCAGTGACAGCAATAGGGCTCCGTTTAGAACCTTCTGGTACGGAACCCTAAACAAGAAGCTTATTTCTGGGAGTCAAAGCTTATTAGAATAAGTGTCTGAATCCTCAGTTACCTGGAGTATTATCTAGGTATGTTTATTTCTGAATCCTCATACGTAATGATCACAATTATCAGTTATCGTGTTGTTCACGTTCTGAGCATTTGGTTAACACCTTTATGCTTCGTGTTGCGTCGGTTGGGTCGGTTGGTATCTTGTAAGAAGAGGGGATTACTCTATGAACGTAAGATAAGTAGAAGGTACTTGTGTTTTTTGAGGCAAAATCACTTCAAAATGTTTCTCAACTTTAACACCGTATTACGACTTTAGTCCCCTAAAGGCCTTCGTAGACGAGGGACTTTTGTCCGCAGAGGACAAAAATTTGACCTTGTATAGAATGTACAGCAAAGGCTATTTTTCCGAGTCAAAAATGTTAAAGATCATTCTGTGTGTTTCCAAGTTTAAATTCTCAAGTTTTCCGTTATGTTTCCAACTTAATTCTAAGTGAAAGAGAAGGAATCAAATCTCGTGATCATCATCATCATACCCTAATGGATTAACCCAATAACTCTTTGCCGGACAAAGAATGGAACCCAGGACACTCAGCAGTACTTAGTGCGACTGGTGGACTAACGAAATCTTAATAAAACTGACTTCCTAAACAAAACACTACAAAGCGAAATCTTTGGTACCTATTGTTTTCCGTTTTTCGACACCGACTTCGGTAAGAAAGTTATTTTTCGTTTTGTAGTGTATTGATTTTTTTTGTTAATAAGTTTTTAGTTTATCCTGTTTAGGTCTGATGGGTACCTCCAATTACCATGCAAATCATTTATAGCCAAAGTACATCTCAGCTTACCTACATCTATACCAATATTATAAAGAGGACAGATTTTTTTGTTTGTTTGTTTGTTTGTACCGAATAGGCTCTAAAACTACTGGACCGATTTCAAAAATTCTTTCACCGTTGAGAAGCTACTCTATCCCCGGGTGACATAGGCTACTTTTTATCCCTGTATTCCCACGGGAACGGGAACTACGGGGGTGAAACCGCGAGGCGTCCTCTAGTTATTTTATATTGGAGTTCCTTCCCTTTTAAACAAAAGAAGAATTTTCCAAATCAGTCCAGGCGTCTTTGAGTAATAGGGAAATATAAATAAAAAGCCCGACGAATTGAGAACCTCCTCCTATTTTTAAAGTCGATTAATAAAATAAGATTAAACCAAAATCTGCCATAAAATTATACATAATGTGACAAAATTTAATTAAAGATAATATTATATTGAAAGAAACAGAATTCCCTGGATCACAACAAGCACATTTGCTCTTTTATTTATGGACTAGATAATGGTACCTACTAGGTATCATAGAGAAGAAAAATAGGACTCTCTTTCATAGTTCCCAGTGTCACATAGTGGACAGTCATGAGAAGTTATTGTAATTATGTTCGCAGCCGACTTACGATCTTTTGCACGTATATTTTAGGACTGGAAGATATGCTTAGGCCCATTTTCTGGGCAGGAAAATGTCGCAAAAATTACAAACGCACGTTGGCTACTATGATTGGTTGAATTTACGGCCAATCACATTATCAGACTTACGTTTAAGTAGTGATGCGTCGATCAGTTACTTACAAGAACCGAGTCTTAAAGTCGAGAATTTCAGTATTTTTGCATTTCGGTTGTGTATTCACCGTAGAGATAGTCAGCCTAGCCAAGGGGTACCGTTGTTACCCAGTTACTGGGTTGTGGAGGTCAGATAGGCAGTCGCTCCATGTAAAACACTGGTACTCAGCTGAATCTGGTTAGACTGGAAGCCGACCCCAATATAGTTGGGAAAAGGCTAGGCAGATGATGATGATTCACCGTAGAGATGTAAAACGAAAATATATTTTTTTTCATAATTTTGAAAAAACCATGAATAAAACTTTTATATTTTTTTTCTACGTTTGGTTTTTTTTTCAGAACAAGTGAAACAATAACTAAAATGGAATAAAACACTAAATTTCGTTGTTTTCTTTTTAATTAAAGTCAAATTATGTTTAAATCCATGGGTATTTAATATTATGAACTTAGAAAATACTTAATGTGTTACTATTAAGTTCATCAGAATCATCTTTTATTTCTAATTAGGGAAATCCCCGTTCGTAAATGGTAAACTTCAGTGGATGCCAATTATTTTAAGACTTTTTTGTACTATTTAACAAAAAAACAAATGGTATTTTCTTATTAAACAAAAAAAAAATATCAACTCATATACGATAACCGCCTTACCATATCTTTATTTTCGAACTCTTGAAAAAAAACCTACTCCAGAAAAAAAACTGTTTTTGTTCATGTTTTATTCAAACGTTTTTTTTTCATCTCAGGAAAAATACCGTTTTTTTACAACTCTAATTCACCGCCTTAAAAGTTACAGTCTTATGTCGTATCACACTTTACGAGTTCAAAGCAAAAAGCTTAATCGTGTTAAGTCCATTAGTATTATTAACACCTTTCGGCTGTAAACTCGCTATGATAAATACTTTCATTATGGTCCTTCGGTGCGGATAAAGGTGCATAGCGGGGATTTAAATGAAAAATATTTTCAGCGAGGTTTCTTATATTTCAGTGGTAAAGTAAACCTATTTAAAACCTGCTTCTGAAAATAAGGAGCGCTGATTTTAATAGCGGTGGACAGCGGTTAAACAAATATGCACAAAGGTATAGAGACTGTCCAAATAGGGCTTAGCCTTTATTGACAAATTCACGCAATACACCGATGTTATTAAAAACAAGTATACCTAATGCTAATTAAAAAGCAACACACGTCTAATTTATAGCTTTTATTCAAGGACTGTTTTTTTATAAAAGCATTTTTTGTTCTTACTGCGGTTATACACGAACTTGTCTAGTCACATTGAAAACGGTTGGTATTTTTATTCTCATTTTTAACTCTCATATTAAAATGATTAGACGTTGTCAACTATTCTAATTTTGTACCGCGACGTACCAACTAAAAGTTGCAACGTAGCGGTGAAAATCATAAAACGTGCAAACCATAAAACTGACGGAAATGGTTTATAGCACGCAAGAAGGATACGAGCTATTTCGCGGAGCTTTTCCATTTCACTTGATTGCACATTATATTTCATCGTCAGGTCTTCCCACGTACGGATTCAGGAAATTGTAGTCGGCTGTTGTGTACGTAACTGTGCTGCCTACGCTTGCGGAAGTACCAGCCTACGTGCTGATAAAAATAAAAGCAATTTTAATATTAGGATTACCTACTGAAAAGAGTGAGTCCTATTCAATTATGAATAAAAGTAAGACATCTTCTCAAAAGGTAAAAAAAAAAAACAACAAACAACAAAATTAATGAGTATTGATCAAATTTATAAATATAACACCTGCATACTTGTATGTAAGATAATGAATAGAGATATACATACATAAATAACATTTACAAAAAGAATGCAAATTTAAAACCGTATGACGAGGCAGGTAATCACATAATTTTAAGAGCACCGAGTATAAACTACGTTAAAAGGACTGTCGTATATGAAGGGGCTGAACTCTATAACTCTATACCTAAAGGATTCAAAGAATCGAAATCACTTCCAACTTTTAAAAGGCTATTAAAGCACAATCTGAATATTTTATAAATTTTAAGTTTGTACCGTTCTTATAAATTAATTTCGTTTATTACCAAGCGAAACCGTCGCTTATCTTAATTATAATTTATCTTTTTTTTCCTCATAGGAGTGAATAATTATATTCTTTTTGAGCGAAATAAATTTCTTAAACCGTTAAAGAACATACGTAATTCAGATTTTCATGGATAAAAACCTACATGCGACAGTTGTTACAATAATTATGCTTCTTCATAATGTTGGTATTACACTTTTACATTACCCACCGCACAATAACAACGCATATAAAACGTGTTGTCATGAACCTTGAGTTTACCGAGGCGTACCCGAGAATCTTACTAACAAAGACACATTTTCCTAACACCAAACAGCTAGGTACCGAGAACTTTACATCTAAGTGAAAAGAGTTCAAAATACAATGGAAATGAGACGTGGAGAATGGCATGGGTTCTCTTGGATCGTGGGAACAGAAGGGAGCCGACGCAATTTCTGCAAAACGTGACACAGGTCATAAAAAAGGACATTGTTGTGCCTGCGACGGGTGCGTGCACGGCGCGTGGAATTACCTCCACCTCCACACTGCTCACCTATATTTCAGTAGTTGCATGTTTTGATCAGATACAAACACCGGAGTGAACCTTTATAATGTTAACGAGAATTATTTAGTAGTACATATTTAACCTGACTACAATGACGACACTGGATGTTAACAGTGTGTTTATGTGACATACTATCAAACATATTATTTTCAGATTTACTAAGTAAAGCTTACACGAATAGTTTTCAGTACAGTTATTTCTACACTACAATTAGAATTATCTAGACCAGTGGTTCACAAACTTTTTTGAAAACCTAAATATTTGGCGGTGTCCTAAAATACGTCTGTTGCCTAAATTAATAAAAAATATTTATTAGTAATCAAAGAATCATGTCATAATAATTACATATATCTAACTAAGCTAATGAGAGGTAAAGACAAAATAAGATTGTCACGAGATATAGAATATAATTCAACAAACACAATCGAGTAACGAAAACGATGCTGCTATATTTTAAAACTAATACCTTCAAGGAACATATTTGCAAAGTGATGCAATACTAAAAAAATACTTGTCTTGTAAAAACGCCATCTGAATCAAGAAATGGACTTGACAATGGAAACTGATTCAAAGCTAGTCCGCTAGATTTCGCTGTTTTACAAGTTACTTGCTTAAAAAATATTATAATTTTAGTGACTGTAGCATAGTAACAAAATTTTCTCTGCAATCTTATTTTTCATTGGTTTATTTTATAATTATGACCAGTATTTTCGTGGAGCCCCTACAAAGGCTACACGGAGCCCTAGGGTTCCGCGGAGCACACTTTGAGTAAGGCTGACCTAGACGCATTAGACCTAGCTCCAAAAATTTCAGTAAGCCTAGATTTCCCCAACATTTACCAGCCTAAACAGCGTGAATGATATGCTTGTATTCTTTCCAGTCCGTGGCCACGCCGAGGTGCGCGTGGAGCTACAAATGGAGCGGTGGGCGGCGCGTGGCGGCTCGGTGCGGCTACGCTGCGTGCACGACGTGCCGCCCCATCTGCTTGACAAAGTGGTCTTCCTCCGACACGGCACCAAAATCTTCCAGTACATTAGGGACCGGAAACCGCCTTATAGAAACTTCACCACCCCCGGAGCCGTGCTCAACGTAAGTGAATAATGCACACTTTCCAACGTTAGCTATAACAGAAACTCTCTCGGCTTGAATAGCTGCGAATAAAATCGTTATTTCGCTTTTCTAAGACGTGTAATTTAAAACTAGGAGTGTATTGCTTTTGTGTACTAACGTGTTCACACTCTAGTATATCAGTGTTGTTTTATATAGACTTGTAGAACTAGCTACGGTTTCAGAGTTTGGAATACAATATGATATGGCTCTGTATACATCCTTCATAAGTCTCACTTATCATCGCTCAGTGTCGAGTAGAGTTGTCGCGGCACGTCATCTCAGGAGTCGCTGTGTCTATGGAGACAACGTATTCTACTTTATGAAGAATAGTTATACAAATATCTATAATATCGACACACGCATATCAAAAAGCGTTTTGTCTCTATTTAACTAACCAAGAGCTGCATATGAAAAGAGAGACATCTAAATGTTTGTCAAGGACTAAACTTAGCAACAATTTTGAGTGACGTCAAATTCATGTCTATGCGTGACCGGTCGCCATGTTGAGTGCCGAAAGTACTCTGCGGTTTTGTTGTAGTTGTTTTCCGTATATATAAGATTCTCTGTGTAGTTGTGCTGTCAAACAGTTGCTTGCTCAAAATATTTTTGTTGTTTTAAAAGAGAAATACCTATGTCTAGAAACTAGGTATTTTGGTGATCTGAGTTTGGAAATGAATAGGAAAATCATGCCCTCGTCTATACCAATATTATAAAGAGATTTTTTTTTTTTGTTTTTTTTTGTACCGTATATGCTCCGGAACTACTGGACCGATTTAAAACAATTCTGTCACCAATAGAAAGCTACATTATTCCTGAGCGACATAGGCTATATTTTAATCTCGAAAACGGGTCCTTTGGGGTGGTCCACGGGAGAAAAGCCGCGGGGAACAGCTAGTGTTGTATAAAACAGTGTGGTGTGAGAAAAAACAATAATGGGCAGTCATCTTAAGTGCCCGATGTTTGTATGTATGCACGCTAATTTCGTAGGAATGGCAAGTCCATAGGTTTCTAAGCCAGTGCTGCGACTATTCTGTAATGCATATTTATGACATTACCTCGTGTATCGCAGCCGCGATCTGCAAAGCTTCCAGTTCCACTCAGTCACAATAATGAACACACTCGCACCGGTCGCACCAAAGCGTACATTTTGCATGAACGACGCGGAGCTCGCTCAAACAAAGGTAACAGCAAACTAGTTGTACGCCTAATTAATCGACTAGGGGCTTCGAAAATTTTGGCAGCGGATTGCACCTGGGTATTATAAGACTTAATAATTTTATTTGTGATTTAACTACAGTCTCTTTAATTAATGTTATGGCTAAATAATAACAGCCGCACGGGTCGATCTTCAAGGTTAAGCAATGCTTGATGAGGTCGGTCCTTGGTTGGGTGACAATTTCAGCATACCGAGTTTCCTCCGTGCCACGGAAAGCACGTTAAGCCGTTGGTCCCGGCTGTCATTTGAAGAGCTTTGACAGTCGTTATGAGTAGTCAGAAGCTTGAGATCTGACACCATTCTTGCTAAGGGGTATCGTGTTACCCAGTTAATGGGTTGTGGAGGTCAGATATGCAGTCGCTCCATGTAAAACACTGGTACTCAGCTGAATCCGGTAAGACTGGGAGCCGACCCCAACATAGTTGGTAAAAGGCAAGGCAGTTTGAATATTCAAGATTAACTAATCGCTTATTTTAAACGCATTCTTTAATCAAAATTGTACATATTATATTTTTCATCACACTTGCACGTAAACAGTATCAAAACATACAGGTTAACTTGGCCGTAATGCCCCATATAAAACCCTTGAGCTTTTTTGTTTGTCATGAAACCCTAGGGCGGTAAGTAATATTTTTTTTAATTTATGGCATAGCACACAGGTCATGAAGGTTCAAGCAAGGAGTTTACACGCAATTGAAAAATTGTTTTAAAATGTTATCTAAACAGGAATTTCTTTGCAATCTCGCTACATGTTACTTAAATACTCAACTTATGTTCTTAATAATCGATTTTAATAGTTATAGTATGAAAACGTCGAAATTATTTAATTCTTTTTACACTCCGTCATGGCTGTATATCTACGTAAGTATTTGCCCTTAAAGTTTCTGAACGAAAAACTGTATAATCTGTGGTGTGGGCAAAAATTCGCCAACCGCTTAAAAAAAAGTTCACGTATTTCGTAATAACAGCTGTGCTGACTTGTGTATTAAAGCTATACTTCATAATTATTACTCGCAAATGTGATGAAAAACATTGTATGTATCACGGGCGGTACGGGAATTACGAACCTCGACTCAGAAAGCCCTCAGTCTTCGACTTCGGGCTTCTACTAGAGTCTCGATCGTAATTCCTTACATACCGCCCTTAATACACAATGTACTATATCGGTACGCTCTGTTCACGTTTAGCTTTCAGAATTTTCATAATTCATAAAATAATGCTATCAAAGAGGCTCCATAGTCGAATATAATATAACTTTTAACTGTATATTAACTGAATAATATAACTTAAAACTTCCGTTTCCAAACAGTTATTTTAACGTATATATAACGGCAAAACATTAACCGAAATGAAAGCCTTGAAAAGACGTCTACGCTGCAGTACGGAGTACAGTGAGCCTTTATAATTAGCGTTGGAATTGTATTCATGTGAAAATTTGCTGAAAAAACTCCTTGCCTTGCCGTTGCACTATTATTTAACTCACTTAGAAACTTAATTAATTGGTTTATGCAAGTTTCAGGCCAACAAATGGCCACTTTGAGCTAGATACGTGTTGAACCTCCACATAAGCAGGGTATATACAAAACAATGGTTATTTTTGTTCTAAACTGTAACTGCGGTTTGTATGAGAATTTATTTGCACTACGGGTGTGTCTGCAGAATATTTTTCGTAGCAACAGGGTTGTTAAAATACTGTGGTGTGAAACTTGAAAGTGCATCTTTAGAGGAAAGGTCGTTGCATTATGGAAAGTGAAGAGTAGTTTGAAAATAAAGACAGATTGGTATTTGCCGGCTGCTCGCCCAGAATCGAGCGATAATTTGGTTTCCGCTTTGCTTGACTAAAGAAGAAGAAGAAAGAAAGAAAAAGTGTTTTCAACACACTTGCTCATAAAGTGGCTCTAATTTCACCGCAATTAGGCACATAATGAGATCGTTATCAAACTGTGACTTTTTAACAAGTGAGTTAGAGTTTTTTTTTTTTTTTATTGGTAGACTTGCTTTGTTCTTAAAAAAGTTTCGATACAAAAAAGATAGTACAAATGCAACACATTTCATGCAACTTTGTATTTAAATAGATAATTTCAACTTGTACGTGTTTAATAAATAAAACATTCACTCAAATATAAATTTTGTTTTTGTCTGTAATAAAGAAAACTTAAAATTCCCCATTTTGTGCGTGGCTAAAACGCCATCCGCGAAAAGCCAAAAAAAAAACAACTCATTCCTTTAGTCTATGGCCGATCGCCATTGTTAGATGCGCGCGCATAGGATAACTGATTAATTTGCCCGCCATTGCGAAAAATTTTCACAACTCGTTTTCACTGTTGGAAATGTTTTTTTTATAATTTTCTTCACAAGTGTGTTGAAAAACGTCGTATGATACACGTGTGTATTGATGATTACCGTCCTCGGCTCTCTTAAGACCCTCACCTAACGGCTCGGGTCTCAATGGAGCCTCAGCGGTAATCACCAACATTACACACTTGTAACATAATGTACATACACACTCACAACGTAATGTTACAAATATGAATTTAATAAATATTGTATAAACACGTACTTTATATTCGTGGATAGCTAAAATTAAAAAAAAAACATTACAGTGCAACATTTTCCTTCAATTTCCAAACAACTGCATCATAAAATAACTTTTTAATTAAACTACTATTAATGGTCACAAAACGACATAAAATATAAGAACATGCTTATGCTAAACCCTTAACAAAAGTATTAGTAGTACTTAAATTAAGTTAGTAAAGATGAGAAATAAATAAAACAATAATAACATATACTACTATTTTATATAAAACAGAAATTAAATAGGGTGAAAAAGATGCCAGGCAGATGCATGTCGTGATTGTGGCAAGAAGGCACTGGCACTTTACCGAGTTGCAACGGAGACAAAGTAAAAAAATCTGGACTTATTTTTCGAAGTATTGCGTTTTACATGGAGCAACTGCCTATCAGACCTCCACAACCCAGTAACTGGGTAACACGATACCTCTTGGCTAGACTGGTGTCAGATCTCAAGCTTCTGACTACTCGTAACGACTGTCAAAGATCTTCAAATGACAGCCGGGACCAACGGCTTAACGTGCTTTCCGAGGCACGGAGGAAACTCGGTATCTTGAAATGGTCACCCATCCACGGACCGACCTCGTCAAGCGTTGCTTAACCTTGAAGATCGACCCGTGCGGCCGATATTATTTAGCCAGAAGCTCCTCCATACCATTATCGCAAAAAACGGCATAAAGATCACGTTTGTTGTATGGGAGCCCCACTTGAATATTTATTTTATTCTGTTTTTTGTTTTTGTTGTTATAGCGGCAAAAGAAATACATCATCTGTGAAAATGTCAATTGCCTAGCTATCACGGTTCATGAGAAACAGCCTGGTGATAGACAGACAGACAGACAGACCGCGGAGTCTTATTAATAGGGTCCCATTTTTACAATTTGGGTACGGAACCCTAAAAAAGAAAAAGGAAAACAAAAAAATACAAGAAATAAAAGTGACATAGGTACTATGAGTCTCTAAAGATTCATTTAATTTCTAATCGAGGGGCTAAATATTAGCCTATCAGCTATAAATCTATACCAATATTATAAAGAGGAAAGATTTTTTTGTTTGTTTGATTGTTTGTTTGTTTGTACCGAATAGGCTCCAAAACTACTGGACCGATTTCAAAAAAAAATTCACTGTTGGGAAGCTACTTTATGACCAGGTGACATAAGCTACTTTTTATCCCTGTATTCCCACGGGAACGGGAACTACGCGGGTGAAACCGCGAGGCGTCCTCTAGTATAAAATATAAGGCACTTGATTGTAACACTATTGGCAAACTTATAATTGCCCACTCGAGATACAGACCGGCTATTATCTTCTCTGATATT
The DNA here is from genome assembly GCA_964057195.1 of Orthosia cruda. Classification (NCBI taxonomy): domain Eukaryota; kingdom Metazoa; phylum Arthropoda; class Insecta; order Lepidoptera; family Noctuidae; genus Orthosia; species Orthosia cruda. The sequence goes on from OZ059845.1 coordinate 25,743,928, forward strand.
GTAACTATTTTCTGGTGGCAATTAAATACTTTAAACTTACCTATAGTTATTGCACGATACAAGAGCAGAACCAACATTTACCCCTTGATTTAACTGCAACAACTTCTGTGGTGTCTAATGACCGATGAGAATCTAATAGTGATGTTTCCGAGTACAAAAAAAACCCGACTGCTTAAAAAGCGAACTAAAAAGAAGTAAAAAAGAAGAAAATCATGCTGTGCAATCGGAGGATACATATTCGCGAGCTGGCTGACCAAAACCAGATGTTTAACCAGCTTTTTAAGCAGTCGGGTTTTTTGATTTTTTTAGTTATTTTTTTTAAATTAGGTTCATTTAAACATATAAGTGTTATATATTTTTGAAATCACCTCTTAAAACCCTTTATTTTGATACCCCGCACGATGCACGATGGAAAGTCCGCCATTTTTTACTTTTCTAATTTTTATGTAGCCAGTGACACTCGCGGGGTTAAGACGAATCGATTGACGTAAGAATCATAAATATCGCCCAAGGCGTTTGGTCTCTAGAACGCCACATAGGAACAAACATAGATACTTACATACATACATAGACTGATAAACACACTACCCTCCTTCGGCAGTCGGGTAAAAAATATATTATATTTAGTCCGTCAGTGAGATTATCAAATAATATTGGACCCAATTTATTTGCTTTATCAAATAAGTAAGAATTTACAAAGGTAAAGCATATCAAAATTCAGGAGTGGGGGCTTGTGACGCCACTTTGACAGTATCACAGATAATATAATACTGGCATACAGATGCCTCATCCCATACAAAGACATCGTGCCACGTAACTAGCGTCTTTCATCTGATTATACCGATATTCTTTTTGTAAATTGATCGCGTTCGGTTCCGTTCCACGGTGAAAGATAGATCACCATCTAATAATCAATCTATATCGATAGATAAACCAAATAATCGAATTTCGAACCAAGCTCAAATGGCTTCCTATTCGCCTTCGCCGGAATGCCCACATCCTTTCATTGCTATATAATGTGCTCTTTAATCTTTCTAGTCCTTTTTATCTTAAAGAACGCTTTCAGTTCCTTTGTGACACACATTCTCGGTCCTTGAGATCATTGGAAAACCTAAAATTAAGCATTCATATGCATTCCACATCCTTCTTCGACAAATCTTTTACGCTTCAAGCAGCTCGTTTGTGGAATGCATTACCTACTGAGGTAAGGTGTGCGCAAACATTACCTTCATTTAAAAAAATGGTGAAGGAGCATTTCCTTTCTCTGTAACTATTCTTCTCCTTTCTCTGTTCTATATTTGATATTTATTAGTATATTATTTTATTTGTATGAATGTATTTTATGTTATAACTAAGTAATATTATTTAATATAGTTTTTGTACACTGACAGCCCTATGTCTATCTTCTCTCGTTCAGTCTATCCAAAGGTTGTCTGTAAGAGATTGCCCTGTGCGATAAGACCGCCCATTGTACACTTATCTTTATAAATGTTTTGTCCTGTAATTATTTAAGTGGTGTACAATAAAGTATATAATAAATAAATAAATAATCAGTTTAATCAATACAGTACGTCGGGACGGTTTCTTTGAATGGGATGAGACTCCACGACAGTATAGAGTGTATCACACCGTGGCGTCACACGATATTTCAACACACTGTATCGTCGTAATTTTTCGTTTACGTGGCAAAAGGTAAAATACGTGTCCAATATTTTTAGATTATTTAACTGACGGTTTTTTTTTTGTCAACATCCCTGTTGCCAGCTCAGAAATAACGCTTGCTATGCCTATCCTAACCTGGAAAGTGCTGTATTTATCCGGCTCTAAAATCAAAATCATTTTCTTTATTTCACATAGGCCTACATGGGCACTTATAAAACGTCGACAAAAGGTGCACGGTTCGGGTTGGTCGTTTCCTATGGAGAAGAACCGGCAAGAAACTCCATGGTTACTCTTTTAAAATGGTTTGGTTTTACAATATTTCCATGTTACAGCATTAGTACTTAGATATGGGGAGACAACGTAGGCCCGACTTATGACAATGAGTCGTAAGAAACTAAAAAAATAAAATAAAAAGATTATATATTATATAAAAAAAGTTAACAAATGTTAACTAGCATCTAGAAGGCCTACAATGTTCACACATTCATTAAACAATCGGTAAAAGAATCTATACAAAAGTAAAAAAAAATTAAAATAAGTATAACAAGACTAAATTTAACATGTGGCACAAATTTTGTTATCAGTGCTGTAATTATTCTTAGCAAAGGAATATAAAGATGATTGAAAACCATTGTAAAAAGTCTAATTAAAAGAAGGAAAGAAAAATGAGATTGAGAATAGTTAGAGACATCCACATATTTATGCCGTTTACAAGTTACCAGGGAAGCTGCATGCGCAGAAGGAGCTAAGGCCAAATGTTTTTATCTTCAACGTAGTCCTTGATTTTATAATATGCTTTTTTAATAAGGATACGTTTGATGTAGTTTTTGAACCTTCCATCGGTCAGTTCTATAACTGACTTTGGCAACTTGTTATAAAAGCGTATACTGTTTATAAGAAAAGACTTGCTAGTTTTCGTTAATCTGAATTTGGGTATTACAATTTCGTGCTTACTGCGTGTATTTAAATTATGGAAGTCGCTTCTAGTTTTGAAAAGCCCTCTATTTACGATACCTCGATTCGAAGAACTGTCTCGTATCATGTTAGCTAATACGAGACAAAACAAAACAACATCAAGCATCACCAATGCCCAGACTGGTACAATGCAGTGTGCAGAGATTCAAATTGAAACTATTGGTTCAGTATATCTGCCAATATTGCACCGCAAATCAGGCATATCAAAACCTTTTTGTTATCAAACTCACATAAAAGTTACCCGCCGTCACATGAGCGGATATGACACAGCTGGAACCTGGATCGATGAACCGGAATTAAACCAGTGACAGTATTTGATTGCAATATTTCGAAATGTTAACGAAAAACATTTTAATCACTGCCAGCGCAGATTTTGTGTGAGGTAAAACCGCCAATTATGAGCCGTGCTACATTTATTGACGTGTAAGATTTAATTAAAACATTTAAAACGAAATGTAGATATATTTCGTAGCAAACCTTTATTTTGATTAAGCAATCTCATTAACGTTGGTGACGTAACGTTTTTAATTTTAAATTAATTATTTTAACTGTTTTTAAATTAGTCAACTTAGTGACTTTTAATTTAAAAGTCGTTAATTAATTGGATTAAATATGTCTTTTAACAAATGTGGATAAAAGCCAAAAACCAACTAATTCAAAAGTGTAGTTTGCAGAGGTAAGTTTAGTTTTTAGGGTTCCGTGCCCTATTATTAGTAATAGGTTCCCGTCTCCCGGACTCCGCGGTCCGTCTGTCTGTCTGTCACCAGACTGTATCTCATGAACCGTGATAGCTAGACTGTTGAAATTTTCACAGATGATGTATTTATGTTGCTAGCGGCAATACTAAAAACAGAATTAAATAAATATTTAAGTGAGGCTCCCATACAACAAACGTGATCTTTTTGCCGTTTTTTGCGATAATGGTACGGAACCGTTCGTGCGCGAGTCCGACACGCACTTGTCCGGTTTTTCTTTACATTAAGACGACGACAGTCGCCAACGACCTTGACGGCACAAAACGCGCACTCGTTTCACAACCGCGCGACAAAATTCAGTAGTTTTTTTGTACTTTCATTATTAGTTTATGACTTGAAAAAAAGCCTCAGATTAAAATGTAGATAATTAAATTGACTTTGAGATGGTGTTAATTTCATTAAAATACGCTCGATGGTTTTGGTGCGACTGTCGTTTTTTTGTCCGTTTTATACATAACTTTATTATTTATAATTACACTATGTGAAACGAATTTAACTCAAAATTTGAATAGATCAAATTATTAAGAAAATTTTCTAATATATTTTCTCCAAAAAATTACGAATAACCGTTTATACGTGATTCTCATTTTAAAATCAGCTACTCAGGGGTATCTTCGCCTTAAATATCATTTTTGATGATAAATAAAGCTGGCCTAGAAGTTAATCACCGCGCCAAACGCTAAAAACACGATTTACGATAGATTAGATAAGTAAAATGTAACAAATGTAACAAGTCTGTATTATTATGGCTATTCTGTTATCTACATTTTAATTACATTAGTGTATTATCTGTCTACAAGATATAAAACACGTACCAAAAAATAATCTGTGCTCCGTTCCCGCCATTAGAAGTCCGCTTACAACTTTCTGATCCGTCCACTAAGACCCTACTCACACAATATCACAAGAGTATTACCTAAGATTACACCCGAGTATATTTTTCACTTTCTGCAATGGTCGGGAATATGTGTACATACCTTAAACATGTACTGGCGTAGGTGCCAGTTGGGTAATAGCGCGGGCGGAGTTAATTTTCCAGGTCAACGTTACCTTAGGGCTACCACACGATTTGACTTTAGTTAGATCTGTACCACAGAGAATTTCGTTGGCTCTGTGTTTTGTTTGTTTAACTTGGTCTCAGTTAAAAGTGGGTATTGTTTTGTTTTAGTGAATTTGTTGCATTGTAATGTTGGAGTGTTAGTTAGATGGAAAGTAACGCTGAATAATGAGTGTTTTCCGTTTTCCTTTTCAAGTTTATTTTAGGTTATTTGTACACATGGATGAAAATATTAATTGTAGACGGTTGAATGACATAAAAAATCTTTTAAAAAAAAAGTACTACCGACTTCCAAATAAGAAAACTACAAAGTGTAATAGTACATTATGGTACAAGTGTGTAATGTTGGTGATTACCGCTGAGGCGCCATTGAGACCCGAGCCGTTAGATGAGGGTCTTAAGAGAGCCGAGGACAGTAAAAACAATACACACGTGTATCAAACGACGTTTTTCAACACACTTGTGAAGAAAATAATACAAAAAAAAAATTAATCAGTGAAAACGAGTAGTAAATTTTTTTTTGTAATGGCGGGAAATATTAATCAGTTTTCGTATGCGCGCGCATCTAACAATGGCGATCGGCCATAGACTAAAATAATTAGGTTTCTTTTTTTTTGGCTTTTCGCGGATAGTGTTTTAGCCACGTACAAAATGGGGAATTTCATGTTTTTTTTATTACAGAGAATCGCAAAAGTTATATTTGAGTGAAAAAATATTTATTAAAAACGTACAAGTTGAAATTATCCATTTAAATACGAAGTTGCATGAAATGGATGAGCAAGCAAAAGGAACATTAATTTATTTGTACTATTGAGCACGATCTTTTTTGTATCGAAACTTTTTTAAGAACAAAGCAACTCAACCAATGAATTAAAAAAAAAACTAAAACTCACTTGTGAATAATAGCAATGAAAAAGTCACAGTTTGATTACAGGTATCATTATGTGCCTAATTGCAGTGAAATCAGAGCACCTTTGAGCAGGTGTGTTGAAAAATGACTTTATTTTTGGAAGTCGGTGTTTTTCGTAGGTACCATTTTTCGCATTATGGACACCGACTTCCAAAAATTAAGTTATTTTTCACTTTGTAGTTTTCTTATTTGGAAGTCGGTAGTATTTTTTTATAAAAAAATTTTTTTTTTCACTTTTTATTTGAACCTACCTAATAGGCAAGTTGTTTAGTAAGTTTCCTATAATGCCAGAATAGGTTAGCCGAATATCATGAAACTTGAACATAACCGGTAAAATGAGAGATCTGCGTACCCCTGAAAAGCGTACTGGTGTAATGTTATGTTATGAAATGGTATAAACAATAAACATACATGCGATTGCAGCAGTCCCGAGAGATTTGCCGTTATCTATTGAAGAGTTCTATTTAATATCTTCGAAGATCATCATCAGATCTTCACCAAATTAAAATGGGGCCAATTTCGGAACATTTTCTTTTAAACGAAACAAGAATTTACAAAATCAGTCCACAATTGACGGAGATATCGGTGAACATAAACAATAAGAAGTCGAGCATAGAACCTCCTCCTTTTTCGAAAATCGGTTAAGAATAGTTTTAAGGTAGGATGACGTAAACAAAATATTTTGGGACAAAATTAGTCTTCAATCTAGCTAGAACAATAACAGAGTCATTAATTGCTATGGCTTTTCTACTTGAAGTGTGAAATAAAACCTTCGAAGGCAATATGCCGTAAAAAAATATTTGCAGGAGTCAATCAAACAACTCAATTAATTACTGATTCGAAAATCGGAAACTGAAAATGCTTTTACAGGCATTATTCAGCGTTAATGGAAAGCTCTTATTGAAAATAACATGTTTACACCTGGAAATTGTGCGAAGGTTTTTATCTGTTAGGCTTAATTCTGCACCTGGAGCTCGTGACATGGCTCTATTTATTTGCGTTAAGAAAGTGAGACATCGTTGTCAGCCGGCCTCTCGTCCATTCGGATCGCAACAAATCAGAAAGCTTGTGTGACCCGATTGGTCGAGGGGCCGGCTGACAACGATGTCTTACTATTTTCTTAACGCGAATGAACTATAGACAAAGTGACATTTCATGAGCAAAAACGATTGTCATATTTTTGGGACTGCCCGTGTGCCATTTCGGCAAGGCATGTCAATCTTGTTTTTGAACATGTAGAATCTAGAATTCTACATGTTCAAAAACAATACGGTTGAAAACAATTTTATGTTCTAAAACTTTCGACATAGTCTGCATAAAGTTTTTCGAGAAAAATAATTGGAATAGGTTTGCTGAAAATGGGAAAATTTTGAAATACTGTAAGTGCATTTTATGAACTCAGTAGCTCGGGACAACGCCTGTCGGATGAGCCAATAGTTTATAAATATAACACTATAACACGCATGTGTAGCTACATTGTCACCATAGCTTCCCCTATCAGCAATAACCGCTTATGGCCGTACCCACCAATTGATGTTGGGTCAAGATAACGCCGATGCATAAGTAATGGCAGGTCGCTAGGTAACACCGGAACCGTAAGGTTAACTCACACTACCACCTACCTATACTGTTAATACATTGGGGTTAGTGTTTCGATACCCTATAAAAGCCCTACCTACTTAGATTTGTAGATGCTTTTTAGAGATCAGGAACAAAATGAGAAAATATAATTCTTGGAAAATTTTATCCTACCAGATACCTTTTCATTTTATACAACACGGTTTCATGAGGAGCTCGTGGCTAAATAAAAACAACCGCACTGGTCGATCATCAAGGTTAAGCAACGCTTGACGAGGTCGGTCCGTGGATGGGTGACCATTTCAACATACCGAGTTGCCTCCGTGCCTCGGCAAGCACGTTAAGACGTTGGTCCCGGCTGTCATTTGAAGATCTTTTTCAGTCATTACGGGTAGTCAGAAGCCTTAGATCTGACACCAGTCTAGCCAAGAGGTATCGTGTTACCCAGTTACTGTGTTGTGTAGGTCAGATAGGCAGTCGCTCCATGTAAAACACTACTGACTTACTACTGTACTTAGCTGAATCCGGTTAGACTGGAAGCCGACCCCAATGAAGTTGGGAAAAGGCTAGGCAGATTGATTGTTTTCATGAAGATAGATACATATGTTCATCATCAGCATATTGCAGTCCACTGCTGGACATAGGCCTCTCCAATCGCAAACCATTGGTCTCAATTTTCGGCAGCTCTCGTCGAGCTGCTACCAGCCACCGTACGAAGATCTTCTCTCCACCTAGCCATAACCCATTTGTGGTCTCCACTCGACAACTTGTCTACCTTAACGGTCATCAGTTCTACGGCTCATATGGCCGACTAATTGCCACTTCAGCTTGCTTATTCTCTGAGCTATGTCGAAAACTTTGGTTCTCTGTCGGATCAACTCGTTCCGGATTCGATCCCTCAGAGAAACACCAAGCATACCCCCTTTCCATAGCTTGCTGAGCGACGCGGTACCGTGTGTGTCCACGTCTCGGCCCCGTAAGTTGTAACAGGTCGGACGCACTGATCGAAGACTCGTGACTTTAGGCTTTGTGGAATTCGCGACGAGAAGACTCGATGAAGTTTCCCAAACGCCGCCCAGCCCAGCTTTATTCTTCTGCTAGTCTCCCTCTCAAAGTTGTTGTTACCAAACTGCAGAGATTGACCGAGGTAAACGTATTCTTGAACAACCTTGAGAGCATAAACAAGCGTGTGAGTTTATCATAACCTTAGTAATCTCCAAGTTCATCCGGATACCGACTGAAGAGTCATTTGGAAGCAATACATGTATTGAGTATTGAGTTAGCTAGGCCATCCATCATCTGCTGCAAGTCATGCAGCGATTCAGCCATTATGACGATGTCATCTGCAAAGCTCAAGTGGGAGATGTACTCGCCGTTTATGTTGATGCCCCGTCCATCGCAGTCCAGCGTCTTAAACACATCCTCTAACGCGTTGCTGAATAATTGGAGGGAAATTACATCCCCTTGTCTCACCCCCCGACGCAGTAAGTTGTGTTCAGTTTGCTGATCCTGATCTTGGACGGTCATTATAGCATTTTCATAAAGGCATCTAGCAGCACTTGGATGTATAGCCTGTCAACTTGGCATCGCTACATAGACTCCAACACAGACCAGGTCTCGATAGAGTCAAAAGCCTTCTCAAAGTCCACAAATGCAAAACACAATGGCTGATTATACTCTTCAGACTTCTGTATAATTTGCCGCACTGTGTGGATGTCGTCTATGGTGCTGTATCCTCCTCGGAATCCGGCCTGCTCTGGTAGCTGAAATTCGTTGAGTCTTCGTGCTAGGCGTATTCGTGACAATACATAAGTCATTTCATAATAATTTGTATCGATGCTATAAACCTTGAATAAAGGATCCAAAACAAGATTATTTTTCAAAGAATCATACTAACATTCATACTCTCGAAATACATTACCCTCCTTCTGGAACTGTCGGATAAACCTCAAAAAGCACACCTTTATAAATCTTTAGAGATTCAATCCTTGCATACAGTAGCAGCAGGTTTACACGTGATAAAATAAATCGAATATTTTCCCGTTACGAAAATAAAAACATGGTCACCGCATAGGAAGGTTTTCCTCCGGCGCCTTTTCACTAGTTCGCCGTCTAATTCTATAGATCTTAATGAATTAAACGCTTTTCTGTCAGCGATCCAAGCGAACCCGGGACATTGTTCTTGTATCCTATTGAAAGACATTCTCTGATTTATTTAGGCTTAACTGAGCAGGTATATAGGCATACATTTGGCGTTTATTAATGTAGAAAATATACAAATTCATATTATAAGAGGTAAAATTGTTTTATATGTGTTTGTAGAAAAGAAGGAAGAGCTCGTGGCTAACTAAATAATAGCAGTCGCACGGTTCAATCTTCAAGGTTTACAACGCTTACCGAGGTCGGTCCATGGATGGGTGACCATCTTTACATAGCGATTTTCATCCGTGCCCCGGCTGTCATTTGAAGATCTATGAAGACAGCCTATATATATCTGAATCCAATCTAGCCAAGGAGTATCGTGTTACCCAGTTACTGGGTTGTGGCGGTCAGATAGGCAGTCGCTCCATATAATACACTGGTACTCAGCTGAACACGGTCAGACAGGAGCCGACCCCAACATAGTTGGGAAAGGCTAGGTAGATTGATGTGTTTGTAGAATGTATTCTATGGAGATACTAACCCGATTACGAAATTTCATCGAGAGAAAGCTACACTCGCCGAGTGTCACAGGCTACTTACTTTATTCCGGAACAATGCAAGGGTCCTGTGAGATGCCACGGTAACGAAGTCGCGGGTAAAAGCTAGTGGTAATACATGTTTTATAATCTAGAATTCAGTAGTAGCCTATAACTAGCTATTGAACTCTACACCATATTCTATGTTGTATCAGTGAATTAACTCTTCCAGGAAAGTACTACCACCGAATCCATATTACGCCCTTAAACTCCGTTACTGTTTTGCGGCTTATAGATTATTATGAGACAGTTCAGTGTTGTCTCTGAGGGAACAGTGCACCTGCAATACCTCTGGTATTCATCATCTTCCTGCTCTTGTCCCATATTACTTGAGGTCGCCATCTTCTTTCATTCTTCCCTGTCCATCGTCACTTTATCATTGACTCCCTGATCTTCTATCCATCCAACATTCACGCCTCTTGTATTGTAGGTCCTTTCTTCTTCGTTGGTACACCCTTGGCAGAGCGGTCGTGGTCATCATGTTGCAGTGAGACATCGGGTTGCCATAATTTGCCTAACGATGCGACACCATCCGTCTGTATCGGCAGTTATTCGTGTGCACTCATTCAATAGGCCACCCACTGCAGACTTAATCTGGTCGGTCCATCGCATGGGTAACCTGCCGCGCACTCTCTTTCCTTCCACTCTACCCTGAACTACAAGCCGCTCGATAGAGTCGTTGCCTCGTCGGGACACGTGTCCAAAGAACTGGAGTATTCTAGCCTGGACTGTAGCCGATAGACGCTGCCTGATACCGAGCTCCTGAAGGATGGATATGTTAGTGCGAAACTCCGTCCACGACACTCCAAGCATTTTTCTCCAGCACCACATTTCCAGAGCGTCTATTCTCTTCCTGTCAGTGTCTCTCAGCGTCCAGGTCTCGGCCGCGTAAAGAAATATGGGGAACACAAGTGCCCGTATGAGCCGGGTTTTCGTAGCTTTGGTGATATTGTGATTCCTCCATATTTTCCTCAGCCTATCCATGGCAGACCTAGCCATAGCGAGACATAGCCATGCGTCGTTTGATCTCGTCCCCGCAATCACCGTGGTTTGATATTATTGCGCCCAGGTAGACGTATGATTGTACGACGTCGCAATTCGCGATTCGAGTGACTTCTGGCGGTTTTTTGTTAATGCGATCGACAATCATCATCTGTAGGTCCATAGGTGCCTAAATACCATCAGTTGGGCCGCCCTTGCCGTCCGTATTTTTGACTCCCAATAAAGTAAATGCAAAAATTGCGGATATATTAACAGCCAGCATTTTAAGAATGCCATAAATATTGAAAGTAGGCAAAGAAAATAAAAAGAAAACTTCTTGGTGAAATGTAAGCGTGATACAAGTTGTTTTACAACCGTAGAGAACACTTCCCAAGTTTCATTTTCTCATTATTGAATATTATTTTCCCGCAGCTTTCGTGGGGTTGTTTCACTCTCACAAACTTTAGTTTTAAATGTAATTTTCGACGCTTATCTTTTAAATTAGATACTGAGCTGTGTTTTAGTTAATTCAAGTTTGGAATTCATTTTATTATGGAGGGGGAACATTCGGTTTAAGACAAAACGTTTTGTTTCTACATACGTTTATGTAAGTAGAGGTACCACTTACTAAACTCCTAAGAAAGCCGTCCACTGGTTAATCTGTTATTAAAATGTGTACTGTGTAATTAACCCACTCGCAATAAAAACATAAAATGCGCTTTTGACTCCGTTAACACCAACGCAAACAGGCTTTCATAAAACTTAAGTTTTTATTACCCACCCAGCTACCTTAATATTATAATCCAGACACAGAGTGCCCGCATAAAGTTATAATAAAGACAATAACGTGTAGCCCAGTACATATTAACATTAAAATTGCAAACCGTGATGTAGTTCTAAAAACGTGTGCTCGCTGCGCAATACACGAAAATCTGCGAAATTTGGAAAAAACTATGCGTTTTTCGACAAAGTGAAAATGATTTTGAGAAGGTGTTGTGGAGCTGGCTCATTGTTAGTTTCTAGTGGGATGAAGCCGCAGGAGCTCATTGCCCAACCACACTCGGTAGGGTCCTCTGCCCCCAACCACTTTTGCACTTGGTGGTAGGTGTGAAGTGCATGGAAATATTCGAAGGATCATACCTTGATCCACAGAAATAAATCTAACTAGATAACGCAAGCGAGCCACTTTTTTCACAAACAATTTAAAAACTAATTTACTTATCAATGAAAGAAAACATTTCCAATGCCTCGGTCAATTTTTTCTATGCATTATTTACAGCTCAATATGGCATAAAATAGTAGATTGTTTACCTAGGGAGCAAACAACTATTTTAAAGGCGAGAGTATTTTTTTGAATCCAGAGCGGATCGAAGGATTTTAGAGTAGAATCCTGAGTGCAGCGAGGGCTTCAAAGTACGTCACTCGAGCTGAAAATAGTGTTGCTCCCGAGGTGGACAATCTACTTTTTATCACCCTCTATGAGAAATTATGTAAATGCAACTTATAAACAAGAACGTTTATTTATTTACATAAAATTAAGAACCATAAGACATAAAACAAAATAATTAGAGGCTAATGTTAATATTTGAATTATGGAAGTGCATTTTAACGATTTTATTAGTACCATCCGTTACAGTTGTAGATTTATTTAGAACTTGGGAATTAGAAATAGTCTCAGAAAACGGTGTTTATCGATGTAGTTTTTGAGAAACTTGATTATAATACTTTCACTTGAGGAAGACGCACTATTTTTTTATAATTCTAGAATCTGAATTTGAAACAATTACGAACGAAGGCAGAATGCATTTAATTTCGCGCGTTGTTTATTTTTCATAAATTTTTCTTTTATATGGTGCACTCGCAGTTTTCAGCCAGTCACAGATTCAATACATTGTTACTGCATGGTTTGTGGTTGACCTCTTTGCTGATTGGAACATTTACTAACAATATCCACATTCCAAATTCAAATCTGTTTTGGTCCCTGGGATTAATGAGCTATTTTGATCCTTGTTTACGAGGAATAAACTAGGTAGATCTTTTTGAATTGATGTGATAAAATGTTGCTAGATTTCGGTGGATATCCGGTGCCGATAATGCTAAATGAAAAGCTCAGATTACAATAATTAATTGTAACTTTACACAGTTTTTTGACACGTGAAGTACCTACATACAATCACGTCATCTAGTTAGGTTTATATCTGGGGCTTGAACCCTATACGGTTTATAGAGCTGCGGTTGGAATTAAATTGTTGCAAATTTAATGAATTTTTTTTACCGGTCCAGCTCTTTGTTTGCCGAAAAACGCAGTTTATGACATTAGAGCAAAAAATGAAAAAGTCCCAAAATTTCGAAGTTTCACGGATGGTGGCGCAGCGAGAACAAGTTTTTCAAAGTTACAAATTTGGATTCACACTATCCTAAGTGGTCCATACGATATAGGTACCAATAAATTAAAAGTACATCAAGCTTTGCAATTTTAGCCTTTATTAGTGTCGATTACTACTGGGCTAGAGTGCTAACGGCAGGCAGTATGCACCTAATCTAAAAGCGCACTTAAATTAATTCGGCGTGCCTCAGGTAGGTTGCATTGCATGCACATAGCTCGTTCCATTCCACCGCAGGAGGGCGTAACAGGTTGACCTCACTGCCGGGTCAATCTAGCGAATTGTGAATATCCGAGTGAATTGTCTGAAGGCCTAACTGCCGAAGTCGAGGTTACGGCAAGCGGCATCCGAATCCCATTGATATTTCGACAACAACCTACCATTGTACTTATTAATTTAGTATTTAAAATAGACAAAGGTAATGTTGAAATAATTTCATAATATAGAAGCTGAATAAATAATAGTTTGAATGAACATTAATCCGACCACGAATCGTTACATTTGTTTAACATTTAAATACGTTAAAAGCTTTTCATTTTGTTATTATATCCTTTGTGTGGACTGGCAGTGTACAGTATTATGCAGGTGGGTTAACACGTTATTTATCAACTAGCTTCTGACAGCGGCTTCACCCGCGTGAAAAGTATTTTCTTATGCCAAGGGAGCATTATACCGGGATGGTATGTAGCCTCTATGCTATTTCAGACTATAATCTATCTCTGTGCCAAATTTCATCCATATCCGTCCAGCCGTTTTAGCGTGATTGAGTAACAAACATACACACATCCAAACTTTTGGACTTTTAATATTAATAGCTTCTGCCAGCGGCTTCGCCCGCGTGAAAGTCGAAAATTTTCCCGAGGGGACATAATCCCGGGATGAAAAGTGTCCTTTGTGCTATTTAATCTATCTCTGTACCAAATTTCATCCAGATCCGTCCAGCCGTTTTAGCGTGATTGACTATCAAACATACACACATCCAAACTATCGCATTTATAATATTAGTAAGATAACAAAACCGAATAACGTTAATGGCACCCACATAATCCATTTAGCTTACATGTTAAATATTTACCTACTTAGCTATCGGTGAAAAATATTCGAAATGATTTCTCGACGAGCGACCGAGCGTTGACAAACAAGAATCCAACGCAAAGCTTTGCTCAAGCTAACCGGGAAATCGATTATTCTACCCGAATAACTACTTACCAACTCCCACATTCCTTATTCTATTCAAACACCTAATCATAATAAGTACCAGCACACTTGTTGAACCTTATCGTAAGCGTGAATATTTTCGTGTAGGTACCTCTTAACCTAATGACATTCATCTTTTTTAACGGCCACAACAAATTCGAGTGGAAAGGTCGTCATGTTGAACCAATGTATGCTTTGGGGTGGGATTTTTTATCAAGAGATTTCGAGAAATACGCTGTGATTTTATACACTTACTTTATTCATATTAAATCAATATTATAAAGAGGAAATATTTGTATATTTGGCTTTTTGTATGTAACGAATATACTTAAAAACTACTGGACCGATTTCAAATATTATTTCACCGTTGGGAAGCTACACTATCCCCGGGTGACATAGGCTACTTTTTATTATCCCTGTCTTCCCACGGGAACAGGAACTACGCGGGTGAAACCGCGAGGTGACCTTTAGTATTAAATATGTGTGTACAACAACAACAAACTATCTAGAATCATTATATAAGGTTGGTGTTAATCATTGACCAGTGTTAGAATTGAGCTCACTGCTTTATCTCATGCTTGTCCCAATTATAGGTAGATATATCAAGCGTAGTGTGGACAGATTATGTCAAGCATAGTACCACGTTATGCTTGACATAATCTGTCCAATTATTTACATGCATACATACATAAACTCACGCTATTTTCCCATGGGTGTAGGCAGAAACTACAGAACGCCACCTGCTATGATCCTTACATACTTCTTGAGCTTCACTCACATTCATACATCTAGTCATACACACACTCCGGTTATGAGTACTGCGCACCTGGCCTTTCTGAAGAACATCACCTATAAGGTCTATGTATGTCTTTCTAGGGCGTCCCCTCCCGGCGTTTTCATTCACGTCTGCCTTGTCCTTCCCTTACCCCATTACCTTTCGTTAGACGCCTTTCATTCATCCTCTCAAAATGGCCAAACCATCTTAGCATACCCTTTTCAATTTTAGTCACTACATCTTATTTTAAACCACAACGTTGTCTTATTATCTCATTCCTCAATCTATCATTTCAAGTTACACCACACAAACGATACATTTCGTCCAATTATTTATTAATAAAATAAATATACTCACGATCATTAACTATAGCGTTCTATCAGAAAGCAACAACAACAACATTGTTCTGAGGTAAGGCAGGCAACATTACATACCGATATTATTTCATCAAATTGCCCCACAAAATAGCTCCGTGTACTGCAATAAAAGGCACTGTCCTATTAAAATACAGCGAGCGTCTTTGTTTGAAACTAATTGACTTGTTTGCTTCATTTCAGATCGCCTTAGCGACGGAAAACTCTATAATCCTGCAGAACTTGGATTTCGCAGCGAGTGGCAGCTACTCGTGTGAGGTGTCTCTCGACACTCCTATTTTCACTAAAGCCTCCACCGAAAAACAGCTCACAGTTTTCCGTAAGTTTATCTTTGCTGTTTTGCTTATGACACTACTATGGACAGATTTATATTAGTGCTTAAAAATGCATCAATCAGTTGTTATCAATCGTTATGCAGTGATATGATTCATTACATTGCATATTGAACAAGCTGACGCTGACAGTGTATTACGCAAAAAACATGATAATTTTAAATATATATTTATGTTATCTGGACGACAGTCGAAACCTAACCCAAAAGTTTCTGCCTAGCCTTTGCCCAACTATGTTGGGGTCGTCTTCCAGTCTAACCGTATTCAGCTGAGTACCAGTGTTTTACATGGAGCGACTGCATATCTAGCCTCCATAACCCAGTAACTGGGTAACACGGTACCCCTTAGCAAGACTGGTGTCAGATCTCAAGCTTCTGACTACTCGTGATGACTGTCAAAGATCTTCAAATGACAGCCGGGACCAATGGCATAACGTGCTTTCCGAGGCACGGAGGAAACTCGGTATGTTGAAATGGTCACCCATCCACGGACCGACCTCGTCAAGTGTTGCTTAACCTTGAAAATCGACCCGTGCGGCTGTTATTACTTATCCACGAGCTTTCACAAGTTTCACAAATAGCAACAGATTTAAATGCAAGTATTGGAACAATGGAAATATAAAACAAAGGAGAAGATAATATTTGTCATACCATTTAAAAACTGAAAAGAAACTTATGCCAATTAAGCAGCACTGTACCTCTACAATAAAAACTTTTTTACAAAAAAATACTACCGACTTCCAAATAAGAAAACTACAATATGAATAATAATTATAATAATTGTATTTTTATTTTTCACTTTTTAGTTGTACCTACCTAATAGGCAAGTTGTTAAGTAATGTATCTATAATGCCAGAATAGATTACCCAAATATCATGAAACTGAACATAACCGGTGAAATGAAAGTGTACCAAGGTGAACTGTACACATCTGCGTACCCCTTTAGAGCGTACTAGCGTGATGTTATGTTATGAAATGGCATAAACAATAAACAGACATGCGATTGCAGCAATCCCGAGAGATTTTCCGTTATTTATTGAAGAGTTCTGTTGTATATTGCCGAAATTCTTCATCAGATCTTCACCAAAGTGGGACCAATTTCGGCACATACTCTTTCAAACAAAAAAATAATTTTCTAAATCGGTCCACAATTGACGGAGATATCGGTGAAAATACACAAAAAAAAACATACATAAAGTCGAACATACAACCTCCTCTTTTTTGGTAAGTCGGTTAAAAAGCCCGAATTCAGCTTCACTCGATTGTATTAAACCTCTGGCTTATTTAGGCATCTATTCCCAAAATCATTATTTTCGTAGCGTCGTAGCAGCTTGCTACGAAAACCGTAGCCTCGTAGCTCCGTCAAATTGAGCAAACAATTGAACGTCAACGCAACAAGCTTTTCAAACTGCGACTTCAAATCTCACTACGGTATAAACCACGTACGATCGATTCTAGACCGAAATAAACGAACGCTTGAATGCACTTTAAAGAACTATTTAGACAATTTGCTTGCATGGCGAACAATTATATACGATAAGAGATACGAGAGAGCAAATACCCAGCCAAATGGCAACCAATTAAAGTTGACAGCCGGAATGACATTTATTAATTATTCTTACCTTTAAAATATTTGGTGAACGTGCAAGCTTGCCTCGGCCCTGATTCACAATAGATTTTAGCAACATTGTTAAGTTCTGTTTCATTGTAAATGTTCAGTCATGCAAGCCGTAAAGCTAAAAGCAATCCTTAATTAAACTTACAGATAGATCTTTTAGTGACGCTATTTATTCCACGCCATTATTATAAAGAACTCTGCAGTTATGAGTATATTGTGCCCAAAAGGATGGATAATGTTTTCATATTAATTTCTATTAGGGGATGCGGTTACACGTGGCCAGACTTCGAAAGTAACCACCAACAACGTAAAACATTAATTTGCATTAGAGATAAACTTTATTGTATTTTCAATTGTTTTACCTAAACTGAATACACCCATAAAAGTATCCTTTTACTGCCCAAAACATCATCATTAGCGTTCTATTAGGATGCACGATGAAGGCCGGCCGCACGGCGCGTGAGACGCATACGAAACTACGATACCACGCACCATTAAAATCTGACAACACAAATACCACACAACTTTGAACCTTAAACCTTCAGCTAATAAGCCAAAGTTAAACACACGGGAGAGTCAAGCAACCAAGTCTGAAATATACGAATAGCTGAATGAAATGGAGCTATTTCGAATCAGAAATGGTAGGTTGATTAGGTTTTGAATTTGCTTTCTCCGACAAAATTTGGTGAGTTCTGACTGGAATAAATACAGCATCAGCAAGACAAATGCCGCAAGTAAATGGTTCTTGCAAGCTACACAATTTTAAATAAATGCTTACTCACCCCTCAAGTTATATTTCTTATTCCCTGAACATAATGCAAATAAAATATCACTTGGTACGTTTTCCTTTGTAGGTAAACATTGTTAAAATTATTGTTCTCTTTCGTGAAGAAATGTATGTCGGTGGTTATTTCTCCTCTCCGATCATTTATCAAGTCCGGGGTCGAGCAACAAATATTGCGGTCTCGTTTTTATTGAGGAGGATCCGTTTCCGCTCCCCGATACTTTATACGTATGTCTGTAAGGTAACCCAGATAATATATTATGTAGCTCCCATGTTGCTAAATTTAGGGTTACCAAAGTTAGCCAAGCAGTGTTGACCTATTTCCCTTGAACAAGACTAAAATGTAGGACTTGAAATCTGTACTGTGAAGATATAGAATGCAGAGCGAAGGTATTGTAAAAATATCGAGCGTCGGATAGCCGGTGAAGCCGCAGAGCCCAAAATTGTCCGTAATTTGGAACCCTGCTACGTAATAAATGATTAATCGAGCACTGAAAAGGTTCGGGAAGGAAATACCTCACCCAATGGTAGTAAATCAACAGCTATTTCAGGTGAAAGTGAACAGCGAGAATGATAATAAGTGCTCCTGAAAAATGAGACCAAAAAAGAGTAGTGAAAAATCAACTAATCGGTGAAGTACTTTCAGAAATATACGCTGTATTATGTGTACATACTTATCTACTGTTTATCTCTTAGTTCGTTTCAAATACTTTAATGATTATTTAATCTCTAGTAATTTATTGCTAGCAAAAAGTAAGAAAAATGGAAAGAAATAGATAACAGACTTCCTTGTATGTATTTCCTGCAACTCTTTAATGACTCTTTGGGGTACTCTTTAAGAGGATAAATGAAGACATATTTGTTTTTATGTAGCCGCTGTTAAAGGGGTCCAGATGCCTTGTGGCTTACGCAAATTGAAAAACTCTTCTTATTATGATTTGATTAACAGCATAAAGTTATGACTCATAGCCAAACTATAGACGATTTAGGTGTGGCAAGAATTTGTCATTTTAACAATTTCGGAGAGAGCACGCTGTTGTATTTCTTGTTTTCAAAGTAAAATAATCCGTTTTTTTTTTCTGTAATCCAATTCAGCTGAAATACAGTCAAAATCTATACTCTATGTCTATACTATCTATACTAATATTGGAAAGAGGAAAAATTTGTATTTTTGTATGTAACGAATAAACTTAAAAACTACTGGACCGATTTCAAAAATTCTTTCAGCTTCGGGAAGTTACACTATCCCCGGGTGACATAGGCTACTTTTCCTCACTGTATTCCCATGGGAATGGGAAATACGCGGGTGAAACCGCGAGGCGTCCGCTAGTATTATATATTCTAAGTAATTTTCTCCACTTGACTCAACCTTAGTCTTGCTACTGTCACTTACCCGTTGAAAATAATGAGCTTATCTATTTTGGAAATTAATCAATATTAGGTACGTTCCGGTTTAAATTAGGCAGGAATCATTTGATACTTTAGATAAGGTTCTTGTTTATAAACAAAAAAAAATACTTTTGCAAAGAAATGTCAAGGAATTAATATCTAGCAAATAAACCGGTCAAGTGCGAGTCGGACTCGCGCACCGAGGGTTCCGTACAAACCTCAGCTTAAAGGTATTATAGAATTATTATATATATTTGATATGAATTTTAATTTAATACCTCTACGCGTTTCTAGAGCGAAGGGATAGTAAATTTAAAATTATTAAAAATATTTTTATTATATGATGTAACTAAAAATTTACGGTTTTCGCAATTGTTCCTTTATCTGTGCTGTAAGACGTTGCTTCGTACCAAATTTCAAGATTCTGAGTTCACAGGAAGTACCCTGTAGGTTTTGATTCCCTTGCGAGTGTCGAAAATTTGCGGAAATTCGCAACATAAACGGCTGTATTTTTAAATGCATTGGCTTAGATTTTTTGACAGCTTTAAGGGACATTAGACCTGAGTATTTGATATAAATTTCAGCTTGATACCTCCACGCGTTCCTGAGAAAAAGGGTCTTGACAGACAGACGGACGGACGGACACAAAGTGATCCTATAAGGGTTCCGTTTTTTCCTTTCGAGGTACGGAACCCTAAAAATGTAATACACAAACGGCCACCTATTACTTGGTTACTTGCAAATATATTAAAAATATGTTATTCATAAAAAAAACTATTCAAGAACATACCTATTCCCAATAATATAGTTACAATAATGATTTATATCCACAAACGTATCAAACAATTTCGAAAAGTAAACACAAATTAATCCCAAGATTAGTAAATACACATAATGCCTCTGCTTAGCTTACTCCCAAATTCGACATAACAATGAATTAATCGAGAGTGTTAATCCCTTTAAAATAAGGGTAATAAAAACGTTATCAGCTTAATTATATCTACTTATCAGTCAAAATTTAAAACAGATAAAGGTTAACTATGTAGTATATAAAGTCCGGTGTGCTAACCACACACAACCAACTTCAACAATGCGCGCCTTCTTAGTAATCTGTCTATTGTTCATTAATTCCGCGTGGACCAGCCCAGCGGGAGAGGAATCGATAGGGTGGCATCAGCAAGTTGGCATCAAAAATGCTGAGAAAATTAAATTGTCGGAAGACGCTGCGAAAGACGGTCGCATCGTCGGAGGAGCTATAGCCCCGGTCTTTGCTCATCCCTACCTGGCCGGTCTGCTCATCGATATCGTAGGACTCACATCGCCGTCAGCGTGCGGAGGATCACTTCTATCTTCAAGCAGAATCCTGACGGCAGCTCACTGCTGGTTCGATGGAAGAAATCAAGCCCACCGAATCACCGTAGTCCTGGGATCACCATTCCTGTTCCATGGAGGTGTCCGAGTACCTGCATCAGCTATTGCCATTTTCCCAACTTATGACTCCAGAACATTCGCTAACGATATTGCAATGTTATATTTACCAGTTCAAGTTCCACTCTCTGGTGAAATTCAACCGATAGCATTGCCTACTGGGTCGCTCTTGGAAATGGACTATTCCAACGAGCTGGTCACTGCTGCCGGATATGGAAGGTACTCGGACGTAACTAATCCCACCACAAACACCCAGGCCAGAAATGTAATGTTAGAAGTGATCCCGTTAGAAAAATGTCGATTATTCTACGGTCACCTGGTGCAAGATTCGAATATTTGTACAAACGGCTACGGAGGCGTTGGTATTTGCCAGGGAGACTCAGGTGGCCCATTGACAATGAATGTTCAAGGACAACAAGTGTTAATTGGCGTGAGTTCGTTTGTGGCTCGTGATGGATGTGAACTGGAGTTCCCTTCGGCTTTCGCAAGAGTCAGCAGTTACATCGACTGGATACGGGTACAGTTGTAACTTCAACACTAAGACTTGTTCAATCACTCTAGATGTCACTTTAGAGATCGTTCTAAGTAATATCTATGAACTCACCATAAAAATCTGACAATCAATTCATTATTTTCAACATATAGACTGAGTTTTAAATATAGTGAAATATTGAGTGTAATGCGCACTTAATTAATTGGTTCTATGAATCATGACCGTATTATCATTAAGAATAAAGAAGAAATATATTTCTTTCCTTTCACAACTTCCAACAATCTACCTACATGTCCATAAAATGTAGAAAACCTATTTGGAATTAAAATTAATCTTTATAATAAATTAAGTTGTAATAATTTTGTGTTTGTTTTATTCCACATTTTCTACTAGTGCGACCAATCACTTTTATAAAATTAAATTCTTCATTTTAAAAAGTTTGCAGTCTGACTGCAAGATAAAACGCTGCGACACCCGCCAATGTGTCACAGATATGTATCAATTCGAGCCAAGCAGACACGAGACGTAATAAAATGTTCAATGTTTAAATTTCAAACCACCCTTTTATTTTAGCACTTTTTTCAGATAATCAGCGTTGCCAGAACGTAACTTTTGTTACATTTTACGTAACTTTTGACCTTCTCATGTAACACGACTCAAAATATAAGTTGTATGTAGGTAACTTTTAGGACTTAATAAAAATATCGAAAAAAAAAAACCAGCAAACAAAAAAATATTGTGAACGGAACGCATTTATGGACGTTTTCGTTCATCGTGTTATCGCACCTGACTTTGTGACACACATATTGACGTTTTGCTTATTCACTCACTCACTCACGTATATTTTTTAATCTTCCATCCCGCTTACTCCAGCAAGCGAGTCAGCGTCCGAGTTTCTCACCTCTAAATTATCGCAGAATTAATATGACTAATTGTCAAACACGCGTTATCTGCTGTTTAAGATGAGATGCTAATGACAGGAGATAACGCGCAATTTGTCAAATTAATTCTGCGATAATTTAGAGGTGACAAACTCGGCCTTAGTGTCATTTTCCATATAAAATCAAGTAAAGTAACTTTTCTCATGAAAATGTAACTTTTTGAGATGTAATATTTGACTATCTGTCACTGGCAACACTGCAGATAATACTAGCGTTTTGCAGAACTAAAGTATTAGTCTGTTCTGTTTTGGTAGCCTTCAGCATTCTACGTAAAGGAGATACCTACTTATCTCTAAGGACCACTTCGTCAGAGCTTATACAAGCCATGAAATAAACCTACATCCCCTGGGATAGGGATTATCACGAAATTCAGTCAGTGAACAATATGGAAATATCTGAATACAAATTCTATGCGTTGTATAATTTTAGTGTTCAGCAAAGTCTATTTTTCACCGCCGAACTTTCACCGAAAGAAAGATACATTTTTTTTAAAACTTTTTTATAGGTTATGGACACCGACTTCAAAAGATAAAGTTATTTTTCACTTTGTAGTTTTGTATTTGGAAGTCGGTAGTATTATTTGCAAAAACTTTTTTTTTATTTTCACTTTTTAGTTGTACCTACCTAATAGGCAAATTAGTAAGGCAACTATAACGCCAGAATAGATTTCATGAAACTTGAACATAACCGGTGAAATGAGAGATCGGCGTACCCCTTAATAGTCAAAAAACAAAATCAAAATCAATTTTTTTATTTCACATAGGCCTAGATGGGCACTTATAAAATGTCGACAAAATGTGCACGGTTCGGGTTGGTCGTTTCCTATGGAGAAGAACCGGCAAGAAACTCCATGGTTACTCTTTTAAAAATGGTTTGGTTTTACAATATTTCCATGTTACAGCATTAGTACTTAGATATGGGGGGACAACGTAGGCCCGAATTATGACAATAAGTCGTAAGAAACTAAAAAGAAAGAAAAATATTATGTAAAAAAGTTAACAAATGTTAACTAGCATCTAGAAGGCCTACAATGTTCACACATTCACAAAACAATCGGTAAAAGAATCTATACAAAGGTAAAAAATAATAAAAATAAGTATAACAAGACTAAATTTAACATGTTGCACAAATTTTGTTATCAGTGCTGTAACTATTCTTAGCAAAGGGCTTTAAAGATGATTGAAAACCATTGTAAAAAGTCTAATTAAAAGAAGGAAAGAAAAAATGAGATTGAGAATAGTTAGAGACATCCACATATTTGTGCCGTTTACAAGTTACCAGGGAAGTTGCATGCGCAGAAGGAGCTAAGGCCAAATGTTTTTATCTTCAACGTAGTCCTTGATTTTTAACCCCCGACGGAAAAAGAGGGGTGTTATAAGTTTGAGGTGTGTTGCTGTGTATCTGTGTATCTGTGTATCTGTGTGTCTGTGTATCTGTGTATCTGTGTATCTGTGTATCAGTGTATCTGTGTGTCTGTCTGTGGCATCATAGCGCCTCAACGGATGAACCGATTTTGATTTAGTTTTTTTTGTTGGATAGGTGATTGTGTCGAGAGTGTTCTTAGCTATGTTTAAAAAAAAAACGGTTCAGCCGTTCAAAAGTTATGGGCGTTTTACTGTTTGAATCGGGATGTTTTCGCAAGATAAATGTGTCGGGGGTATTTTAAATTTTTAAATTTTACTTGTATAATATGCTTTTTTAACAAGGATACGTTTGATGTAGTTTTTGAACCTTCCATCGGTCAGTTCTATAACTGACTTTGGCAACTTGTTATAAAAGCGTATACTGTTTATAAGAAAAGACTTGCTAGTTTTCGTTAATCTGAATTTGGGTATTACAATTTCGTGCTTACTGCGTGTATTTAAATTATGGAAGTCGCTTCTAGTTTTGAAAAGCCCCCGATTTTTACGGACATACAAAATACATTCCAATCTATAAAGTGAAGGTAGAGTCAGTATATCGATCTCTTTAAATTTTTTTCTGAGGGACTCGCGAGGACCCATTTTATAGATTGCGCGGATTGCCCTCTTTTGTAGGATGAAAATTGAGTCAACGTCTGCTGCTGATCCCCACAGCAGAATGCCATAAGACATAATACTGTGGAAATAAGCATAGTATACTAACCTAGCTGTAGCTACATTAGCTGTCTTATTTTCCTTACTGCATATGCAGCCGAACTTAACCTACCCGAAAGAGTTCTAATGTGCGCGCCCCACTGCAATTTTGAATCGATAGTAATCCCTAAGAATACAGTTTCCGTTATAACTTCAAAATTTTTGCCGTCAAGATTTAAGTTTAGGTCATGTTGTGGTACATTTGGTAAAGAGAACTTTAGACATTTTGTTTTTTTCGCATTCAGTAAAAGATTGTTAGCTGCGAACCATTTTGAGAGAACAATTAGACTTTCGTTGACATTTATGACATCCGTATCTTGCCTATCTATTTTAAAAATTAGCGAAGTATCATCAGCAAATAGAATTATATCCGATAATTTGGCCATCATAAAAGGGAGATCATTAATGTAAACAAGAAAAAGGAAAGGGCCGAGAATTGAACCTTGGGGCACGCCCATCTTGACTAGAGACCCGGAGGACGTCGCCCCATTAACATTTACTTTTTGCTGTCTGTTTGATAAATAGGAAAGCACGAGATCAGCAGATTTTCCACGAATTCCGTAGTGGTGTAATTTACAGATCAGTGTGTTGTGGTCGACGCAGTCGAAAGCTTTTGAGAGATCACAGAAAATGCCAATGGCATCCTGGGACCTCTCCCAAGCCTCCAAGATGTGGCTGATGAGTTTTACTCCCGCGTCCGTTGTCGACCTACCTTTCGTAAAACCAAACTGTTGACTATGCAGTATCCCATTTGAATTGAAGTGAGACAACATCTGTTCCAGCATGATTTTTTCAAAGATTTTACTCAATGCTGGAAGCACGGATATAGGTCTATAATTAGAAGGATCACTCTTACAGCCTGATTTGAAAATTGGTACTACTTTACTGTGTTTCATTAAGTCAGGAAAAGTGCCGCTGTCCAAACATTGATTGAATATGCCTGTTAGGACAGGAGCAATTGAGTCAATAATATCTCCAAGCAACCCTAACGGATATCTCCCACAAGTCTTCAGTATTTTTTTTATTGAGACTTTTGAACGCGTTTTTAATTGAATCAATACATATTGGTTTGAATTTAAAGATTGGTATGTCTTTAGTAAAGTTTTCTTTAAGAAGAGCTTCAGCTAATTTAGAAGAGGAAGGAAGAGACTTCGTAACCTCTAACGGAATGTTGGTAAAGAAATTTTCTAATGTCTCAGCGACTTCTTGCCTATCAGAAATGGTTTGATTAGTTATTTTCAAAGACAACTCATTCTGATCGCGTTGTTGTATATTTCCAGTTTCTTTATTAATTAATTGCCACACAGTTTTTATTTTATTATTAGAAACACCAATTTTGTTTATTATTATTTGAGATTTTGCTTGAGCGCAGACTCTTTTGAATATTTTGGAATAGTTTCTAACATAAGTGTGAAAAACTTGATCGGAAGTCAAAGATTTTTCGTAATATAAATTATATAAGATATCTCGGCTTTTTCTTATGCCCACAGTGGCCCATTCACTAAATTTCGATTTGGAATTGTTGACTTTTACTGTTTTTACAGGACACGTTTTATTGAATTCTTGGCAAACTGTTGAAAACAACGTGCCGTAATTTATATTGGGGTCGTTTGAATCAAAACTGGCGTTACAAAGGTTGCTTAAAACATTATTATTAAAAGAGATTAATTTATTTTTAGTAAGTGGTCTTAATCGAATTGATTTAGCTAGGTTAACTTTTTTATCTGACTCAAAAGATACTAGTTGACCAGTATGGTCTGACTTAACGCCACTAATTAAAAACGAATCTTTTACTTTACAATTAGTGAATACATTATCTATGCAAGAAGCTGAAGTTGCTGTTATTCTTGTTGGTTCATTAAATAAATATGTTAGGTTAAATGATTTAAATAATGAAATGAGCTTACATTTTGCAGGCGAGTTGACTAACAGATCTATATTTAAGTCACCACAAACAAAAACTAATTTATTATCCCTGAAAAGTTTACTTAATAATTCTTCCATTGTTATCAAAAACAATGACAAGTTTGATGCTGGTGGTCTGTAAACGCACAAGACAGTATGCCCCTCGACCTCCGCACATGCTACCTCACACAAGCGATCAACAGAGTAAGCAGTGATATCCTTCCTGAATCCTGAATAGTGAACTGGCGTGATGTTATGTTATGAAATGGTATAAACAATAAACAGATATGCGATTGCAGCAATCCCGAGAGATTTGCCGTCATTTATAGAAGAGTTCTGCTGCATATCGCCGAAGTTCTTCATCAGATCTTCACCAAATTAAAATGGGACCAATTTCGGCACATACTTTTCAAACAAAAAAATGAATTTTCAAAATCAGTCCACAATTGAGGGAGATAGCGGTGAACAAAGGCAAAAAAAAACACATAATGTCGAACATAAAACCTCCTCCTTTTTTGGAAGTAGGTTAAAAATATGCAGATTACTACAGCGTTGCTAAAGCTTTAAAATTAGCTCCTTAAAATTGTACTTAATCTTTAACAATTCATTAAAAAGTATTAGATCTGATTCGTAAAGATAATACTATTTAGAACAAGGACCTGTCAGAAAATGGCGACGAAAAGGCCTTGCTCCGCGAAAGTCGTTAATGAATGACAAAGGATTCGTAAATTATTAATTATCTATTCGTGTAATCTAAATATTCATGACATTTTGTTTGTATTATGCAGGGGATGAAATGTTATATAGGTGGATACTCGTTTGTGGCTAAGTATTGTTCGCGCTCACAACAATATGTGACCCGTTCGGCGGCAGGGATTACTGGCGGACTTTATTGTACTTACTAGATAAATAGGATTATGTTTAAATATTGAGATTAATGTCACCATTTTTCGATACAACAATGATATTCAAATAAACAGATATGTTATGAGAGCGCGCATTGTGAAGACTTGAATAGGTCACAATTGTGACCTTTAGTCTTTAGTTTATGTCACGCATGGCGAAGAGCGACAGGCTTTGTTGAAACAAAAACGAAATAAAAAAATGCCATCTTGTGTATTTAGAAATTGCACCAATTATGATACCAAATTACATAAAACAGAAGGGATCTCATACCATATGTAAGTACACAATACGCCTCAATTTACTAATTTATTTCATTTTTTTCCTAATATTCTAATATTTGGAGGTTAGAAAAAGATGACAACATTGGTGGTCAGAATAATGTTTGTTTACATTCACACGCGAGTGACAAACACTAGCTGTCTCTTTTTTTCTTGTTGGTTTTATCGAGCCATCCCTTTCGACTTGTAGTGAAATGTCAGATGAATGAAAAGTGTGTATGTGTGCTGCCGCTGCTGCGCGGAACACTTTTTCAATTGTTTTGTGAGTGTATAACGCATCTGTTTATTTGAATATCATTGGATACAACGCAATAATATGGCAAGTCTAATCAGTCAACTATGATCGATCTGCGTTTGTTTTTCCTTCAAGACATGATTAGTGGTCGTTTTCTGCAGTCCGAATGGCCATTTATCAAGGAAAGGTCGTATCATCGACAGATACAATCGAGATGGCGTGAAACGTGCGAAATAAGAGCTGACAGTAGCTGCGCACCATAACACACCTACAATTGGATAAAGCCTTTAGACTCTTGAAACAAGTGCGACGCTACAATGCGGGATCGTAAATTCATAGAACAACTTCTAGACAAACGCGGATATATATTCGCGGTCGGAGGATACATATTCGCGAGCTGGCTGACCAAAACCAGATGTGTCCTCCGACTGCACAGCGTGAATTTCTTCTTGTTTATGTCTTTTTAGTTCGCTTTTAAAGCAGTCGGGTTTTTTGATTTTATAAATTAACTTTTTTTAGTTAACACTTTTTTTTCGAGTTAGGTACATTTAAATACATAAGTGGGGGCCCACACGATGGGCTTGGAAGAAAAAAAATATTGGAGCTCCACAAAATGGCTTCCAAAATCCGCCACTTTTCTATTTTTCAGTTTTAATGCAGCCATTGACACTTGCAAGGTTAAGACGAATCGATTGATGTAAGAATCATCAAAACCGGTCAATGCGTTTGGTCTCTGGTACGCCACATAGGAACAAACATACATATATACATACATACATGGACTGATAAACACATTACCCTCCTTCGACAATCGAGAAAAAATTATGGCCATGAATTTGAAAATCATGCTATAACTCGTTTCATTTTATACAATGTTTAATTCGCAGATCCTCAAAAGCATCACCCTAGAATCGACTTCCCAACGCGCTACCTCAGCTTCGGAGAGACCCTGCGAGCCAACTGCACAACGGCCCCAGCTGTACCAGCCCCACACATCACGTGGTTCATTAATGGAAGGAAGGTAAAAGTAACCTTAATATTATAAATATAACGTGTCTTTACAGACAGATTCAATTTA
The DNA here is from genome assembly GCA_964057195.1 of Orthosia cruda. Classification (NCBI taxonomy): domain Eukaryota; kingdom Metazoa; phylum Arthropoda; class Insecta; order Lepidoptera; family Noctuidae; genus Orthosia; species Orthosia cruda. The sequence goes on from OZ059845.1 coordinate 25,772,814, forward strand.
TAGGACATTCGAAAATAAAAGCTGGTTTGCGTTGCTCTGAAAAGAGATATTTTTTATTAAACAACTAGCTGACCCGGCAAACTTTGTTTTGCCATAAAAACACCAAACATTCACCTACCCTACCCTTCCCTAACCTACCCTACCCTACCCTAACCTACCCTACCCTACCCTACCCTACCCTACCCTAACCTAATCTACCTACCCTACCTACCCTACTTACCCTACCCTACTCTACCTAACCTACCCTACCCTACCTAACCTACCCTACCCTACCCTACCTAACCTACCCTACCCTACCCTACCCTACCCTACCCTACCCTAACCTACCCTACCCTATGTCCGTCTCCTGGCTCTAAGCTACCTCCTCACCAATTTTCAGCCATATCGGTAAAGTCTTGAGTTATAAATAGTGTAACTAACACGACTTTCTTTTATATATATAGATAGATGTTTAGACATTTTACATTAGGTTTTACGAACGAACTTACAAAGATACATTACCTGAAAAGATAAACAACAATTAAAGCTATTATTTCCTGAATTCTTGCATTTAACACAATATTAATGGTATTATTTCTCTCACTAACTTTCATTACCCGTAACCTCTCATTGACACACTTCACCGGTGACATCTGCTCTCGATGTGTCAAAGTGACTGCGAGGGAAATTTAAATTAATGAAGAACAATGGTCTTCGTTTACATAAATACTAAACTGCTCTAAGTATTTCCTTAAGTTAAAGCAGAAAACGCACTTGGAATGTTGTCTCTTTAAGCGACGTAGCGGCTCGTAGCAGTTGCTACGAAAAAACGTTTTTAATATATATTTGGGTAAATTCTTTATAGCTCTGACATAAATTAATTACGATTAATTTTAGCTTCACATATTCGCAAAACAAGATAATCTAGATGTACATCTCTGACGTCTGTCCACGGCGAAGCGAGTATTTTGGTTATTCGATCCACAACATTGATTCGTGAGACGACATGCTGAGGCCCTTTTTTTTGTCAAGTTCCATTCTATAATCGAAAGCGTGGCGATAGCGATTGTCAACAAGTAAAATTTAAAAAACCCCCAACTCATTTTTATTTCAAGCTTCATAATTTATCTAATAGTAGTAGACACGCTTCGATCGATAATCTATTGAACACGTAATTATGACACGGTATCTTGCGAAAACACCCCGATTCAAACAGTAAAACACCCATAACTTTAGAACGGCTGAACTAATTTTCATCAAACATAGCTAAGAAAACTCTCGATAAAGTAACCTTCCAAAAAAAAACTAAATCAAAATCGGTTCATCCCTTTAGGAGCTATGATGCCACAGACAGATACATAAATACACAAACACACAGGTACACACGTCAAACTGTGGTGTGTTAAACACCCCTCTCTTCCGTCGAGGGCTAAAAGGCAAAATTGTATGGAATTGACAAGCGATATCAAAACATCACGTGATCAATCCCTTACATCTTGACATTTCGACTATCGCCTTCGTTGACATCAAATGCCACTTGTCTAGTGCCCCGTGGATTGTGATTATCAAATCCCAAATGTAATTGAACCAAAGACCTTATACTTCTTACTACTAGACTGTGCACTATGGCGCAAAAACCGGTCCGAGCGAGAGGGCTCCCTTTGGTAGTGTGTCTCTTTCTAATGAGGTGACCATGACCAAACAGAACACGAGACAAATTGATTCTAAAAACGATAGTTCAAGTATTCCGATATGTTGATTCTACCTACATAATTTATAGATAATAAAAAAAGTGTTTACATTTTTTGGTATCTACATCACCAACCGTATGGTGTCGGGCGTAAAGAATTTCACCATCCCATGTTTGCCCGTGGGTGTCGTAAGAGGCGACTAAGGGAAAACCCCAAAGAATGGGCAGCAGCGTTCTCTGTGCATTTGTAACAAACATACTGCGATCGCCAACCCGCCTGCAAAGCACTCCCCATGAATAGCACAAATAAAACATAGCCCCTATTGCCCGGCAGCCTGTACCCTCGACTGCGGTAGCGGTCGAGGTTACGGTATGGCAAGGGGTGCTAAGAATCCCGGACGAGATCCGGCTACCCCAACAAATACCGACGACTGGACCTGGCAACGTACAACACGCGTACACTCCGGACCGATGAAAATATCACCGAACTCTAAGAGGAATTGAGCAGTTTACGATAGAGTACTATAGGGTTATCTGAAGTTCGAAGAGAGTCCTCCCCGACTCAATAATCCTCAAATCCCAAGTCTCTTCAAGTTTCATTCTTCAAGACCATCATATAGATTGGAACAAAAAGCTCTCTGAGAGGCGTTAGAAGACCCTGCTGTCTTCTGACGGTGCTTTGACCTCAAAGGATCTCTATGATTACACATATATTCCAGTTGCGTAGACAGTTGAGAAATAAAACTACACCAATTGTATTCCACTAGGAATTAATTTGCAAATAATATTAACAGCCGCTGAATTTCACTCGAATAAAGTCCGCCAAAAAATCCGCAAACCTCCACCCTACGTTTAGTATTACCAGGCCCAAACATTTAAAAGTACTACTCTTACTCAGTATTTATGATAATTTAAAAAAATACAACGAATTGATTAAATATAGGAACTGTAGAAATATTTATATACTTTTGTAGAAATATTTAAATAAGTGTCAAAGTCTATGAATTGTTCGTTTTGGTATAACATAAAAAGAAATATATAAAATTTTCTACCATTTCTACCAAACCCAATGATTAGTTGTGCTAGCAATAGGTCAGACAAGGACACACTACCAGCGGAAACCCTCTCGCCAGGACCGCTTTTGGTTAGCTACCGCTTATAAGGAAATAGCTAACCTAGGTGTAAGATGATAGATTTCATTTTAGCTAAACAAAAAATTTTGGTACACAGTCTAGTAGTAAGAAATACGTATAAGGTCTTTGAATTGAACCGACCATGTCAATGCCTGACACAATTTCCACTACTGTTTTGCGTGACAAAAATTTGGAAAAGCAATGGGGATGTTTCCTGGGTAAAAAAGGTTAATTCTATTTAGTCTGTCAGTGAGATCATCAAATAATATTGAAAACGTATTTTTTGCTTTACCAAATCAATAAAAAATTACAAAGATAAAGCGCATCAAGGTCTATCCACACATATCAGGACCGTGCCCGAGATGTGGACGGACCGTGCCCCGTCAGGGGTCAAAAAAATATTATTGTGTACATTTTATATGAACTCGTTTACACACCCGGCCCGTGCACGGCCCATGCACGGACGCATGGGCCGTGCACGGGCCAGTAACGTAGCTTCAATGATTGGGCCCGGCCCTGTCATGTCCCGGGCACGGCTCTGATATACATATATTTTTATCTGACCTTTAAGGTCTATCCACACATATCAGAGCCGTACACTAGCGGCGTGACGTTTCACGATATTTAAACGCATTATATCGTCGTCACTTTATGTTTACGTGTCAAAAGAAAAAATATGTGTCCAATATTTTGTATTAATCTACCTGACGGACAAAAAACAATTTTTCAGTAGACTTCCCTATTAATAGAAGACTTTGGCACATTTAGCACCCATTGACCTTATCTCTATCATTTCCAGATGGACGAGCTGGTGGCCCACTCACACAAGTTCCGAGTGCCCATGAGTGAGCGCAACGGCCGGAGAGGAGCCCTTCAGAGGACCTTCGAGTACGACGCCGGGTTCAGCAGCCCTCCCCCTCTGCTGACCCTCACACATGCCTCCCACGTCGCCACCAGGCCACCTGGCTGCAACTTGAAGGAGAACCAGGTGAAGATATAATTATGAACTATGATAAAACTCAGTAACATCGCGGTAAATTTTAAAATACGCAAGAAGGAGAAAGTCGCAATAGGAAGCTGTAATATTTTCAAAAGATTTTTTACGCGACTTCCGAAGAAGGTTATTGTGTTTATCAGTCTATGTATGTTTGTTTCTATATGGTGTTCTAAGAGACCAAAAGGGCAGATTTTGATGATTCTTTCGTCAACCGATTCGTCTTAACCTTGCGAGTGTCACTGGCTACATTAAAATTGGAAAATACTCGGCAAATTTTGGGCACCATATTTTGGGGGCCCAATTATTTTTTTCTTCTAAACCCTAGGAGAATACATCTGGTAAAGTTGGTTAGCCAGCTCGCGAATATGTATGCTCCAACTGCACAGAATGATTATTTTCTTGTTTACGTCTTTTTAGTTCGCTTCTTATGCACACATAAAGAGTAGTCTAGACCTATTAGAGCTAATACATGTATTTAAGCTAGTGAACTAACGTTTTTCATTTTAGCGATGCCTTAAAAACCAGAATTGCATGAGAGAAGTTCAGCAACGTGTATGTTGGTTTCACGAACAAAAATAAGTACCTTCGCCACGACTTATTGCTAAGATATTTTTAACCTACATTGAAATAGCACTAGAAACAAGCTGATTAAATTCTGAATTCAGTATAAAATGACATGGAACATATTTTGTTTACATACATGAAGTTATACATTTACTTAGATACACTGGTGGGCGCAAGGAAATTACTTTTATGCAAATTAACCATTATGTTCGTACGTGCACGTCTACCTTCTGTATTCCCGACGTGGAAACACGCGGAATATTTTTCCTTATTAACCTCAAATATACATGTTTGGAGGATTTCCATCTTAGTGCTTTCCCCTCGAGGCAGAGAAAGCGGCGTCAGATGTCAAACGATACCCGCGGTGAGGAGTTGACAAAGAATATCAATTGTACTATATAAATCCACAATCAATCATTATAAGAATCACAATATTGAGAATAGTTTAAGGATAAGCAGATTTTACTATTCCACGCTGAAGGAACAGGAAACAGGACAGTTTCAATTTCTTAATTTCGCAAACAACTCGTAATTTTACGATAACTCTATGAGGAACTAAAAAGACGTAAACAAGAAAAAAATCATGCTGTGCAGTCGGAGGATACATATTCGCGAGCTGGCTGACCAAAACCAGATGTATCCTCCGACTGCACAGCATGATTTTTAGTTCGCTTTTTAAGCAGTCAGGTTTTTTTTGTATAACGCATTTTTTTCGAATTAGGTACATTTAAACATATAAGTGTTATATATTTTTGAAATCACCTCTTAAACCCCCTTTATTTTGATACCCCACAGGATGGTACTGGAAGAAAAGAAAAATTGGCCCCCCACAATAAGGCGCCCAAGAGCCGCCATTTTTCTATTTTACAATTTTAATGTAGCCTGTGACACTCGCAAGATTAAGACGAATCGATTGACGTACGAATCATCAAAGTCGACGAACGCGTTTGGCCTCTGGAATGCCACATAAGAACAAACATACATACATAGGCTGATAAACACATTACCCTCCTTCGGTAGTCGGGTAAAAATCGACTGTGATGAGTACTGATGAAGCTGAAATATTGCAACCTTGGACTAAGTCGTTGACAAATTTAAAGAAAATACAACTAAAACTTCAATGCTACTTTTTCAGATGTCTGAAGTAAAAGAACACGAAGAGCTGAACGTGGTTCATATGAGCAGTCGACACAAGAGTCGTAAACCAAGCAAGAGGGATCTTTACGTGACCGTATCGGAGCTACAGATTGTGGCCACTGGCCGGCTCGAAATCACCTGCGTCAGCACAATACCAGAGTTTAGGAGTATCGAGGACAAGTTCGCCGATCTCAGAAACGATACAGTTATAGGTGAGGCATTCAGTTGATTTTTTGCGATAGTTTTTAGAACCTTGGTATTCTTTTATTATTCGTTGAACAAAACGTACCTACCTTTTTAAAAGATCCTGTCTTGTGTTGTGCATTTTCATCTTTCATTAAATCGCTAAGAAGATTATCGGTTCCTTGTTTTTAACCCCCGCCGGAAAAAGAGGGGTGTTTAAGTTTGACGTGTGATGCTGTGTATCTGTGTGTCTGTCTGTGGCTTCATAGCTCCTAAATGGATGAATCGATTTTGATTTATTTATTTTTTGTTTGGAAGGTGATATTGTCGAGAGTGTTCTTAGCTATGTTTCAATAAAATCGGTTAAGCCGTTCAAAAGTTATGGGCGTTTTACTGTTTGAATCGGGGTGTTTTCGCAAGATAAATGTGTCAGGGCCTTTTAAAATTTTCAAATTTTACTTGTTACGATTGTTTTTAAAACCTAGGTATTCTTTTATTATTCGTTGAACAAAATGTACCTTCCTTTTAAACCGACTTACCAAAAAAGGAGGAGGTTCTATGTTCGACTTTAAGATTGTTTTTTTTCTGATCATTGATATCTTCGTCAATTGTGGACAGATTTTGAAAATTCTTTTTTTGTACGATAGAGCATGTACCGAAATTGGTCCCATTTTAATTTAGTGAAGATCTGATGCAGATCTTCGGAGATATACACCAGAACTCTTCAATAAATAACGGAAAATCTCTCGGGATTGCTGCATACGCATGTCTGTTTATTGTGTTTACCATTTCATAACATAAGATCCCGCCAGTACGCTCTAAACGGGTACGCAGATGTGTACAGTTCACCTTGGTACACTCTCATTTCACCGGTTATTTTCAAGTTTCATAGTATTCAGGTAATCTATTCTGGCATTATAAGTAAATTACTAAAGGCATGTTGCATATTAGGTACAACTATAAAGTGAAAATAAAAACATGTTTATAAAAACATACTACCGATTTCCAACTAAAAACACAAAAAATTTAAAATAACTTTCTTTTTCGAAGTCAGTGTCCATAAAAAAAAAATGGTACCTAAAAAAGACACCGACTTCGAAAAAGAAAGTTATTTTTCACTTTGTAGAGCTTTTAGTTGGAAGTCGGTAGTATATTTTTGTAAAAATGTTTATTTATAAAGATCCTGTTTTGTGTTGTGCCCATTCATATTTCATCATATCGCAAAGAAAATTTTCAGTTCCTTGTTTTTCTTATGCAAGATACCACAAAACTTTTCAACTAGACAATTGCGATACGGAATAGTTTTACTTGCATTATACATACGAGTAGGTTGGCTTTCAAAAATTTTAGGTAACCCTAATAAAACACAACTCCGGTCTTCTAAATTACATATAGAATAAATTATCCCTTCAATAATTTATTATATTACTAGCTGTTGCCCGCAACTTCGTCTGCGTAGCATTGCATAGGCAGCCAATTTTTTGTATCGCGCCATAATATTATAGTTTTGTGGGCCGCCATACTTGAGAAATTATTAGTTCACGATACAAACCAACCCGCCTGTGGGGTGGACAACTTAAGGTTGATTGCCGAGATAAAAACTATCCTATGTCCTTCCCAGGGTGTCAAACTATCTCCTTACTAAATTAAGCAGTTTAAGCGTGCAAGGTAACAGACAGACGAGAGTTACTTTCGCATTTATTATATTAGTTTGGATTGGATAGATTTTCATAAACTCGTTTACACCACTACTATTTCTATCAACTTTCTTTTTTTCATGTAGCCATGGCCGAATGTTTATATTATTATAAATGCAAACTTTTACTTCGTTACTTAGTTTTGCGGAAGCAACTGGCCACAGGCGCGCGAAGAATGAGAAAAATGCCATTATTATTTTCATTTTTGTTATTAATCGTCAAATAAAATGGCCATCTGTAAGATTTTTTCCGTAAAAGGTGGCAGTTCTAGCTATCCAGCTCTAGCTATTCAGCTCTAGCTACATAGCTCTTACTATCTTGCTCTAGCTATTCAGCTCTAGCTACATAGCTCTAGCTATCCAGCTCTAGCTATTTAGCTCTAGCTACATAGCTCTAACTATCTATCTCTAGCTATCCAGCTCTAGCTATCCAGCTCTAGCTATTCAGCTCTAGCTACATAGCTCTAACTATCTAGCTGTAGCTATTCAGCTCTAGCTATATAGCTCTAACTATCTAGCTCTAGCTATCCAGCTCTAGCTATCCAGCTCTAGCTATCTAGCTCTAGCTATTCAGTTCTAGCTACATAGCTCTAACTATCTTGCTCTAGCTATTCAGGTCTAGCTACATAGCTCTAACTATCTAGCTCTAGCTATCCAGCTCTAGCTATTCAGCTCTAGCTTCATAGCTCTAACTATCTAGCTCTAGCTATCCAGCTCTAACTATCTAGCTCTAGCTATCCAGCTCTAGCTATTCAGCTCTAGCTACATAGCTCTAACTATCTATCTCTAGCTATCCAGCTCTAGCTATTTAGCTCTAGCTACATAGCTCTAACTATCTAGCTGTAGCTATTCAGCTCTAGCTTCATAGCTCTAACTATCTAGCTCTAGCTATCCAGCTCTAGCTATCCAGCTCTAGCTATCCAGCTCTAGCTATTCAGCTCTAGCTACATAGCTCTAACTATCTTGCTCTAGCTATCCAGCTCTAGCTATTCAGGTCTAGCTACATAGCTCTAACTATCTAGCTCTAGCTATCCAGCTCTAGCTATTCAGCTCTAGCTACATAGCTCTAACTATCTAGCTCTAGCTATCCAGCTCTAGCTATCCAGCTCTAGCTATTCAGCTCTAGCTACATAGCTCTAACTATCTATCTCTAGCTATCCAGCTCTAGCTATCCAGCTCTAGCTATTCAGCTCTAGCTACATAGCTCTAACTATCTATCTCTAGCTATCCAGCTCTAGCTATCCAGCTCTAGCTACATAGCTCTAACTATCTATCTCTAGCTATCCAGCTCTAGCTATCCAGCTCTAGCTACCCAGCTCGAGCTATCCAGCTCTAGCTATCCAGCTCTAGCTATCCAGCTCTAGCTATTCAGCTCTAGCTACATAGCTCTATCTATCTCTAGCTATCCAGCTCTAGCAATCCAGCTCTAGCTATCCAGCTCTAGCTATTCAGCTCTAGCTACATAGCTCTAACTATCTATCTCTAGCTATCCAGCTCTAGCTATCCAGCTCTAGCTATTCAGCTCTAGCTACATAGCACTAACTATCTATCTCTAGCTATCCAGCTCTAGCTATCCAGCTCTAGCTATCCAGCTCTAGCTATCCAGCTCTAGCTACATAGCTCTAGCTATCCAGCTCTAGCTATTCAGCTCTAGCTACATAGCTCTAACTATCTTGCTCTAGCTATCCAGCTCTAGCTATTCAGGTCTAGCTACATAGCTCTAACTATCTAGCTCTAGCTATCCAGCTCTAGCTATTCAGCTCCAGCTACATAGCTCTAACTATCTAGCTCTAGCTATCCAGCTCTAGCTATCCAGCTCTAGCTATCCAGCTCTAGCTATTCAGCTCTAGCTACATAGCTCTAACTATCTATCTCTAGCTATCCAGCTCTAGCTATCCAGCTCTAGCTATTCAGCTCTAGCTACATAGCTCTAACTATCTATCTCTAGCTATCCAGCTCTAGCTACATAGCTCTAACTATCTATTTCTAGCTATCCAGCTCTAGCTATCCAGCTCTAGCTACCCAGCTCGAGCTATCCAGCTCTAGCTACATAGCTCTATCTATCTCTAGCTATCCAGCTCTAGCTATCCAGCTCTAGCTATTCAGCTCTAGCTACATAGCTCTAACTATCTATCTCTAGCTATCCAGCTCTAGCTATCCAGCTCTAGCTATTCAGCTCTAGCTACATAGCTCTAACTATCTATCTCTAGCTATGCAGCTCTAGCTATCCAGCTCTAGCTACATAGCTCTAACTATCTATCTCTAGCTATCTAGCTCTAGCTATCCAGCTCTAGCTATCCAGCTCTAGCTATCCAGCTCTAGCTATCCAGCTCTAGCTATTCAGCTCTAGCTACATAGCTCTATCTATCTCTAGCTATCCAGCTCTAGCTATGCAGCTCTAGCTATTCAGCTCTAGCTACATAGCTCTAACTATCTAGCTGTAGCTATTCAGCTCTAGCTACATAGCTCTAACTATCTAGCTCTAGCTATAATATCCAGCTCTAGCTACATATTGGACATTTCGTTCCGAGACTCCGATATTCATGCCCTAACCAACACTAATAGTGATACATTTTAGTTAAAAACCTTTTTCGACTAGTTAACTACGATTAACAGATCATGGAGGCCTCATTCATTGGTAAACAACGTTGCAGAACTGTGAACTACTTGGAACATTTCATATTGCGGTAAATAAAGTTCTGCGAAAGAATCCAGGGCTTCTAAATACGATTATTCGGCCGATTTTACTGTTGCTAATTGGTTTTGTTCTATTTCGCAGTTGCTTCTAGTTATAGCAGGGAGCATTAAAACAAAGGGTAAATGCTGGAATGAAAATAGATCCTGCACTTTTCTACCCTTTAGCCAGCTATTATATCTCTTTGATTACTTTGGTCTAAAATCATATAAAAAGCAGCCTATCATTTAATCATAGTATGGCAAGAGATGATGTGTCTTAAAAACATTTGATACTCATCATTGACCCTGTCCTACTTAAAACAATTACGACGACCTATCTACGGCGGTTTAATTTTTTGTGATGGCTGAAATAGACTCGATCACTTTTTATGCTTCAACTACTACGGACACGGTCATGGTCATTGGCTGTTCATAATAAAGTAGGTTTCCATTGAATAAGCAGAAGATAAGCACGCGAATAATGCAATACGTTTTTTTTTTCATTTCCAGTTGATGTCATCAAGCCCTCAACATTGACACAGCCTGCAGCCAACCTGACAACGGCTGATTCCAGCACCTCAGGAACTTCAAAAAACTCGAAAAATCTGTTATCATCTCTTATGTGTATTATAATCATTTGCTTGCTCACGATTGCTTGATAGAGCAAGTCATTAAAATTAAATAATGGGCTGTGATAATATGTAGTATGTTCATATTATACATATCTAATATAACGTGCGTGAATGAAAATGTGAATATGCTAATCGTGTACAGGCACAAACAAATTACCTTCCTAAATTGGAGAAAATTAGAAGGCCATACGAGACTACTAATAAAACCTAATAAGTGACGTTACGTAGGTTGTATGAGTCAAACATGAATCCGTAAATACCCACAGTATTTCGGCGATAGATGGCGTTAAAGAAGACTTCAACAATTCAGTTCAATTATGATTCGAAGTTCAAAATCAGTAAACGGTGTTCATGGAAAGTTGTCTATGAACTGAATATTTTTTTAAAGGAATGTCTATGTTAGGCGTTATTATTGCATCGATCGAGCAAAGTAAAAACCAAGTGAAAATTGCCGTTGTTGTGCCTAGACATTTTCAAAGTCGCCAAAATAACATATCATCTCCGTGAGAGAACATTTTAATATAAGTAGTTTTAATAATTTTATTAGGATAGGTACCCAAGATAGGTATATTTCTAAAGAAACCAAAGTGCTTAATGTATGAATGTTGAGCTGTAGTTAAAAATGCGAAGAATGTGGATATTTCTTATCTTAATATTGTCTTAGTTGGCAACAGACTGCTCTTGCTTTTAATATGTAGTTTATTTTTAAATGATTCGATGTTTACAAGGGCAAAATATTTAAGTATTTGTACATGCAAGTCACTTTTCTATTTTAGGTACAGTCAACTGGCGACCTTCTTGTGTATGTCACGCACTGCTGGGGCGAAGCCATCGAGAGACACGGCGAAGCACTTGCTGTATCGCTGTATATCTCGAAGGCTTTTGACAGGGTCTGGCACGCAAGTCTGCTCAGTAAGCTTCCTGCTTATTGCCATAAGCAGGATGCTTACTGAGCAGACTTGCGTCGCAGCTGGTTTTTGTAGATGGATATCAGACTTCCTTTGTGAACGGTCGATTCGATTAGTCATTGACGGCTGCTCCTCTGACATTATGGCTATTGATGCCGGAGTTCCTCAAGGGTCTGTTCTCACTGCAACTCTTTTCCTGCTGCACATCAATGACTTACTTCAGCCTGGTATTGTTGGGTACGCAGATGACAGTACTGTTTCAGAGAGATACTTGTCCAGCGCAAAAACCAGCGTGGATGAAGTTCGTTCCTTGAGAGAGGCTTGCGTCTCAAAGTTGGGTGATGACAATCTGATCTCCTTTAACGCCACCAAAACACAGGCGTGTCTTGTCGTGTAAAATTAGTCATTCGATCAAACTCCGGCTTTTCGGGGTGTGTCTGTTCCTCTGACTGATCGGCTCGAGCTCCTAGGCATAGAGTTGACATCCAGTCTCAACTTCGGCGCCTCCATTGAGTACAAAGCCCAAATATGGCCAAAAAACTGGGCATCCTAAATAGAATGAAGCGATACTTTACGCCTGGACAGATTTTAACTCTATACAAAGCGCAAGTCCGATCCTGCATGGAGTATTGCAGCCACCTTTGGGATGGCTCAGCTAAGTATCAGTTTGCCGCGCTTGACTCAGTGGAACGCAGAGCCAAGAGGCTCATTGGCGACGTTGAACTGGTGGATGCCGAGCTTCACAGCTTGGCTCATCGCCGCAAGGTTGCCTGCTTGTCGGTCTTCTACAGACTGTACTTCGGTGAGTGTGCTCAAGAACTCCACGACCTCATCCCACCGGCCCCCTTTTACCATCGGACATCTACACACACTGCAAGTTACCATCCTTACCTGATTGCCATTCCACCAAGCGCTTCCAAACATCCTTCACAATGCGCACAGCGAATGAGTGAAACTCACTCCCTGCGTCTGTGTTTCCGAACGCATTCGACCCGAATCTCTTCAAAGTTAACAGACTTCTTCTGGGTAAGCTCGCTCCATCGTCGACTCTGTCTCTGTCACCTGACTGTCTTGACCTAGACTTAGAGTCAAGAGCAAACCCAAAAGAAATAAAAAAAGAAAAAGACACCAGTTTTATGGATTTAAGATATCATTCTTATTTTAATTTAATTAATTGCGTGTCATCTAAAATAATCCAGTAGTCTCGTACATCACGAAACTGACTTTAAAAGTTAATATCAATGTCAAGAGCACATTAAGGCCCACCTGCACCTTGCGCCACAAATCACTTATGCATTTAAGATTTAAACTAATTTAAAACAGCATAACACTCTGTCATATTAGAACGACTGACAGAAATAGAGCCATGATTTCAAACCGCTGAGCGTTAACTGCACTGTGCACAGTATTTTAGTACAAGCGCGCCTAAGTGCTGTTTTAGTGAATCAGGTATCTTTAATCATTGCGCGTACGGCGTAAGGGACGGGTGTATCTATAGTTCTCGCAAAACTTAAGCCGCCCTGAAGTTGGCTACAATGGCCGCGCAGTAGTAAATCTCATACAAGAACAGCATCGTTTCTTGCCTTGCGCATCAGAAAGCCAACTTCAGGGCGGCCCAGAAGTTTGGCGATTACTATTTATGACTTACATGCATCTGTCCCTTACGCACTATCGATATAACCTTGCTCTAAAGAGATTATGACCATGATGGGGCTTGGGTTAGCCCTGTCAGATTAGGTGTGAGTTCGTGCGAGCGAGTTAAGAGGTACCTACGATAATATTCAGGAGAAATACTTAAATATTTTGCACTTACTAAAAAATAAAATAAAAATCTCTGTTAAATACCATTTTAAAAGTTATATAAATATCTTAATTACTTAGTTATAAACTTTATACGTACGTGCCTAGCTACTCAAGAATGAGGCTTTGGCAAAGAAGTTTCAGCTTCAGGATTTGCGTACAGGATAAAACGCTTGGAACTATGTAACAAAAAATTGAAGACGACACAATGATAGTTACGTACCATATCTATGTTCTCACGACCAAATATCGCCGATGATATTACATAATATCGTGTTCCATCGTCATAATCTGCCTAGCGTTTTCCTAACTGCGTCAGGGTCAGCTTCCAGACAGGGTTACCTGGGATTGGTTGGAGCGACTGTCCAATACCCGACGTATTCCACATTGGGCACCCGTTTTAACGGCGCCTGAGGTATTCCACATACGGCACCTATCGATATTTTTCGCAGATGCCATTAGTGGAATAATTTATTATTTAAAATTTTATTCCACATTTGGCACCAACGGATCAGAAGGTACTAGTGTATTTTAGTTGGTGTGTGTTTAGATTTTTAGGACCTCCAAATCAAAAATTCGGTTACAATCAGTGGAGAGTTTAATAACATGATAAAAATATAACTTCTTCTTTTGATTTTTTATTTAGATGTTGAACATTATAAGCAATAAAACCCAAACTACCAGGAGGCCAGAATCATGAAGAAGTCTTAGTATTTGCGGGGTTGGGATCATTACCGGTAAATACTAACTTAAGTACCAGGAGATTATAATCATGAGGCAGTATTCCCGAGGCTGGAATCATGAGATATAAAAAGAGTACCGGGAGATTTTAGATACTGACCTCCTGGTACTCCATTTGTCTCTACCGCTTATGATTCTAGGCCCGCAAATACTTCTTCATGATACTGGCCGCTTGGTAGTTAAGGTAAAAAATTGTTCAAGATCTAATTTAAAAAAACTAAAGAGGAATTTATATTTTTCTTTCAACTACTTAGTAATGTTATCATTATTCACTACAAAACCGATCACACAAACGACGTATTTTTTGCTTAGAACCAAAACAGTGCAGAAATGTTATAACTATGAAATCTCTTTGTTGCACAGTTTTTCATTAGTGCACTGTTTTTTATTTTTATATAAATTTACCACAGAGATTGAATGACTTCCATTAAGCTTAATAAAAAGGTATGAAAAAAAAAACGACTTGGTGAAAAAAAAACTAATGACGCGCATTTTTTACCACTGTAAAACTTTGATACTTCTTATTTAGCAAGTAAAGTTTTAAAAATGGAAATATACAGCGATAGCAATATGAATTCAACTCCAGAAAGTATAAAAACAGCTGCAAATGAAATTGTTGATAACCTTTTGCCGCAATAGTCTTGGGATAACTTTGTTTTCATTAACCTGAGTTTTTATTTTGATGAGGTATATTTTATCACGGTAGGTAGATTGGTAGTTAAAAGATAAGTTGATTACGCACCTCGCTAAAGTGAGAAATTAATGCACTCGTGTTAATTCAGTGCCCTCGCATTCGCTCCGGCACCAATATAACACTCGTCCATTAATAACTTACTTTGCACTCGATCATGTTATTAAACTCTCTACTGATTTTAATCGAATTTATGATCGTCCTAAAAACAATAAACGCCCCAAACACCAGTACCTACTGATTTATAGGTGCCAATTTTAAATAATAAATTATTCCAATGATGGCACCTGCGAAAAATATCCATGGGTGCCGTATATGGAATACCTCAGGTGCCATTCACTTAGGTGCCGTTAAAGCGGGTGCCCAATGTGGAATACGTCCTGTGCCCACTTAATCTCCATAACCCAGTAACTGGGTGACACGATAACCCTTGGTGAAACAAATTGAGTCCTATCACCATCCCATGTATAAAATCAAGCCTAGATATTGCCAATGCAATCAAGTGGGATCAATTTTAATTGTAAAGGATTGTAGTTTTATGTGAATAAAGTTTGCTAGATTTATCAAGAGCTGATCAGCTTTTTACTTAGAAATTCATAGGTAGGTACTCAATTCTATAGGTACCTAACCTACATTTATTTTCTAAGCCTTTTTTTTGTTGATAGGTTGCTACTAATTTCTCTGAATCCCTCCCTACTCATTTTCTTAGCAAACCATAGGTTCCTGTATTATGAAATGGCTAGAAACTGAGTTTATTTGTTTTGCGATACAATATCTACAAAACTAACAAGCATTGTAAAAGAAACACGATGTATATAACTAATGTGTCCCTCTTAAATCAATTTAGTTCTTCCAATACTTATAAAAAATCCTTTCATTTATCTATCTAATACTAAGAAAGCTTATGAACTTTAAATGTAAATAGATACCTAGATAAGTATACCTCCTTAGAAAAATAATAACTTAATAAGTACCTAAGTTACCTTTAGGTAAAATACGTGTAAATATAATACCCACTACATATCAATAAATAGTTCGGTACTAGTACCTAAGTACTTAGTATCTAATAGGTAAGCAGGTATACAGATATAATCCTAGTTCAAGAGACATTTTTACACATGACCAGCAAAGTGTTCGTCATGAATAAGTTACAAAATTATTTTACTTCTGTACTTGAGTAATTTTATAACCAAGCATGCAGTCTACCTATTGGAAATCAGCCAAGGCAAAACCTGATCTCAATTGAGATAAAACTTTTAAAACGATTCCACGCAACTTAATTGTACCTAATGAACCAAACTAAACGAGTTAGGTACAGAAGTTAAGGTTAAACTAGTCGACGGCACGAACTATTTTGTGCGCGAGGTTAAAATGCATGCTATCTCATCCCACAACACGTGCGAAATATATAGATGCTGTGATGAACAGTAAGAAGCTAGTTCGCGTACGAATTAGCACTTCTGCAATCTTTTATCGAAATGGATGTTGATTTAGGACGGAAACAGACCTTTGGGAGTCTAGATTTCATGAAAAAACTACTGAATGTATCTGATCAAAATAAAATTATTTGGATTGTTGAATTACTAATCTATCCCTGTATGGAGGCCGTTTTTTATTTTCCTTCTTCTTATGGTATTTATTTGCGCCCAAAGATACGTTAAAATTAGTGTTGAAATATGGAACTTTCGACGCTCATAACTTTCAAATATTTTATTTTTTTATTTTTTCGGTTCCATACAGGGCTAGATAATGATGACAAATTGATATCTTTTTTTATTTTGAAAGTACATCGTCAAACAGTGGAGTAATCTCTAGACTACGTTTGTATGGAAGAATTTTTGACTTGTGTACCCTTAATAACCAGTTTGGCTTAGCTACATACAAATTGTTTAACAAAGGAACCTAATCACCAACCTTCAAGGCATGCAGCTAGTATCTACTATCTTCAATGCATTGCACTAATTTGTTAGTACAACAATGAAGCCTCCTTGACTACATAGGTACCTAGTATTTGCTTCTTATTCTTCTCATTTCTTTCATTCTGCACCCGTGATGTGCAGGAATTCTTAAGATTAGTAAAAGATTATACTGCCTCTACTTATTCCTAGTTAGATAGACCTATAAATAATTTTACTTTTGATTGAATCATGTAAATAGTTCGTTACTTATATTAATATAATTTCATGAACTGTAAATATCTACTTGTTTTTACATTTGCAACATTATACCTAGAATTATTAAATGAATTCCGAAAAAAATAAATTGGTTAAGTAGGAACTAATTCGTACCAAATGAAAATAAAAGTAAATTAGATAAGTATACTAACTGAACATAGAAACGAATTAACCTGACCTAAGTACATCGTGCTATCAGATCCAGGAATGTTTGTTTTCTTCACTTGATAGCCGTTATCAGTATAGTAACTTTGTAAGTGTGTCAATTAACACTATGGGTCTGACGGTACTGAGGCAATCAAATTGAACGATTGTCATCAACTAAATAAATAAGTATGAACCAAATCTTACCTAGTAAAATACAAACCAAAAACGAGACCTAATAAAACGAAACATATCAATAAGGTACCCACCTGTCTTTCCTATTTTAATAATTATGTAGGTAGTTACGAAAAATGATAAGATTGCAGTAGATTTAAGCGTACCTATTTACACAAATCTTAAATCTTCTTTAGGAATCTACAATTAAAAATGTGCTGTATATATTTAATAACAAAAATGTCATGAATTGTAGTAAAACAAATTAAGCTGTCCAACGATTGAATTTTAAAATAACGTTATTTCTTAATAGATCGATTGTCTGAAACACCAAATTTTGTAATTGACATCAAAATGTCGACATTATGTGGATTAGCTAAATAAAATATGGTATTTGTTAAGTTTTTCGAAGTTTATCCATTCTTACTTTAGAGGCTGTAAAGACAAGTGTAGGATCCCATATCCTTATATTTCGGATAGTCAGTAAAGCTACAACTACCTCTTAGGAGGTTACTATGAATTGGTTACTTGAAACGGGTTCCAACAAAGAAGATTGAAGACTGCATATTATTGGGTAATCAATTTCAAATCAATCAATTCTTGCTGTGGGAATCCAAACACTTGTGAAATGTAGGCAGCCTGTAATCTGTGTCTGTTATCAAAGTGACAGCTGCAAGATCACTACGCTCGTTTTGAAATTAAGCGGTTAATGTTTTTTTTTTGCCGAATACCTTCTTATGCATTAACTTTTTTAGTTAATATCTATTAATTATGTAATCGTAGAGGTCAAATACAATGATACGGTCAATTTTTTTGCTGCCTAATCTTTAACTTTTAACTTAGTAGTAAGTTACTTGTAACAATTATTCCATTTTTCACCAATCTCTCGCCGAGTTTAGTGGTTTTGCGATTGTCGCTTGGAAGTTTCATATTTATCTACAAGAAACTTTTTTGTTTCGTACCTACAACGTTTCTACATATGATATAAAATTGAATTTTATTGTTTGTTATGCATTCAAATTATTAAAAACATACCTACACATATTGAATAAATCTAAACAATAAAATACTTATGAAAATTAAACAGTATGTTATTTATTTATCAAACCACCGCCCCGACAATCTCCAATTACAATTATCATGCAATCTCAACCATAGTAAAGCATTACCTCATAAGGGAGGTAAAGTTGTAGGAACTCACAAGGAAGTAAAGTGATTTGAATTTGGAACGTCAAATTCGTGTAGAAACTCGTGCAAAAGTCTACGTAAAAATGCCCATACGTCATTGTATAGAGGTTGGTACGAAAATCGAACTGACCGAACCTTAGGCAGAACTCAAAAAAGAAGTGGTCACCCAAACCACGCCGCTTATGTACTTTGGCCCAAACACAAGTTTCTACACCATTGAGTACTGAAATAAAGTCCACCACAACTGCCATAAATGTACCGAACAAAAATGTTACTCTATCCTTCTTTAACGAGACTAGTATCCAACATCAATATTAACTTTTGATTTATATTAATTTGTAATTAATTAATAAAAACTTAATTTATGGAGCCCTGGCTTTTTATTGTCTCGCTGGTGTTCGCAGGTGTGAAAAGTAGAGTATGCTTCTCTGGGATAAAGCCTGTCTTGGTCTTGGGCAGCTTGAACCCCTCACTTCACTCAGGAGTTCAGGAGCCTACTGATTATACTTCATATAAGATAGCTTGATCTCTGCGACGTAATATATATCAGACTGACGTATACGTTATTGTTACGTTATTGGTAACCTGTCAAGCGCTATTGTTTGTATTGATACTGACAGCTGTCGCAGAGATCAAACTATATTTTATGAAGTATAGTGTGTTTTGAGCAAGACTGGCTTTTTCCAAAAGGCTGCCCTTCGATAAATGATGACAAGAAAACGAAAAACGGTACTTGTAATATACCTCTTTATTTCAATAACAACTAAATATACAAATAATTTAAGAATAGTTTAAACGCTGAAAATAGAACATCTAGAGGTAACACAAGAGTTACATGATTATTTATCGCCTTTTATTAGGAATACATGATAGATAGTCAAATACAAACCTACATTATTATCTCGACAAAAATCTCGATAGCCTACTCAAATGCAAAATAATTCATGCATGAAAACATTTTATGCATGGCATGTACATGTACCAAGTGACGATATTTGGGTGCATAATAAAAAACATGTCTATAGAATTTAGGTTTACCTTTTAATTACACATACAGTACTAAATTGATTAAACCTATGCGTGCCTTTATCATTACCGAAATCAAGGTGATCGCGTACCTACATATGCCGTAGATATATTATTCAAAATTGCATTTTCAGCATCAATATTTTAAACATTGCTGCCTGCGAGCACCATCCATAAAAAACAAATTATGTTCGTGGCTTAATGTAGCGCAAGCAGGTAAGTATCTAAATGAATATAAACTATTTTACCCAAGGCAACAAAAATAAAACAAAATAATGACTTAGATTATCTAAATAAATATAACGGAACATAATACTCTATGACCTAATAAAGCAATTCTTGCCAAAGGTGTTTGACCAAGGAAGGTCGCAAATAAACAATCGTAACGGACCTTAGACTAAGATATTCAATCCACCTCTGTATTGGAAAACAAAGATCTATTATAAGCTAACGAAAGGAAGTCATTGCTAATGTAGGCGTATTAAAAACATGGGGTTACAACTATAAAATATTTTATTTTACAAAGCACTGAGACATCTTGCTACAATACTAGACATTTAGAGTTCCGGAAACGAATTACAAATATACATGGAAATTTAAAACCTTTGTGGTTTCTAAACCACAAGGAGATCATATCTGTTCTGTATAAAAAATAATCATGCGGCGTGTCTGTCTAAATGGCCTTCATTTGAAGTTATAATCTATTGTTCGCCACTCAACTAACTCAAGTCCTTTGCAAACAAATTAATTTGGCAATAGTTTAACATCTGTACATCTTTAATGCACTAATCTATTTATCACATTTTGACATACCTAGATATATTAAATAAAAAATAGACACTTAGTAAATTGGCGGTAACATAATTTAATAATTATAAATAGGTGTTACGCAAACAATACAATTTATGCCGTCTTAAACTTAATTCGACTATGTTACAGTTTTAAATAGGAAAGCTTGCTAAAGCTCCGTGTCACCGACAGCATGGTAGCTGCTTAGTCAAAAACAGAAAGTGGTCAACTGATCATTTATGAGAAGTAGGTAAGTAGATACTCCGGTTAACATATTTATAACTTGCAAGATGAATCGTTTAACTATAGTTAAGTGTCAATCAAGCAGGGGAAGCCAGCCACCAGATGGTAAGTAGGTGGGTAGTCGCCAAGTTGTCCCAGATAAGTACACAACAAGTACAGACACTTACATAAAGCAAATCAGAGCAAAGTAGGATCTAGGTAATAATGTATTTAATACATATGCATAATAATATCCTAATTAATATAAGTAAGTAAATTGACAAATTAAACATGTTCCAATTAATGGTGCTACAGACACGTTTGATGGAAGTAAATTCTCTTTCCGATCCACGTGACTTCTAAATGGAACTAAGACATTTTCAAATTCCATAATAGTCACAAAAGATTGATATTGAATTACTTAAATCATTATTGAATTACCCTAATATATGTTTTATATCAAGAACAATCTCTAATACTTCAAAATATACAAAGGACATCGAAAGAAGCACAAATGTGTCGTAGACAGAGGTAGAGCTCAGATCAAATAAAAAGTCAAGATGGAACGTTCCAAACAACAAAGTGAAGCCGGTTCAAACTATGCATTGCTGTTTAAATACACAATTACACGCGCACACGTACAACGAAACTATCCCTTAGCTTGTCAGTTGAGCTTTATTTGATCTGGGAGCTCGAATGACAAGCTAAGGCGTAGTTTCGTTGTACGTGAGTGAGTGTAATTGTGTATTTGTACGGCAAGGCATAGTTTGAACCGGCGTCACTTTGTTGTTTGCAAGGTTCCATCTTGACTTTTTATTTGATCTGAGAAGCAAGGTAGGAATGACGAAAAACGTCCTCTGCTAAATAACGCCTAGACCCCAGAAAACGTACTTCTAATCGATTGAGCTAAGTCTGCGAGTTTTTGATCGTGAGCAATTCCAATGAACAACTATTATTAGTGAATAAATTGGTTAAGAGCGCCATAGGAAGAAACCCTATTATATTCCGATAACTTTCCGAAGACCCAAATTTCTTTCTCTATAATTAAATATATCTTTTATGTAATTTTTGTAAGAATTTCCTTTATTTGTGATTTTTATACTTTGCTGTCCAACTGTTGAACAATTTGATTTGAAACTACTTTCGTAGCTACGGAAGCATTAGGTATAAGGAAGCGGTCCATGTCTTTTATCAAGAGATTGTCACCATCTGGTACACCATACTTGAAAGTTATTAATTCAGGGTGCCTCTTCTTGGCAGTTATTTTAACAATAGTCGACAAAGGTCTTCTCGACATAACCTTCGCGGCGCCTCTTTTGTTTGGAATGTCGCGTAAAACAATCAAGTGAGTTTCAGACACTACTAAGTAGGAGTCGTGCATATATCCATTAAGCAGAACTTCTTGACAAGGAAAACTGTCCACCACATTGTGTTCCTTGAGATAGGATTGCAACTCTACAATTTCTTCTAATGAATCAGAATCCGTATAGTCTCGTCTGAGACTGTCAGACCTTGAATCATCGTCTTCGTCATTAATGCTAAACACTGGTGGAACATTCCTGTACCTTTGCTCCTTTTTATCTCCAGCAGATACATGCCATTCCCCATTATTGTATGTAGAATTTGGATTGACAATATATTCAATTAACTTACCTCTAACCTCTTGGCTTTTTGCTTTCATTGCTGAAGACAACTTGCTAAATAACTGTTTGGCTGGAATATTGTCCCTTACTGCAGATTGGTGTATTTCTGCACCGTCATTATTGTTATTAGGGGCACATACTAAACAAGTGGATGGATTGTGTTCCTCCAAGCAGTCAGTCATATGAGGACCAAAGTAGTCGTGAATTGCAACAAATCCTCCTTCTAACATAGACACATGCTTAGTATTTCTTTTTAAGAAGGATGCAACTACCATGTGGGCATAACTATCTTCTTCAGTTCTACCAGATCCTACAAAACAAAGGTGTTCTCCAGCAGCAAGAGAACCAGCAGCCAGTGCTTGTCGTTGAGCATTCAGTAATCCTTGAACTGCTGTGTTGAATGCTGACGGTTCTTGTAACATCAAGTTACAATCAAGGTGAAATGCTGTTGATAAGTGGCCAGCATTATACTGCTCAGATGGTCGGCAGTCCACCAAAAAGAACTTGACATTGTCACTGTTGCCAGAATCTAAAGTTGCACTTTCAATTAATTCATGTACAGCTACTGGAAGACATAGGGCTTGAGAATAGAGTTTAGAATTAATTTCCACTCCACTTTCAGAAAACAGTACTTCTAAAACATCTTCACGGAATGATTGGGGCGTTTTTAACGAATAATAATGAGCAAGGGAACAGAAGTCAGAAACATCATTGGCTTGTAGATCTGAAGGCATCTGAATTAAAGTTTGAATTATAGCATCCTTGTCTTCGTTTTTCATTTGCAATAACTGCTCTCTGGCATTAATAATCATTATCAAGCAAAGGAAAAATATAAAAAAGGGATCAGACCTCTGAAAATATAAATCCCACATAAAAAGGACTACCTCTAAACTGCATGTACCAGCAAAAAGAGACCTCAACCATGATAAGCAATATTGCTCGGGAGTTATCCGTTTTGTGTCTAAAAAGGAACAGAGCTCTGGATCATGATATTGAAGAATTAATCGTAATATATGAAATGGAACACCATTCTTGACACAGCCTTGAGGAATGTACAGCTGCAAAACTCTTTCAAATAAATTGTATGTATCAGATCTGGGCAACTTCAAACTCAAAAGTGGCAACAAAATTTCAATCCAGCCATTATTTGCACTGTAATTGATGGATTTAGACTTACAGTAAAAAGTTATTATGGATTCAATATCAGAGATCACTGATAGTTTATCATCATCATCATTTCCCAGTCTTTTGACAAACTTCTTGACATCATCCCGGAGTTCGTTTTGATTTGTTAGATCAAATATTTCATCAAAAGAAAGCAGTTGGTTGCCTGCTTCTTGGCAACTTAGACAAAGAAGCCAGACATCTGGACGTAAACTTTCTGGAATCTTCTTGCCTTTGGTGAGAACATTGATTTCTTGTGCTGAACAGCCATCAAGAAGAGCAGACTCCAATTCAATCAACCTGAAATAGATGTCACAATATTATATTTATCTATAATATGTTAGCATTCCTATTTGATATTATTACTGTTGCACATTTTACATTCGATTACAGGTAACATGAAAATATTGAACATAGTTGAATTAATGAAAATATTTATAGAACAGCTTTGTACAATAAAATGCACAAATGTACATTCCCAATATCAGATTCCTATAAGTTCTACTAATAATACTTATAGTTGGTTGGTACCGATAAATGGCATGATAAATGGTGCCCAATATTTACCATGTACTGTCGTCTTCGTCACTAGCCATCGCATTAAATTTTCGTGAAAACTGAAAATTCTTGATAACACTATTCGCTACTTTCACTGCATCGACTGTCTATATTTTCACAATCAATCACAGCACTTATGTACGAATAACACAAATGTATATTAATACACACGAAACAACACATTTAATTGTAGAAAAATGCGTTTTGTACATCAGATCGCTCCAAATAATGTAATCAATGTAATTTTGACATTTGTAGTTCCACTTCCACAACACAACACCAACACTATTGTAATTGTAAGTAATGGAGAGGAATGACAAAACTAATTTGAACTCTAAATACTGGGGCTAATGACTATTTTTGCGTTATCTTAAAATACGAACACCACCATTTTCTGCAAATCTGCCATTTTTAAAATTTGACATGTCTCTGAATTTGACGTTGAGCCAAGATCCTGGTCTATGATATTTTTTGTGGTACAGATTGACCAGTATAATAGAACAGCCCACACCACGCGAACATGAATTTGAAATACTCGGGCAGGGATAACTAATTGTCAAGAATGATTGATTAAATAATAATTATGCTACCTTTAAAGGTGCATAGCAATCGATTTTCCCCATTGTGATTGCCAGTGTAGAAACTCAGTCTAGAAATAGAAACTACTTAGAGAATCTACAACGAA
This sequence comes from Orthosia cruda, assembly GCA_964057195.1. Classification (NCBI taxonomy): domain Eukaryota; kingdom Metazoa; phylum Arthropoda; class Insecta; order Lepidoptera; family Noctuidae; genus Orthosia; species Orthosia cruda. Next base: position 25,797,408 of record OZ059845.1, read on the forward strand.
AGACTCACGATTCACCCACCAATCAATCAATCACTCATGCTCAATTGTACGTACGAAAACAATCACAACGTGTGAGAGTTTGTGAAATTGCGACAAGAATTTGTGGTATATAATATTAAATAATAGAAAATGTGTTTAAAGGTGGATTGCAACAGCGTGATGTGCTATACATACGGTAGACAAATTCATTAAATAATAATATTGCTACTTTTGTTGCATAACATTAAATTTTCCCCATTGTGATGTGATTGCCAGTATAGAAACTCATTCTGTAGAAATAGAAACTCATTAGAAACTACTTATAAGATCTACATTGAACGACGCGCACCCAGTTCTTAAAGCCGACGATGTTAACAACAACAGACCCATGGTATAATAAGATGTACCATGTACAGACCTATCTCGGTTCTCTCTGCCATGTCAAAGATCTTGGAACGAATTTTAAACAAGAGTCTTGTCAGTTTCCCCGATGTTAATAATATTTTAGCCCCCAACCAATTTGGTTTCCAGAAGGTTATGAGTACTGAAGATGCGACGTTTCGACGATCTACATTGACTCGAGTTGAACGAATCACGTATCGATTAATCCACTAATGATCACTCACTCACGCTCAAGTATGAAAACAATCATAACGTGTGAGAGTTTGCGAAATTGCGACTAAGGATTTGTGGTATAAAAATTAAATAAAAGAAAATGTGTTGAAAGGTGGATTACAACAGCGTGCTGTGCTATAAATAAAACGGTAGACGATAAGGCATGGCACGCACTGCGATTTTTATACGCGCGAATTTTTTTCCGCGCATTCTTTGTCCTATGGAAATGTATGAAGCTGCACGCACTGCGGAAAAAAAATCGCGCCCGAATAGTACTAAAACATTCGCGCGGAAAAAAATTCGCGCGAATGAAAATCGCTGTGCGTGCTATGCCTAAGACGATACAAACGATTGTTCGTTTTTGAACGCAAAAAATTATGTCAAAAAACCTTTGACAGTGACATTCGGTTTATATGACATTTTTATTTATTTGTGTTTGTGATTTTATTTTGTGATGTCGATTTGTGCTTTGTGCCGGACTCGACTTGTACCACACTCGGACTGGATCGAGTTTTAAATGGGTGTATAATGCGATTAACAATTTTGAAGTAGACGTTATTATTGAAAGGGCTTGAAAATAAGCCATAAAGTTCAACATTAAATCCGTAGATTTTCGAGTGGAAAATGACACAATGTTCCAATTTGTTTCCTAATAAAGAGGCTTTTATTGTTTTTGCCCTGTACATAATACTCTTCGTATTTCAAGGTAAGTTTTAAGAAGTTTATTAATTCTCTAATAATAATATCATAGCAATAAATTACAATTTAATCATGTATTACCAACTAACTTTGAACTATAGGCTCCCAGATAAATATTGGAAAGGATGTAGATAATAGTGAGTAACCATTTATCTGAACAAGAACCCATACCGAGGTGAACTCAGCAGAGATAACTATGTATATTTATAACTTTTTTATTCCATTCATGTCATTATATGAGACAATTTTTTTATGATTGGTTTAAGTCATAATTTCACTTGCGGAAGTTTTAGGATTGCCTGAGTACTTTTGTACAAACGAAACGTTGGTTACACTTGGTAGCGTGAAACGGTGTTTTCCTTATAATTTTAATACTTAAGAGAAACTGTAATATTAGGGAGTACCTATATTTAAAAAATGCTTGATTAAAAAGCAGCAGGAAAATTAACTGAAACATGAACAATGTAATCTATACCAATATTATAAAGAGGAAAGATTTGTTTGTTTGTTTGTTTGTACCGAATAGGCTCCAAAACTACTGGACCGATTCCAAAAATTCTTACACCGTTGGGAAGCTACTCTATCCCCGGGTGACATAGGCCACTTTTTATCCCTGTATTCCCACGGGAACGGGAACTATGCGGGTGAAACCGCGAGGCGTCCTCTAGTCTACTATATAATCCTTGTTTAGGTATATTTTTAGTTGGTACAGATAAGAAAACGCAAAGCGGTCTATAATTTAATTTAATTACAAAATGCATAAGAACTTAAAAGGCAATTAACCTCCATTTGTATTGCATTTGAGTAATATTCACGTAAACTATAAACCTTTATAATTCAAATATTTTTGAACACCCTGCAGTAAATAGTTTGCTACATTCTTTTGTATTACAATAATCTTAACCAGGTCTTGCCGACAAACTGTTCTTGACATAAATGAAGTATCAATCACACAGAGATTTATTTATTTTATTGGTTTATCTTTAATCCATCAATGGAGCACTCGAAACTCGCTATAAGTCCAGGTTTCCTCTCAATGTTTTCCTAATACTTTTTTTTATGTATATAGCTCCATCGATGAACATTCGATGATTTTGCCAATGTCAAGGTAGATGGAAATAGTCGGTTTAAAATTATGAATACTGTCATATAACTATTGATCAGTGTTTGTAGCGATGACCTCCATTGTTCACCATGCTAAAAAAGGGACAAAACAATTTTGGTTAAAACATATAGAACAGCACAATACAAATGTTAAAACTTCAAGTATATAATACATAAATAGAAATACTAGCTACAGTTGGATTTTGTTAATATTAATAAATTTATAATTAATTTTTACTGCAGGGGTATGGACTAAAGTTAATAGCAACGGGATGTTAATTGGGCGGGGAATGTTATCAGGGAGAAAGTCGTAAAGGGGAATAGTTAAACGAGGACAGGAAAAAAATAAGTGCTCCAGAGTACCTTCCGCTAGACCGCATTCACACAAAGCCTCCTAAGGTTCCCTAAGAGAGGTTTCCTAAGGTTTTCCTTCACCATTGTCAGCGATGTCCAAGATAGACTGAGAAAGTACAGATATAATAAGAGATAATCTTCTCTATCTATAATCGTCTCTTCTACTATGAACACATGAACATGGATTATTTATTTATTAAAACTTCATGTAACATAAAAGTACATAGACGGACTAATGCCTTAGGCATTCTCTATCAGTCAACCAAGGGCGGTGAAAAGGTAGCATGGCAGGTGCATAAACATAGAAATATTAATATTATAAACACAAGTATATAGTTAAAATAAACATACTTAAATATGTCCTATAATAAATACTATACATAAAATAATGTATATACTATGTAGGGAATAAATATACTTTATAGTTTTTAAACAAATATACAAGAAAAAAATAAGCTCTATGAAAAACAAAAAACACTCAAAATAAAATATTATTTTTGTTGAATAAATTATTATGTCTCAATGGTAATACAATCATTATGCTTTGCATACAATAGGTGGCCTTACATAAGACTCAAAGCAATATCTCACAACAATCAAGTATTATAACAGTATGTTTTGGATTTACCTACTGCAACAATGAACGTATGTACAATTTCTTCTCACATAATGCTACACTGTGCCCATGTTATGTAGTTGCAGAATGGCCATCAATTGTACAAGTCAATCTGAATCTTGAGTCAGAATAGAACATCACTTAGCAGAAGCCATGATCCAACCAAAGTTGCTGGAACATTATCCATCTAATATTCTACAAAATATAATCATTAAAAATATAAGATCATGCCTGTATTCCCTATATGGTAGGGCAGAGGTAATAATAAACAAGTAGCAATTATAGCTTAAGAATGAAATACTTAATATAACGGGGGTACTGTACTTGTACTGAGAATGCAAGTTGTGGCATTAAACGTTAGTACTTCGAGCAAGACACTCCTTGCTTTGGTCTCCTAAACAGCAAACAGTACAGCACTTTTAGTACACCCACACTTCGCCAGTTATGTTTAACTACCATGTAACGACCACAAGTACTGGCCCTGGGCTGCTTCTAAGAAGTTCCAGATGGAAAAGTCCAATAACACTTAGCCTGACCAGTGGTGTCTCATCCCATACAAAAAAACCGTGCCGACGTACTGTACAGAATATACTGATTATTTTTTGTACAACAATCGTGTTCCATTCCGTTCCACGGATATAGATGGTGATTTGTCTATCGCCGTGGAACGGAACCGAACGCGATCGATTGATGAAAAACGCTAGTTACGTCGACACGGTTTCTTTGTATGGGATGAGGGATCTGTATGATAGTATTATATTATCTGTGGCCTGACTCAGGAATCAAACGCAGGAATAGTGCTCGCAACCACTAGATCAACGAGGCAGTTAACAGAGCACTACTGTAGCAAAAACCATGATCCGTCGCAAGAACATTATGCATTTAATAATATTCTACAAAATCTTTTTCAAATTTAAGTATAAGTAGGTAGTTTATTCTTGATATAAAAGCCACTTTACACTAATTTTCATTAATCTTTTTTTTTTATGTTGGCCCACTGTAGGAATTTCTCCTGTATCAGGGTGTGTTTACAAACATATAAATTAACATACACAAACACCCATAACTATTGAATTGATATATTATTAAAATAGTACAAGTCCAAAAAATCTATTAGTTACTGAAACTGTGCCGCGTAACTAGCGTTTTTCATCTGATTATACCGATTATTTTTTGTAAATCGATCGCGTTCGGTTCCGTTCCACGGCGATAGATAGATCACCATCTAATAATCAATCGATATAGATAGATAAATCAAATAATCAGTACAGTACATCAGGACAGTTTCTTTGTATGGGATGAGACACCACTGCTAATAGATAATTTGGACTTTTACTAATAATTAGTAGATGGAAAAATCCAATCCAAACCCAGAACCTCATGTTCCTACCGCAGCCCTGGCACAAGCTACTGAAGGAACATGGGTGGATTTTAGTCAGTAAAAGTCTGACACACCCGCCCGCTTCACCCAGAGCAGGACAAGTCATTGGATGATTTCCCATCCCAAAAAATATTAAGATAAACAGACGTCATGCTCTAAAGTATTGGTAGCGGCCATTACACCAACGAAGCAATCTTAAAGGGACTGAAGCTTTAGCTTATATTGTTTGAATGAATCTAAAAATCTGCTTATATTTCCAGGTGTGTTTGTTACTGCATCAAAATCAGAAAATGGCGGCTATGACTACAATACAACACTCGTGGTTTTCCTATCAGAACTACTTAAACTGTGTCTATCAGCATTATTGTACACATATAAGAGGGAGTAAGTACACATTTTGCAATATCTCTACTATTTTTATTTACTTATTATGATTTACTATCATATAGTGGGTACAATCAAGTGCAAATTATAGAAGTTACACATGAACTAGTAAAATCTTCCTTGCTGCTATAAATATAGACAATTATCACCATAGAGAATTTGACATGCGGTTGATTGTACCATCCAATTTACTTTGTGTATGAGAGTCGCTTTTCATCGCGATACTTCAGGTTTTATGTGACTAAGGCAGAGTTACCCAAGTTGTCAAGCACGCGTTATCTGCTGTAATTGGTTGAATACATTTTCAACAGCCAATGACAGCAGATAACGCGTGCTTGACAATTTGTCACATTCTGCGATAATTTAAAGGTGGGAAACTCGGGGTAACGGCCCATTTTACCAATTAAACCAGTCACGATTAGTTCAACTCTCAGATTAAATTACTGTTCTATACTCTGAGGGTAACTAAATTCAGTTTATGCAAATACGGCGTTCTGATTGGTAGTTTCTCAGCTCTCAACCAATCGGTCCTAAGGCCCGATTTCACCATTTAAGCCTGTGCTACACGGTTGCCGACAAAGACAAAAACCAAGGTCGCCTTGGCTGGAAGCGCGTGCGGCGATGCCGGCCTCACGGTTTGAAACAAGCTCCATCAAATCAAAGACAAACCTTAGAATGTTTAGAACGCTGCGCAGAGAGGACGTATTTACGCTCGTACCGTACGTTCATTACAACGACGTCTTGGCGCCTTGTATATCAAAATTTCAAAAATAATATACTGATAAACTTTAAAAACTTAATTCTGATCTTACTATATCTTCAAATCAAATCAAATAGCCTTTATTTCTGATACATAAATTACATTATAAAATCATAAATATATTATTATCATATTTTATATTAAGTAGGTATTACAGATTTTACATAATGTTTATTTAATGTCAGATATAGTAATAAAATGCATGAATTAGTTAGTTATTTTATGTAATTTAAACAAATAGTAATTGTATTTATTGAATGACAATTATGTTATCAAATTTCTGAATTAATTATATAGTGTACAAATCAATTGTCACAGTTAAAACAGAAAATTTAAATAAATTGCAATTATATAAAAATGTTAGTTATGTAATAAAATTCATGCATTAATAATTAACTCTACATTGATCAATTGTTACGATTTAAAAATTTTAATTATATTCTCAGTCATTGTTCTTCTATTTATTTCTCATTGCGACATCAGTAACATTTGTATCATCATCAACGTTTGTATCAGATTGCCCTTTGGCAAAGGCCTGCCCCAGACTTTGCCATACTTTTACTATATCTTACTATCTTCTTACTGATATTATAAATGCGAAAGGTTGGGTGGATGTGTGTATGTTTGTTGCTCAATCAAGCTAAAATTGCTGAGCGGATTAGGATGGAATTTGCCACAGTGACGCGTGCGTCTGCGCTCGCCGCCTGCAGAAGCGCGACCTCTTGGAGTATAACTGTTCTGTGAGCGCGACTGTCATACGCGTGGTTGTCAGCAAGCGGCTATACGGCTTCAAACAAGTCGCCAACCAACTGGTCGGCAACGCACGCCTTTCTTACAAGGGCGTTGGAAGCTTGGAAGGTCATGAAAAATTTGGTTTGAAACCACTGTCTACACGGTTGGAAAAGGCCGCTTCCGACCAAGGTGACCTTGGTTTTTGCCTTGGTCGGCAACCGTGTAGCACAGGCTTTAAACTAATCGCGATTAGTTTCATTGGTGAAATCAGCCCTAAATGTCAGTATCAAGAATTTTAAAACTTAAGTTTTAAGCCGACATATTTTATATTGGCAGAGAATTATTTATGATTTAATACCTATAAACAACACTATAAAAGTTCTGGCTAAAAGCAATAAAATGTCAAATGAATATGATTAACTTGATAAAAACCACATAAAAAATCAATCTATTTTTAACCGACTGCCGAAGGAGGTTAATGTGTTTATCAGTCTATGTATGTATGTTTGTTCCTATGTGGCGTTCTAGAGGGGTCTAGAACACCGACGCGTTGGCCGATTTTGATGATATTTACGTCAATCGATTCGTCTTAACCCTGCGAGTGTCACCGGCTACATTAAAATTGGAAATTAGCAGGGCACTAAATAAATCTTCTACATCTGGTTTTGGTTAGCCAGCTCGCGAACATGTATCCTCCGACGGCACAGCATGATTTTCTCCTTGTTATCGTCTTTTTAATTCGCTTTTTAATCAGTCGGATTGTTGTTTTTTTAATTAACTTCTTTTTAAATTAGTAATAGAATGGAAACCAAGTATTATTAATAGTTAGGATTTTAGGCACTAATTAATACATTACTAGCTTCTACAAGGCAGCGGCTTCGCCCGTTTGAAAGTCGGAAATTATACCAAGGATTATACTCCCAGGTTAAAAAATAACCTATGTCCTTCTCCAAGGTTCAATCTGTCTCTTAAGTCTTATCCAGAATTCAGCAAGATTTGTTCCACGGTGTAGGTAGCCGTAACAGACTGACAGACAGTTACTTTCATATTTATAATATAAGTACCTATGCATTTCTAGGTAATACGGGCTTGCTATCAGTTAATAAAATAATTTATAGGACACATGTGACAAACAGAATCAGATAATAAAATAATTTAAAGGACACATGTGTCAGACAGAATCAGTTAATTCAATAATTTAAAGGACACATGTGTCAGACAGAATCAGTTAATTCAATAATTTAAAGGACACATGTGTCAGACAGTATCAGTTTTTAAATAATTTAAAGGACGCATGTGTCAGACAGAATCAGTTAATTCAATAATTTAAAGGACACATGTGTCAGACAGTATCAGTTTTTAAATAATTGAAAGGACACATGTGTACGACAGTATCATTTAAAGGTCGCATGTGTCAAACAGACAGAGTTACTTTCGCATATAGGTACCATCGGTAGCCAAATTATTAGGCACAGTACCTTCCTACAAAGATTTTTGTGTATTCTAGTTTCACTGCATTTTTAATCAAATAATTGGTTGTAAGTCTCATGGGTATTTTATTTATTAGAGTATATTATTAACACCTTATAAACAACAAGTTACATAAGTAAATTAAAAAAAAATATATATTTTGATTTGTCAGAAAAGCATTTTTTTTTCCTTTAGGCTCGCGCTTGACCACTATCTCACCTGATGGTAAGCGATGATGTGGTCGAGGGTGAAACACGCTTGCCTAGAAATAACCTATTCACTCTTGACTTAAAGACCCCCAGATTGTAGCTGTCGGGAAACACAGACTCCGGCAGGGAATTCCACTCCTTTGCGGTACGCGTAATAAAAGTGTTTCCAAAACGTTTTGTGCGTATGGGTGGGATGCCCACCATGTATCGATGGCGCATCGCCGCCGTACGTCTGGTAGTCCGATGATGAAACGGGCTAGGTGGTATTAGATCGTGCAATTCCATTGACAGGCTGGCAACCCGGCGATGATCTTCAAGACTGGAGCTTTGACTTGACCAACGCCTCATCGCCGATGAGCTTCTTGGCCTGCTTTTTGATCGACTCTATTGCATCAAGCTGGTATTTGGCAGATCCGTCCCAGAGATGAGAACAATACTCCATGCATGATCGAACTTGCGCTTGATACAAATTGAGGAGCTGTTCCACCGTGAAGTACCTTCTCACCTTTGCAAGGATCCCCAGCTTTTTGGCCGCCAGCTGAGGCTTTACCTCAATGTATGGGCCAAAATTGAGAGTCGTTGTCAACGTAACGCCAAGAAGCGTAGGATAGCGGAGGATACAGATGGTGAACTATCTATCGCCGTGGAACGGAACCGAACGCGATTTACAAAAATTAATCGGTATAATCAGATGTAACTAGCGTTTACGTCGGCACGGTTTCTTTGAATGGCATCTGTATGCTAGTATTGTATTATTACCCGACTGCCGAAGGAGGGTAATGTGTTTTCAGTCTAAGTATGTATGTTAGCCGATTTTGATGATTCTTACATCAATCGATTCGTCTAACGTAACACTGCGAGTGTCACTGAATATTATATTCGGAGGATACATGTTCGCGAGCTGGCTGACCAAAACCAGATGTATCCTGCGACAGCATGAATTTCCTCTTATTTACGACTTTTGAGTTCGCTTTTTAAGCAGTCGGGTTTTTTGATTTTTTTAATGAACTTGTTTTATTTACAACTTTTAGTATTTTTTTTTTTAGAATTTGTTACATTTAAACATATAAGTGTCATATATTTTAGAAATCACTTCTTAAACCCTTTATTTTGATACCCTACACGATTTTTGCCGCAATTTTAATGTAGCCTGTGACACTCGCAGTGTTAAGACGAATCGATTGACGTAAGAATCATCAAAATCAGCCAACGCGTTTGGTCTCTAGAACGCCACATAGGAACAAACATACATAGTCTGATAAACACATTACCCTCCTTCGGCAGTCGGGTAATAATATAATACTAACATACAGATGCCCCATCCCATACAAAGAAACCGTGCCGATGTAACTAGCATTTTTCATCTGATTATACCGATTAATTTTTGTAAATCGCGTTCGGTTCCGTTCCACGGCGATAGATAGATCACCATCTATATCTGTGGAACGGAACGGAACCGAACGCGATCGATGTACAATAATCAGTATAGAACGTCGGCACGGTTTCTTTGTATGGGATGAGACACCACTAACTAAAGCGTCGCGAACCAAGACGTGTGATTGCAACAATGACTGAGTTCAGTCTGGCTTTACAGCAATAAGCAAGTGCGAGTTGAAGTTGTAGTTTTATTCAATTGTCAGATTGGTTATCTAACTTGAACAAAAAATGGTTTAAAGGATTTTTTGAGTAACTTATTTTTTTGACTTTTGACCGGTTTTATCATGCACATTGTGCGTCGGCACAGCGCCAGCGTGCAGTTTGCATATATATATTTTTACCAAATATTTAATTTTGCTTATTTTTGTGAATAACTAAAATCGTTTTTTGTTTTATTCGTTTTGTTTATCAATACCGAATACCGAGCATCCTCTTAAAATCTTTAAAGATATTTTTTTTTACCTTATATAAAAGCTTGTTCGTTTATTTCTTTACTGTTTAATTAAAGGGAACAAAAATTTTCTTATCATTTTTCAGTTACTATCGACAAAATCATAAACCCTACCATGTGATTTATATGTAAGTACAAAACACACCCGCATAAAGAGTAGTTCAATAATTCACCCCTAATGTCTCGAATATAATGAGACCCCTACCTGACCAAATTATATTGCATAGCACGTTATTTTCTAACTATTTTTTCTTCTATCAACTCAGCTTATCCCAGTATACTGCTGGACATAGCCCTTTTTCACCTTTTATCTCATATATTATACCGGTTCTCTATGCCTTGGCTGTCCATCTATCTAGCTAGCTAGGGGGGCCGTAACGCAGTCACGCTATGCTTGCCGGTACGCGGTCTTCATTATCATCTCCGTCGAAAGACGTCCACTTCTGAACACGGCCTCCCCGAAAACGCGCCACATCGAGTTGAGGACAACTCGATGTGGCGCTCGCACCCACCCAGTGGGAAGCCTTCCAATGCTGCGTCTTCCGGTACGCGGTCGCCATTCCAGAAATTATCGGACTTTATGAGTATTCATGTCTTCTCCTCCAATAACTCCAACAATGGTTCTTCGACAGACATGGCCGACGTGCTAACTCTGCAAGCTATCTCGATATCTTTTAATTAATTTATCTTACCCGGAAAATTTAATTCCGAATTCATTTAAGGAAAATACTTCATACGGGTACTGAAAATAAATTACATTAGGTATTTTTTAGCATATTTATAAAAACCTGCTATTTTATTTTCAAGCATGTGTCTGGGTCGTAGATCAATATTAAGTAGTTAGCAGACTAGAAAAACGCGTTATTTTGTTGACAAGAGTTATTACGTAGTTTTTATTAATTTATTCATACAACATCAGAGCCAATATATTTTTAGATGTAGTGGTAGACCTTGACTGATCCTGAGACATTTGCTCTCCGTACGATATTTTTTTTTTACGACGAAACCCAATCATTAGATAAGCACATTGTTTTACGTGCTTCCTCCGCACCAATGTGTGTAAATGGAGCAAAGGGTGAGATTCACAGAACTCCGTGAGATTTTACATTGCTAAGTTAGCGTTTCCAACAATATGAACATTTAATATAAAAAAAAACTGTTTTCCAAAAAAATACTACCGACTTCCAAATAACAAAACTACAAAGTGAAAAATAACTTTCTTTTTGTAAGTCGGTGTCTTTGGTAATATATATTTTTCTTTATGGACACCGACTTCCAAAAAGAAAGTTATTTTTAGTTTGTAGTTTTGTTATTTGGAAGTTGGTAGTGTTTTTTTTACCCGACTGCCGAAGGAGGGTAATGTGTTTTGTAAAAAGGGTTTTTTTTATTTTTCACTTTTTAGTTGTACCTACCTAATAGACAAGAGTTACGTAAGGTATCTAGAATGCCAGAATATCCCGAATATCATGAAACTGCACATAACCGGTGAAATGTAACGAGGTGAACTGTACACATCTGCGTACCCCTTTAGAGCGTACTGGCGTGATGTTATGTTATGAAATGGTATAAACAATAAACAGACATGCGATTGAAGCAATCCCGAGAAATTTGCCGTTATTTATTGAAGAATTCTGTTGTATATCTCCGAAGTTCTTCATCAAATCTTCACCAATATAAATGGGACCAATTTCGGAACATACACTTTCAAATAAAAAAAGGATTTTTAAAATCGGTCCTCAATTGACGGAGATATATATCGGTGAACATACAAAAAAATCACATAAAGTCGAACATAGAACCTCCTCCTTTTTGGTAAGTCGGTTAATAATAATGTTCACTTACTCCTTAAACGGTTATTTAGCAAAGTAAAGTCTGTCTTTGTTCTGTGAATCTCGTCTTAAGGCACTTGTCCTACCGCCGACGAGTAAGCGATTAGCTATGGACTATTTTCTCGCTGAAGAAACGTACAAAAGATACAAGATCACGTGTCAATAAAAGAGACATTATATATTAATAGTTGATCGCTGGCTGTTAACACTGCCGGCGAGTATTCTCTCACCAAAAGTTTGTCGCAGTGACAAGATCTATCCAAGTTATAATCGCTCAGCGATGCTCGCTTCAAGGTCAGAACACTCAGAACTCACGCCGAGAGACCAATCAGCACCGCGGTCATTTCTACCTACAGTGCGGCCGCCCCAAGCGAGTGGTGCGAATAATCGCACCACTTCGGTTCACTTCGCAATCACTCGCTTATAGCTGAGCTAAAAAACTATCGGACCTACATACTGACTACTCGCCAACTCGTTTTTAGTATCTACGAGTAGCTTTACTCGCTACTCGCTGATCGTCGGCGGTGCGACAAGTCCCTAACTCGCGTGGTAACAGTGTTTTAGAAACCAGTTGTCCATTATGTTATTAATGGGTTTGAGTATTAAAGTAATCTTTGGATATTGATTATATTTAATCTACACGAATAATATTTATGAAGCCTAATATATGAACAAGTCAAACGATTGTGAACTTTTATTGTATGAGAATAAAGTTCCAATCCCTATGAAGCGGTGTGTGAATCTCGTTCTGACTCCCTAAATAATAAATCTTTGGCAGTGGTGTCACATCCCATACTAAGAATCTGTCCTAACGTACTGTACTGATTATTTTCTGTACATCGATCGCGTGCGGTTCCGTTCCACGGATATAGACGGTGATCTATCTATCGCCGTGGAACGGAACCGAACGCGATCGATTTACAAAAAATAATCGGTATAATCAGATGAAAAACGCTAGTTACGTCGGCACGGTTTCTTTGTATGGGATGAGGCATCTGTATGCTATTATTATGTTATCTGTTTCTTTGGTTATTGGTTCTATCTGATCAACACTTCACAGGGTGGTGTCGGTAAATAATTGTCTATTTATACTTCGTTATAAATGTTACAATATCTTGTTTGTCTACTTTCAGAAATAAGCCGCATATATTCAGGGCCATTATCGCAAACTATAAGCTGCTGTTGATGTACTTCGTCCCATCGTTGCTGTACTGCTTCTACAACAACTTGGCGTTTATAAACCTGTCCCACTATGATCCCACGTCGTACTACATCTTGCTGCAGTTCCGAGTCGTGTTAACAGCTTTACTCTTCCAGGTAAAGCCAACATTTCTATATTGCCTGTACTTCTTCTTAAGGTTGTCCTAGTCGACAGCACGAACTATTTTGTGAGCGGGGTTAAAATGCATGCTATCTCATCCGACAACACGTGCGAAAGAGTTAGATGCTGTGATGAACAGTAGGAAGCTAGATCGCGTACGAATTAGCACTTTTGCAAATTTGTATCGAAATGGATGATGATTTAGGACGGAGCGCGCGAAATTTTATAAACAGACCTTTGGGAATATGGATATCATGAAGAAACGGCTAAATGTATCTGTTCAAAATAAAATTATTTGCATTGTTGGACTACTAATCTACCCCTGTATGGAGGCCGTTTTGCAATTTTCCTTCTTCTTATGGTATTTATTTCCCCCAAAAATGCGTTAAAATTTGTGTTAAAATATGGAACTTTCGACGTTCATAACTTTCAAATATATATTTTTTTACTTTTTTGTTTCCATACACGGCTAGATAATGATGAGACAATTTTATTTTGATTTTTGAACATACAGTGTAATCGCCAGACTACGTTTGTATGGAAGAATTATCGACTAGGGCAACCTTAAAGAGATATAATTATCTGCGAATCCATTTTCCCAACTATGTTAGGGTCGCCTACCAATCTGTATTACTTCCAGCCTGTAATTTTACTTTTGACATCTCAAAAACTTATCATTTAGTGATGACCTAATGTGTCACCGATTCGATTTCTTAAAACAATCGACTTTATTTACGAAGAAATTTTAATCAATTTATAGTAGTCACATCGGAGCTTTGATTTTAGGAACTGTAAGACTAAAACCCCATGGCCGCGCCATTGAAACGGTGAAAAACACGTTATCGCCAATATCTCGTTGAAAAAGCATCGCAGATGTCTGAAGAATCTTGTAAAAGCCAGATTTGAATTTATCAAAATCTGGAACTATAAGACTTAAATCTTGGCATCGTTTTTTTTAAATAACACCGTGGCCGCGCCGTCGAAACGCAAATTCCACGGACCGACCTCCGCAAGCCTTGCTTAACCACATTTTTTCTCTAATCTTAAATCTATTTTTAATCTATGTATTTTTTGTTTGCTTCCAGTTTTTATTCAAGCAGAAATTGGCCTTTATGCAATGGATATCACTAGGAGTTTTAACAATGGGATGTATGATCAAGAACTTTGATGCAGCGTCAATACAATCCAAAGGAGACACCGATCTCTGGTCACAATTATTCAATATTTATTTCTTATCTATTAATTTCCAGAACTTCTGTTCATGTCTTGCTGGTACCTACAACGAGTATTTGTTAAAAACGAAAGGTGCCAATGTCGACATATTCCTACAGAATGTGTTCATGTACCTGGATTCTGTTATCTGCAACTTCTTTATATTAATGTTTAAGGGTGAATTACGAACAATTTTCGACGATTTCAGTTCACTAGCTGACACTTTCGTTATACTTATAACCATAAACAGTGCTGTGGTAGGAATAGTAACTAGTTTCTTTTTGAAAAACTTGAACTCCATTTTAAAAACATATGCTAGTGCATTGGAATTGGTGATAACTGCTGTAGTTTGCTATTTACTATTTAATATTGTGATAACAGCATTTACTGTGTTATCAATAGGTCTAGTCAGTATTGCTGTTGCTATGTATTTTAAAAATCCTGTAAGTAATTTTAGCATGAATATGGCTGATGGAAAAGATAAAGAGCCGCTTTTAGAAGTTACATCGAAAAAGTAATTCGAATATTAGATTTTTAACTGTAACTAAAGACGAGATTCACAGGCAGACCCGTTCGGCTGGTATTAATATTATCTAGCCACGACTGCCACAACTATTAAATACTCAGAAAAATATACCTAATACTTTTACTCGGAAGAATAATTCAGTTACATACGAATATGAACCTTATTTTACAAGACATAACGTTCATTTTCGTATGTATGTAAAGCTTAATTTACTTAGGCAAGTAAAAGGGTGCGGTCTGTGATCTTGTCCTGTGTATAGTTCCTTATGAATTTAGATCTTTCGTAATTTTAATAAAGACCTAGGTAGTTAGATACGTTTTAAGCGTATTATGAGTAAAAAAAAATGGCAATGGAAACCAAATGTAGAATAGCTTTTTGTCGAAATCTCATCTGAATTAGGTGCACGTGTGCCCTATCCAATACCACGGTCACAGATAATATAATACTAGCATACAGATGCCTCATCCCATACAAAGAAACCGGTGCCACGTAACTAGCGTTTTTCATCTGATTATACCGATATTTTTTTGTAAATCGATCGCGTTCGGTTCCGGTTCACGGCGATAGATAGATCACCATCTAATAATCAATCGATATCGATAGATACATCAAATAATCAGTACAGTACGTCGGGACAGTTCCTTTGTATTGGATGAGACCCCACGCCACGGTATAAATATGGCCAAACAGTACGGAAACTACCATCGACAAGACCTCTAAGCAGTTTTCGCGATGTTGTCAGTAGTGCGGGCCGCTTTGGTGTCTCGTCGATGCGCATGTTTGTGTGAGTGTGTCGTTTCGAGCGTTTCCATACTGTTCGTTCATTTTTATACTGTGCCAATACCGACGTTGCTTAATAATTATATATTCAAATAGTATTACTTATTATATTATGTCATATTCTTCGATTTGATATGCTCATCAGCAGAGTTCATGTGGCCATAAAAATCTGTACAATCTAAAATTTATGCAATAAAATATTTAACTACGGACATCAACGAAATTCGTAACACTGTTACCACAGATAATATAATACTAGAATACAGATGCCTCATCCCATACAAAGAAACCGTGCCACGTAACTAGCGTTTTTCATCTGATTATACAGATTGTTTTTTGTACATCGATCGCGTTCGGTTCCGTTCCGCGGCGATAGATAGATCACCATCTATATCCGTGGAACAGAACCGAACGCGATCGATATACAAAAAATAATCAGTACAGTACGTCGGCACGGTTTCTTTGTATGGAATGAGACATCTGTATGCTAGTATTATATTATCTGTGCTGTTACTTTAATACTACTGTTAATATATTTTGATCTGACTGTACAATATTAGATGGTAAGTACTATTAATTTAGACCGCCCTGCCCATTCCATTGATAATATATAATGCCCATTTTGGAAGGAGGTGTATAAGTAAAGGAGAAGGCATACATATCACTCACTGCGTCTCAATTTAGGGATCGGCTCTCACTCAAATCTCGATCCAATCTCACTAATACGGCACTATTCAAAACCAGAGGGTGCCGGATTATTGGAATGTTCGGTTTACTGGATTATAGAAAAAAAAACATAATGAATACATATAATCATAATGAATAAAATATTCTCACTTCAAAAAAACAGGTAAATACGTGTGCACGTGATAAGTTTTAAGATTAGACTGCCAGACGCAGGAGCGCATAGGTGTAGTGGGGCGAGGGAGGCGTGGGCGGAGGGTGCCGGATTATTGGACATGTCGGTCTATTGAAGTGCCGGATTAGTGAGATTATACTGTACTTCATTGTACACCATAAGTTACATGTATAAAGGAAACTAAAAACACATAAACTGGCGGCCTTATCGCATTCGGCGATCTCTTTCCCTTTCATTTTGGTAACTTAACAACGTTCATTGCGTGTTGAAAGCTGTCGAGTTGTCGGATCCGTACCCTACTCTTTGAACTTACACATTTACGGTGCAGGTATGGACAGTAATTGCTGGACACAAAGTGTATAACAAGTTGTATGCACCAAATGTTCACACATAAGTTGAAACCGGCAGAAATTACACCGTTGAGTGTCTGAAGTTGGTTCTGTCAATTAATGCGCAAGAAGCAGTTTAACTGCATAGAGTAAGCGAGATAGGATGATGCGACAAACGTAAGCGAGTGAAAGAGACAGTTATACAATGATAACTTCACTTTCAATATTGACACAAAAATAGCGACTGCGCAGGCTCTTGCAGCCAATTCAGAGACACAAAGATCCGTTGGGAGTATTCTATTTGCATAACTGATTTGACAGCTCAAAGCACGCACGGTCCTTTTCATTTTGACAACTCAACAGTATTCATTGCGTTTTTTACACTGATAAGTAGACGGCTTTTTGAACATATGAAAGAAAGTAATTACCAATACTGTTATTTCAGTTTAAATATCATTTTGTTTATGCATTTTATGTACATAATTAATTACGGTTTATATTACTATGTATTAGCATGATAGCGTTCACGTGTAGTTATTAAAGAAAAAAAATACAGTATTTTAGGCGGCACTTTCGTTTGGTAAATACTATTTCGAATATGAACATAAATTAGAATCTCACTATGTTGATCATATGACTAGCTTGTCTAGGTACTTTTTTTTTCTCAAGGTCGAGTTCCAAACTCACGTTTTTCTTAAAACATCTCTAGGCCTATTGCGGTCACATAATCGTAAAGATTCATCTTGAAATTATGTTAAATCAGACGAATTTCGAATCAATTTGCTCATAGCAACAAACTCAAAACTATATCTGTACCTACGTCGCCCAAAATAGTTTCCATATTTAACGTCCATATCATAAAAAAACTGTTAAAAATATGGATGGAAGGCGAGTGTTCCGTCCTAGGCCTGGAACCGATTTTAAAATAACCTGTTATAATCGGTTTTATCGTTTATTTTGTTCGGAGTCTAAACGTTAAAACAGCGTTATTGAAAAAATAAAACGTAGCGTTGTTAAAACCCTAAATTAACCTTGTGTCTCCCTGCACGTTGATTACACAAATATTATTATTTGCGCAGGTTTGTACGACGTACGACCGTTTCCAATGTGTGTTTGATTACGCATAGCACGCACTGCGATTTTTATTCGCGCGAATTTTTAGTACTATTTGAACGCGATTTTTTTTCCGCAGTGCGTGCAGCTTCTTCTTACAACTCCATAGGCCACAGAACGCGCGGAAAAAAATTCGCGCGAATAAAAATCGCAGTGCGTGCTAAGCCTTTACGGCTGAATTATTTTTGTACTTCTTCAGCACGGTTGCGCATTGAAAGTAGGCAACAAAAACCGTTCATAACCGATTAATTCCACAAAATATATTTTCGACCTTTTGTTGCATAAAACCGTAAAAAGTTCCCTGTATAGGTACTTAGGTTCCTTGGACCCAATTTTTTTTTTTTTGATCTCGGTTTCCTATTAAAAGACCCTTTATACTCTCCCTTTATACTTTACTACTTATTATTTTAGTAACCTGCCTGTAATCTATCTACTTATTTTCATACGAAGCTTTTGTGTATTGTATGTGATAGGACCAGCATTGTTGTAATTTTACGTTTTGTAATTTAAAAACATTGTCATTATTCTGTGTTTAGTTTCACATTTATAATTGTACAAGTACCTAAATAACTTGGCAGAGGTACTATTTAAATTGTAACAATTTTTTCCTGCGAATAAACACTTTTTTTTCCAACTTGTCTCAAAATTTGCAGAGGCAACTTCTAAGTTTTTTGTCCGCATCCGCATGCTAGTTCTTACAATTGAACTGCGAAAATATTGCAACATAATAAAGGCAGTGGCGATGTCAAGACGGCACAGTGGCTGTGCGATTGGTTGCTTCGCTGCGTGTCGCGAGTTCGAATCGGCAAATATTTGTATGGCCTACACTGTTTGTGTATGCGAATTTAAATGTCTGTAAACGCACATACAACACAGAAGAAATTCCTAGTGTTAAGCAATGTTTTTTTTAAACAAATAAATGTGAAATGTAAACAGATCCAAAGAATATTTACTTAGTTTAACTCATCATTAGAATAAAACGATAGTATTAATTAGATTAAGATGATTGATGTACTCGTTGTTAAGTTTTTACTATGAATTGATTGTAAAAAAAGTTCGAATATATAATTTTGCGAATATCATTATTGTTTAATAATTCTCTTTTAATAATTCGGATTCTGTAATAGTGTCGTTAATCTAGTTGAAAGTTTAAGTAAAAATTTGTTACTTAATCTTTCGACAACCCTCGGTCGGACATTCAGTTGTGTTAGTCCCTTTTCACACGCTCCGGTTGCCGGTTAGCCGCTACCGGGTAACCGGCGGCAAATGTATAGGCATGTATAGTTATCGGCACGTAACTTGGCATGGTTTTGGCAAAGTGGGGGTAAGTTCGCGCATTGTGCGCCTACCACCATATAGAGCCAACGGGACGTGGACCCGACGCGATTGGTCAGTCGATCCTTGTGACAACTGACCAACCAATCGGGCGCTCGGAACGGTGCTAAACGTTCCCCGCGCCCCGCTTGGTAGCCAGAGACCTGAGAAACGACTTGTGCGCATCTAACGACTCTTGCCAAGTTACGTGCCGATGACTATACGCCAGTACGTGTGAAAGCTAACATACATGCCGATACACTTCGCCGCCGGTTACCCGGCATCGGCTACCCGGCAACCGGGGCGTGTGAAAAGGCACTTAGAGGGTAGATAAATACAAAAAAAATAATGCACAAATGTAGGTACTTTTATTTTTTGTATTTACCTACCACGCAGCCGCAGTGCGGTAGAACTTCCAGTTTTAATTTGATTATGATTCTAATAAGTCTTTAGAAGCTTGCATTTTCATGTAACAAAATAAGTACTTTCAGATTGACAAAATAAATGAAACAATTTTAATAGACCTTTTATTTACACACTAATGTTTACATAATTATACTTTAACAAAAAGCACATTAAATTTATACCTAACTAATAGTTACAATCACAACAATTCAATAATTTAAAAACAAATAGTACATTATCACATCTGGCTGCACTTAGAAATATGTAAGAATATTTATTTTTATTATTATTTGTCAAAAACTGTTGTCTACCACAACTAAATTACTGACTTGTTCTTATTTACACAAACAAACTTAATCAGAAGTATCTAGGTCCCTTACTTATTTCCCAATTGACCATAGCACTAGAGACACTGACTCCAAACAGTACAAATTAACAAATGGAAAATAATAATACTAAGAGCTTACATAATTTTGCTATGCAGCAATTGCAGCTATACTTCTATCTTATCTGCAAGCATTTTATTGCCAGAAATGTATCTGATAACTATGAAATACAGTGGTTAAAGAAAAAGTAATATTACTTTTTAATTATTCAGCTTATTGCTGATATTTTTGCAAAAGGACACTGACTACTGCAATATCGTTGTGGTTTGATAACTACAGGATATGTCAATGGATTATTGCACACACACTAAGATTGTAATATATCGTGCAAGATATCAAAATCAGGATATATTGTGAACAGATCATTTCTAAAACCATAACTAACATTAAAATTGTATAGTTTTACAATACGTGGGAGGTCCAATAGTTAACAGCATATTTTCTTAGTATTTATAAGGAAAATGTTCTGCAAAGTTTTGGACCTTATATATATCCGATTGTTATTGAGAAGAAAGAGTGTAACATCTCGCAAGATTTATTACAAACTTAAGGTATTTGCAATAACTCAGTGACAGATACATCAGATCACCAGATTATAATTATATGGGCTTGTAAAGCAG
The DNA here is from genome assembly GCA_964057195.1 of Orthosia cruda. NCBI lineage: Eukaryota > Metazoa > Arthropoda > Insecta > Lepidoptera > Noctuidae > Orthosia > Orthosia cruda. Next base: position 25,818,293 of record OZ059845.1, read on the forward strand.
CGTGGTTACATACTTCTTTCTGTACCGGTGGGTTGCTGATAATACCATAACACCATCTTTTATAGACAATGCATACAGATGATTCAACATGACATGATTTGGTTCTGGTAGCAACGTTGGTTCGCACTGAAAAAAATATAAGACAACTTAGTAGGTACCATAAAGGTGTATTACTTTGGCCCATGATGGGGACAAACATGGAAAAAGTTTACACTTCCGCACATATTGTTTAATTGGCTACTAACGTTGTCAAAAAATAAAAGGACCATTTTGACAGCTATAACAATACTTAATAATAATTAAACTTGATGCTTGCGAATGATACTCGTTGTTATAGTATTAGAATTATGAATTTGATTTTTCAATTTCTTACATAGAATGTTATTGCGTCATGTAAAATGAGAAACGTCAACGGACTTGTTAGATTGTGACGACTGTAATGATAAAGTTCTTAAAACAATCTGTAACTGGCTTCACGGTTGTCATTGTCAAGGTGTCACTAAAGAATTATTTTCAAGTTTGGGCCAAAGTTATCCCCCAGGGCAAAAGTAATACAACCTTACCCGGTATAGAAGTCAAATAAAAAGATTCAACAAAAATATTGCACAGTAAATAAACTAAACAGTAAGATACTTACAGATAATGGTGTATCTTTATTAAGAATGACTTGTAAGAGATGAGGCGGTAAAATTGGTGGCCCTGAAACTTTCTCCCATGGCTTTGACTGTGGTATTTCCTGAAAAGTAAAAAATACATTATATATTTTTTTTAAGTTTAACTATATTGTTTTGCTCTTACATATTTGTTTCAACCATACCTGAGAATACTCTGTTTGAGCACTGCTGTGAATGCCTTCACTATCTTTTGCAAGAGCTTGGAAAACTTCAAAATCTGACATTTTAACTGATACCAAGTTATTCTTACTGCCCATTCCATTATCCACTACCTTCTGTAACAATTTTTATATATGCCTGAAAATATCATTCTAACATTTGCTTTGATAGCTGTGTAGCACTGCATTTTCAAAAGGTTTATAAAGTCTTAGACAAACTATTACCCTCTTACTAATAAACGCGGAATAAAGTTATACCAGGCATAACCATGCATTTTCATAGGTTTATACTTGGTATAACTTTATTCAGTTTTCTTTTCTTATTCATAAATACAATCTTGAGTACAGTTTTACATTTATTTTTGTACCAATAAACCTGGAAGAGTTTCTGTTGGTATTAGTAAGAGGGCTAGTGTAAAAGAATATAGGTATTCACAATACAGTGGATTCATTAATTTTAACAAAATGAAGAATAAATAAAACATACCACAGTGGGGTCATGTCGCCATTCACCATCAACAAAATACTTATACTGATGTTCACCTTCAGGTAAATCAATTATTGTTACAAAGTCTCCATGAGACTTCACCATAGGAATTGTTTTCCAGTCAGTAAAAGTTCCACTAATATACACCTAAAATTAAAAGATGGGTCATATACTGTAGGTATTTAATAATGAAGGATAAAGTATTATTGACGTATAACTCACTTGTTTGCCTCCTCCTTCCCATTTAAAAACAGTTGGCAAAACTTTAACATCGTCTATAATCTTACTACCTTCAGTCAGAGTGTTGGACCTCTCTCGAGGTCCACTATATTCTACATCGCTTTCAGGAACAGCTTTGGTATAATACGGTGCACCATCTTCAATGTTATTTTCTTCATCTCGACCAATTCGATCATCGTCAACCTTTTTATCAAATGTAAACGCTTCTCCTTCTTTGGCTGGCGAGGACGGCCCTACATCAGGAGCCTTCGTCACAGCGTCTCTGTGCCATTCTTTTTGTTGATTACTGCCTGCGTTTCCCATTGTTTCACCAATACTCCCCCAAAATATTTTTTGTTGCGAAAATCCTACAAAATCTTCTACGACTTGGTTGGTGACACTGACAGAACATTGACAGTTTTCATGACGTTTCATGTGATACTCATGCAATAGAGGGGCGATATGGCACAGGTTTATTATAGTTTTGCATATCGTATAATTTATGCGGTTCGTCATTTTACAACGAAATTTCTACATGGCACTCTGATCACTCTGTACACTCTTGGCTACGTCTCAGATGCTAAATAGCAGATTATAAAAAAATGGTAAAATAATTAACTTTTTTTATTTACATCCTTTTAGTTATTTTTTTTTAATTAGGTACCTTTAAACATATATGTGATATATATTTTTGAAATCACCTCCTTAAACCCTTTATTTTGATACCCCACACAATGAGTTTAGAAGCAAAAAAAACTTTATTCCCCCATAAAATGGCGCCCAAAATCCGGCATTTTTTCTTTTCCAATTTTTATGTAGCCTGTGACACTCGAAGGGTTAAGACGAATCGATTTACGTAAGAATCATCAAAATCGGTCAACGCTTTGGTCTCTAGAACGCCACATAGGAAAATACATACATACATAGTCTGATAAAAACATTACCCTCCTTCGGCAGTCGGGTAAAAACACACACCAACAACAACAGTATTTTTAGTAAAAACAGCGATAGACATAATTATGTTACTAGAAATAGAGGGACCAATTAATTCAATCAGGTTTCAGGCTGGCTAAAGTAGCGTTATCTTTTATGGGGTACTGTATAAAATGTTACAATGAAATACCTCCCCACATTCTAGAACTCAATGAGGCAAAATTCAAAACTTGTATAAAACGCACACTATGCAGGCAGGCATATTATAAGTTGGGAGATTACATCACTGTTATAAATTCTTGGCTCAACGCTAGTCCTGCTCCACAGCCACTAGGTCACAAAAACAAGTAATAAGCAGAAAAGTTCTGAAGTATTGTTGGATCTGTAGAAGACTGTATGAATATATTTGTGTTGTATAAACTCAGTCTATTTTAGTATTATATAAATGCACAGCACATATGTGAGTACTATGTATCAACTGTAAATCTATCATTTACTGTACCTATGTGTCGTTCGTTGTCTTCAGTGTTCCCTGGCAGTTGATAGTGTGTCATGCTCTCTCTAATGTCTCTCTGATGGTGGCACATGTGTTGGATCATTCGGTTCCCTTCATGATGGTTGAGCTGAGTGGTGCCGATCCATGTGTCATGTTCGAGAACGGGTGCCATCAGTTGGGATTGGTCATAACTTAGTTGCCTCGGCCTGTTTTTAATTACCTATTTATTGTATTATTAATTGTTTGTATTACTCTAGACGCTTTTACGTAAGTTTTTCTCACGTAAATGTATTTTCCAACAAGAACAATGTAACCAAATACTTGTAAAAACTTTTTTTTTAAACAGTATTTGTGGAGTTTCTTGTCCATTATATTTTATTCACTTGCCCATCCCCTGTGTCTCATCTCTATTGTACGACGGTGTCGACATCTACAGTCCAGTCGTCATTAATTTGATTTCAATTTCAAGTTATATTCAATAAACTTCATTCCATTGTGATAACGGGTGACTGTGTAGCTTATGGCTCTGCGGGATAATATTTACATTATAAGCGTAAAAGTATAAAATAAAATAATGAACGATGAAAAGCAACCACTGCTCACGGGACCCAGCAATCCAATTGAAAGTGTTGAACAGTCAGTAGAATTAGTGACGGATCCAGGTTCTAGTGAGAAAACCAAAGATTATTGCCCAGGTTCGGAAAGATGTTTAGAGCATCCGACTTCCAACTTCGATACTTTAATCCACCTATTAAAAGGAAACATAGGGACCGGAATTCTAGCAATGCCAGATGCTTTTAAAAATGCTGGCCTCGTTCTTGGTGAGTGTTTACATTTTTGTGTATGATACAAATATCTATTGTTTACTGCCAGTCAATACTTCAACTTCAATAAGCCCGCTCTTCATCAATTAGAAAAAAGTATATGAAAATATTTATTATTTGGAAAAATTAGGTCAAACATACAAAAATTTACGCCTTTTCCATGAGGGTAGGCTGAAATTGCAGAACTATTACGATCCTTGTATACTATTTTTACATCGTTTAAATTAATTTTTAGATCATAATTATGTTTTTTTTTTTCATGATGGGTTTGCTCTTGACTCTAGTCCTAGGTCAGAGGTGACAGAGACAAAGTCGACGATGGAGTGAGCTTACCCAGTAGAAGCCTGTGTTTATGATAATTTTGTTTTACTAGCAAGTACCTACTTTATTTTGAACTACCTTTTCCCACGGCTTCACTCCCATTGACTGGCCACAGGAGCAGACCATTTTTCAGGATTATAACTGCACTCGGCTCCAGTGTAGCTTTCTATCCATTTTGTAGAATTTTCATAATCACATCTGAGATTACCTCCTACATACAAATAATACTTTTTTGCTTCACTCAAATTCATACACCTAGTCATACACACGTATGTAAGGATCAAGGCAGGTGGCGCTCAGTAGTTTCTGCCTACCCCCATGGGAAAAAAGGCGTGAGTTTATGTATGTAAATATACAAAAAATAAAATAAAAAATTGCTTGGTTATCTGTTACATTCCACTTGTATAGTTCTCGCCAAACTTCCAAACCAGGTGTACTTTTATTAAAGCACTGTATATAATTTATCTAACAACAATCAATTTATAAGTTCTTCTATTATGAATTAGTTATAAAAAAAATGAGTTTGGCAGATGAGATGTTTCAGCAATTTTAATTAAATGGCTCATTCATAATTAACTACCCATGACTGAAATTATAAGTGTCCTACCCCAGGTTAATTGAATAACTAGTGTTTCCCCTACCCAGGTGTGTTTTCAACACTAATAATTGGAGCGATATGCACACACTGTATGCATGTGCTCATAAAATGTGCTCATGAGCTCTGCATCAGGAACCAAAAGCCAGCCCTTGGTTTCTCGGAAGTTATTGAAGACTCCTTTGCATCGGGACCAGTATCTTTGAGGCCATATGCTAAAAAAATGAAGTAAGTGTAGAACATTGTTTTAAATTGTGTGATATGCTATATTTCAATAAGAGTTAACATGGTTTTACTTACAAGTAGGTTCTTCAATTTATGATGCTAATATCACCAACATTTGTCATAAAAATAATGAATTATCATTTGTTATGATTCAAAACCAAAGCATTGGCTTTTCCTGATGCACTGTGTTTATCCAAATAATAAATAATACAAGACTACATCATTTGTATTCAAAGTAAGACCATGGGTATCAGCCAAATAGTTACCATACCTACTAAATATTTAAATTATTTTTATCACAATAGTTATTGATGTAGCATACCAAAAAGTTAAACAAGTGATGACACAAGATGTTTAATTATCTGTTTATAAATACAAAATTGTAGTGCAGTCGTGGCCTTGTGATATTGGCCATGACTTATAAGTTGTAATCTCAACTTTGTGAAAATTATTACACCACCACTGCTCTCAAAATGGTGAAGGAAAACATCGTGAGGAAACCGGCATGTCCTAGAAACAAAAATTCAAAGAAATGTGACATCCACCAACCCGCACTGGGCCCGGTTGGTGGATTACCGCCCATTCCATCTCACAGAAATTTAATAACAAAGTTTTACAAATGCAATGCAATGTTAGGCAAATGTTTACTTATTTGCAAGTCTGTGATATGCATAAAGACAAACTGGAAAATAATATAAGTAGGAACTTAAATAAAAATTAGAATATAGGAAATAATAAACACACTCATTTCCTATATTCTAGTTTAATATACATAATAGCTTTAATCTAATCAGTATATTATATCCCACCAAACCATTTGCCAATTGAACTGGAGTTTGATACATGTCTGTTTTATGATTTCATCAATCACAGCTCAATGGCAATATGGTATGTCCTATTGTTTTTTTTTTTAAATAGTGTAGTGATTCAAAGCAAACAGATGTTCAGACAATTTTCAGTTAAAAAAGTATGCAAATTGCTGGAAAAAAACATAATGTTGATAGTTAATAGAACACAGTATTATTTGCTATCCTCAAATATGATTTATGTACATTGAAAATTTCCTCTTCCTACTAATTAGGTTTGGTTGTTATCATTGAGGAATATTACTCACAAACAATAACTAACTGTCTGGCTTCATTACAACATTGATTATGATTTGGAAAGATTTACTAGCAAACAATAATGATGCTGATAAGTTTGTTTTGTGTAGTGTCATTATCTGTTTCACCTCAATAATATTTTTTTTTTTATATCCCTGGACTTATCATCAATTTTTTATCTATACTAATATTATAAAGCTGAAGAGTTTGTTTGTTTGTTTGTTTGTTTGTTTGTTTGAACGCGCTAATCTCAGGAACTACTGGTTGGAATTGAAAAATTCTTTTTGTGTTGGGTAGTCCATTTATCGAGGAAGGTTATAGGCTATATAACATCACGCTACGACCAATAGGAGCGGAGCATCAATGAAAAATGTTCCAAAAACGGGGCAAATTTATTCTTTTTGAGACGCAACGTATTTAGAGTAGGTGGGCTAGCTTGGTAGGTAGCCAGTTGACGGGAGCGAAGCCGCGTGGGACAGCTAGTATGAATATAAAATGTTTGGCTAAATACTTATAGTGTGATGTGTGTGATTCGTATATTCACAAGTATATGCAAATAATTAAAGTCGCAGGATGGCCTGTAACAACTATTATGACACACATTGCGATATTTATTCGTGCGAATTTTTGTAGTTGTAGTACTATTATTTCCGCGCGATTTTTCTTCCGCAATGCAGAATGAAAAAATGAATGAATGGAATGATGAGTGAATGGGCGGCGAAAATTCGCGCGAAAAAAATCCTAGTGCGTGCTAAGCCTAAGAATGGTTTGTGTAGGTAAAGCATGCTTGCTTGAGTTAAATTATTTTATAATAAATAACACTTATGGCAATATGTATTGTTTCAGGAATGTTGTCAGTGTATTTTTGGTATTAACACAATTGGGCTTTTGCTGTGTATACTTTTTATTTGTTGCCACTAACCTTCAAGACACAATGCGTTTTTTTCATATAAATTTAAGTGTACATGTGTACTTGGCTTTATTATTTCCGCCAATACTTGCCCTGGCTATGGTGAAGAACTTAAAATACCTGACTCCAGTCTCTCTGGTCGCCTCTATAATGACTGCTTGGGGCCTTGTGATAACATTTTACTATATACTTCAAGATTTGCCACCTACCCGTACAGTGAAAGCATTTTCTAGCTGGCATCAATTGCCTTTATATTTTGGTACAGCTATTTATGCATTTGAAGGAATAGGAGTGGTGAGTTTCATTTTATATTAATGTATGTACCTATTATTTGTATACCCTGTAGTGTCGTTTTGTAATTAGTCTTCCCATCCACGATATTACACGACGAACACTAAGGCTTGATTTCTCGGCGGCGTGGTCAGGACTATAATAGGTATCGGCGAAGTAATTAACGGCTTATGATTTTATCGGAAAAGGCACAATACAGCGCCCAAAATTCCTCAGTGGTGGTGATATGTATGTTTAGTATGTTATGTGTTGTGTTATGGTTAACGTGACCATACGTCCCGTTTTGGGCGGGACAGTGCCGCTTTCAGGCTGACGGTCCCGCTGTCCCCAGCGAGGGCAAAAATGTCCCGCTATCCCGAACAGATTTTGGTCTACAATTACGAATAAATATAAACAAAACAATTGCTGTGATTAAGGCTAGTAACCTAACTAATATGTACTAAGGCCCACTTTGCATGAATACTTGACTCTAGAGTTAGTTGCTAACACGAGGTTAACTTGACAGGTTGTGATTACCTATAATATTTTCAATTTAACCTTGTGTTAGCAACTAACTCCTAGTTAAGTTTTTTAAAGAAGTGGGCCTAAAAATGACTTAATATTAGGTGTTCCACATTGTCTAAGTAAAATAACAAAACATTTTTTTTTAATTCTGCGGTTGTCCCGCTTTGACGTCAAAAATAAATGGTCACGTTAGTTATGGTGCCAGTGTGCTTTGTACTTACCTAAACTAGAGTAGCACAAATTCTAGCTTATTCTTGGCGTTACCATCCTCTACTGTAGCGTGCTGAAGCTAATCGATAGGGCGTGATAATTTAAATTTGAAAAGGCATTTAAGCTTGCTGAAGTGATTAGGTACCTATCTACTTACTCAGTTTAAAGTAGAACAACTGTTTAAGACTCCGCGATCAATAGTGTTTTATGAGCTAACCGTCTGCTGGTTCTTCATTAAAAACGTGACTATATGCTCGACATTTGCATTAGAATGCGGAGATCAAGGCTGGCGCGACTTCGTTAAAGAAAAATGAATACCTTCGTAGACGAGGGCGTTATTCAAGATACCGCAAATTTGCCACGTGATGTCATGAAATCTTGCAAGTTATTATCGAATTGTATTCGACCCCGATGAACGTACTTCTGGGCCATAAGTCCAAATATTTGTAGTGCTGACGTTGAAGCATTAGAGGGAGCAAAACACCTTGTTAAAAAACCGCGTTCTATAAATCTATCCGATAGCGTCTCTCGCAAACTCGGCCAGGCGCAAATAAGCGAAAGTAACGGCGTATCGAAATACAAAGATATACTTAGATAACTATGTTATTATTTCCGTTACTTTCATATATCAATCATGCCTTAGCTTAGAGGATTTGCCTCTAATCTAACCGCACACCGAGATCCAATAAGACCTTCTAGGTTATGTGGGCTGCATCAGGTACTGATTATACCAATATTAAATAACTATAATTAACCACAGTCCACAAGAAACATGTTATTAAGAGCTTGTTGTAAAATCAGCCTGTTTTTTGTTAGGTCATTGGTTTTAAAACTTGTTTTTATTAGACGTCACAAACATGTTCAATTTGCCGGTTATGAAATCTTAAAGAATTTTGAGATGAATCTGTTGAACATTATTAAAATTAAACGTTTAATGCTAATATACGGTTGAATTAGGCTGAAATGAAACCCCCCCCGGTGGGTTCCCGCATGGTCGAGGCTTGGGGGCTCAGTAACCGTGGCTTGGTCACCCACGGTGAAGCGAAGAGGAACCCGAGACGGAATAAGTGAACACTAACTGACTGACCCTACAGATCCCCAGGTTTAGAAAATGGGTGATAGAACCTAACAAATCTGAGGTGACAGAAGAAGTAAATCTATACTGCGACCAGATAAGGGTCAGTGTCAAATAGCCGAAGCTCTAAGTATAAGCAATCAATCTGCCTAGCCTTTGCCGAACTATGGTGGGGTCGGCTTCCAGTCTAACCGGATTCAGCTGAGTACCAGTGTTTTACATGGAGCGACTGCCTATCTGACCTCCACAACCTAGTAATTAGGTAACACGGTACCCCTTGGCTAGACTGGTGTCAGATCTCAAGCTTCTGACGACTGTCAAAGATCATCAAATGACAGCCGGGACCAACGGCTTAACGTGCTTTCCGAGGCACGGAGGAAACTCGGTATGTTGAAACGGTCACCCATCTACGACCCGACCTCGTCAAGCGTTGCTTAACTTTGATGATCGACCCGTGCGGCTGTTATTATTTAGCCACGAGCAGTCATAGATAATTAGATATAATGTACCTATGCCAACAAAGTAAAATTCGTGAAACACTGAATAATAACATAGGTTTTCCTACAATAATATACTGGTTTTAAAATCTCTCGCCCCTGAAATGTAATTGATACAGCTATTACAACTATACGACACTAATAAAGCTAACATGACGTCAGTTCCATGACATAGTTTGGTAGCGGTGTTGAACTGTTGGGGTATCTTGACGTCATACACAATGCGCCATGGTGACGCAATTTGCTCTTAAAACCTCGCCAAGTCGGCACCAACAGAATCCAGTAAGATTGAAATGCTTTAGTAGTGTGTCTAACAATTCTCTGCATCAAAGTATGAAATTGTTACATGTGAGCTTAGGTTTTAGTAACGCGGTTACTAAGGCCCAATTTTTTTGTTCCTGTCTATATAATATATGTATCTTGATAGATACTATCTCAACCAATGTTTAAATATATTAATCAATGGTTTCAAATTTCGCCTAAATGCGTTTTTCATCAATTGTTAGCATCACAAATGAACAAATAAGTTGGAGAGTTAAGGTTACACTAGTCGAAAATTCTTCCACTTCTTTAATTCCACTGTTTGATGATTTTGAACGTACACCACGTTCAAAATAAAAGAAATATATCAATTTGTCTCACCATTATCTAGCCCTGTATGGAAACAGAAAAGTAAAAAAATACAATATTTGAAAGATACGAGCGTCGAAAGTTCCATATTTCAACACAAATTTTAACGTATCTTTGGGCGGAAATAAATACCATAAGAAGAAGGAAAATTGCAAAAAGGCCTCCATACAGAGATAGATTAGTAATTCAACAATGCAAACAATTTTATTTTGAAAATATACATTTAGTAGTTTTTTCTTGATATCTAGACTCCTAAAGGTCTGTTCATAAAATTTCGCGCGCTCGTTTTCGTCCTAAATCATCATCCATTTCGCTACAAATTTGCAAAAGTGCTAATTCGTACGGGAACTAGCTTCTTACTGCTCATCACAGCATCAATCTCTTTCGCACGTGTTGTCGGATGAGACAGCATGCATTTTAACCCCGCGCACAAAATAGTTCGTGCCGTTGACTAGGGGAACCTTAAGAGGAAATATAGGCAGAGAGCGACTGAATTTCCTAAGTAAAAAGTCATAATTCGAGGTTTGGCTCTCGTCTATTTCTTCCAATATTAGACCAATCTAAAAGATATTCCATAAACTGGAAAAGTAAGAATTATATACTGTGCCCCTATGTTTTCCTTTTTTCATTTATATTTATCCAATTTGTACACTAAGCTTCTGTTGACAGCGCAATTTTGAGCATTTTTTGAGGGTTCTAGTGCTTCCAAAGATAATGTATCATCAAAAAGAATAACATAGGGCATAGTAAATATCTTTCAGTTTATAAAATATCTTTTAAATAAATCCAATATTGGAGGAGGAAACAGGCGAGAGCCAAACCTCGAATTATGACTTCTTACTAAGGAAATTCAGTTGGCGCTCTCTGCCCATATTTCCTCTTAATTATTTGATCATTTGGTAAACTATCAATTGAAGACTAAACGCGTTTTATCGACATTTTAAATCAAATCTTTTTATTGTGGGCATAGGTTATACAGATGTTAGGTAAATTTCAGTTACATTATGTCCTGCCTAGTAGGCATACAATAATTAAGTCAACATGCAAAATAATCATAAATATCACATATAAAGCAAATCTTACAAAATACGAATTAGGTGCATGGTGACAGATTGTAGTAGATACTAATTATGTATTAAGAAAATCTTGGATCGTGTAGTAGGCTTTGTCAATTAAAAAATTACGTAATTTATATTTGAATAGTGGCAGTTCCTTAGTGTTTAAAATGTCCACAGGTAACCTATTGTAAATTTTAGATGCCATCCCGAAAAGACTTTTGCTCAGAAGAGCAGTTCTATGTGGTATACTAGATATTTTAAGTATAAAACCATTTTATTTAAACCATTGGTTAGCCCATTTAACCTTTGGTTGAGTTAACTACGGACCAAAAAACTGGGCCTTACTCAAGTCTGAAACTAAATAACTGACCAGTACCTATTTCAATCGAAGTCAACATTCGAAGCTATTATATACTTTATTGTATATTAATAGTAACTATAGTTTCAAGTGTATACCTAAGATGCTGTATTACAGCGAAGTCCTTTCAATTCATGCCTCGTGCATTCGCCAGATCTAGGGGGTGCGAGCCGGGCAAAATATGCCCAGAGCGGCCAGATAAATGAGGGGCGGCCAAACTGGAACTAACAGCCCTTTTCGTTTCATCAAAATTCGTGGTGTGGTGCTCAAATTTTCAAGCTTGCTTCGCTTTCGAATGTTATTGATTCTTGTTGTAAACCCACCTTTTAATAACTTAACATTCATAATGTTGCGAAAATTCTATGGTGAAATTTTCGAGATCACCTCGTTTTCACTACGCTCGAAGTTGTCAAAAAAGAGGCTTTATCCGAACGACCTACGGTTAAAAACCGCTTTTTTTTTTCAATACTTTTTAAAGGGCGCCAATGGCAGCAAATATTGTTAAGGCCCGGTGCGACGACATTGCTAGATCGGGCCCTGCACTAATCACGACATTAGATATGCATAGAAGCAAATCGGTTTCCTATACGTCTCTATATCATATCTCTCTTTTGTCGTCCAAAACCATAGCCAAACCAAACAGCAGGGCTTGTAGTTTCCAAAACTGGCTTATACATTCGCCATTCTGGACAATCAGCCCTGTTAAACTTAATACCCAGGGCGTTCCAGACCTATAAGCCTATCCAACCATCGGTGTTAGCAATTTAGACATAGGCGCAGTCTAGGTGCATTCTATCATTTATAGTTGTTGCCGTAACGAAGCTATTTTTAATTAAAAAATTCTTAGCGACAGTAGGTCGATAAAGTCATGAACTCATGACAACTTATCTTATGGGAGAACTCATACAAGTCATACATAACACTACCACTGGTAACGGGGACTGTCGGTGCTGGACAAACAATACGGAGGACTTTTGGCGTCAAAAATTACTAGACATTTTAATCGGTCAAAAACATAGCAAGCCTAACCTTAGCTATTTCATGCATTGTAAACTTATGTATGATGAAGTGAGAACGTTACCCCAGCAAGAAAGTGGCTCCTAGGCACAAATACGCACATATCAACAGCTACTCGTGTATCTTTATTCTACAGGCCCACATAAAATGGTTTTAGAGATACACGATTCTGGAAAACGTTACTCCAGCAGGAAATGTAATATCTTGAAAACCTTTTCGGCGCACATTTTTGCACAAATATAAGCTCTCTCTGCCCATGCACAATATTTCTCACTCCGATCATTCGTTTAGAATTTTCCTGCTGGAACAACGTTACTCCAGCAGGAATCGTTTATCCCGTATTTTTTTCAAAAACCACGACACGTACTTTTTTTTTATGTGCCGCACATTCACAGAAGATTACGCACTAATACGTTCCGCTCATATCACTAGGAGCCACTTTCTTGCTGGGGTAACGTTCTCTGATGAAGTAGTTTCATTTACCTACCTATTGAAATCTTATGCGTCGGTCTGATTCCTTACGCCTTATACCTATCCTGTATTTTAGACGCTTGAAAAATCAGTCAATGATGTGCTAATTGCAATAACTGACCATCGAAAGTCAATGTACTTAATATTTTTATGTAACTCCCATATTGTTTATTTACGTACATATATGTCTAATCAAAGACAAAGAAAACGTAACGGTACTTAATATTTATACCTTCGCATTTTTCATCTGGAGATAGCCTGCATAATTAACTGCTTTTACTAATTCAACCTTCTCATTAAATGTTTTATTGCGTGTTTTTTGGGAATCTATAATAATTCCATAATAAACTAATTGCAGATCTTACCTTTAGAAAATAATATGAAAACCCCAGAGGACTTTGGTGGTTGGAACGGCGTGCTTAATACTGGCATGGTGATTGTAGCTGCGCTGTATACCGGTATTGGATTTTTCGGATATTTGAAATACGGTGAACGAGTGCAAGGAAGCATAACACTGAACCTGCCCAACTCTTTGTAAGTTATCATCATCATTTCAGCCGGAAGACGTCCACTGCTGGACATAGGCCTCCACCAAGCGTCGCCACACTGATGGGTCCTATGCGTTTCGCATCCATCGGACTCCCGCAGACTTGACCAGGTCGGCGAACCACCTAGAGCAGCCTTTCCCAAAGTTGTCGATAACGCCCTCTTGTGGGCGCTGCAGACCTACAGGGGGGCGGTAAGAGAACCAGAAAAACATGGTGGCGTTGTGTAGAGGCTTGGGGGGGGGGGGATTTGTAATTTCATTTAGCTAGGAGGCCTCTTAGACACCGACTGCATGAGCTCTCGACTCTCAACTACAACTTGTGAACTTCAACTAATATTAGTTAAGAGATTGCTTAAACTCAGTTAGATATTTCTCTCCGTGTAGTTCATATATCTGTCCTGTTTTATTGAATATATAAAATAAAAATCATGTCAATCGGTTGCTCCGTTTCGAAATGAAAGTAGACACAAACAAACAAATAAAAAGGCAACAGACATACTTTCGCATTTTAATAGTTATTAGTACCTACTCTTAGATAGGTAATTTTCGTAGATAGAAGACCGCGGGCAATCATGTTTTGACAAGTTTTTGTTTTGAATATTAGATACTCTGTTTGAATACTATAAAGTTGCGTTTCAATAATCATTCTCATTGGCAGGTGTAGCTCGTAAGAGATAACTTGAGACCTGCGCCGTTGTGTATTACCTACTACGCTCAGGTTTCAAATTAGAATTAATATTTAATCGCCGCTAATATAGCTCACAATAATTGATTAATTTAATTTGAAGTTAAAGTTGTTTTTAAGTAGGTGAAGAAATGGGGGCGCTAAAAAATAATTTATTCTCAAAGTGGGCAGTAGACAAAATAAGTTTGGGAACCCTTGACCTAGAGGGAGGCCTTCCATCGCTGCGTCTGCCGGTACGCGGTCGCCACTCTAGAACTATTCGGCCCCAACGGTCATCCATTCTGCGAGCAATGTGCCCTGCCCACTGCCACTTAAGTTTGGCATTTCTTCGGGCTATGTCGGTAACCTTGGTTCTCTTGTGGATGTCTTCATTTCTGATTCGATCACGCAAGGAAACGCCGAGCATAGCCCTAGCATTGACCTTTGGGCGATTTTAAGCCTTCTGATGAGGCTTCCTAGGCAGATTCGGCGGTTGACCGACCTAACTGGACCGTTTGTCCCATGTAGACATAATCATCCACAACTTCGAGTGTAGGGTCTCCGGCATTGATAGATGAAACAAACATATTATTACTCCTACCTACAGAATTTGTAGATTACTGGTTCATTGAGCGTCGATGATCTTTCGGTGTCGTGGACTCGTGGGCGCTTCTGTATTTCGTTGTCCATCTAAGTATCCAATGTAGGCAATATAGAGGAAAGTGGCGTGATGTTGTGTGATCAATTTGTCATCCAATGTTTGCCCATCTCAATGTAACGTTGCATGCGCTTTATTGATTGCATTTTTGCTACAAATTCCATGTTTTTTCTCTATGTGCAGGTTGGCGCAAAGTGTTCGGGCGGTGATGGCAGCTGCGATCTTCTTATCATACGGACTACAGTTCTACGTTCCCATGAGCATTGTTTGGCCATACACGAAATCGAAACTGACGAACGAACAAGCACTTAAACACGGTGAAGCTGTAACTCGGTTTGTGCTCATTTCCATAACGTGTAAGTAGATTTTGTATTACATAGATCATCCAAATGTATTAAGGTTACACTAGACGATCATACTTCCATACAAACATAGTCTGGCGATTAATCCACTGTTTGACGATGTACGTTCAAAATAAAAAAAATGATATCAATTTGTCTCATCGTTTTCTAGCCCTGTATGGAAACAAAAAAGTAAATAAAAAAATAATTGAAAGTTATGAGCGTCGAAATTTCTATCAACATTAATTTTAACGCATCTTTGGGCGGAAATAAATACCATAAGAATAAGGAAAATTGCAAAACTGCCTCCATACAGGGATAGATTAGTAATTCAACAATGCAAATAATCTTATTTTGAAAATATACATTTAGTCTCTTTTTTTATCTAGACTCCCAAAGGTCTGTTTATAAAATTACGCGCGCTCGTTTTCATCCTAAACCATCATCTATTTCGTTACAAACTTGCTGAAGTGCTAATTCGTACGCGAACTAGCTTCTTACTGCTCACCACAGCATCTATCTCTTTCGCACGTGTTGTCGGATGAGGTAGCATGCATTTCAACCCCGCGCACAAAATAGTTCGTGCCGTCGACTAGGGCAACCTTAAGGGTCGATTTTATAATCTTAGAAATAAAAATTGAGAATTTACAGCTTTGTAAGATAGAAACTATGGCAGACCACCCCCAGACACATATTTATTTGTTATATTAAAGTTATCAGACAATTGAATATAATCGACCCTAAAATATATTTTAATTAAAAAGTCAGAAAGTTTATCTTCGCTTAATTAGAATAATATTGTTCCGTTTTCCTAACCACATCCGCCTGGTTCGTAGGTTATCTAAGTTGGCCTAAAACAATTGGGCGAGTCTCATACATTCTCCGAGTGATATCTGTACCTATAAACTTTCTCATTATTACCACATTCACAACCCACATACGTTGTTATCAAACAAATATTGATTTTTACCTCATATGTACATGCTGGGAAGTATACCTATCAAATGATAATCCTTATAAAGTAAATTATTGACCTACGATACTAATATAATAGGTGACTAATGATAAGCGTTATCTATTTCAGTTTTAGCGGCAGCCGTGATTCCCAACTTGAGCGGAATCATTTCTCTGGTGGGTGCGTTCAGCAGTTCAGCGCTGGCACTCATTTTCCCACCTCTTATAGAGATAGTAACATTCTGGCCTGACCAGCTAGGGAAGTATCAGTGGAAACTATGGAAAGACATCGCAATCATACTCTTTGGCGTTACTGGATTCGTATTCGGCACTTTTATTAACGTGAAGAATCTATTTTTTAATAATTGATTAGCTTACACATTATCCTTGACAGAATAGAAAATATTAACCAAAGAGTTTTGTAATATTCTATGTTGTTTTATATATGATAATCATGACAATAATTGTGTGTAGTAAATGTTCCAAAATATTTTTTGCTTTATAAAAATATTTACTTAGCTTATAGGTGTTGATTAATTGACAAGCTCATATTATTTTTACACGTTTATTTCCTATGTTCCCAATCGCCCCCGCGGGGATTACCACCGGAGGCAAATGGGAATAAAAATTCCCAGTCGCCACCGGCGGTGACTGGGAAGTCATTGCCCCCACTTCTTCGCTGTACATTGCTTTCTCCATCGTAGAAAATAAAATGTGGAGGCAACTTATCCTAAACCTGCCTCTAATCTCTAAAAAAAGACAAAGTGTATTGAAATATTGTTTTATTTTGATTTCGATATGAATAAACTACATAATATGAGTAACATAACAAAATAAAAGTCTTAATGTATCTGTGATTTAACGGTGTTTTGTTATAATATTTTTAATTAGTTTTCTTAGTAAATTATTCTAAACACACACTGTAGTTATATATTTTAATAAAAATGAGTTTATTCATAATATATACATTATTTTTATATTTCCGTTTAAAATTTAGATACGCATGATTTAAAAGGTAAAATAACAAAGTCTATGTGGTAAACTTTATTTCAATGTTATCATCAATTAGGTAGATGCAGGTTTGAAATAAATTTCCTTATTATTTTATTCTTTACAAGAAACAAAGCAATGTACAGCAAAACTGAAGTAGGGGTAATGACTTCCCAGTCAACGCCGGTGGCGACTGGGAATTTTTATTCCCATTTGCCTCCGGTGGCAATCCCCGCGGGGGCGACTGGGAACATAGGGTTTATTTTATATTGGACCTTTTTAGTATTGATATATCAGAAATATTGAAATGGGTATTATTTAAAAGATTAATGACATAACATGAGTTTTTACTCATGTATTATTTAAATAAATATTATTTGTACATTATCTCTAATTTAACTAAAAGCAGCTTTCCAAAAAGTTACATAATAATTAACATTCCACTGTTACACAAAACAGTCTAAATAATAATGTACCTGTTGGTATTTATATTTTGTGATCACAGTACCTTCCTATTTTATATGTAATTATTAAATTAAATTATTTTGTTAGATAACTTTAAAATCCTTGTTTAGTTGTTTTAGATCTAAAATCTATTTACAGAACATACATTAAGAAATAACTTAAAAATATATATATACATAGTATAGAATGTACATATCGATTATTTTGATCTTCATAATGTTTAAAAAATATTACTATACATACTAGATGCATTTACAAGAGGTGCTTATGTAGTTCAATGTTTTTGGTGTCTAAGAATTTGTGCTTGTTGCTCTTAGCTTTTAATGTCTTGCTTGTGTTGATTTAAAATCCAGTTTTTAAACCCGTTTTAGAAAACAATAAGTCATATATTTACCTAGACATAGTTATGTCTTATCTGTTATGACAGTGTTGTTACACGCGCAGATGAAGTGGTCAAGCGCCGAGGTGGTTGGATATGAATTATTTTATTAGTACAAGCGATAATGTAGATGACCGCCTCGCAGTAGCGGTCGTTTAGAAGAATATAAAATAAACTGGAGAGTGCTAAACACTTAACGGTTTAGTGCCTGCGCGAGCGGCGAGACTAGATCATTTCTTTATGACAAGTTAACTAAATAATAAGCATTTATAATCGATAATAGAGCATTTTATTAATTTATACGTTTTATATTAATCAATTTAAAATATGTTAAAAAGCTCACAGTGATCTGTAATAATTTACTGTTTGTGCTACTGCAAATCTGTATAGAATCTGTTTTAAAATAATCTCGAATATAAACAATGTTAAAGTTTGTCTATTTAGTGGTGATGTACTTATGTAAAAGGAAATATAGCTTCGGAGCAAATATTTTTTTGGTTTTATTACACTCAGACTTGATGTAATCGAAAAACTACAGAAATTAATTATTTTTGACTGTGCAGCCTTGATAAAAAAATGTAATGACATTTTTGTGGAATTGAGCTCAAAACTACCCAATAAACAAAATGGATCTAAAATATTGCACAGCGAGTTATAACTCACTCGAGAAAGTGGAACGCAAGCTATAGTAAAGTTCCTCTTTCTC
This sequence comes from Orthosia cruda, assembly GCA_964057195.1. Lineage (NCBI taxonomy): Eukaryota > Metazoa > Arthropoda > Insecta > Lepidoptera > Noctuidae > Orthosia > Orthosia cruda. The sequence continues at coordinate 25,837,053 of OZ059845.1, forward strand.
GAGCGGTCTCCTGCACCCCTGCCGGACCACCGAAGACTCGCTTCCATATCTGACTTTCACACTATATCTTTTTTGCTTTGTTACATGCTCATGCATACTGCACTACCACGGGGAGATAGTGCAATTATGTGGGACTCCAACCTACTAAATCACCACGGTGTCCTCCTATGCCGTTTAGGGCGGGAACACGGACACGCGTTGGCACTCACCGCGAAACCGCCGCGGCTGTCCGTCACCGGACCGTAATCTGTGGAGTATCCCCCATCACCGACGCACCAGAACAAATTGTACGCCGTGAACACCCCAGGGACCATACCAGCACATGGGTGCCAGAGGACCCCGTGTATGGCCCTTGGTCCCTCTGTGACGGGTCAGGTCAGTGGCCCCGCCACCTAACATTTTTCGGCCGCAGGGTATAGGCAGAGCGGCCAATGCTATGCCGAAACTCCCCTGCGGCCCCACCGCGTCCGCCATCAGACGGTGGCGAATCCGTCCAGGCCGCAAAACGAAGGGTAGGGAGAACGGCGCGGTGGCACACCCCAATACCGGCACTCCTCTCCCGCCGCGGCCTCCTACCCTCAGCCGCGATGCCTCCCATACGACATCGCGACGATGACTAACCTTTTGTTAATCGTGTCAATTTTATAAAAATAGGTACCATCAAAGAATCTTGAAGTTATCTTATAGACTATAGTGATATTTACCGGTACAAATTAGATGCCAAATATCTGGAAATTAGACTCATACTTTGTTACTTTTAAAATAATAATAGCAATAGTTGTTAACTACCCGGCTGCAAGGAAAGGGTTATGTTTTTCGCACGTATCTTGTATGTATGTATGTAATATTCTTTATTACCTCATAACTTTCAAACCACACCACGGATTTTTATAATTAAGACATCGTTAGATAGGTCTTAACCGCCCAAGTGTTTTTAGATAACAACTGCTGTTTAAAAAAAAAACCGGTAAAGTGCGAATCCGACTCGCGCATGAAGGGTTCCGTACCATTATCGCAAAAACGGCAAACAATCACGTTTGTTGTAGGTATGGGAGCCCCACTTAGATATTTATTTTATACTGTTTTTATTATTTGTTGTTATAGCGGCAACAGAAATACATCATCTGTGAAATCTGTCAACTGTCTAGCTATCACGGTTCATGAGGTACAGCTGGTGACAGACGGACCACGAAGTCTTAGTAATAGGGTTCCTTTTTTACCCTTTGGGTACGGAACTCTAAAAAAGAACATGGCGGCGCCATATCGTGGGGGTTGCAATTTCTTTTTTCTTCCAAACCCATCATGTGGCGTATCAAAATGAAGGGTTTTCAGAGGAGATTACATAAATATATACCACTTATCTTGATGTTTAATAGTCATTCGTAAAAAAAAGTTGTAAACTAGAAAGTTGTAAATAAAAAAAGATAATAAAATCAAATAACCCAATTGCAAAGATGACCCCCTGATCGTCCGACTGCACAGCATGTTTACATCTTTGTTTGCAGTCGGGTTTATTGATTTTATTAACTTTTTTTGGTGTGCCCAAATTATTTTGTTGCGTGCCAGGCCTGGCACGCGAGCAGTTAGTTCGCCATCCTTGCCCTACATCCTTTATTCTGTCCAGTGGTATGAAATTATCGACGAGATTAGACCAATAGCACCGTTGTGCCCGAGCCAGATAACTTTAAATTTATATATTTTTGAGCTTTTTGTAATAGTTGATCACAGGATACTACGTCATATTTTCTTAAGTTAGGTACCTTTCACGGTTATGGCAACCCTGATTAGCGAACGAATATTCGTTCAGAAAACGAGTTGGCATGCATGTTAACATAGCTAGGTTTTTTTTTGACGGGATTTTCTCGAGTGCAGTTCAGCGGCTGTTAATATTATTTGCAAATTGATTTATAGTGGATATTGTGATATAAAATTGGTGTAGTTTTGTGTCTCAACTGTCTACGCAACTGGACAATATGTAAAAACGTTAACAGAAGCGATCTCGGGATAGTGGAGCGGAGTATTTTATTGTAGTATTGACTACCTCTGCAAAGCTTACTGGGCAGGCTGACTCGATGCAATTTGCTGCCAAATGCTCCAAGAAACATTAGAATGTGTTGCATCCGCGTTCTAATGCATACTAAAGAGTACAAATACTGATGACTAGGCAGCATGGTCTCAGACCTTAGCCTGTTCCGTTAGGAACAAATATATAAAAAAAAAAAAAAAAAATTAACATAGCTAATAACTTATGTAATCCAAAGAAAGTTGACATGGAAAATGGTACGTTTAATTTTTTTTAAACCAGCTATGAATCGGAAAATTATTTTTTTTTATCCTAAGTGTGGTTTGTAAATGTTGGTTTGCCAGATTTTTTGAAATTTTCTTTATCAGTTCTAGGTTTTCAAAATGAACGTCACACCAAACCGCGTGTCAAATGATTTGAGGAAGATTAAATTTGATTTAAACTATGTTAATGCAACAGTGCTACATATTCGGGTATACAGTCGACCGCATGGCGATGGGCGGTGGCAACACTTTAACTATGAGCTGGCGTACTACGGTAGTACGGAGTTCCAAAACGAACCTTTCATTTGTAGTATTAAAACTAATTGCCTCGTGATTATATATGAAACTGTTTTTGTGTATAATATGTAAGAGTTTTAAAATAATAATAAAACTATGTAAAATTTACAAAACATTTTTATTATATATATTTTATTTTAAAGAGCCGTGCTCATTGTGAAATATCGAGAATATCATTCCAATTTCCGAACGTGAGAAAGAAAACACGCAACACTACAGTGAAATGTCATTCAGCGACAACAATTAAAAAATGTCGGAATCGTGTCAAGACGGTAATTGTCAAGGAAATAATGAATTTGGGCCGGACGAATCACCCACCAAACTTATCGTCAATTACATTCCTGAAGTCATGACCCAGGATATGATGTTCTCGCTATTTTCAACAATGGGTAAACTGGAAAGTTGTAAATTGATAGCGAACCGAGGCTATGGGTTCGTCGAGTACTCTCGTCCCGAGGATGCAGTCAAAGCACGTAAGGCTTTTAATGGTCTCCTAATGCAAAACAAGACGCTGAAAGTGTCCCACGCACTGCTGAATCCGGAGTTAAAACCCCCTACGAAACCAGAAGCCGACTGGAACCTATATGTATGTAACCTGCCTAATGAACTGACCTTGCAGGATTTACATGGACTATTCGCACAATTTGGTAAAATAGTTAATTCTCGTATAGCAGCAGGAATAGCATTTGTTTTATATGAGCACCAGTATGAAGCGGAAAGAGCCATTCAGAACATAAATGGCACCACACCGCCTGGCTTTCTACACCCATTAACTGTTAAGTATGCTAATAAGAGTAACCCTAATAAACATAAAAACAATAATAACAATTTCCCTAAAAGTCCCCTCGTGAGACCTTATCATTGGATAAATCATATGAACGCTATTGGGGATCACAATTCGCCAAGTACGTGGTCGATATACATTTATAATATTGCTCCGGAGGTGGAAGAGTTGACTCTGTGGCAGCTGTTTGGTCCATATGGTGCTATTGTGTCTGTTAAGATAATCAAAGACCATTCTACTAATAAAAGTAAAGGATTTGGATTTGTTACGATGAGAAATTATGACCAAGCAGCGATGGCAATACAAGCATTGAATGGATACGTTCTTCATGGCCAACCTCTCTCGGTTAGTTTCAAAACCCAGAAGAGATAATGCTTATGTGAAAGACTTAATAAACTTTACAATATCAATACAGTAATAAATAGACAAAAATGATACCTAATTGATTGGCATTATGAAATATTGCAAATAAATAGTCCCGACGTCAGAATTTTGTGTACACACCTTAACCATATGTGCAGTCAGTTGACTCTTGTTGAAAATATTATATTACTTTGAGCTATCGACATTGTTAAGTTTGTTTATGAATAATAATTTATTCGGTTTGCTCGTTAAATGTTTCAAGTTTACTAGAAGTTTAAGATTGTATTGAATATGATTGTTGTTTGGAAGTTCAACATCAGTTGTGAGCTGTAATGCTTTCATTATTTTAATCTTATTATTTAAGTATAATAAAACCATTTTAAAGAAAGTGCTTTTACAAGATCTAACTAATTGATAAGCCACATTGGATGTTTAATCAGCTACTAGTTTTAGTTGTACACTTTTTATAACATGATGTCTATTTAGGTAGTGAAAACGAAATCTAGATTATATCATATTTATACATTTAGTATAAAATTTGCTGAATTAAAGTTCATTTTCACAATTTTAAATTGTGTTTTGATTTTTTTATTACCTGTTCCTATTTTCAGCTTCTAAACTGCATAGATAAATTGTTTGTTAAAATATTTGATTTTAGGAAGATATGTGATTTGATTTTTATTATTGTTTTGTAATATATGTAATAAGTTATTACTTTTGAAACTAAATTATGATTATTTGATCCATGTAATTAGATTTCCATACTAATATTAAGTAATTTATCATACAGTGTTTCTATAGCAACATCAAGAAATAGTATTTGGCAGTTAAATGAACGACATAGTTTGGGTAATTTAATTAACTAATTATTGGTTTGATAATTTAATTTTGCTGTTAAATAAGTAAGATAATTTCAACCAGTTCATATATAACCCACTTATAAAGCATTGCCTCACATGTTGGGCGTGAACTGTCGTAATAATCTTAGCATTCTTCCCAAAAGATGGCGCTAATCATCATTGTGTAGTTTCATGATAGAATATTATGTAATTATTCACAATGTATGTAGTATTGTAATGTCCTCGAAAGGGTTATGTAGAGGTGAACGACCTCTATTTCGCCACGTAAAATTAAGGCGCTATAAAGCCGACATAATTATTTTAAAAACAGGAACAACATTTGGTTTCTATTAGGTGTATGTAAACATAGTGTTACATACTCTTTGGGTGTATGTTTTTTATTCATATTATTGTCTCTCTAGTGTTGTAGTAATATTTTAATTACACGTAGGTACAGTATCTAACTAATATTGTCCAATCGCCTTTCGGTCTCGTCAAACGCAACTAAATAATATTACCTACTTCAGTAAGAAAACAGCAATACAAGAAAAATGTAATTGGACTGAGCAATCGTCAATGCCAATGGAATAATGGCTAAGAATGTTGAGCAAAATTCCAGGCGGCCGTGGTTGGATGGCTGTCCTGGATCACGTTTTACCTGACACAAAATAATTTTCCCTCGTCACGCCACGCTGATTGAAAATATAACCACCGGTAATTACTACCTGATTTTGATCCGCATTCAAAAGAAAGGCTTAGAAATATTAATGGTAGTTTGTAGTAATTATGTAGTAGTTATTGGCGGACCCTAGCTGTGTCGTCTCGACTGTGAGCCGATCTGTTTCGAGCTGTTGACTAGTCTCGTGATGTCTTATTCTAAAATGCAAGGAAAGGTGTATGTAAGGTGACTATTTGTAGTTTCTGCCTTGGCCATGGGAAAAAGGCGTGAGTATATGTATGTAAGTATGGTAATTTTATAATAATGTCTTGTTAACGTTTGAAAATCACCACGTCACCGTGGAACTAGTGCTGTGGTAGATAGCCACAATTTTACAGTTAAAACATTTATCCCTGATTCAAATCTGAATAGAACCCGGGAACTCCCGGCTGGCGGGCCAGCAGGTTGCAGGTTGTCGCGTTTGCAACCACCGCGCATGCGCTTTATGTAATATGGCGGCTTGCAATACATCATGCGGAACTGCATATTATCGCAATAAATAAGATAATTCAAGGGGCTGTTTCATTATCAGTTCTAATGGTTCAAGGTTTATTCATAAACATATCGAAGTGATATGAATACGTGTAATTTGATCTTGTAGAGTGAATTATGAAATTAGCGCCATCTATTACAACGTTTGTAAAACATGATGCTTTTAGATTTTATAGTTTTCCAAAATGAAAATCATTTTTATAAAATAGTCTTTAGATAGTCCGATAAATTTAAAAGAGTAAAGAAACGGCAGCTTTTACTCGTCTCAATTAAAATAATTGTAAAGTTAGCTCTATTTCGATGACTAGGAAGGCGCATGCTCTGGAAACCATGAATCGATATACAAGCAGTACGTAATAAACGTGTTAGTAGCCGGAGGTCACGCAATCTCTGATTTGTTTTTACTTTTGTTTGGGAATAGTCCTTATAAATTTTAATAGTTGGAGTAGGACAAAGTTTCACAGTGCGTTCGTTTGCCGGCGATACGGCCGTGGCGGACGGAGAGGGCTCCGTGGTGGCGGGGGGCGTCGGCCTCGCCGTGAGTAGCAAGGTAAGGGAAATGCCCAATCCATGTTTTCCTCTCGGGTCATAGGATTATTCATTAACACCACATGCGTGAAAAGTGGATATATGTTTGTGCCCGGGCAATCGACATTAACTCTAAAGTGAACAATACGGTAGCTCATAGCTGACGTGTTATTCTCGCGGTGTTTTCAAATTGTATAATAAAACACAATGTAATAAAGTTATTCTAAATGTGTGGAAAAGTGTGTAGCACCTTCATTCTGTGTATATAAAAGCGAACTCATAATTACACCGTGACAAAACTTCGATTTGTGATATAATTTGCAGTTGTAGGCACGGAGCTAATTAGAAGACACATAATGTTGAAGGTACCTAGCCTTCTTCTACTTTTGAACTAGTTTTATAGGATAACGTTAATTTTGTATTTAGTTTGGGACAGCACATTATTTATTTAGATATCCTACCTAAGGTTCTAGATCAAAAGCCCGCATCAAAATCGATCGTCAGAAAGTCACTAAGCTAAAGTAGGAAAACATTATCAACTACTTGCAGGCTTGCTGCCTGCAAGTAGTTGATAATGATCTACTTCTTTTTACAAGGTTTTAGTAGAACCTATTTCGTCAAAGTTTTAGACTGTCCTTATTGACACTTAGGTACGTAGGTCTTCCAAATATTATGTTAGGTACGCCGTAGAACTTACTTTTTTTCAGTTGGAAAATTCTCACGAATTCCCTTCGTTCCTCCGCTAGGTCGGAATCCTACTGACTACTAGACTACCACGACGATACTAGACTACTATCTGAGTTAGGGGCACGGGATATACCTTATGGTAGCAATTAGCGTGATGATGTCACTGAACAGGACATACTGAGGAGATAGAAAAAACATACAACACAATTTCCTTCTTCTATTCTGGTTAGTTTTTGTTACGGGTTCAAATAATGTTGAATCGTTTCTCCAGGACTCTTCGAGCTTCGTTGCTTCAGCCTTGGCTATATTGACTCTGGTTTACAGGAACTGCAGGGTCGGGGTATGGCGACATGGGTCAAAGAAATAATGATTACTGTTTGTATAGGTGTACCCTAGTCCGGGGGCGGCGCGCGGCGTGTGGGCGCTGCCGCAGCCGCCCCCCTGCACGATGGCAGCCGAGGAGGCGCTGCCACCCTGCTCGCCCATGTCGCCCGACGCGCCAGCCGCGCCTCCAAGAACTATCACCAGCTACAACCAACACTCTGACCTACATCAACTTATATTTGAAGCTGTTCGATCTGGGTAGGTATTTTCTTCATTAATAGGAACCTACAGTAATGAAGACCTTTCTGAGATGAACATCAACACAAAAATTTGCTACCTAACAAATCAAACTCTGTGACTCAGTGTGTGTGTGTGTGTGTTTTGAACTGCTGTGACTGAATGACCATCACCGGCATCATCCAAGATCACTTGACACGAGTTTAATTTGGATAAATCGTTGACTTAACATTCTGGAAACCGTGCGTTAAACTATAAACTTCAACGACAGCATTTTCAAAGCGCCAAAAATGTTTAATGAAATTATACATTTTAGCGAAGTATCAGAAATCGAGCGCCTGGTAGAAAAGCTTGGCGTGGAAGTGTTGAGTGCTCGCGACCAACATGGCTACACGCCGGCACACTGGGCCGCTCTGGACGGTAGCGTGGCTGTCATGCGCTACCTCATCGAGCGAGGAGCCCCCATCGACCTGTCCTGCTTAGGCACTCAGGTAATTGTTCAGGCTCACAATGTAAAGACTTCACACAATTCACAATAGGATTCTTCACAAGATTTTAGTCGTTATGTGCAATGCACTTAACGACTCCAATCTTCGCGAATTTGCATCAAAATGAAGTTGTAGTAGATTTGTAGTAACATGCTGCCATCAGTGCCATCTAAAGACGTGTACCGACCTACATCAGCTAATTCAAAACTGCTGTACCAATAATTCCAATAACAATAGGACTTAGGATGCCAGCTGTTGTTCATTTAGGTAGATACGAACCAAAACGTTAAGCAGGTTTCTACATAACTTATATTTTGTGTAGGAATATATACTCCAGTTGAGATAACATTAGACATTGAAATACTCCCATTTTACAGTCCGTTCAACCGATTTTGACTTCTATTGCGTGGGTAATATGACAAATGGCAGCTGTATTAAACAGTTAGTCTTGGTAACAGGCTTATGCTTTTTATGCTATCCTTATATTTACGGGATAGAACTCAAAATCGGTTGAACGGACTGTAAAAAGGGGTTGTACACATTTCTAATGTTTTTTCAAATGGAGTAGGTATAGGTACTTATCCGATACTTATTCCTAGGGTCCCCGTCCAATCCACTGGGCTTGCCGCAAAGGTCATGCATCGGTGGTTCAAGTGCTGCTACAGTCTGGGGTTGCTGTCAACGCTGCTGACTTCAAAGGTGATTGACAAAATACCCTCCATCAATACACTCGCGCTGCAGCCGCAGGCAGAACAAATATTGTGAATTGCTTTTTTTTACAGGTCTGACCCCATTAATGACAGCATGTATGTATGGCAAGACGGCAACGGCTGCGTATCTCCTGGGCATGGGAGCAGCGACCAGGCTCTCAGACATTAACGGAGATACCGCTCTTCACTGGGCCGCGTATAAGGGCCACGCGGACTTAGTACGACTGCTCATCTACTCAGGGGTCCCTTTGCATTGCACTGACAACTTCGGCTCCACACCGCTACATTTGGCGTGTCTATCGGGCAACTTGACTTGTGTTAGACTGCTTTGTGAGAAGGTATGGGCTATGGAGCAATCTTTGACAATTAATTTGAAATTTTGTGCCAGAGAAGTACACCAGCCTCCTCTATTTTTAGGTCAAAGCTGAACTGGAACCCCGTGACAAAAATGGGAAAACACCCCTGATGTTGGCGCAAAGCCATCGACATTTGGAAGTGGTCAAATTGTTACAAAAAGAGATGAAACGCAAATCACACTGGATGCCGCCACTATCAGAGTTGTGGGCTCTGTTGTTCGGCGGCGCTGGTGACTCCAAAGGACCCCTACTTTTCTTCCTAGTATCAGTACTCCTTTGGGGATATCCTATGTATGTGATAAGATGCATTCCTCTAACATGGAACACGCTACGTCTTTCGCATTACTGTTTCCTTTATTGGAATGCGATCATGTGGCTCAGCTGGGTCATCGCTAATAGAAGGGACCCAGGCTATATTGCACAGAATTCGGAGACGTATTACAGAGCCATCAGGCAGATTCCCTATTATGATAAATGGAAGAAACGAAACGTGATTCTGTCTCGATTGTGCCATACTTGCCGTTGTCTAAGACCGCTGAGGTACCTATTTATTACTTCTTTATTTAATTAACCTTCTCTAAAGGTCGCAGTCTAGAGTCTAGAGCTACGTCACCGACGGGAAAGTTAGAATGCTGTACCTAGGTAGATATTTATAGTCAATTAATACAATCATAGGTCGTATATACACCAAAAACTATCAATTAAATAAGTTATTATGTTATTAAATAAATATCACGACGATCAATTTGGTTGACTCTAACTTTCACCGATTGCAATGGTCAGTTACAGTTTCAATTTATTGCTGCAACCCGTCGCGCCTTCAGTGCTGAATACCTACTTCTTGTTGCTAAACAATTCACTGCAACTTATCTTAACCCTTGTTCACGTGTAGTAGGTAAAACTCAATCACTAAGAAAAAAAACCGGCCAAGTGCGAGTCGGACTCGCGCACGAAGGGTGCCGTACCATTATCGCAAAAGACGGCAAAAAAAACACGTTTGTTGTATGGGAAAAAGAAAGAATAAAATAAATACTTAAGTGGGGCACTTAAGTATTTATTTTATTCTTTTTTTAGTATTTGTTGTTATAGCGGCAACAGAAATACATACCTGATCTGTGAAAATTTCGACTGTCTATCACGGTTCATGAGATATTGTCTGGTGACAGACTGACAGAGACAACAATCTCACCGCACTATTCCCAAACCACTGCAACTCACAGACAGACAGAGACAGACAGATGGACCGCGGAGTCTTTGTAATAGGGTCCCGATTTTATCCCCTGGGTACGGAACCCTAAAAAACTACGTTGGAGGCCTACCCAATTATGTGTTTGGACTTAAAACCTTTTCTTTTCCGAAACAGATTCCATAATTACTAACTAAAATTCTTACTTTTTACAGTTTTACTAACAAATAAATAGGCAGCACTTTAAATCAATTTGCCAAGCGGCTTTTGTTTGCGAACATGCTAATGTAGTCATTAAAATTCGAAATGGTGGCCTTTTTATATTTTTAATAATAATTTTGCAGTTTAAATAAATATTTTAACTACGTGTTTAATTTAAACATTTCATGTTGGTAGTATTTTAATAAATTACCTAACTACCAAATGGTTTATTTTTTAATGTTGTAATTTTAATTAAGACTATTCTACTGAGAAGGATCCTGGGGTCGGTCCTCAGGTCTGAAAAGTCGGTTATTGCGTGATTTTCTATCACGATTTTTCAGTAACAGCCATCGCATTCCTTAGGGATACAGCAGTATAGATTTATGATAATATTGAACCCTATTAATTGGTAAAATATGACTGTGTACGTAAGTACCACACACCAGAGTACTACCCCCTCAGTTACTAGATAGATCCAGACGTGACTTTATCGAAATCTAATTCAAATTCTATCTTGCATTATCCAGGGCTAAGCACTGCCGCATTTGCAAGCGCTGCGTAGCGTACTTCGACCACCACTGCCCATTCATCTACAACTGCGTGGGGGTTCGCAACAGAATGTGGTTCTTCCTGTTCGTGATGAGCGTGGCCATCAACTGCACCCTCTCCATATACTTCGCCTGCTACTGCCTTCTGCTCGAAGGCTTCGGACTACTGTATGTCCTGGGACTATTGGAGGCCATCACCTTTTGCGCTCTGGGATGGATCCTTACATGTACTTCCGTAAGTCTATAAGACCTTTATATAAATTTCCTGGTTCCCATGAAAATTTGAATCTAGTTAGTGATCGGTATTTTTAACCGACTTACCAAAAAGGAGGAGGTTCTATGTTCGACTTCGTCGGTGTCCTTAACGCAAAAAATTGGTACCTACCAAAGACACCGATTTCCAAAAACAAAGATTTTCACTTTATAGTTTCCTTATTTGGAAGTCGATATCTAGTATTTTTTTGTAATATGTTTTTTTTATTAATAACTCAATTATTAAATATGTTTTAAATGAGCACCCTTTAACTGTTCCTCTCATAATGTAACGTAAATACCTTCTTAAATAACAAAGAGGAAAACAATAAATTTTGAACAAAAACCCAGAAAACACAGTTATTGCAACATCGTCAGACGTCATCGTCCATATATTTAGATCGTTGCCAATAATTTTTGATGACGGGAAAGTTTTTCATTTACGTAATTCCGCAGTGAAATGGTCTAGGTTAGTAAGGAGACACCTACGACAAGTCTATGCTGATTAAGCCTAATATTTTGTTTTAAATTTCAGATTCTGCACGCCTGCATGAATTTGACCACAAATGAAATGTTCAATTACAAAAGATATCCCTATTTGAGAGACAAACGAGGTCGTTACCAAAATCCATTTTCCCGTGGACCTATAATGAACTTGATCGAGTTCTTCGTGTGTTTGCCCGACAAGTGCGATGAACAAGATATCTTTCACGAAGAGAATATATGATGCGAGGCGCAATGACGCAACAACCATACTAGAAAAAGGTCTCAAAAGATTACAAAACAATAAAACTCATTATTATGAACTGTTTTTGCTAAGCTAAGGTTCAAACATTATCTGCGTCTACGAAACATTATATACATTACAACGTAGTTTTTACAATTGAACTGGGTCGGAAGTTATTACTTTTCAAAATACTGTTTTGATAAATAGAAAGACGAAATAATAACTACTTATTACCTACAAAAGATACAAGCAGACTGCTAGCCCAATTTTTGTCATTAGAAAGTTACCAGTCCAAGTTGGAACACCACAGCACCGCTCGCATTCTTATCTAAGTTTTAAACCGGGTAACTACGTCTTATTACATGAAGCACATGTGCCTACACGCCTTTTCTCACTCAATATTGAAGTTTTTAAAGACTTTTTGCTACTTAATCATGCATTTCACCTGTAGGTGTGTAAAATGATTGGAGATGTATATATTTACTTAAAAAAAGGCTTTTTAATATACTATTTTACTCACGGCATTGTTGTTTTATTAATTTTTATTATACAATCAAAGATCTTTATTTTCAGATTGTTATCGTAATCACAGCGGGACACGAACGTGGGAAGTAGGTTATCTTTACTGGCAAGGCTGGTTAATACGTAAATAAAAGAATGATTTGCTTTTTGTGCTACATTAATTTAATAGTTATTTTCAAACAATCATTTAGAATGAAAACAAATTAAGTATTCGATTATGCTTCATGATGTGTGAAACGTTTAATGATGAGATGACATTAGTTGAAACTTTCATGGAAATTAACTTAAATAGTAAATTCAAACATACTTTCTAAATTAATATTACTACAATTGTTCACTTTCCGCTTACATACAGGATAATTTGTTACCCTTCTAATTATCACAATTCTCTTACACATCAGTCCATTATATACACGTTGTAATAGCACATACGTATACGAGTCAATAAACATCTTTCAATCACATTAGAATCAGTAGCGCAAGAGCGGCTAGGAGACAGACCAGCTGATCCAACATTCTAATATAAATATTCTCTATGCTGTAATGTTCGTTATGTGGTCGAATCATAAAATTCTACGTAATTTACAGAATAATGCATACAAGTAAATAAGTTTCAATAACTCCTTTATCTCGGATCTCTGTATCTGCTTTTACAACATGAAGCAAATATCTTAAGATCTTATATACCACATATTTTCTCCGTACGTAAAGTTCATCAGCGTTTCTATAATATTATCAATTTATTGGGACTTTGTCAACTTAAAGTTTGTACTTAACTTCTTACAAATGCAAACGACTAGTTAACTGCATAATCAAATAAATAAATTAATAAAATAACAATATGTGGTTTATAATACTGATGTGTTACCTCTATCAAATTATTTCTATCACATAGAATAATTTGCTCTGACATCCATACACTTTCATTTACTTTTAAATGTAGGTTTATTAAATGTTCAATGACATTTTCAAATATATTTCTTAGGATGATTCAAAATTTTCAGGCGAATTATGATTAGATAAATCTCTGTATTATGAGAGAGAGACTTAGGAAGTTCTAAAGGTGTATTATAAAAGCTGTTGAAACATCAATAGTGATGAAGTAGCGTGTAACAGTGGACCAATGGTGGCAGCTAAGGAAGTAGCCACAATCCACCATGGTCGCTAGCTGCTTTGTATTCAATAGCAAACCTGTGCCAATTTATTGCTTGAAGTGCATTCATGTATGCTTCATTAGTATGTACTTCTAATGTTTCTATCTATTTTATAAATAGATTTTTAATCTCTAAATATCTAGTAAATAAAATAGTTCGAATTTTACTGTGGGTACATGTACCCACAAGCATTGTAATTAATTAATAATTAATCATCCTTAGGATTGATTCTAATAGCGGAGGCAATTTCTTCTTGGGATTGATTTTTGTCTCCCCATCCCCACAGGTGGTGCGAGCCATCACCTGTGCGCTTGACCCTGTTCTTGACGATGTCGTCGGAGACAGTCTTCATGTCGTAAGCCCAACCAAGTTTAGCAAAGAAGTTAATGAAGGTGGTCGTGAAGTTCAATTTGTTGTTGCCAAGCTCAGCAGTTTTGTAATCCCAGGGGAAGGTGTGGTGGTAGTTATGGAATCCTTCACCGAGAGCGAACATCGCCACCGACATGTTTTCCGAGGGCTTGATGCTCTTGTCATAGGGCTTGTCTCCCCACTTGTGTGCTGCGGAGTTGACGAGCCACGTGACGTTGAGGATGAATGCGTAACGGAACATGGCCGCCACAAAGAATGCATTGGTCCAGGTCTCACCCCAGAGGTACACTGGAATCAGCGTGGGCATAGCGAAGCAGGCCAAGGGCATCAAGAGCAGATAGTACCTAGAAAAAATATAAATAGGTTAATACAAGCTTGATTAGCATCAAGGTCATAACAAAAAAAACCGGCTAAGACGAAGGGTGCCGTACCATAATCGAAAAAAAAAAAAAAACACATTTGTTGCATGGGAGCCCCACTTAAATATTTATTTTATCCTGTTTTTGGCATTTGTTGTTATAGCAGCAACAGAAATAAATCATCTGAAAATTTCAACTGCCTAGCTATCACGGTTCATGCGACACAGACTGGTGACAGACGGACAGAGTCTTTAGTAATAAGGTCCTGTTTTTAACCTTTGGGTACAGAACCCTAAAAAATATTATCACACGGGCGTGTGAAGGACTCCAATATTAAATATCTATTTTGTTAACAACCATTTTGGGGGTACAAATAGCAGTTGCATTAAGTCCCCAAAATAGGACTAACATTTAAATTTTATCACATTCCATTATGCGTCTTTTTTTACCTACTTTTCATAATAAGACAATTAAATATGTAATTATTCAAGTCTGATTTTATGCAAGTTAAATAAAAACCTTGATCTTACTTTAAAATTAGTGAATTTATTCATACATTTTAGAGTTCAATAACAAGGTTTTTATACATACTACCTCAGAAAACGTGATCTTTGAACTTGAACTCAAGAATGTGTGATCGAATATGCGTCACGTGTTAATTTTACATAAAAAGAAATGTCTGCGTCCAAATCAACCAATTTCATAAAACAAATGTAAAGTTTTACTTACTTTTTCTGGAATTTAAGAATGGGATCACTCTGCAAATCGCTCATATCGAGTCCCTTGCCCTTTTCCTTGAGGTCGGGATGTTTCCTCACGAGCAGCCAACCAATGTGCGAGAAGAAGAAGCCACGAGTCGCGTTGTGAGGATCAGCATCGGTTTCAGAGTACTTGTGATGCATGCGGTGGTCGCGAGCCCAGTCCATTGCAGCATCCTAGAAAATTAAAAAAGCAATGTAATAAAAGATTGGAAAAAGCACGAAACTGGCTTAAGGTTCCCCTAGTCGACGGCACGAACTATTTTATGCACGAGGTTAAAATGCATGTTCTCATCCGACAACACGTGCGAAAGAGATAGATGCTGTGATGAGCAGTAAGAAGGTAGTTCGCGTACAAATTAGCACTTTTGCAAATTTGTATCGAAATGGATGATGATTTAGGACGAAAACGAGCGTACGAAATTTTATAAACAGACCTTTGGGAGTCTAGATATCATGTAAAAACGACTAAATGTATATTTACAAAATAAAAATATTTGCATTGTTGAATTACTAATCTATCCCTGTTTGGAGGCCGTTTTGCAATTTTCCTTCTTATGGTATTTATTTCCGCCCAAATGCGTTAAAATTAGTGTTGCAATATAGAACTTACGAAGTTACGACGCGCATATTTTTTTTTTTTACTGATTTGATTCCATACAGGGATAATGATGAGACAAAATGATATCATTATATTTAACGTACATCGTCAAACAAAGTAGTAATCGCCAGACTACGTTTGTATGGAAGAATGATCAACTAGTGTAACCTTAATGGGGCCGTACAGTACGTGCCACGAAAGTTGAGACTTGACTACGTGGTGTCGTTTGACTTCCACTGTAGACGATTTATAGGTCTCATTAGCGGTATGAGGTCTGTGTGAGTGCGGGAAGGGACCGGGCGTCATCGGGATGGCGGACAGAGTGCGGCAGGCGCGGTCAAGTTTCATCTTTCGTGGCACGCACTGTACCATACGTATACGTAGGCATTCCACTGTCTACTCGTTCTGCTAATGCCAGTATGGCATGATGTTGTGTTTAATTGATACCAAATACCTACCTACTGTCTTTTCAAAATCTATTAGTACTTTGGGTAAATCCTTCTAAAACTTTAAATGCCTCTATCAAGGCGCAAAATACCACAAATACTGACTCAGTCAGATAACAGAGTTATGCTGACTCCATAAGGAAAAAGGACACAAAAATATGTTGCCTAGTAATAATTCGTCAATGCATGACAAACTGTAGGTAGTCGCCTTGAAACCCCATTTCTAAGTTCCATAGGAAAATTAATGGTTCATTTCCAAGGAACTTACTTACAATTGCTATATATTATTACGAATTCATAACTTGTACGTACATAATGTAAGTAATAATCATTATTTAAATATTTATATGAATTCTTGCAGTTATTTAAAGAATTTTTAATTCACAGCAAAAATATAATAAAAATATTTTTTTATAAATTTACACATTTCTATGGTAAGCATCCAAATCCAGAAAATAATTAGGTACTAAGGAAAACTAGTCTCCAAAATGACTAATGATTTAGGCATAATCTGCTTTCATTATGATTATAATAGCTAGTGTTATAGCGGGAAAGACTCTCGTGGTGATAAAATATGTCATGTGACACCGCTTACACAACAGAGTTATTTAGTATCATCATCATGTATATAAGCTATGTAGTATGCATAGTACACAACATATAAGCGTGTTTACTTGAACTAAGACTGCAGGCAAAATCACACACACCACATTACAAAACATAAAAATAAATGGCATTGTCTTGAATTTTTTTGCTGATAAGTAGAAATATAATATATGTATTTCCAAGCTAACAGTTAATAGTAACAGTAAAAAGGTTAATAAACTGCACATAGGTAGTAAGGCAGATTATTATAGTGATATTATCATGAGCTGATATCACACACCATAACATTCAATTTCTTGCTGCAGGAATTATTCAAACAATAAGAATGTATCTTACCTGGAAGGCAATAGTGTTAAAGATGATCAGGATAACTTTGAGAGGCCATTTAGCTTTGTAGGACTTGTGGGCCCACAAGCGATGTGCTCCAGCCGTGATACCCAACCCAGACATCACATACAAGATATAGGCTGAAAACATACAACACTCATTACTAATGTTACCTAGATATTAAGCAGGGTGTAAATTCTTTTAAGTAATGAACTTAATTAGTTAACTACTGCATCAATTAAGGAGATTTATTTATAGTTAATAGTTTTATTTCGCAACAATACTCACCAAATACGTCTGTTTGCCATTTCGCAGAGAAGAGGAACAAATAACCGCCATAAAGGGCAGCTATGTGAAGATATGCAAACAGTAAGATATTCCTCCACACATATTGTTTGGGCTTGTTGTCTGCTTTCTGCACTGGCGGCGTGGCGAGGGCTAGGTCTGGGGTCGCTGCGTCGCTCTCGAAGAGAACACCGTTCACATCCTCTGCTATATTTGGAGCCATCTTATTGAACTTGTGTTATATTACTGAAGACAAAAAATTATAATTTTGTTATAAACACTGTGAGGAAATGTGAAGATTGCTTGGTATTTTAGACGACAGATTTTTACAGAATTTAATTACTAGTCGCCAACTCTATAAGATTCCTACAAGCCCAGATTATATTCGCACTTGAAGCAAATAAATTCTAAAATGTTCGGTAACACTAGAAATAAATTGTAGATATTCTTATTCTTCTTGTTCTACAATTAAAATTACAATTACAGGAACGTCCATAATTATGTAAACTCAAGGCTTTTCCACCTACCGTAACTCTCTCAGGTAACAAACGAATATTACGCGACACAGATTTATTTAACATTGCGGTTTTTTTTAACTAACGTCTGTTTGACGTTTATAGAATAAGGATGGACAGACAGAGAAAGATTAATTTATCGATTGTCGAGAACACCACAGTCGGTAACTGTTGCGATTAGTGTGTTCATTAGTTTATTACAGTTTAGATTCTGTGTTTTAACATAATGTGCCAAAGTAAAAATAAAACGACGTAAAACGGTGATGGGTTTAGTAGACAATGAAGTAAGCAGTCGCGTAGCAAGGCACAAAGGGACCCCGTTTAGAAACTTCTCGGAGCCCTTTTTTACTTGACTGCAGCAAAATCAAAAAGAAGATAATGTTTTTTACAAATATAATTAAATAGGAGGTTGAAGCAGTGGTGGCGCAATGGTAACGACCGCGACTTACAAGTTATAGACTATTAGGTCGTGGGTTCGAACCTAGGCAGGAATCACCACGACTCTCAAAACGGGGAACGAAAACACGAACCCGCACTGGGCCCGTGTGAGGGATTACGGCTCATTCCCTCTCACAGAGAGGACGCCTACGTACAACGGAACAAATGGAATTCTAAGTGTGGAAAAGGGAGTCCATCTATCCTATCCTATACTCCATTTGAGATAACACTAGATATTTAAATAATCCCATTTTACAGCCCGTTCAACCGATTTTGACTTTTATTCCGTTAGTGATATGAAAAACCAGTCAGTACGAGTCGGACTTGCGCACTAAGGGTTCCGTACCATTATCGCAAAAAACGGCACAAAAATCACGTTTGTTGTATGGAAGCCCCACATAAATATTTATTTTATTCTGTTTGTTATAATAGCGGCAACAGAAATACATCATCTGTGAAAATTTCAACTGTCTTGCTATCATCTTTATGAGATACATCGTGGTGACAGACGGACAGATATCTGTCTGCATTTAACCTTTATTAGCCGAGAAATGTGCCTATTCAATACCAAGTAGGTAGTTATTAATTAGCCGAGCTAAGTACTCTACAGGTAATACATTCGTGGTACACGTGGCCAGCCTTCAGCAGCGTTGTCTGAGGCCATGGGCCGGCGCGGCGTAGCATTGTTTAACCAGGCACGTCCTACTCTAAGTTAGATACCAAGGTACCTACGAAGTACGCAGCAGTCTTCGAGATTTTCCTCGAACCCCAAGATTGAAAAAAAAATCTTATGAGTTAAGTAGGTAGTGAGAATTTGAGAAAGTGCAATTTAGACTAGTTGGTCAAGCGGCAATTATACCTAATGGTTTTGAAGTCGTTAGTAAAGTGCCATGTTTCTCCACCATGAGGCGTAGGTACCTACCTAATTAGTATTTTTTTCGTTAGTTCGTAAATTCGCGTTCGTATAATCTAATCGGTAGGTAAACACCAATGGTTTCGTGAGGAAAACCGATTTATTGTAAGCAAGTGCTCACTATTTATGTTGCTTCAAAAAAGCTAATGTTGAAAAAAAGCTAATGGAGGCATACAGTTCACTAAACAATTGCTAAAATATTACTTACCAACCAGTTAAATATTTGATGAGTTAAAGCTATGTACATAACTAAAAAATAAAAATAAACTGGCATGGTTCTGTTTACTGCTAGGCAGAGAGTAAATTAATACATAACAATTATAGTTTAGATAAAATTACTAACACATTATCTTCATAAAAAAAAAGTCCTTATCGACCTTCAATTGGATGCACTAATGTTATTTGCAGGTGAGACGCGGTGAGACAGGGTTAACCCACTTTGCTATAGACAGCAATATAACAACCGTAATAACACTAGGTACTGACAACCCTAATGAAAATGTACGTAATTTCTAAAACCTAATAAGGAAATTAAAATATTAAACTTATTATAAAACTTACCAATAAATATATGAAGGTATCAAACAATCCTTTAAAATTGCAAGGAACAACTACACTGTTAACAGAGTGCTAAGCCAAGGACGAATGAGAATACTTCTTCATTGAGAGCGTTATATACGAACAGATAAAAAACAATAATATTAGCAACAAACACACCGGCCGGTGCAATCGATAAGTTCACGTGTTGGACTGTGGACTCACTATGGCATGGGTACGATCGTGGCGGTCGTTTCAGACCAGACTGAGTGAGTGGAGTGGTATGGTACGGTACTACGGTAGGCGCAGCGAATGCGCGGGGATTGGATGGCGAGGTGGCGCGATGTTGACGACCACGTCACTGGCTCGTCACGTAGATGGCACGATGTACAGTTGTGATCAGGCGATATTGTGGACGAACTTCGCAAAGGCGGGAGTTCGAACTTTGGTAAGGCTATTATGTCGTATAGATAAGTACATGGATAGTTCAAAGTTCTAGAGGCCTACGTGGCCATTGCGCCATTAAACCGAATGTTGACACTATGACTGGTTCGGCTTTTAATAGAATTACATTATTGCACTTTATCAATGTATGTAGGTTAGCCTAATAGATACTATACCTAAGTATTATGTACCTATGACCT
The DNA here is from genome assembly GCA_964057195.1 of Orthosia cruda. NCBI lineage: Eukaryota > Metazoa > Arthropoda > Insecta > Lepidoptera > Noctuidae > Orthosia > Orthosia cruda. Next base: position 25,857,550 of record OZ059845.1, read on the forward strand.
TTTAGATTATCTTGAAGCAATTAAAGCGTGGATGCAGTTAATGTACCTACAGTCAACCGCATGTCAAGAATCGAGTCGTATTGTAGTAGTCGAAATAAAGCTCAACATTCAATCGCAGGGTTAAAGAGTTGAAGGTTCCTTGAACTAAAGGTAAAGTGTGTAATACTTAGCACTCGTTTTGTAATGAGACAGTGGATCTTGAACCTTTTATACTCTGGATTCTGACACCCCGATATAAATCTTCGTCTTGTGGCTAACGAACCTCATTACTCAGCTTGAATTATTCGGCAAAAAAAGTTACATCACCTTGTTACAGCGAATTCCAAATTCCAAAGTACCTATAGATATGTTTGTTTTGATGATTCATCAGTGTTTTGATAATTGTGAATGCGCTTATCGTCTTTAATACCTATATTTAGTTTAAGCAGAGCAGCGTGGTTTTTTGGATTCGATCCCCAGGGTCGACCTGTGTTATCGGGTTTTTCCATTAGCAATTTCAAGGAAAGAAAGAAATTGCTGCTCTAGCAGTTCGGAGTTTAACCTAGATAGGCTATGACCCTAGATAAGTTCTTAGTCTAGTCTTAGCCTTCGTCTTATTTAATGTACCTAATTGTATTTGTTAGATTACTTTATCATAAAGTGCGAGTTTCAAGTCTTTCAAGTATTGTGACACCCGCAGCAGATATCGCGATGACTAGCCAGGGAATTTTCCGTAACAAGTTCATTGATGTAAAGGATGATGATCTACAAAGTTGCGCTGCCACTTATTCAATCTAGGCTGACTGATGCGTTTGATCTACATAAATCTACCTATCCATCTCTCTAAAAGACAATAGTACCTACCGTGAGTTATTTTGACCTCTGCCAAAACAATTCCATGATTAAAGGCAGCGGCAAACGCCCTATCTAACTACATACTATTAGGCACCTGGGAGACCGAATTCTGATCGGATGAAAATAAAGAGAACATTTTTTTTTCAAAAAATTAGATGAGTTATAATAAACCAAAAATAAACGAAAATATAATAAAACAAAAAAAAAACTAACGAAACGAAAACAACAAAATAAACATATCCATAAGTGGGACTCGAACCCGCAATCTTTGGCGTAGGGGGCCACCGCTTTTATCATTAGGATATTCAGATGGTCAGCCCCCACATTGCGCGGACTATTTCTTTTTGAGGGAAACTGTGAAAATACGGAAAAATACGAATTTCCCCAGATATGAGACCTAGCTAGATCGGTCTTTCGCCCCCGAAAACTCATATAATGCAAATGTTATCGTGATTATATACTTATATAAGTGTATACAAATATTTCTCGTTTCATAGTATATATAGTACCTGGACGACCGAGCTCTGCTCTGCTCTCTAGCTAGGTTTCATTTTTAGAAAACGTCGTTTTCTCTATTTTTTCTGCTCGGGTAAAATCATCATCACGAATCGTCTCGCGCGCAGGTTTGATGATTTCCAGCCTCCCAAACAAACCGGATTCTGTAAAGGCTTCAGCACTGTAGACCACATACATACGCTGCGGCAGATTATACAGAAGACCGAAGAGTACAACCTGCCTCTCTGTTTAGCGTTTGTGGACTACGAGAAAGTCTTCGATCGAGACTTGGGACTGTACTGCAGTCTCTCCAACGGTGCCAAATTGACTACCGGTACATCGAGGTGTTGAAGTGTTTGTACAAAAACGCCACAATGTCAGTTTAACTTCAAGGTCAGACCTCGGAACCCGTACATTTGCAGCGAGGTGTGAGACAGGGAGACGTCATATCTCCGAAGCTGTTTACCGATGCACTGGAGGACGTCTTCAAGGTTCAGGACTGGAGAGGGCTAGGCATCAACGTCAATGGCGAGTACATCACTCACCTTCGGTTTGCCGTCGATATAGTGGTTATGGCTGAGACCATGGAGGACCTCAGTACAATGCTCGATGACCTCAGTAGAGCTTCCGAAAGTGGGTCTTAGGATGTACCTGGACAAAACCAAGGTGATGCTGAATGCCCATGTTACACCCACTCCTATTAAGGTCGGAGACTCTACACTCGAAGTTGTGGGCGACGACTATGTCTACCTGGGACAAACGATCCAGTTGGGTTGGGCCAACTTCGAGAAAGAGATCAACCGTCGAATCCGACTCGGCTGGGCAGCGTTCGGGAAGTTGCGCGGTATCTTCTCGTCCAACTTACAGTGTCTCAAGACGAAAGTCTATGACCAGTGTGTGTTGCCAGTGATGACATATGGCTCTGAGACGTGGTCGCTTACAATAGGCCTCATCAGAAAGCTTACAGTCACCCAAAGGGCATGGAGAGGGCTATGCTCGGAGTTTCCTTGCGTGATCGAATCAGAAATGTAGAGATCCGCAAGAGAACCAGGGTTACCGACATAGCCCGAAGAATTGGCAAACTTAAGTGGCAGAGCGGGCCAGTGACCCATCAGGTTTCAGCAGTGGTGGTAGTGAGGGACGGCAGAAGTTCGATTCGACCGACTTAGCCAGGGACCAAAACGCTTTACTACCTGCTGGGTAAGAAGCAAGTTTGGTCCCTATTCGGCTAATGTGGTCGAACCGAGTCCTTCGCAACACCTTCTTGCAGGACTTGGCAGCCCTGTTAAAGGCTCTCTTCTTCCGACCCACGTCATTCGCTTTGCTCGATCGCGCGTCGGCCCATGCCAGGTACGCCTCATGCTTAAGCGCGTCAGCGCAATGACATTCGGCGCCAAACCATGGCCGATCAACGCTGAACATTGAAGTGTCGTCACGGGCGTAGTTACATACACACGCCCGCGCGTGTTTTAAAATTGTGCTCCAGGGTAAACCCGGGTATTAAGTACAAGACGTCTGAAAGACTCGCTATCTGCGTCTCCGTAAGAAAAAGAAGCGCTGGTTTCTCAGCCTCCAGGTGGTAGTGGCCTGCAGAGAGATTTGAGTGCAGACCTCTAATGTTGGTGAGGTGCACTTTGTGGGGGAGGGGGTGCAGCCGCTGTTTAGATCCATTGTTCTTTTTGCTTGACATTTTCATTATCATTGAAGAGTGAATGGGATAAGAGGAGAAGGAAGTGACACGAGGTTCCACGCTGCTAACCTTCAGACACGCACTGAAAGGCCGCCATCATAGGGGCACTAGTCTGGAGATTGCGGGGACGCCCGAGCCCCCCCGGAATTTCCATCGGGCCCTCCCCATCTAGTCGCCGGATTTTTCGACAGTTGGCGGGGCAGCCTTTCGTGTGTGGCTGGCACACAACTTGGGCCCCCAACTACCAGCGGTCGGCCAGCGGCGCACCGTGCCTCGGATCTCGCTACCCTCCGCGACTAGTCTCCCGATGCGTCCATAACAGCGCGCGTCAGGCTGGTCAGCCTGCAGTGGAACAGCTGTCTGGACCCAACTCCTCTAGTAACTACACCGGGCATCGTACCGAAACACGGCTAGGCCGCTTGGCGGTAGGTCTTTGCCCGGTGGGTGGTCGCAAGCCTTCGGCGAAGCGAAGCCTACCACCAGATGTCACCTGATTTGCACCACCCGGGGGCCTCGTGTAGGGAATCAAAGGGTACACTCCTACGGACGTGGGTGACTCGGCCCCCAAAAACGTTCGCATTTTTATTATTAGTAAGAAGTAGGTATGATAGGCTAGAATAGGATATCATCTACCCAATCAAATTTTAACTGAGTACATAGAAGATAGCTATCAGGTAGTCTAATTCTAATTGACTTATCTTGCGAGACAAGGTTTGGCTTGAGCAGCAAATAAACTTCTGACTCTATATCAACATGTGATACTACGAAGGCTCTTGAAGAGACTATCTTTGCGACTTTATTGTAGTACATTTCTCACCTGTAGCTTTATTTTCGCTTACCCACTTCGTAAATTGGTTACGCAGCCCTTCGTCCCCAAAGGTAGCGACGCGGGGTCGGCTCAGTCGATTTTTGAATAGAGAATTAGAAGTGGAGTATTGTTTAAACTCTACTCTAACCTGAAAACCTGTCAAACTTTGGCATTAATGTAGGGTTTATCACAAAAAGAAGAAGAGTTACCTTATGACCTCGACAGTCGCCAACGACATTGAGGCAACAAAACGCGCACTCGTATCACACGCACAATTCAGTATTTTTTACCCGACTGCCGAAGGAGGGTAATGTGTTTATCAGTCTATTTATGTATGATTGTTCCTATGTGGCGTTCTAGAGACCAAACGCGTTGGCCGATTTTGATGATTCTTACGTCAATCGATCTTAAAAAATCAAAAAACCCGACTGCTTAAATAGCGAACTAAAAAGACGTAAACTAGAACAGAATTATGCTGTGCAGTCGTAGGATTCATCTGGTTTTGGTCAGCCAGCTCGCGAACATGTATTCTCCGAATGCACAGCATGATTTTGTTCTTGTTTGTTTGATACGAATCAAAATGAAGGATTTCTTCAGATAAGATATTAAGAAAATGTTCTAATAACACATATTTTTTCCAAAACATTAGGACTAGCCGTTTAGATGTGATTCTAATTTTAAAATCAGCTTCTGATCGGTATCTGCGCCTTAACGAAAATTATTTGTTTGACGCGGCAGCTAGGATGTTAATTCCAAATATTATAATTCAGAAACCGGTCCTAAGATAACAACTAATCATACACCTCTATCTATAGTATATACCTTACCGACTTATCCTTGTTCAAATAGTCAGACTGTACCAAAGTCCAAATATTTTAAATCTCAACATACGTGGACCGTGGTGATCGGCTAGACGCAGTACCTAGACGTTATGCAAGTAGCAACGGATGATTACAAAGCCACGTACGTAGACAAATAGCTAGTCGGAAATGGCGTGTCATCTCTGCATGCAGCGATGAGTCGCGAGGTTTTATCGTTTAATTTGGATCTTACTTAAATAGGTCCTTATTAAAGTAATGTCCATGTTAGTGTTCGAGGAGCTCATGGCTAAATAATAACAGCCGCACGGGTCGATCTTCAAGGTTAAGCAACGCTTGGCGATGTCGGTCCGTGGATGGGTGACCATTTCAACATACCGAGTTTCCTCCGTACCTCGGAAAGCACGTTAAGCCGTTGGTCCCGGCTGTCATTTGAAGATCTTTGACAGTCGTTACGGGTAGTCAGAAGCTTGAGATCTGACACCAGTCCAAGGGGTACCGTGTTACCCAGTTATTGGGTTGTGGAGGTCAGATAGGCAGTCGCTCCATGTAAACACTGGTACTCAGCTGAATCCGTTTAGACTGGAAGTCGACCCCAACATAGTTGGGAAAAGGCTAGGCAGATTGATTGTTAGTGTTCGAGTGTCTGATGTTGGCACAGTAGGATTTAAGTCGTGCATGCTGTTTTAACAGTATATAGAAGGTATATTAGTATAACTGCTGGTTCAGATTTTAAAACCAATAGTTAGCCCAACCGGGATGAGAAACTGTTACCCTAAGTATTTTCATTGGAAAAGCCAGGAAAATCTTCCAATATTTTAATTAACTACTTACTCTAAATCTTATCTAAGTCACAAGATATTTGTGTCGAACTTTACCCGCTTCTTATTTTTGTTATAATCCGAAATTAAACTCAGAATAAATAATTATGTATAAAATATATATATTTCATAACTTATTATAAATCGAAGGGCTCTTACAGACAAGCAGTAGTTTGACGGTTACGGTCATCCCTATCGCCAGAAAAGTGGCGCTTAAAGCTTGTCTGAAAAAGCGCTCATTCAAATAGAATAAACGTATTTAGCACACATCGGCGTAATCATTCAAGATAATATTTGATGTCATAGAAAAATATTTTTTAATTAATATGGAGAAATAGGTTTTAAACATTATTAACGTAATATCTTTTTGAACCGTCAAAAAAATATATTAAAATAACTAATTGTGATCACTAATAATAATAATTACTATTAAGCCTTCTACTCAATCGATAAGCACCATGATGGATGCTGATCGATAGGAAGGCTTTACCCTATGTGGTAAATTATTCATTGATTGAGGTAGTTAATGTAATCAATCAAATCAATCAATCAATCAATGTATCATCATCATCATGGCAGAGTAAAACTTCGGGCCACTTGGCGGTGGCCGGCGGCAGCAGTGACGCTGGACAAAGCAGCAGTTCATGTATGGAGCCTAGCGTATAGTTGCCGAGGCAGTTGAGAACCCACTCGTAGTTTACTGGCACGACACTCTGCTCCATTGCGAGGTCTAAAACAAAATAAATTGTTTAACATAAAACTATTAAATCATTAGTACTAAATACAGCTGTTTTTTTTTATCTTTAATGATTTGGGAACAGCATAAATATTGGAACCAATCACTATTGAATGTAAAACCTAATTTGCAATATGCAAATGTCATCATCAAGGTTGTCCGATTTTACCCGACTGCCGAAGGAGGGCAATGAGTTTATCAGTCTATGTATGTATGTTTGTTCCTATGTGGCGTTCTTGAGACCAAACGCGTTGGCCGATTTAGATGATTCGTAAGTCAATCGATTCGTCTTAATCTTGCGAGTGTCACTGCCTACATTAAAACTGAAAAAAAAAAAGAAATGGCGGATTGTGGGCGCCATATTGCGGTGAACCAAATTTTTTGTTTCTTCCAAACCCGTCGTGTGGCTGTGGGTTAAAGGAGGTGATTTCAAAAATGTATAACACTTGTATGTTTAAATGAAACTAATTCAAAAAAAAAATGGCTATAAAGTTATAAATAAAAAAAGTTAATTGAAAAAATTTAAAAACCCGACTGCTTCGGAGGATACATCTATCTGGTTTTGTGCAGCCAGCATACGAAGATGTATCCTCCGACTGCACAGCATGATTTTCTTCTTGTTTATGACTTAAAAAGTCATCAGGTCGGGTTTTTTGATTTTATTAATTAACTATATTTTTTCCATAACGTGCGAACATCTTAAAAATTGGAACCTATTGAATATAAAACCTAATTTGCATTATGCAAATATCATCATCAAGGCCGTCCGATTTTTAGCGTTACAATGCCATGAGCATTGCGACTTTGCGACTGAGCAGCAAAAATGTTAGTTGAACCACAGTATAAAATATGGACAAACAGTACATAAACTACCTACAAACGCTCGAAACGACACACTCACACAAACATGCGCATCGACGAGACGAGACTAAGTTGCTCGCACTACTGACAGCATCGCGACAACCGCTTAGGGGTCTCGTCGATGCGCATGTTTGTGTGAGTGTTCATTTTCGTACTTTTCATACTGTTTTCCATATTTATACTGTGGTTCGACTCTCGTAGGAGAGGTACCTAGTGTTATGATGTCATTAACGCCCAACCCTATTGTATAATAGGGATGGGCGTTTTCGGTTTTTTGCGCAAACGGTTACGTAACCGATATACAGTTTTCTTATCGATTCGAAAACGGTTTTCAGATATCGATATCAGTAGTACAGTTTGCAAAGGTTAACATGTTATTTAGATAAAAAAACTAAAAACGAACGCGAACGACGGTTCCTATCGGTTGTGAAGTTTGCGTTTTGTTCGAACGTTTTTGTCTTGTTACGGTTTTAAGTTTTGAGTTATTCGTTCGTTCGTCGCAAGTAGTTTTGATTCGATACATGCAGTTTTTGAGATATCGGTTATTTTGATATGGATATCGATATGATATGATATCGAACCCCATATCCGATATAAGTTACGTTTTGATAAATCGGTCACATCCCTAACATACAAGTTTTATGAACCACAGACTCGCGGAACTAAACATGGTCCATCTAGGTTTAAAATTAGTTCCGATGCAAAGTCGGAATCGATTCTGCGGTTATATGCACAGAAACTGCGTCATTAATATCGTCAGAGTATGTTGAGTTGTTTCGTTACTATGTAGTTACCGACATTGTTTTAATTCTAGTTTTTAAACGTGTACGCATTTGGCACCAGCGTGTATGTGTATTTATTTGCTACAAATATAGCTCCAACTACGGTTTATATTTAGGTTAGATAACAAGTAACGTTAAAAGGGTCACATAAAAATAAATCTTTGATAAATCTATGCTCATTTACGTAGTTTCATAAATTATTAATTTTATTTTAAACTAGCTGACCGGGCAAACTTTGTTTTGCCATAAAAACACCAAACATTCATCTACCCTACCTACCAACCCTTCCCTACCTATGTACGTAAGGTACCATTTTTTTTTTCATAAGGTCCTTCTAACAATAACAAACACATCAAAAAAAGAATTAGCGAAATCGGGCCAGCCGTTCACGCGTGATGCGGGAAATAGGGATTCATTTATATATATATATAGATAAGTGATTTTTTTATCCTTCTTCTTCTACATCGCGTCGTTCCGTTACTCGGGGACGGCTTTCACAGTCATGAGACGCCACTTGTTACGCTGATAAGCTTCAGTAGATAGAGAGCATTTATTCATGTCTATCTGTTACCCCCTTATTAATAAACACAGAATAAAGTTATACCAAATATAAACCTATGAAAATGTATGGTTATTCCTTTGTTATTCCTGGTATAACTTTATTCCATGTTTATTAATAAGGGGGTAGGAGTGACCTACTGTGTAAGATGTCAGCAGTCTACGTCTTCCACTCTTTTTTGTCGTCATGGATTGCCATGATCACACAAACGAGAGAAAAAGGATCTGTAGAGAATCATGGATGGAATTCAGCGAGGACCTATACAGGCGCCAATAGCTCAACAGACTAAAATAGGATGGGTTTTATTAGGCAACACCACAACATTTCAATGCCATGCAGTGCTTAACAACCTAGAAGACATTTCGCGTTTCTGGGAAATAGAAGAAATAACTGAACAGTCTCCAACGCTGACGTCAGGCGAACAATATTGCGAAACTTTATACGCAACTACAACAAAAAGGAAGTCTGACGGCAGATATGAAGTCAGAATACCCATGAAACAGGGATTCGAGAATCAGTTAGGTTCTTCAAAGTCGCAGGCATTAGCACAATTCCGACAATTAGAGAAACGACTAGTCAGAGATCAGTCTCTTGCTGAAAGTTACAAGGCTTTCATGGCTGACTACATACGTCTTAATCACATGAAACAAAGTTTAATTTCACAAGAACCGAGTTGCTATCTACCACACCACGGTGTCATGAAATTGGACTCCACTACAACAAAACTTCGAGTGGTTTTTAATGCCTCAAACAAAACAACTTCGGGCCACAGTCTGAACGAGCTAATGGAGTGTGGGCCAAAGCTTACAATAAAAAACAAAACTTGAAATCAAAAAGATGTAGAGTCCAGCCGCGATGGTGCGCTGTGTGCCGGGAATTCTTATGTGTGTAATGTGGAAGAAAACACCGACATGTGTATTCACCAAGCAGCTTTATTGAACTGAAGTAATTGCGGTAATGCGCATGTAATAATGACTATAGTAAGTACATGTGATCGCGGACGTCAGCATAAAATTGTCGAGCGTGCTCGTACAGGATCTTTGCACTTTTTCAGAACGTGGTCATCGAGTCTTCGTGTTACATGACTGCACCATCTCAATCGGTATTCGGTTAGCTTTTCGGTGACTATGGTTTGGTAATAAACATATTGCACCCACATAGAGAACGTTTCTCTCATAATTTGTTTTTGTTTCTGTTCTGAGGATCCAAATAACCGTAGAAATCCAAAAAGCCAATCGTCACTGGTGCGACTTTCGAACTTCCGCTAACTTACCTACCTACTTAGACGGGGTGTTTGTAGAAAGATAACACCTATCTAGATTACAGCAAAGACATTTGGATTGCTTTGCAGGTACCTATACGTATACCTAAACATAATAATATATTATAGACTAGCAGTCCCCCGTGGCTTCGCTTCCTTCAACTGGCTACCTACTGTGGGGACGTAGCCAGAAAGCGCTACTTAAATAAAACTCTGGATTCACTGTTCTAGTTATATTTCAGCAGCAAGGTGCCTACCCATAGGCACCTTCTATCAGACTATCACATCAAAGCTCAGAGGAGCCCTTATATACACGGGAAAAGTCTAGCGAAAACATCTTCATTTATTTTATATTCTAAATTCATATTACCTTTCAAGTAATACTTATTGCCAGTGTTAATATAGGCAAGTAGGTTGCCTTCTAGTTAAGCAGAGTCCTCACATGAGCTACGCCCCTACGAATAGACGCGCAGAATCATATGAAGTGCTTCTATTCTATGTCTTGAAAGGTTACATGAATCCTACCTTATCCTAATTCGAATATTTACCTAACAGAGGAATCACATTTACAATTGAGGTACGACCCTTAAAAGGGGAAGGCTTAATCATGACAAACGAGTTATCGGACACTCCGATATGTGCTTTTAACTTCAACTAACGTGCACACACACACTAACAAATCTACGCCGTCATGCTTGAACCTCCTTGACCAAAACCTCTGAAAAAGGAACAAGGCGTCCTCCCAACTCTAACAAGAATGACGCGTCAACTCACATCGACCCGGATGGGGTTTAATCTCAAAAATTCAAATATGATACAATTTTTCGATCTCGTGCGTTTATCAGGCCAGAGAAGGAAAGGCTGGATCGCATCGAATTTCTAATCCTATTCATAGAGCTTGCACCAGGGTTTATTATTATAAATGCATTTATTTTTTTTAAACATCAGACATCAACTGGACCAATGATGTCAACTCGACATCCTTTGCAAAGGCTATGCCCCGTTAGCAAAGTCGGTTTCAGTTATGACTATTACTTTAAGAAACCTCTGGGTTATACTATTACCCTGGCTTGTGCCTATGCCTTAATCGCATAACCAAAAAATATTTCTTCGATGCGTGGCCAACGTTGCCAGCCTCTTCATTTGTGGGGACGTAGCCAGAAAGCGCTACTTAAATAAAACTCTGGATTCACTGTTCTAGTTATATTTCAGCAGCAAGGTGCCTACCCATAGGCACCTTCTATCAGACTATCACATCAAAGCTCAGAGGAGCCCTTATATACACGGGAAAAGTCTAGCGAAAACATCTTCATTTATTTTATATTCTAAATTCATATTACCTTTCAAGTAATACTTATTGCCAGTGTTAATATAGGCAAGTAGGTTGCCTTCTAGTTAAGCAGAGTCCTCACACTACCTACCCACCCTACGTACCCTACTCTACCTATCTACCCTCCTATCCTACCTACCCTAACCTACCTACAATTTTTTGAGACTAATAGCCTATTCCTTCCCCAGGATGTCATCTATATCCTTGCCAATTTTCATTGAAAGTCGTTCAGTTATTTAGGCGTGAAAGGTTACAAACAGACAGAGTTACTTTCGATTTTATAATATTAGTATAGATTGGTGTTCATGTCAGGTAAGTTTATATTAAATTCACGCGTTATCTCGAACGCGCATATTAGCCACGCACGGCACGTGATACGAGCAAAAACGTTAAGTTGACGTTAAAAATACGCTTATTATTTTAGACATACTAACCCCTCTATAGACATATACACACGTGCTTGACTATAATTAGTAAAGTAAAGTGCACGTGGATGATTCTGTGACCTTGCATATTTTTTTGCGAAGAAAGAAAGAAAGAAAGAAGAGCTACTTTGTCCACATAATGAAGGTGTAAATAGACTTCAAATGGCATTGAATTAAGTAGATATGGATGGTGGTTGGGTAATTGCAAGTACGCCTGTTGAACATGAGGTTTTGGGTTTGATCTTAAGTAGCGCAGAGTTATTGCGTTAATTTAAGAAATCCTCAATAACATGCCGCCGAAGTCTGGATAGGGGCTCGTTTAGCAGCAATGAGTATTTTTGGTTTATAACCTGAAGAAATGTGACTACTGGCGGTGGCTATAAAGTCTCTGCTTTTTAACCCCCGCCGGAAAAAGAGGGGTGTTATAAGTTTGACGTGTGTTGCTGTGTGTCTGTCTGTGTCATCATAGCGTCCAAACGGGTGAACCGATTTTAATTTAGTTTTGTTTAAAAGGTGACTTAATCAAGAGTGTTCTTAGCTATGTTTGAATAAAATCGGTTCAGCCGTTCAAAAGTTATTTACATTTTACTGTTTGAATCGGGGTGTTTTCGCATGATATCGTGTCATAATTACGTGTTCAATAGATTGCCGATCGAAGCGTGTCTACTATATACTAGATAAATTATGTAGCATGAAATAAAAATGTTTAAGGGGTTTTTTTAAATTTTACTTGTTATGTTTTATAATAGACTAATTTTATTTAATAATTTAACTGGCCCAATTATTGGTCTAAGTAAAGTGATGGCCTGAACCACTGGGTATCAAAATAAAGGATTTTAAGAGACGATTTCAAAAATATATAACACTTATGTGTTAAAATGTACGTAATTAAAAGAAAATACTAAAAAGAGGTAAATAAAAAAAAATTACAAAAATTCCGACTGCTTAAAAAGCGAACTAAAAAGACGAAAAAAATCATGCTGTGCAGTCGGAGGATACATCTGGTTTTGGTCAGCCAGCTCGCGAATATGTATCCTCCGACTGCACAGCATGCTTTTTTTCTTGTTTACGTCTTTTTCAATTAATTAATTATTCTTATTCTTACAACTTGAAGGGAGAAACAATAAAGCATACTTAAATAAGGTTTCCTAGATCTCGGTTATCGGATCTAGGCTAATTACCTTATTGATTAGGGCAATATAACGCATCATTGTATCACATCAGTCTGATCTAATGTCACCTACACGTCATAGAATTACGTTTCTAAACTTGACCTGAACCACTTGATATCCTTCCATCTCGCTACTATCACAACAAGTGATTCATGAACACAGATATAAATCTAACTAGATGTCTGTACAATTGTATGTACTTCGCGTGTCAAAAAACGGAGTAAAGCTATGATAAATGATCGTAATCTGAGCTTTTCATTTAGCATTATCGGCACCGAAAATCCACCGAAATCTAGAAAAATGTCTTTTCATGCCATATTGAGCTGTAAAGAATGTATAGAAAAAGTTGGCCGAGGCATTGGAAATGTTTTCTTTCATTGGTAAGAAAATTTGTTTTTAAATTGTGTGTGAAAAAGTGGCACGCTTGGTTTTCATAAAGATGGAGTGACTTGCGTTATCTAGTTATATTTTTGTCTGTGATCATGAATCAAAGCCGACCGAAGATGTTGTTCTGGTTATTTTTGTACACATATAAATAACGCTTCGAGGGTTTCTTGAGTGAGGATTAGTAATTGAGTACTATTGAAACCGATTAATAAGCAAATAGCACTTGGAAATTCTGCACCTTGAAACCGTAAAGTCTTCACTGAGAGCATTCACTTGTAATAAGCATTCGACGTCGAATATTCGAGTGGTGTGGACGTTGAGCCGAGCGTTACAAAGCTTACACGCAAGCGCGAACTTCAGCCGGTGTGGACGTTGCAACGATTTTCGCGGAAACGGCTTGCATTCGAATGTTCACGCAAATAAAATGCTCGAAAGCGAGTATTCAGATAATGATATGAATGAGTATGTATGTAGGAATATTACTGGCCACTTGTAAAGCAAGGAACAGTTCTTGATCTTAAGTGTTTGTGACCTTCTTGGTCAATCGTATTATCGAATAAATGACATTTAACGAGATCGTATTCGAATGCTCCTAGCTCGCAAGGGAATGTTCGTTTCGAACGTTTATAGTTTTGCTGGATAGTGAATGCTGGGCTCGCTGGGAAGCATTTGTTGCTCGCCTACGACTCGCCTTGTTGACAAATGCTCACGAAAGAATGCTCCCAGTGACGACGCTCCTTAAGACACTTTCAATCATAATCCGAACGATCCTTAACAATTGCTTCATTTATTGGAAAAAATCGTCTGCTCAAAAACATAAATTAACAATTAATTAGGCATGAAACTGAAAAATGGAAATGTGGGATACGCAATTGCCCCACTAATCAACACTCGCGTCACCCGATTGATGTGACTGTTCTCCTTCGACGCCTAGTATAAGAAATAATATTGTTACAAGATCAGGAAACGCCAGGAGCTCGTGGCTAAATAATAACAGACGCACGGGTCGATCTTCAAGGTTAAACAACGCTTGACGATGTCGGTCCGTGGATGGGTGACCATACATCATTTCAACATACCGAGTTTCCTCCGTGCCTCGGAAAGCACGTTAAGCCGTTGGTCCCGGCTGTCATTTGAAGATCTTTGACAGTCGTTACAGGTAGTCAGAAGCTTGAGATCCGACACCAGTCTTGAAAAGGTGTACCGTGTTACCCAGTTACTGGGTTGTGGAGGTCAGATAGACAGTCGCTCCATGTAAAACAGTGGTACTAGTACTCAGCTGAATCCGGTAAGACTGGAAGCCGACCCCAACATAGTTGGGAAAAGGCTAGGCAGATAGATATAGATCGGGAAACGCCATCTAGTGACGAGAGGAAGAATTAGTTGTAGCTAGTAGCGCCATCTATTATCGAATAGCGGTACTAATTTTCTCAAAAGCTCATGTGAGTCTTCAGCAATGTCGCCCTTACAACCGCTCCTGTTAATTAGAATAATATCAGGCCATCGCCACTCGCAGGTAATGACTGCGACATTCAAAGCAATTACAGACTCATCATCTCCAGCACAAAAAAAAACGGTGTACGTGCGCTCTATTTACTTTCTACTGCATGGTTTATATGATGCATTTCAAAATAAATGCTCTGTTCAAAATTAGGATGTAAGCATTCTAAACTATATGGATGAAAGCTTTTGAACTCGGTTCGATGAGAGTTCTAGCCAAAAATTGTTTGATATTCGATTTATTCAAAATTTTAAATAGTGCGACCAGACCAGCAGCCTAGTTATGGAAGTGATTTCGGGGAAGAATATGACACATTTCCTTTTTTTTTATTGGGACATTTCCACCGCACTATTCCCAAACCACTGCAACTCCTGAAAGCCAGAATCAACAGTGGCGACCACCAGAAAAGCGCTAAGGCAATGAAGCTCGACGAATTCCCGAAGAATGAATTTAACTGTCATGGATCCCGCAACGAAATTAATCACAAAAGAATAACCCAGGAGTAGGAAAATATACAAATTTCCACTTCCCTCCATATCAGGCAGGCGACAGAACCAACAAAGCCAATAGGCACAAAAGGTCGTTTACAACTGGGATAAGCCCAGTGGCCTAGCACCACGGATAAAAATTAGTCCTAACATTGTGAGCAGCTATATTTGTTTCCAATACCTGTGTATGGCAAAAATGCTTGAATGCACGGCAATTTGTTCTAGTTTCTACAAGGTCCGTATAGTAAACAACTCCTGATGCAGCATAATGTACATGCAACATAATATTGCGTTCATTCAACCAAAGAATACACTCCCATAAGATATGATGTGCAGATTGTACATATTCGCAGTCAGATGTAGAACACTGACATAAAGGCGAGGCAACGAGCTTGAAGGAAAATATTTTACTTTTAAAGTTACCATGCCCTGTGAGAAATTGGACAAAACAGTGATCCACCAGCCACGTCCTGGCCAGCCGCACGCGAACGGATAGAAAGAATTGATGAAGGTGTCGGCCCTTGATGGAATTATTCCACCTAGATTGCCATTCAGATAAATGTTCCTCCCAGACGTCAATATGTATATGTACACATTTCCTTTAAATGTTTTCGGTATTGCGTAAATAAAGACCTCGAAAGGATACGTCCTTCACCCTATGAGTTAAATTCACATATCCTTTCCATGACCTATCCCCTTTAGAAAGCCGTTATTTTAAAGGTGTCGTTATCCTTACCTATAAGTGTTCTTTGCCGAAATCACTTACGCACTTGAGCTACAGTTATTACTTGCTTTTAATAATAATACCTACCTGTTTAATATATTAACCCTTTGTCGCCACGTCACTATGTGCTAGCGATGTTGTTGTTGTTGGCTCATTATTGAGTGTGTAAGTCACACTTTGCCATTTTCTCCGTATGTTTAATATAAGAAGAAAATTGATCAGGCAGTGTCCATAGTCCTTTCATAGGAATAGGAACCAGTCCACTTTACCCAGCCAAATTCATAGTCCAATCTCTTGGCTACCATAACCCACAATAGTCCTGTTCCAAACGGGGGATGTCCTTGGGTGTACTTGCATATTACATACAGGGATAATCTTCGGTTGGTGCCTCATAACATTGAAAGCACCAAACTACAAGTTGGCTTCGGCTCAGATAATATAATACCTACTAGCATACAGATGCCTCATCCCATACAAAGAAACCGTGCCGACGTAACTAGCATTTTTCATCTGATTAATCTTGTTATTTTTGTAAGTACATCAATCGCGTTCGATCCCGTTTCACGGCAATAGATGGTGTTAGCAGCCTCTTGCAAGTAAAAAGATTTACTAGGTTCGTGAATATTTTCTTTAAATACAGAGAAGGTACGTTTTATAGTATTTTTAACCGACTTACCAAAAAGGAGGAGGTTCTATGTTCGACTTGGAGTATGTTTCTTTTTTTTTATGTATGGTCACCGATATCTCCGTCAATTCTGGACCGATTTTGAAAATTATTTTTTTGTTTCAAAGAGTATGTTTTGAAATTGGTCCCATTTTAATTTGGTGAAGATCTGATGAAGCACTTCGGAGATATACAACAGAACTCTTCCATAAATGACGGCAAATCTCTCGGGATTGCTGCAACCGCATGTCTGTTTATTGTTTATACCATTTCATAACATAACATCACGCCATTACGCTCTAAAGGGGTACGCAGATGTGTACAGTTCACCTTGGTACACTCTCATTTCACCGGTTATGTTCAGTTTCATGATATTGGGGGTAATCTATTCTGGCATTATAGGTACCTTACTAACAACTTGCCTATTAGGTAGGTAAAACTAAAAAGTGAAAAATAAAAAACTTTTTTACAAAAAAATACTACCAACTTCCAAATAAGAAAACTACAAAGTGAAAAATAACTTTATTTTTGGAAGTCGGTGTCTCTGGTAGGTACCATTTTTTTAAGTTATGGACACCGATTTCCAAAAATAAAGTTATTTTTGACTTTGTAGTTTTCTTATTTGGAAGTCGGTAGTATTATTTGTAAAAAAGTTTTTTATTTTTCATATTTTTTTTGCACGTTCTTATAGTTTTTTTGCACCAACATGTGTTACAATGCAAATTTTAACAATCGAGTGGAATGCCTCAGAAATTTAAAAATGCGCCATCTATTGGCATCAATTTTAAATGATCCGTTCAAATAATCTTTGAAATGTGAATTAAGAGCCCAATATTCCATAATTTTGTACTTAGGAGAGCTGATTAAACAAGAACATACAATTTTTATGTCCAGTCCAGAAAATGTTAATTTTACACCCAATTCTATTGAATTGTGTGTACATGTCGCGCCATCTAGTGAGATTTATTTGAACCAAGTTTTCTTTCTTAGCAATGAGGCCCCGTGGCTTCGGCTACACCTCTCTATAGTCCGAGACATCAGGGTCCAAGGAAATGTAAAAGATGTGAATCAGAATTCTTACATGTAAAGCGATCCTCTTGCGTGCGCTCAGGTTCGGCCAGCACTAGTGCGGGTTGGGGGGAGTCTTCAGATATTCGCACAAGTGAAGGATCTGCCGCTACCCGGCCGCCAGCAGCCAATAGCATGTTCTAAAACAAATCAAGAAAAACTAAGTCGACAGGAATTTTTATACGCCTGAAGAGAATTTTTCACGACTGAAATATACAAGTGTCTATTAATAGCACTAACCATTATTCAAATATGTTTGTAGCACATAAAATCAACAACTGTTTATTTCCCATGAACTTCGATGAAGAAACCATGAACCATAAAACACATACACACTAAAGCCCCGCAACCTGTCCGCCGCCCTGGGCCACCTGGGCTTGATTTTAAACAATCATGCTTTGTTTTGATGCGCTTTTTGGTGACGCGTTGCTTTGCCCTTTGGTCGGTTAATCACAAAATCGTTTCGAATCGATCTCGGTAATCCGCCAAAACATAATTTCATCCAGGTGCGGATTACCTAAATCGTCTGATTATAGTGTTACTTATTTAATTCAATAACAAAATTTTCATGTATTTGTGAAAAAGTATTCTAATTTGGCTTGTTTTTATCATCATCATCATATCAGCCGAAAGACGTCCACTGCTGGACATAGGCCTGCCCCAAGCGTCGCCAAATTGACAGGTCTCGTGCGTCCCGCATCCAGCGGATCCCCGATCACCAGGTCATCGGTCCGCCTGGTGGGAGGCCTTCTAACGCAACGTCTTCCGGTTCGCGGTCGCTACTCTAGAACTTTTCTGCCCCATGGGCCATCCGTTCTGCGAGCAGTGTGCCCTGCCCACTGCCACTTAAGTTTGGCAATTCTTTGGGCTATATTGGTAAGACGGTAACCCTGGTTCTCTTGCGGGACTCCAAATTTCTAATTCAATCCCGGTTTTCAAAGAATTGATCACAGAGGCATTATTCAACATTTGCTTCTTGGTTGACATGATGAAGTTGATCTCGTTTTTAGTTGCACCATCAGGGCTATGCCAGGTCCACTTCCTGTGCTCACGCTTACTGAAGAAGGAGTTCATCATATAGAGGTTCTCTATAAAACTGGCCAGTAGATGACCCCGGTGGTTCCGACGTCCAACTCCAAATTGCCCCACTTGCAGCTCACCTTCATCTCGTTTGCCCAATTTCGCGTTGAAGTCCCCCATGACAACAGTGAAGTGAGTTTTGAAACCACGCATGGCTCTGGTGATATCCTCTTACATAGTCTCTACCACGTCGTCGGGGTGTGCCGAGGTCGGGGCGTAGACCTGTATGATCTTCAGCAAATATCTTGAGGATATTCTGAGTATAAGGTACGCCACCCTGGTCCACACACTCTCAATCTTCACCACGTTGTTCACAAGGGGTTTGTGGACGATACACCCGACACCACCCTGGGAATGCCGGTCACTGTCTCGGAAATAGAGCAGGTTATAGTGGATTGCCTGCCTTTGTCATGCAGTGGGGCTGTTATAGGATGGTATTATTTGATACATGTTACACTCACTCCTATCAAGGTCGGAGATTCTACACTCGAAGTTGTGGGCGACTATTTCTACCTGGGACAAACGATCCAGTTTGGTAGGGCCAACTTCGAGAAAGAGGTCAACCGTCGAATCCGACTCGGCTGGGCAGCGTTCGGGAAGTTGCGCGGTATCTTTTCGTACAACTTACCACAGTATCTCAAGACGAAAGTCTATGACCAGTGTGTGTTGCCAGTGATGACATATGGCTCTAAGACGCGGTCGCTTACAATGGGCCTCCTCAGAAAGCTTACAGTCACTCAAAGGGCATGGAGAGGGCTATGCTCGGAGTTTCCTTGCGCGATCGAATCAGAAATGTAGAGATCCGCAAGAGAACCAGGGTTACCGACATAGCCCGAAGAATTGCCAAACTTTAGTGGCAGTGGGCAGGGCACATTGCTCGCAGAACGGATGGCCGATGGGGCAGAAAGGTTCTGGAGTGGCGACCGCGAACCGGAAGACGTTGCGTTGGAAGGCCTCCCACCAGGTGGACCGACGACCTGGTGAAAGTTGCAGGGATCCGCTGGTTGCGAGACGCACGGGACCGGTCAAAGTGGCGACGCTTGGGGGAGGACTATGTCCAGCATTGGACGTCTTTCGGCTGATATGATGATGATGATTATTTTATATAATACCAACTATTTGTCCACGGCTTCGATCTTGTAGCCTGTCCTACAAGAACCGTGCAGAATTAATCATTACAAACCACTAATCAAAATCAAACTTACCTTTAAAGTTTCCAAGTCCAGTACGCCAAAAGGCGGCATACAGTAAAACGTGATACCTTCAAATAGCTTTTGTTTTGCGATCCGAGAGCGCCTGGGTCCCGGTTCACCCGTGTTATCTAGAGCTTCGTACAGTTCCTACAAGAGAAAAAAGACAAAAGAGGTTTTAGAAGTGAACATATGCTTTGAATAACTTTTGGCTGTGATCCTCTATAGCACACGTCTGCGGAATGGAATGGTAGCGAATTTTTGAAACCAAATTGTACACTGCATAATGAACTTTATGTCAATTGTGTAACGTACAAACTAAAAACCGGCCAAGAGCGAGTCGGACTGGCGCTGAACGGTTCCGTACCAAAAGTGGCAAAAAATATCACGTTTGTTGTGTGGGAGCCCTACCTACTTAAATATTGTTTTATTCTGTTTTAGTTTGCAGTTATAGCGGCAACAGAAATATTTATTTATTTATTATATACTTTATTGTACACCACTTAAATACATCATCTGTGAAATTTTCAACTGCCTAGCTATCACGATTCATGAGATACAGCCTGGTGACAGACGAACATACAGACGGATTGTGGAGTCTTAATAATAGGGTCCCATTTTCACCCTTTAGGTACGGAACCCTAAAAACGACCCAAAACGAGGTCGCGCGTCTTCCACAGAATTCTCGAGAATTCCCGTAGTATAAATTCATAATGATATGTACAATTTCGTTGCAAACATTGGCTTACAATCCATTCCGCGCCAATACAAATTGAGCCAGGGTCAAAGCACACTCAGACAGAGTCGAAGCGAAGCGACATAGTGTATTGACCCCTATCTCCATTACCTTCCTCATCATTCGATAGAATGCGTGTGAAAACGCGCGAATTCGCGATCATCATCCAGGATTTGACTTGTCTTTTCGACTTTACACTGTGGAGATAGAGGTCAATATGGTAAAACCGACTCGTCACTTCGAGCTTCGTTCAACACGATTTGATAATTTTCCATTGTTTTTGGCTCTTTAAATTTTATAAGGCCCTGATAAGATCTCTATTATAAAGTTTTTAATTAACTTGCAATGTATGTGTGTAAGTGTGTTCGGTGCATATCTTGCAACTGAATTTTAAAGCAGTTATCCTCCACCGATTAAGATGCAATTTTGCATACACGTTTAGTTTGGATGACAATGCATGGTTAGCTAAGTGACGTCATCCTAAATCCAATATGGCGGAAGGCCCAAGATGGCGAACTCGCTATTTTTTGTGCACTGCCATGATATGGGTATCAAATGAAAGGGTTTGCAACGAAA
Source organism: Orthosia cruda (assembly GCA_964057195.1). Lineage (NCBI taxonomy): Eukaryota > Metazoa > Arthropoda > Insecta > Lepidoptera > Noctuidae > Orthosia > Orthosia cruda. The sequence continues at coordinate 25,878,556 of OZ059845.1, forward strand.
ATGATAAAAAACGTTTGTTTAATACGAAAAAAGTTTGTGTAAAAAAAAGAAATATATATAGAAACTTGCACATGGTGTTCGTTGACCTTGAAAAGGCATACGACCGGGTACCCCGTGAGGTTTTGTGGTGGGCCCTTAAGAAGAAAGGTGTGCCTGGGAAGTATGTACAGTTGGTCCGAGCGATGTACAGTCGATGCAGTACCCAAGTTCGGTCCACAGTGGGCACTACTGGTAGCTTCAGTGTGGCAGTTGGCTTACACCAGGAATCGGCTCTCAGTCCCTACCTCTTCCTGATGATAATGGACGCACTGACGTCAGACATACAGGAGGGGGCACCCTGGTGTATGCTGTTTGCCGACGACATTGTGCTGGTTGCCGAGAGTGGCCTAGAGGTCCAGATTAAATTGGAGATGTGGTGGCACAGACTGGAGAGTGTTGGCTTGAAATTGAGCAGAACTAAAACCGAATACTTGTTCTGCGATTTTGGCGGTCTCTCCAGTTCCGTGCCTCTAACTCTCGCTGGGACACCCATACCGATGTGCTCCGACTTCCGGTACCTAGGGTCGCTTGTCCAAGGGGATGTCGAGGGAGACCGAGACGTAACGCACCGGATCGGCTCGGGATGGATGAAATGGCGACAACTCACTGGAACAACTTGCGACCCACGGATGCCCCTCAAGTTAAAGGGGAAAATTTACAAGTCCGTGATTAGACCTGTCGTACTGTATGGATCAGAATGTTGGGCTGTGAAAAAGATGGATGAAAAGAGATTGCATGTAGCAGAGATGAGAATGCTGAGATGGATGTGCGGAGTGACGAGAATGGATAAAGTGAGAAATGAGTATATTAGAGGAAGTTTGAAAGTGGCGCCATTGACAGAAAAGTTGAAAGGAAACCGTTTGTCCTGGTATGGTCATGTGATGAGAATGGATGAACCGTATGTTACTAAAAGAGTTATGAATATAAATGTGGATGGATGGAGAGGGAGAGGAAGGACAAAGAAAAGATGGATGGACTGTGTGAGGAGTGATATGAAAGAAAAGGGAGTCAGTGATAGCGTGACTGGGGACAGGACGGTATGGAAGAGGAAAACGTGTTGCGCCGACCCCAAGTAACATGGGACAAGGGCAGGAAGATGATGATTAGTATGTAGTTTTTAGTTTAAGTGTATATGTTTGTAGTCTTACTCTTAGTTAATTCAGTTTCTTATCTATACTAATATTATAAAGAGGTAAAGTTTGTGAGTTTGTGACGTTGTAAGGGGTAATCTCTGGATCTACTGTACTGATTTTGAAAATTCTTTCACCAGTAGAAAGCTACATTATTCCTGAGTGTCATAGGCTATAATATATTTTCAAAAAAAAAATAGAGATCCTTATAAAAATTGCAATAATGTAATCCAAGGTAGCAAAATGTTGCCCATAATGAGAAAACTATTGATGATAGATAATAAATAGTAGGCAGGGCAGGCAGGGCAAATAAAAAAAAATCGGCCAAGTGCGAGTCGGACTCGCGCACGAAGGGTTCCGTACCATTATCGCAAAAAACGGCAAAAAAATCACGTTTTTTGTATGGGAGCCCCCCTTAAATATTAATTTTATCCTGTTTTTGGTATTTGTTGTTTTAGCGGCAACAGACATACATCATCTGTGAAAATTTCAACTGTCTAGCTATTACGGTTCATGAGATACAGCCTGGTGACAGACAGACAAACGGACCGCGGAATCTCAGTAATAGGGTCCCGTTTTTACCCTTTGGGTACGGAACCCTAAAAAGGTAGTTAGGTAGCCAGTTGACGGGAGCGAAGCCCCGGGGGTCGGCTAGTACACTGCATATACTTGTATCTATGTAAATAAATCTCCATTGTTTAACACAGATTTTAGATATTTCCAGAACAGCTATCGACATTCAGTTAGTCCGTTCAAAGGCGTAACGTTAACCTTTGAGCTTATAACATTGTTTTGTGTATCTGTTTGTTACACTTGTAAAGCATTTTCAATATTGCATCATATTGTTACACGTCCATTCCATTGCAAAAACATCTGGTGGTATATTTCAGCCTGATAAGATAATGATTCATTTGTTTATTTTTATATCTGTTTTGCGCCAATTTCTTGGAGGATTTAAACATGATAAGTGCAATCGGATACGTGACTGCCAACATTCATGGTCAGATGACCATACGAAGCAGGTAGACAACTCGCAAGGTTAATAGTGCAGCGCGGCTTAGGCACGGTAGCGGATGACCCGTTGTTATCGTATGACGTATTGAGTGCGCGAATCAATTTATATTGCAATTTATCCAATAAACTCTTTACTGTTTGTACGCACGATCAGTGCCCGATCTAGCATTTCGTCGCTCCGGGCATAGACAATATTCGCCGCCCTTGGCGCCCTTTAAAATGTACCAGGATATTATCTATTGAAAAAATATGCGGTTTTAACCGTCGGCTCGGATAAAGCCGCTTTTTTTGACAACTTCGAGCAAAGTGAAAACGAAGTGAGCCCGGAAATTTCACCTAAGATTTTTTGCAACATTATGAATGTTAAGTTATTTAACGGTGGGTTTACAACAAGAACCAATAACGTTCGACAGCGAAATGAGTTTGAAAATTGTAGCCCGACACCACGAATAAGTAAGGTTTTTAGATGAAATGAAATTGGCTGTTAGTGCAGTTTAGCCGCCCCTCATTTATGCAGCTCTGGGCATTTGCCCCCCTCCCCCCACCTCCCCTAGATCTGGCCCTCCGCCACTACTTTAGCTAACGCAACGCCACAGATGTGATATGTGACTGGCTCTTTGGCCTGGTCAGTCTAGTGTGTGTATGTTAAGTTATTATAAAAACAAGTAAAACTTCAAAATTTAAAAAACCCCCGACACATTTTTATTTCATGATACATAATTTATCTAGTACATCTATACCAATATTATAAAGAGAAAAGATTTTTTTGTTTGTTTGTTTGTACCGAATAGGCTCCAAAACTACTGGACCGATTTCAAAAATTCTTTCACCGTTGGGAAGCTACTCTATCCCCGGGTGACATAGGCTACTTTTTATCCCTGTATTTATTCTCAAAGAGGGCAGTAGATAAAATAAATTTAGGAAACCCTGGTTTAGGAGTTATGATACCACAGACAGACACACAGATACACAGCAACACACGTCAAACTTATAACATACATAACGTCGGGGGTTAAAAAAAATAACTCTTCAGTAACTATACTACCAGCGGCCATCGACGCCGCAGACAGCTGTAGTGAGGTTTCACATGTTGGGGTGGTGCTGCGAAAACTATATTAAAACCACTCGAGATCGCACATAAAGCGGTACTGAAAGTAGCTACCTTCAGACCTATCTTGTTCTCTACTGATCTATTATATAGTAGTTGTAATGTTCTTAACGTTCGTCAACACTTTATCCTTCAAACAGTTCTTCTACAGCACCGTAAAGCCCCTTATAGAAAAATATCAAAGCGTAGGAAAGACTTGGTTTGTATTCTTCCACAAGTGCGCACATCCTTCGCAAATAGATTTTTTGAATATCTTGGTCCAGCTCTGTATAATAAAATTAACAAAGTTTGTTTCATTTGTGGTTTATCTAAATTTAACTGTAAAAAGATTTTGAGAAAATTTCTTCAAAACAAAACCTATGGTGAAACCGAAACGTACCTCAGTGGGTGGCAGTGACAGGTTGAGGAACAACTCGCAAGACATACCAACCACACACATCCATGCACATTTACAAACAATCACACACACAAATACTCGTACATAATACACACTCACACACACACACACATGCACTCAAAAATGAACATTGTTGTAGTATTAAATTACTTCTAAATTAGTGTAATATTAGATTTTCTTGTACTAGTTTCATTTTAAAATTTTTTAAGGGACAGGGACTGTTATTCCTTAATACAGGTTATTCTGTAACCTAGCTAGGAAAGCAGAACTTCAACCACCTTATTGTAATTGATATGGTACGAACTTCTTATTAAACTTTGTATATGCCCATGTTGTATATGCCCAATACCAATCGTCCCAGCGGAGTTTTGCTAACTAATTTGCTATGCTCAGATGGGGTGTGCATCTGAGCATAGCAAATTATCTGAGCATAGCCTTGACACACTAGCGTTTTTCATCTGATTATACCGATTATTTTTTGTAAATCAATCGCGTTCGGATCTGTTCCACGGCGATAGATAGATCACCATCTATATCCGTGGAACGGAACCGAACGCGATCGGTGTACAAAAAATAATCAGTATAATCAGTACAGTACGTCGGGACAGTTTCTTAGCAGATGGGATGTCCAGTGGGGTTTTAGTCGTTGGGGTGCGAATTCTACAATAACCTCCACTCCAGTATAAAGGAATAAAAGGGTACAATAGGGATGACAACAATTTTTTTTTGTACCTTAAGTAGATTAATAAAAAAAAATTGGTGACATATTTTTTTTGTACACGTAACAAAAGTTGACGACAATATACTGCGTTGAACGCGCGTTCACGTGACGTCACGCCTTGTGTGATTTTCAGGGTCAATTTACATTGCCGCGGAATGGTATGGAAGTGAATTTTTGCAACGAAATTGTATTATTCTATATAATGACTTCATTTCAAAGTTAATTGTTTAACATACAAATTAAATACGAGCTAAAAGGTCGCGCGTCTTCCGCGGAATTCTCGTGCATTCTCAAGAATTCCGGTAGCTACTGGCTCGTATTTAGTTTGTACAATCAGCCAAAGCTTTAACTGATCACCGTAAGGACTATTTCTGCTTGCAGGGCTCGCCCGCTAAAGTAACGCTGACTTATACTCATCAACCAATAGCATCGCAACATTGGGTGACTGTTTCTCTAGTACCTGTCAGCCCCTTGTTCTTGTAATAAAAAAAACGGCAAAAAAACAAAGAAGACATTTGGCTATGGTCGACGCAAAAAGGGCGGACGCAGCTGTGGTCAACTTGTGCACGGGATTTTGTTTTCAAAGTGATCAGATATAGCTTTGGCCCATAGTACATACGTTACGCAGTTGACATAAAGTTCATTATGCTACGTACAATTTCGTCGTAAAAATTCGCTTCCATTCCATGGCAATGTAAATTAAGCTTAGCCTAGAAGTATCGTCAGAACTCCTGAACTTTGATGCGTTTTAACTTTGCAATTTTTATTGATTTGATAAAGCATTAAATACATATTCTATGTGATCTATGAATGAATCTAACCCTCAGTTTCCCACCTTAAAATTATCGCAGAATTAATGTGACAAATTGTCAAGCACGCGTTATCTTCTGTGATTGGCTGTTGAAAATTCATTCAACCAGTCACAGCAGATAACGCGTGCTTGACAATTTGTCACATTCATTCTGTGATAATTTTAAGGTGGGAAACTGAGGGTAAGTGACGGAATATTTTATTTTTGTTCGTTACCCGTCAATATCCCTATTGTAGTATTATCCCATACTAATTGTTGCTACAGAACCCATATTAGGCGCACACAGAGCTTGTCTTTTTAAAACGTGCGAATATTCATGAGTATTCATGATTCTGACACACCTTCATGTGCATGACGTGTTCATGAAGGCGTGTCAGAATCATGAATACAAATCTATTTGTTTCTCATATTTAGTAAATTTGTTTTTGTTGTGTTGGTACTCCTTAAATAAATAAATACGGATACTGAATCATAAATTCATAGTTAGGTATATTTGGAAGTGGCCTATTTCCAGCCGGTAGTTGTGAAAAAATGTAAACAATTTTAGGTACCTCATTAGCAATTTCTTTAGTCTGCAAACATTGCTTGATCCAATCAAATGACACAATCCACTTCGAAGCTGCTAGTGCACACATGTATTTTACAGATCTGAAAGGAGGGTACATGTTAATTGTGCTAAGTTTAGTTTGACAGGGCATCATTGGCGACCTCTCACATCTGTCCCTGATTCAGGCCATGGTACGGAGCGAGAGGGCGTGGCTAGCTAGCCCCTAGCCATCGCAGGAGACGTCCTGGGCGTCAAGAGTCGCAAGACGATTCCCAGCTACCGTAGGCCTGGGATTGCGGACGGCGAGTAACGAGTAGCTCGCCGTACGATAAGGACCAGGCCCGAGTCGACAGCGCGTTGTGTTACACGCGCGCCTCAAAGAGATGTCGGCAAAACTGACGGAGTCCGCTAGGGCTGATGAATGTCTGGGTGGGTTACCGCAGCCTTGGTTCCAGCAACTGAAGAAACACAGGCGGGTTTTAGCCAGTAAAAGACTGACATGCCCTCCCGCTTCACCCAAGTCATGAAGTCATTGGATTATCTCCCACCACAAAAAAAAAGGACATCATTGACGACGAAAATGATGAGAACACTTAATTATTCAGAGCATTTCAATACATAGAAGTCACTGACCCTTAATTTCGTCAAGACTTTGTAAACAGTTATTGCAGATTCCCATTGTTGTGAATATTACATCACAAATGCAATCAACATTACAATGAAGTAAATTTAGAAACGTAAGCACAAGAAATTAAAATTAAACAAAAATGCAAAGAAATCTCACCTTTGTGATTTCTTTTCTTCATCAACACCTACAATCAAGTGTGTGATGTCCTTTGTATACTTGTCCGCATACCTCCACTTGCGTTCAACACAAAGAGCTTTAACTTTTGCTATTTCACTGGATGTCAGACATGAGGCAGCCAAACAATACCTCTTGTTATTCAGGGCAAGGTTTCGGGCAGCGAGAGGTCGTGCTGCAGGTGTGGTAGGCGTACTCTCAAATGCTTTACTCATAAACTCCTTTTCTTGTGTGGTCTTAGCAATCACGTCGGTAGTAGGACAAAGAGTCTGTTCAGGGTCATCATCATCATTTCTATTCTCAAAATTAAGTGACTTTCGCACCATAGGTGTTGATTTATGCTTAATTTCATCAGCAAACTTGCTGATTGTAAGAGGTGTCTCCAGTGTTTGTTTTTTGACCGCAGTCTCAATGACTGTCACATCTCTTGTACTTTTGTTAGATTCCGTTACAGTGTCTGTTAAGTTTATTATACTCCTTACAGTTGATGGAGATTTCCTTTGGGAACCCTTATTCGTTTCAGTAAAACTTATTTGTGATTGGTTTGATGTACTGGCTCGTTTTAGTTTCGGGATTGATATGTTCCTACAAATTATAAAATTGACATTAGTAGTACACCAAAACAATGTTGTAATTTTCTTGTGCCAACTGTGAATACTAACTTTTGTGGTGTTTCTTCAACTACACTCTTATCATTGCTCTCCTGTGTAGAATTAAAATTATGACATAGAACTGGTGTTAACAATTCTTCAACCTGTTGTGGTACCTGAAACATTATTTTAATAAACTTAATAAGAACCACAGTATATTTTCGTGAAAATCCCATAATATACTATTTTTCACACATGCATGGCAATATCGTCATTATTTTAGAAAAAAAACCGGCCAAGTGCGAGTCAGACTCGCGCACGAAGGGTTCCGTACTATTATAACAAAAAACGGCATAAAAATCACGTTTTTTGTATGGGAGCCCCCCTTAAATATTTATTTTATTGTTTTTGGTATTTGTTGTTATAGCGGCATCAGAAATACATCATCTGTGAAAATTTCAACTCTCTAGCTATCACGGTTCTTGAGATACAGCCTGGTGACAGACAGACAGACACACAGACAGACGGACCGCGGAGTCTTAGTAATAGGGTCCCGTTTTTACCCTTTGGGTACGGAACCCTAAAAAGAACACGCAAAGTACCGAATTTACGGACAAAGAAAATCAAATCCATTGCTGGAGCGTTTTTTGAATTTGGAACATTACAACGCACCAGCAATGTTGTTGTAACTTTTAATAAATTAAATGTATATATTAAAATTATGTTTTATTTCACTGCATTCTTTTGAGAAAAGCACTATATATGTCTCGGCGGAAATGGCAATTGCCTGTCTCGTATTAGTGAAGTCCTCGCCAACAGCTCGGCTTTCAATCTCATACTCAACCTGCAATTACCTATTTCCTGGCCTTTGCAATAATGTACTATTTACTGATTTCAAGGTACAATTATATCACATTTTGATTCTTCTATTCAATGTCAACTAAACAAATAAAAGATAACAACAATCTTATATTGTTTGCAAACTAAAGATTTTTTTTATTACTGTGGCTATCACCACCAAAACTTTGGCCAAAATGTTAAATACTTTTACATACAAATGGAGAAGTAAAACAATAATACTCACTTTGCCAGTTTTATTTATTTCAGAGTTTTCGTCTTCCTTTTCTACGATAGAGAAGACATTTTCACTGTGCCTTTCATTGAAGTATTCATTTAAATTGGGTGTTATTTCATCATTCATTTGGCTTGCAATTTTTTTAATTGTCTGAGTTTTCTGCATTTGCGATGCAATTTTTGTGTTTGATGCAGGGCTTTCATTGAAGTATTCATTTAAATTGGGTGTTATTTCAACATTCATTTGGCTTGCAAGTTTTTTAATTCTCTGAGTTTTCTGCATTTGAGATGAAAGTTTTGCGTTTGATGCAAGGCTCTGATTATTTTTGGCACTTCTATCTTTTAAAATGGAAGAACTCTCTACTTCTTGACTTTTTCTAATGTCTTCCATGTCTGCATCAATACTGGCAAAAACATGACCCATAAGAGCATCATAGTTTATGGGTTCACTGTCAGGTTGTACCTCTGCAACTTTTGCATTTTCTTCTTGGTTTATTTTCAATTTCTTGTTGACAGGCAAGATCGCTTCTTCATTGTCTCTGTTGCGTTTCTCTGCAAGTTTTTGAGTTCTGAATTTACTTCTAACTGTACCTATTATTTCTGAAGGTGCATGATCCCTCAGGATATGAACATTTGCTTCCTTAACTGAGCCACTATTGAAAATGTCTAAATCATTTAGGTCATCTATGTTTTCTGTATGTTCAACTATTTTTGCTATTTTCTCTTCAACTTGTGGTTCTTTGATTGGAACACTTTTGGGACTCTCTTCCTTGTCTTGAAGAACATCACACTCCATTATATTGGACAGTTCTTTTTCCACACTTTCAGTGATTTCAAATTGAGCAGTTGCTGTATCGGCTGAGGCTGTATTTTTCTTTCCAGATGTGGTTTTGTCTAAATTGCTGTGTACTACATGTAAATTCTTATTTTCAATAATGTTACATACAGATTCTTGTATATTCTGGCTTTTATTAATGTTAACAACAATTGGTTTTGGTATCTCAGTTTTATTATTTTCAATGTTGATATCGATGTTATGGGTATTGACACTTTTCAGCACAGAGTCATTATTTTTATCTGAATGTGGGTCTAGCGATGTCTGTACTTCACGGTCAGTATTAATTTTTACTTGAACATCATTTTGTTTTTTCTTGATCACAATGTTCGTTATTGTATTGCCTACCTTAATGGTAATTTCGATATCATCTGAATTTTCAAAAGCAACTGGTTGTACAGAACTATGGTTAGCTATATGGTCATAATTATCTGTTGTTTTGGGATTTAAAGCACTTTTCTTTATAAATGGCATTTTATTTACTGTTGGTATGTCGTTTTGATTTACATTTTCAGAATGGTTCATACTAATGAAATTATCTTTCTCTTTGAAAATCCTCATATTTTCATCGCTAACATTATTTGGAGTCATTTTATTTTGTGGTTTTTGAACTTGATTTATTTCAGATATTCTTTCTGTATCTTTAACTGTGTCTCTGCTTTCTATAGGTTTTACTGCAATGTTTTCATTGGTATTATTATCTTGTTTATCATCAATAGATTCATTTGAGTTTATAAAATTAACTTCATTTTCTTTATTAGGATAGCCTGCTGTATTGTCATCAATGTTGTATGCCTGTGCAGTAGCTACAGGTATATTTTTTATAGGCTTCAGGTTCTGTTTTTTCTTAACCATTTCAATGGAAACATTCAATTTGCTTCGATTTTTCTGGTTTAATTTACTGAATTCTTTTCTCATTTTTTTTACATTATTCCAATTTTGTTTGACTTTAAGTGATTTCTTGTCATTATCTCCACTTGAGTCTCTAGAATTATGCCTGTTATCAGATAAGTCATTTAAATTACCAGGGATATCATCATTTTTTAAATCCCTTTTCCTAGAGCTCCTACGAGGATGATCTGTAGTATATTCAGAGTCCTCTACAAAAAATGGTTCTATATCCATAGGTCCTACAATATTTTCATTTTTTTTTGCAGTCAACTCAGTGTGTGGCATTGTTTCTATATTGTCCCAATCATCTTGTGGTGTTGAGACATGCACCACTTTTGGAGGGGTTACCACTTTCTTAGTCTCTGTATGAATTATGATATTGCTGGCAGATACCTCTAATGGATTGCCTGGTTGTTGTGATTCTTGTGAAAATGTTTCAGAATTCTGAATTGGAGCTGAAAAATGATTTTGAGAGCTTGTTAACCAATCCTTTACATTTTTATCTGGGTCTTTTTCTGAATCAATTTCACCTGGTGTGTCAAGATTAAATTCATCCACTGAAATTCAATAATTAAAACTTGAATTGACAATTGACAGTTGGAATGTTGGAACAGTTGGAAACACAACCATTGAAAATTTCAGAAACATCAGGAAGTACAGTACTCCCCTAACTTTTTGGCCGGGCTGAATATAGGCTTTCCGATGCGCAAGGCCAGCCTCAGAGCGGCCAATAAGATTGGGGAGTACTGTAGGTTACATCTACTTCTCAACTTACATTTGATGTTAAAAAGCTTTTCAAATGCTTCTCCAAGCACTTGAACATGGTCAGTCAGTGTTTGAAGAGGTATATTTAACTTCAATGTCTTGCGCTCCAATTGCGTTGCACAAGCAGGACATGTGCGACGACCTCGCCAGCAAGTATGACATAATGTGTGCCCGCAAGCTGCAGTCGCAGGTGCTATGAAGTACTTACAACTAAAACATACAAAGGGTCATGTTTTGAGGAAGTTCTAATCAGAAGTACATACCTCCACCTTCAATTTGTATTGCTTGAATTCAAAGTAAATATTTATACGCCATACCATTCCAAACAAGTTACATGGTCGATTTGTTTAGATGTTAATTTTGATAACTTCGCCAAATCGAAGTCCTTCAAGCTCATTATCCCGAGTAAAGTGATTATTGCATTAAAACTTGCACTTGATTCTCTCCACACAATGACGTTGCTGGAACCACTAGTGCAGCAGTACAGAGTAAGTAGTGCAAGCCTTCCAGTTTACCAAAATTGGTTGTCACAAATAAGGTCACACAATTGATTCTAATAAATTGTATTCAACTACACGGAAATGTGAATACAACAAAATTGAATTGATACACAACGAAAAACAAAACTCAGGGTTACCAACTCCTAAAAATAAATAGCCCTAAGATCAAGATGAAATAGCCCTAAATGCAATATTCAAAAGCCCCAAAAAAAACCCTGTATTGGGTACATATTATTTTTTTTTTTTTAATTTTTGTCTCTTATTTACTAAGGTAAATAAAATATTACTTAGTTTTAATTACTTTGTATTAGAACTTATTGTAACGAATTAAAGATCCATATTGTTAATAATTGTAAATAAATCGTTTACGTTCCAACTTGGCGTTTCATTTGAGCTTTCGGAGTTCTTTGGGTCATACATTATACAATGTTTATAATAAACAAACTGTAACATTTTCGGCAATGGAGTAAATGTAACGAATGGTATATCATCTCTTTTAAAATGAATCGTGTCATCATTAAACTTTGCAGCATTTCAAGGAATAATTGGTTTCTTTAGTAATGCATGAAATATTATTTATGGCCCTAAAAAAAGCCCTAAATATTTTTGGGCCCTAAAAAGAGCCCTACGTGGAAATTTTCGCCCTAAATTTGGGGCCAAAAGCCCTAAGTTGGCAAGCCTGACAAAACTCATTAATTATTTTCTCTATTTTTCCCGCCTTTGTCACTATAAGACAATTGACATGTCAAACTTCAACTTGGAAAGTCAATGTCAGAAACTCAGAAATGACAATTTATTTTACAAAAATGCTGGCAAGTTCACAGACGTAACCGGAAAAAAAACCAGAAACAAGACCTGTTTTTAGTGTAAAGCCGGGCACTTACTAGCGAGCCGTAACCGTTGCATGTACTGTTACCAAAAACTTTGTGTGTACGTGGTTTGCGAGCCCGTACGAGCGCTATACGAGCGGCTCGCAGTGCGCTCGTGGATATCAAACTCAAGAGTGAAGGTTGTTGCACGCCGCTGCGAACCATCAAATTTTTACGAGTGTTTATTCGTAATGAGTGAATGGTCAGAGGATAAATAAAATTTCTTCTGCTGATAGATACAATAGATCTTGGGTCCGATTAAATTCATAAGATATTCAAAATCAGTTGCAGTTATTCTGGTGAATTTTTTGTAATGACCTGATGAATGATAACAAAATTCCATGATATCAACATCTTTGTTCGTTCGATCGTTTTATGATCATCTACAAGTTTATATGCTGCACAAGCGAGATCTTCGTCCGATCCCCCTCCTCATCCGAGTCCAGTTACAAACCAAAACTGCGGATAGATACTGCTTTTCATTACGGTCACAGTGATGTGGACTTCTCATACACACTAGAATATCGTTACTGTATCTGTATCGTTACAGTTACAACTCGCTAAATGAGTAGGTACCTACGCTCGGCGAAAGCATTCGGGTGACATCATGAGCCTAAACTCAAAGACGTGTATAGTTCTCGCCAAACTTCTTGGCCGCCCTGAAGTTGGCTACAATGGCTGCGCAGTAGGAAAACTGAAAAAAATCAGCACCGTTTCGTGCCTCGCGCATCCGGTAAACAAACTTCAGGGCGGCCAAGAGTTTGGCGAGGGCTATACACACTAGAACCTCGTTACTGTATCACGCAATTCACGCAAGTTACAGCTCACAGCTTTAGGTAGCCCATTTACTGTCTTGCATGGTACTTCCATCTCGCCATAAAGCGGTCTGTCTGACTTCCATAGTTGGTGCGTCGTTGAGTGAGTTTAGGCTAGTCTTTTCATCTTCATGTCGCTGGTATGACTGTACCTAATTCAGATTTTTCTGGCTCAACACTTTGCATCTTCCGCCTTATCGTTGGTAGCAGCGCATACATATAGGCCGATTTGGATGCTTGTTTAAGGGCACAGAGGCCTTAGTGCGAGTTTTTACTCACGCTCACTCGTGATACGTAAACACCATTTTGTATTGAAACTGGATAAGCGCCGTCTGGTGACGGTAAGGAGAAACCACTTTTTTTGTATACATTTTGACATAAGAGATCGTTTACGTATCACGAGTGAGCGTGAGTAAAAACTCGCACTAAGGCCTCAGGGGGCAGGTTAGGAGGTGGAGTACGGTTTGCGAGTTTTGCGACTCGGCTCTGCCTACACGACATGCTGCTGTCCTTTTGAAGTAGCCCCACTTTGTGAGACTTGAGTTACACCTTCCTACTGGGTTTCTGAGGTTGTTCAGTGATATCTATATTAAGTTCAGTCCAGGAGTTTTTGAATGTTTATCGTGTTTGTTTTGTCGTGGTGGCCCAGTGACTAAGACCTCGCCTCTCGTGCTTGAGGTCGTGGGTTCAAATCCGGTAAAGTACTAATGTGACTTTTTCAATTCGTAGGTACTTTCTAAGTTTATCTTGGATATCGCTCACAACGGTGAAGGCAACATCGTGAGGAAACCTGGACTTATAGTCAGTATACTCAGTATTTGTAAGTTTGTGCTCTATTGGTGTAATTGCTCAAAGGCGTTCCAGTGCGACGGTAAACAAATAAATAAATAAATTATAATTTTGAAAAGGTCGCTAGAGTAAATTTTTCTATGGTAGCAACACCACTGCACTATCTGTCAAGTGTAGTCAAGGGGTGCCGTGAAAATCTGATTTTCTTCTTTAAATTACAATATTACACTACCAAAACCCTAAGTAAGACTATTATTATTTAAATCAAATAAAATATCATGTGTTATATTTAATCGCTTAACGTTTTTGTCAATATGCAGTTTTTGGTTTGCTATCAAAATTATTACATAATCTGGAATTGTTTTCATGTTATAAAAGTCTGATAAAAGGGGTTTTATTCCCATTGTCCCTGAATATCAAGAAATTGTCATGTGTGTAATGTTTAATCATTTTTATGAATGAACTGTTAGTCAAAACTTTAATATTTTTTACAGCAGTAATACAGCTAATTTATAGGTTAGAAAATTAATTTTACACATCTTTCAAGGATTATGTGCGACAAAATTGTTATGATCCTTCTCTATCCCGAGAATTTTTATTGATCAATGTTGTCTATAAATAAAAGTAAATATACCTTCTAGTCGGTAATGAGTTGACTTCCAAGTCTTTTTTATTAAAACGGTACATTGAATCACTTACAGAATGGCTCTGGCATTCCGCAATGGGTTGAGGACTGTGGCGAGGAAGCTGCAAGTCCGTACTTACGCTGATGCCGCTTCAGGCGATCAAATGGCACTCACATTTGCTGCAGGCAACAAGGTTCTTATTCCTCTTTTATTTGAAACCTGTCATCACCATCCTCTTGCACTTATCCTATTTGTTTGAGGTCAGCATAACATTTCTTTATCCATATTTCTTTATTAATCATCACCTTAGTAACAATACATCTTGGCTTTTTCTAGCCAATATGGCTGTCTTGTATACTTGCAATACTTTTTTATTTGAACCTCCTAAAGTTTATAAGGTTTATATTAACATTTGAAACCCGTAAATTATAACAGATCTACTATTACTGATTAATTGGTGTGTTTAGTAATCAAGTTTAAAATTATCTGCAGGTATTTTACGACAAAGTAGTTGTCAAGCAAATTGATGTGCCATCAATGAGCGGAGCTTTTGGTATCCTGCCCAAACACGTACCCACACTCGGTAAGTAAACTCCTATTTTCTTCATTATAAAATTTGTGAAGTAGGCAAAACATAATTTACAAACAAAATTATATGACAGAATCACTGCTTACCTATAATGTATGGTGACATACAATTTGCATAGAATTATATAACAACTAGCTTCTGCCAGCGGCTTCGGCTGCATGAATGACAAAATTATCCCAAGGGAACATATTCCCCGGAATAAAAAGTTTCCTATGTGCTATTCCAGACTATAATCTATCTCTGTGTCAAATTTCATCCAGATTCGTTTAGTAGTTTTGCATGAAACTTTTGCCTTTTTAATATTAGTAGGATAACAACAATAGTTTGGAAATAAAAGTAATGTCATACATACCAGCTGCATAGCCTACACTATTCTATTCACTATTATTTATACAATTGACCTTTTTGTCAAGCATCAAAGTGCAGTAACCACAGTGCTCCAAATTTTCTTGATGAAGATTAAATTCTTTGTTACTATAATTAAAAGTAGTAAGTTTTTTGTAAACTTAATTAGAACCATACAAAATTTTGCTACAATTACTGTTTGACTAAAATTGTATTTCAAGGATCAAAGTTAAAATACCCTCAGTTAGTAGTTAGAAAAAAAAAAAAAACTAAAATACCCTTAATCTTCAAATGATCGAGGACACAGATATAAATTTAAATAGATAACGCAAGTACCACCACCATCTGTATGAAAACCAAGCATGCCACTTTTTCACAAACAATTTAAAAACAGATTAACTTACTAATGAAAGAAAACATTACCAATGCCTCGGCCAACTTTTTCTATACATTCTTTACAGCTCAATATGGCATAAAAAGCGATTTATCTAGATTTCGGTGGATTTCAGGTTCGGATAATGCTAAATGAAAAGCTCAGATTACGATCAGTTGTCGTAACTTTAGTCCGTTCTTTGGCACTCGAAGTACCTACATACTATCGCGTCATCTAGTAAGATTTATATCTGTGTTTATTAATGAATATTTAAGATTTTTTAAATTTAGGATCTAACATTCAAATTAATAACAGAACACATTCCTCAATCTGTAAGTAGTAATTTATTTCTATAATGGGTAACATTAGATTCTAATTCTGCTTTAAAATAGTATCTTTGCAACGAGGGTCAAATATTGTGGGGGTGTGTACGGGGACTCCCGTTAGCTGATGACAGTTTAAAAAAGAATATCTAAAAAAATTAAGATCATGAAGAAGTAAAATCTTTGTTTATGTAAAAGGTCTATATTTTTTTTTTACTGGTAGAACAACACTATTGCTGAGTGTCATAGGCTACTTTTTATTCTGACAAAATTAAATAATAATGCATTGTTGTTATGGGATAGAATGGTGATTGCAAAAACAAGTGGTTAATATTCTGGTATAGTTGTTCTATCTCACAAGGACAAATCGTAGCAAAATTACTCTTATTTCGACGTCATAAAAGTCACGTAACCCGCCTTCGTGAGATAGAACAACTATTTCTATAGATTGAATGGCCACCTTATACACCAGATACCTTTCTTGAAACCTTCTTCTACACATTTATAGTAAAATCATTAATGAGGTAAGAAAATATTTTGAACTTCATAAAATTAACAACCCCTGTATTTTTCTAGCTGTCTTGCGCCCTGGCGTAGTTTCTGTGATCGAAAACGACGGCAAGTTGAACAAGATCTTCGTATCCTCGGGCACAGTCACAGTCAACGATGATTCGTCTGTTCAGGTAAGTTTAGCCATTTCTATATTTTTTTCTTACCATTGCTATAACCCACTATGTGATACAAAAGAGTGTCATTGACTGAGGTCATACTAAACTTTTTTTTTATAACCAATTTCTATACATATAAATATGTCTGTCTCAATTAGTTTTTTGTTAACTAAGGCTTTGTCCAGGGTAAGAAGCATATGCGGGTGATAAGTCAGTACTGAAATATAAAAAAATACGAAACTGCCGTTTGCGTGCTTAAGCGCAGGCCACATAGAAATGGCGTCGGGCGCGGACATGGCACGGGCGGCTTCCTATTCCATTCAAATTTCATACAAAATGCATGGAAATAATGCGCTTTATTTCCATGCATTTTTTATAAAATTTGAATGGAATAGGAAGCCGCCTGTGCCATGTCCGCGCCCGACGTTTTACACTGATCCTATATCATCGGTAAAATAACTGTGCACTTGGCGCTGTCACTTCCCTCTGACGTTCGAATCTCGCTATTGGCGCACGAGGCGAATGCGGGGCGCCGCGCGGTTATTGACCGTGTTAACGACTTACTAGAACAACTGGCGATGCATAGGGACCATAGATATAAATCTAACTAGATAACGCAAGTCCCTCCATCTGTATTAAAACCAAGCGTGCCAGTTTTTCACACAAAATTTAAAAACAGATTTACGGTCTTTACAGCTCAATAAGGCATAATTAGGCATTTTTCTAGATTTCAGTGGCTTTCTGGTGCTGATAATGCTAAATGAAACGCTTAAATTACGCTCATTGATCGTAATTTTACTACGTTTTTTGACACCCGAAGTACATACAATCGCGTCATCTAGTTAGATTTATATCTGTGATAGGGAGCATATAATCGCGCTCGCCCTTTTCACGCTGGAGACTGTCTAAAGGTCTATCCACACATATCAGGGCCGTGCCCGGGACGTGACAGGGCCGGGGCCAGCCATTGAAGCTCCGTCACTGGCCCGTGCACGGACGTGTGTGAACGAGTTCTTATAAAATGTACACAACGATATTTTTTTGAGCCCTGGGGCACGGTCCGTCCACGTCCCGGGCACGGCTCTGATATGTGTGGATAGACCTATAAACGGCACACTTTGACAAAATATCAATCCTATTTAGATTAAACGTCCCTTACATTGATTATTTATCATTGTTACCATCCTTACCTTATAACAATGTGTATGTTAATATTTCAGGTCCTCGCTGAAGAAGCACACCCCTTGGAAAACATAGACCGCGGCGCGGCTCAGGAGTCCCTTAGCAAAGCTCAGTCTGAATTGAGTTCCGCTGCTAATGATAAGGTAGGCTAAACATTTTTATCTACTTCGGTTTCGTTATATTCGAATTACAAAACTGACAGCGGTTTCATTATGATACCCATAACGACATCGGGTTGCATTATGCGAATCGTCATAAATTCTAAAACACAAGCAAAGACATTCTGAACATACAGCCAGGTACCTATAATATTACTTCGAAATCGAGACAATGTAAATGATGTTTTTAAAAATGGAACAAGTTTAGAATAAAAGTATCGTATACTATTTGGCTGTTGCGGAACTACAAGAACTTTTCCTTATACCTAATAAAAACTAAATAAAATAAAAGTGGACGCGGGAAAAAATTTCTTAGTGAAATTTTATTCCAAATTTTATTAAAAATGTCTTCAACATCAAGTGATATTGAAAATACTCCAACATATCGTCGTTGCGACTTTAAGATCTCTTATGTGTAAAAATCACTTTTGCAAGATAATCGATAAAAACTGTCCACTGAAAAAAATATAAAGAATCTTACTGCAACAAAAAATACAGGTATCAGTCACGTGGTCTCCTGCTTTCTACTTTACTATGATTTGTTTAAAAAAAAAGGAGTAACATAGTAAAAAAAAATAAAAACAATTTCAGTTAACACATAAGAGATTTCGATTGCGCTTCCTGATCACATGAGAGGTTATGAACTAAAATGCCTACAATAATTTCAAATAAAAAACTATTAATGTTGTAGAAAAAAAAATATATTTCTAAAAATAAGACAAGTTAGGTTATAATTAAGTTAATAGCACTTTAAATCAAAAGTTTACCAAATCAAATTAACAATATTTCTATATTTAACTTTATAAATCTTATAATGGTTCATTAAGTACCCGGATTAAATTGTAATGTCGTATAAAAGGGATGGTAGTCCTGATCTATTACCATTTTCAGTTCCTGTAAGTGCTTATACTTACTCTCAGTAATTTTTAATGGACTACAATATAATCGGTTTGGAAATACTAGGCCATTTCTTTGATTATTTCTTCGCTGTGGAAGTACAGACCACTCATCGACATGTCTCAACCTATAGAATATGGATCCATCAGATAAATACTTAAGTCCCCTAATGTCCACCACGACTGGATCTCCCTTCTTTTTACCTGGTCGAATGGATTTCAGGTTCGATTCCAGTTCTTCGAAATTTAGGAAGAAATCATGGTGAATGGATTTAACATCATAGGGCTTTTTTGGACGAGCTTGTCTCATCCGAATGATATAATCACTGGGAGCGAATATTGGTGGCTTTATGTATTGCTCTATAGTGGAGTGAACACTGTCTACTTCCATCATTGTATGCCCTTTTTCCAAGTAAAGTTGTTCGATGCAAATTTTCTTTCGTTGTGCCAAATCGCTTAGGGCACTTGACAAAATTCGGTTCCGGTTTTGGTGTCCACATCCATCAGAAATAATAATAATCTGCTCTATTGAGGATGGCAGGTTTTGACAGAAGTCTATAAGACAAGATGTGAATTCATTAGCAGTAACATTACCATCGGCTTCGTGCCAAAAGTAAATTGTTACATCCTTAGATAGCACGTTATAAACCGTGAAGTTATGGCATTGTAACTTCAATTTGTAGTATAAAGCACTGGCCAATAGCTTTGGGGCAAGCAAAACACTTTGAACGTCGACTGTTATAACAACAACTTTATCGTTTGCACTAGCTACAGCATTTATTTTGGCTTCACGGGCTTCATTTTTTTTCGCAATATGGCTATCATATTCTTCTTTGGAAATGTTCCCGGCTTTATAACTACAACACGTGTCGCACTGATCTTTACGGGGGTGATGAATGCCAATATTTTCTTCTGCAAGAACCTTCAAAAATGTCTTTCTCGAGGCAGACTTGTAGTTGTTTGTGTTACACCACTCCTTAAAAACCTGATGCATGTGGAGTTCAGATCGAAAAGTTGATTCAACATAACTTTTTTTTGAGCTTGAACGACAATAATGGCTTGGCACTTTTGGTAAAATATCCAGCCATGATTTCACAATTCTTCTCAATTCAATGTTCTTTCTTGGCCTAGCTATAATATCAGAACGTGGTGCAATATTTTCATGAGTTTGCTCATCGATATTCTCCTCGACAACATCAACTTCTCTAGTCCAGCGACGAAAACTGTCTTCGCCAATGCAAAGTGTATTCAGAAAAAATAACTTACACACTCTCACTCTAGTACATTCTGCGTCCAATTTATTGATAAAGATATCGTGGCCACTTCCTTTTTTGTTTGTACGACTTGGTTGAGATACAGTACGTCGTCGTCTTATACATCTTCTGACTGCTGAAGCTTTTATAAACGCTATTTTCTCTGGCCAAGTTTTAAGCTTCCAAAATTTATTATGGATCTCTTCACGTTCTTCGTTTGATACAAGAGCACAAAGAAAAGAATTTTTAGACTTAGGAGCAACAGATGTGTGCAAGCAACGCGGTTTAATAATTCTTTCAGGCCTCTCCACACACGCTGTCCATTTGCCAGCTAACTTTTTATACCCAAGATACGATTTACCGGCAACACGGGCTTTTTGATTCAGTTTAACAGTGCACGGAAGGGGCCTTGCTACAGAGACAGAATTACTATCATCTACATTCTCGGCCAATGCTACTCCACTAATATTGTCATCATCGTCACTGTTATCACTCTCACTCTCCAGAGAAGGCAAAATCCTGCGATTTCTTGAAAATAAATTTCTGTTCCTCCGTAAATCTTGCACAGTCAAAGACCTGATATTTCCATCCATGTCCAAACGTTCTTCAACCTGGCTCGACAACGGATAAAGATTCCTCCTCCTTCGTGTAATCGATGGAACCCAATCTGGGTCATCATCACTATTATCGCTCAAATTTTCAAAAATAGGTATTTGTGATACCACTTGCCTTGATTCAGATGCAATTCCCGAGACTTCAGTAGAATGGAGTATGCTGATGCTATTATCAGACCAAGTTTCCGTATTTTCGGCCGCAACACGATGATCTTCCACGGGATGGAGTATACTGATGCTTTGATCAGATAAAACTTCCAAAACATCATCACTATTATCGCTCAAATTTTCAAAAATAGGTATTTGTGATACCACTTGCCTTGATTCAGATGCAATTCCCGAGACTTCAGTAGAATGGAGTATGCTGATGCTATTATCAGACCAAGTTTCCGTATTTTCGGCCGCAACACGATGATCTTCCACAGGATGGAGTATACTGATGCTTTGATCAGATAAAACTTCCAAAACATCATCTTGACTATTTAAACCTGACGATATCAGGCCTAAATCTTCTGGCGAAATAAGGGAACCACTAGAACAGCGCTCCACCCTTGAGTTTTCCCCAAAATCATAAAAAACAGTGGGTTCGGAATCGCCTGTATTTTGCTGATTCACTAATAACTCAATCTCACTTGGACATAGGTTTTTACTCATTTTTATAGTTTTACACTCGCAAACTTAGTAAATTTTCGTTTTACACAACGGAAAACAGGTACCGACCTGCAATCTGCAATACACCCGCACTGACTGGCGAAATAAATTATTACGAATACCTAGCTCCATCTATCGTCTAAGATTGGAGAATAATCGTATGATTTATCTATTTCGCTCGTCTCCGTGCTATATTGGTCTATGGGTAGTAAATCGTGTTTACAAACATTCTGTCTAAGTCGTCCTGATGCACATAAGATATTTTGTTTTAATAATAGTCGCAAAAACAACGGGTATGATTCGTAACTAAAATCTCGTATGTATAAATTGACACATAAGACATTTTAAGTACCAACTTTTGTTTAGCAGACACATTGGCGATCTTGTTATTAGTAAAAATACAACGATAGAATCTCCGTATATACATAAGAGTTTTTGCATTCGATAGAGCTGAAAAAAGTATACACAGCTGGCTTAAAAAAGCGATTTTGCTAAAAGTGACACATAAGAGGTCTTAAAGTCGCAACGACGATATATAACAAATAGAGCAGTTGCGGCTAAAAATAATTTACACCAGAAAAACCAAGACATGTATATGAGAAATGAAATACTTAAACACACTTCCTGAAATACTTATTTGTCTATATCTGTGTTTTATTCCTTCCTTCGTAGATAAAATCTTCTAACTGTTACGTTATTGGTCTTTTAATAACTCGTGCCCACCTATTTCGGTACGCGCTACGCTTGTACCGAAAAATGGCACTCGTATTAAAAGACCGTCCATAACGTAACAGTTGCATAAATAGCTATTGAAGTTGTAGTTTTCATTCGAGTTACTGGCTATATTACTGACCCAAAATGATGAAGATAGGACTGGGCTCCCTGTACGCACCAAGACTCTCATTTGGTGCGCTGTGCGTGGTACTTACCCCAATTTTATCAATTGTAAAGCTACATTGATATGAGTGGTTTTATAGGACAGGTTACATATCGATTCAAATATAATGGCGGCTCAGAACACTCCGCGAGTCGCTGCGCAGTAGAAAAATTATGTGACAGCGTGTTTGATGGATGGGTACTGCAAAGGAAGTAGCGCACT
This sequence comes from Orthosia cruda, assembly GCA_964057195.1. Classification (NCBI taxonomy): domain Eukaryota; kingdom Metazoa; phylum Arthropoda; class Insecta; order Lepidoptera; family Noctuidae; genus Orthosia; species Orthosia cruda. The sequence goes on from OZ059845.1 coordinate 25,901,030, forward strand.
TCACAGCTGCCAGTCGACCTCACCTTTTTACTGTTGTATCTAATAGTTAGTCTGCCTATGTATTACTGCTGATACGTAAAATCAAACCACTGAATGACTTTTTGGGGATGACCAGTAGCACTAATTCTAGAAAAATCTATACTAATATTATAAAGATGAAGAGTTTGTTTGTTTGAACGCGCTAATCTCAGAAACTACTGGTTGGAATTGAAAAATTCTTTTTGTATTGGATAGTTCATTTATCGAGGAAGGTTATAGGCTATATAACATCACGCTACGACCAATAGCAGCGGAGCATAAATGAAAAATGTTGCAAAATATTCCTTTTTGAGAGCTTCCGTTGCGTGCGCTGTGTAAACGGTTTAAGTTTCGCAACAATCATGTATGTAGGTAGGGTATATGGGTAAGTAGGTAGCCAGTTGACGGGAGCGAAGCCGCGTGGGGCAGCTAGTATAAATATATGGCTGTTGTAGTTGTAGTATTTGCAAATGAGAAAATAATGGCATAACTCGCCAAATATTATGCAAAGCTTTCCGATTTTGGCAGTAAGGGGGCGTCCATAAATTACGCGAGGTGTTTAAGGAGGGGTGGGGGTCGAGTCAAATCTCATCTAATCTTACGTTGGAGAGAGGGGGGTCTCGGCAAATATCACGCAATTTTTTTTCTGATTGGTACAAAAAAAAAAACTATTTTAGTCCATTTAATACAGATTGTACATCATCACATCACATCATGAGCCTTTTAAAGTGCCCACTGCTGGGACTCCGGCCTCCTCTCATAGAGTGAGTGGGCTATAATCCACCACGCGGGCCCAGTGCGGATTGGTAGATGTCACATGTCTTTGAATTTTTGGTTCTAGGACATGCCGGTTTCCTCACGATGTTTTCCTTCACCGTTTTGATTGTACATGATTAAGATTTAATCTTAAGCGTAATCTTAATACGATTAAGATCATTCACTAATTCGTTCGAAAGAAAATAATTTCATTCATACTTCGACGTTATACTCGTACTACTGACTGTCAAACCACCATATTAGTTTTATACCAAATAGCTCAATTTAATCTGAATTTACAGTATTTACAAATACAAATAACAATATACATTTATTTATTTATTTTTATAATAACATTCCAACGCGTTTACGTAAGAAACCCACATTTTGAAAAATCTCACGTGAGGTTGGGGGATGGGGGAGGGGGTTGAATAAAATCTCACGACATCTCACCAGGGGAGGAGGGAGGGACAGAGAATTTAAAAAAACACCTCACGTAATTTATGGACGCCCCCTAACTCAATATAAGACCATCAGTTTGATTTAAAAGACTGGTAGTGGTTTCATTATGATAATGTTCTTGTATTGTGTGTTTACAGGCTAGGGCCGAGGCTGCTATCGCTGTGGAGGTCGCTGAAGAGATCCTGAAGGCTGCTTCTGGTTAACTGCCACCGAACAGTTACTGTTAAAAGAACTATTTAATATTTACGTTTCTGTATAAATAAACACCGTTTCCAGTAGAACATTTGTATTTTATTTATTAATTTAAGTTATTTGTATGTAATTGTTTTTTAAGAGGTATACAAGTAAAACAACATTTCATAGTTGACATTTGAGTAGTTTATTTAACACAAATCAAACACTTTGGTACAGTTAGTTAGCTGTGGTTATCGATGTTGTAACGCCATAATAATAATTATAAAACTTACTTTCAAGTAGCCGCAAACCAAACGCACATCGACAAAAGCGAAAATATCATAAACAATTAACCCCTCTGCTGCCAATACAATTAAGATTATGGTACAAATTTTAATTGATTTATTATCATATAATTTTGAATAAATTTCATTTATTTTGTTCACAATTCTATTTTAACTAGATTTTTTCATTAAATCGATTCTAATTGGAAGTTTAAGAGAAGATTCTGTTGCTAGGAAGTCGCGAAACCTAACTACAAGCCTACTTTGCGAAGCTTACACCACAATACACAACATATAATGGGAAACACCTAGAAAATGACACTCGAGTGTCTTACACCTAATCATCCGCGTAATATAGAAGGATAAAATTACGATTATGATTATTAAAAATGCACCTTACTGTACTAGATTAATATTTTAAAAGATTATTTTAAATTCCATGTCAGCAGTGTTTGTTACGTTTTCGAAGGTGTCACATTGAGTAGTTCCTTGCTGTTTAAATAGGTAACTGTCTATTATTATCATTATTATGGTACGCTTTCTGTATATGTTATTTCATTGCGTTTCAAAGAGTAGCCTAATTGATTATTATTATTAAATTTTACATAATAATACGTAACGCGTGTTACCAACTAGCTACGGATTATTTAATACTTTGTTTAAAAGTTGATTAATTGCTAATAAAGAAATTTATATCTAAACTTATCCTAAATAGTATATGCATAAATGCGTAAATCAAAAGTTCAAAACCAACATGTTTGACACAAATAGGACGTGTGGCAATAACGAAATGACAAAGAGAATAATTATAACCAATAACGTTAAAAGGAAGCATCGTTACAACCGTTTGGTTGTGGTTACCTAATATTACCATCCTAAGAGTATAAATAAAGTTCACGTCGATATTATTCCATGTAAAAATTAAAAAATGGGATAAAAATACAAAATATCACATACATTATTACATGTTGAGCTTAATTTAATATAAAAAAACACCCCAAACCAGATGCATTTTACTGAAGCTTTCTTTAAATTAAGCTAAACAAATAAGGTTAACTACAATTAAAACGATAGAAAAGTCTGTAGTAAACATCTATCAAAGTTGGGTACGCTGGATGAAGGTTTAATATATAATGTGTTGGACAGGACATAAACGCGTCACCTATCTATTTAAGCAAATATATCAATTTGAGATAACTACCACAACCATATTTTTCTGCTTTTACATGGTAATACAGTGACGCATCATAGGTTTCTCTACTCTGGGAAGGTAGATTCTAATTTATACATAACCCAACTTTGTACCTTTACTACAGGCAGAATAATACAAAACGCGTTTAATAACTAAACGGAAAAATGTCCAGCCAACTTAGTTGGGGTAAATTTAAAAGTAAATAGTAACACAAAAATGCGACACACAAATGATACTGTAAAAAAAGAGTAGATTTGGCACGAGTATCACCATCTTGCTGCATGCTAGACCAAACCATAGAGCGAAGGTGCAATTTAACGTATATACTGAAAGTTTTTGCGTGAGCCTGCGAGCGGTACATCAGCAAGATGGTAATGGTCCACTAAATTAATGTATAAAATGTGCGTGTGTCGCCGCCGAGAGAGTCGCACGGGTCCACTTTACAGGTTACACTGCCACAGTATCGTAGGCTGTGAGTCCCCCCCGCCCGTGGACTGCTTGCTGGGGGATTGGGGTGGCTGCTTCTGGTCTGTAAACATAGTCCCCAATATCAATGGACACGTTCAAACTTACCTCGTCAAAGTTTACAACAGCTGTCATTGAAATTGCCACTTATTTTTTAGAAGCAAACGGGTTGCGCCTTAATACCGATAACATGGATATACTTTTTTTTTAAGCATCTGAAGGGAAACCATAGCACTGCTAATCTAGATGGGTGAGTTTTTTTATTTTATAGGAACACCAAAATGTTGGCTTAGCCTCTATTTACAGTGCTTTAAAAATCTAATGGTATGTAAAATGTAGCTAAAGTAAATGGTTTGGGGAAACTATTCTTTGTAACCATATAAATAAGGGCTGATTTGTAATAGTCTGATAACTTTAAACTAATAAAAATGGTGATTTGTCAGTTTTTGTATAGAAAATATGTCAAACAACCATTATTATACCTTCAGTTAGGAGCCCCTACAAGTTTCACGAGCCACAAAAAGAAAACAGCTACTTTTTCAGCGAAAATTTCTCAATAACTACAAGATATATGTTGAAAATATAATGACAAAAATAAAAACGACACAGGTCCGTCGTCTACAAGCCCTTGAGCGAAACTGAATGTCTCGTGCGTGCGAGCACAACGATTTATAAGGCAATATTTAGACAATTTATTAAAATAAAATAAGTACTCAAAAATAAAATATAAAAATTGGATTCGATTGATAAACACCTCAAATTTCAAATTATTTACCAGTTGCTTTCGCACATGATAAAATTGCGTTTTTCCCGCGTGGACAACATTTTTTTAAAAGTACAAATACAATAAACTTTGAAAAATAAAATTGATGGCTTACTAGTATACTATATGCCCAGTCCATACCATTTTTTGCAGATTTATTATTCGCCACCAGTAAGCTGAGAAAGCAATTGAAAAACCTGGTGTTTCGGGGATTCGTAAAAACATGTTTTAGGAATTTATTTTTTCTAATTTAATTTGAACAGGTATCAAAAATATGTAATGTACATTTACTAGATAACTATATGACGTAAAAATTTGCATTAAAAGATTTATCATATATCTTGTAGTTATTGAGAAATTTGCACTGAAAAAGTAGCTGTTTTCTGTTTTTAGCTCGTGAAACTTGTAGGGGCTCTTAAAAGTTATCAGACTAATGAAAAAACGGCCCTTAAGCAACTAAATCCATCACGCACGGATTAAAAAGTAAAAAGTGCCAGGGAAATGTTCTATTTCATATTGGGCTATCTTCATAAAAAGTAATGGGTAAAGTATACATGGTATTTACATTTCATGCGTTTGTTACCGGCAACGCAATCTTCACAAAATAAAATTAAACTAGCCGAGGTATAAACAAAGTTATTCGCCTTACCATTCTCGGAGCAAAACATAATATATTAGTGCACATTGGTTCAGAATGTTAGCCACATAAAGGTTAATTACGAAACAAAAATATCAGGCAAAAATAAGGTATATTCATTTAAAAAATGTTCAGTTTCACATACTTTGACTTACTGTTTCCTGTAGATCATGGATGCAGAACATAACACATGCTTAATAACGAGCATAGACTAGTACACAATGCTTTATTAGGTAAATATCTATCACGTCACAATGTACTCGTGCTAGCGCACACAAGGATCCGGCTTATGTATTAGTATGTATATTCAGTGCGTGTGAGTTTGAGTGTTCAATCTTGCTTACATTCAAAGGGACACTTAGTTATATGTATTTTTACTCTTTGGTTTTATGGTATCTTAACTAGACTACATAGGATATTTATTAGTTGTATTTATGCAGTTAAGGACATTATTGATATCTGTCTGTGATATACAATGATATTCTAGTAAACAGATATGTTATGAGCGCGCGCATTGTGAAGACTCAAATACGTTCTAATTGGGACGTCTTTAGTCACGCATGGCCAAGAGCGATAAGCTTTGTTGAAACAAAAACAAAATTTAAATTTAAAAAAACATCCGTTGTTGTGTATTTAGAAACTGTACCAATTATGATACCAAAGTACATAAAACAGAAGGGATCTCTCATACCTTTAAGTACGCAGTACTCAATTTACAAATTTATTTAATATTTTGATATTTCGAGGTTAGAAAAAGAAAAAAACATTGGTGGTCAGAATAATGTTTGTTTACATTCACACGCAAGTGACAACAGTGTTTTTTCTTGTTGGTTTTATCAAGCCATCCCTTTCGACTTGTAAGAAGTGAAATGCGAGATGGATAAAAAGTGTGTATGTGTGCTGCCGCTGCTGTGCGGAACACATTTTTCGGTTGTTTTGTGAGTGTATAACGTATCTGTTTACTTGAATATCATTGGTGCTATACAAATAATTGGATTTTATTTTGTGAGACAGTGAAAAAAATCAAGTGTCTGAGTTTTAGGGTACATTTGTACAAGGCCTATCAAACTAACCTGTCAATGAGTTTCCTCATTTCCTCGCTGTGCAAGCCGTCCTTGGCAGTGTGGGCCCTTACTGCAACAACACACAAGTCACGACGCGCTCTATACTAGCCACGACACCTGGAGCCGCCTTCTACTCGACATCTCGAACAATAACCGCAATATCTTCTCTATTCTATAAGCTTACTAGTTATTTAATTTTGTCATTATGTGGTTATTGTTCGCTCATGTCTATCTCCAAAACACGTACTAAAATATCTACAGAATCATTTCAAATGTAGTGAATTAGTTAACACAATCACGTCTAAGCACATAAAGTAGAAAGTTTAGATAAGTTGATTCAAAGATTTATCCCATTGTTGAATCTGGCACTTGTCAAAATTAATCGACCCAGTTTGATTGTAAATTGTTTTATCTACACTCATAACGTAATGTTCCAAATATGAATTAAAAAAATATTGTATAAACACGTACTTTATATTCGTGGATAGGTAAAATTAAAAAAAAAAACATTACAGTGCAACATTTTCCTTCGATTTTCAAACAAATGCATCATAAAATAACTTTTTATTTTTATAGCACAATACTTTTTAATTTACTGGCGCGTATGGGGTCATTGACTTAATGTAGAAAAGTAGTGTCATTGCCTATGGATGCGCGCACAATCAATCAAATGAGAATCTAAATTGCCCGCCATACCACATAATTTTTCCGTTTTTACTTTTGTTTTATTTCAACTGTATGAGTGAAGATAAAGTAGTGTATGCAACGGCATATAGTTAGGTATTAAAACACTCGCGTGATATTATTATCACCCACGCTCGTGTTTTAATAACCCCTATTATATGACCATTGCATTAACTACTATTAAAAATCATGTCTTTAATTTTGACAAGTGCTAAAACCAAAAAACAGTAAAAAGTAGGTAGATAATTTTGAAAAATAAAGATAGGTAAGCCAATTACAAGAACGCTAATCTTGAAGCTTTTCAATTCAATTTGTTATTACTGATACAAATATTGCATGCTGTCAGTCACAATAATTAGATACATAAAGGAATCAAATAACTTGATCCAAAATTTTTACCGTCTTCTGTTCAGGTGACACCCAAGTGTGCATAAACCAATTCAACAATCAATTTCAAATTAACACTAGAGATATCTTTCTAAAATTAAGTTAGTTTGGAGCAAATGAATAGTAATAATATCAAATATTTTAAATGTAAACCATACTTTTTCGTCATTGTTGCAAGTTTTACTGGGTATTAATTTGTTATAATTCTGAATGATATTCAAAATCACGATATATTTATCAAAATTAATGTTGTAATATTTCGTTAGGGTTGTATTTCAATTAAATTAGTACTCAGCAATTAAATGAAAATATTTTGTATTTAAGCAGCATACATTTCTCACTCAAGCTTTTCGACAAAAAAAAAGTATGATTTCTTTTTAGTTTATATCGTGAGGTCCAAATTGGGTCCCTTTCAGAAGTTTGAATTCATCTTCGTATACTTTCGAGAGGTTATGTTAATCAAGAATTTTGAATCTCTCAATTTTTATCTTCAAATATGCAATATTGATGGGGTAGTGAGTTAGGCCATGTTTCAGTTACTTACCGGGGTAGTTGCGGGGCTGGTCGCATTCGGCTTCGGAGATTTCGTTCGAGTCCTTGCTCTCGTTGAAAGAGGAGGAGCAGTTGTTATCGTTGTTGGCGTTGCGGGGTGGGGGTGGGGGAGGCTCGGGGGATCCGCCGCACTTGCGTGTTCCTGCACCAGGATATATATGGAATGTTTTACGAATTTAAGATATAAGGTATGTTAAAAACGAAAGTAAAAGCGTGGTTCCCATAATTCAAATGATTGTGATGATTCCAAGTGATTTTAAAGTACAACCACATTAAGTGGCTCAGGATTGTCGATAGAAAATGCAGGTTCACTTCCACTTATCGAGAGCAAAATGTGCCTAAAAAAATTACACTTATAGGTTTGATAAAATTTAGCAAGCTTTTATAACTGAGAAACTATGCTATATTTGCGAAAGAAATAATTTAAAACTAAGACATTACCAAGAATCTTACCAATGCTGGGGCGAGATCCGTAGTGGTCGGAGTAGGGAGTTCCATAGGCGCCGGTGTACTGTTCGTCTTCGGGTGCGCAGCATGCGGGCTCATCGTACTCGGGGCCACAGGCGTACATTGGGCGGGAATAACGGGCACGCTACGTAGACAAATTAAGGGGGTTGAATACAAGATAGATCAGAAGGTTTCGCAAATTTGTAAAAGGATAGAAAGTTGATTTGATCTATATTCAATTGTTATTTATTTAAACTACATGTACAATAGTGTTACATAGGTGGACTTGATGCCACAAGGCATTCTCTACCAGTCAACCTTTGGGTTAAAAAGGACAACGTTGTGAACGGATACAAAATAATATTTAAAAAACAACTTGTATACGAAAAAGTATATACATACATATATATTAATAATACACATATACAAATAGACTAATCAATACCAATAAAAAATTGTTCATTGCTGGTTACGGCTAAGTATTTTTTACTGATGCCTTAAATGATCTTAAACCATACTTTTAATATGGGTAGGTATTGCAGAAATAGCGAATTCTATGCAAATATTTTTTTAAACAAAATTTCAATGATTTCAATTCACCTGAAAAAACATTAATAAAGCTTGCGTAAGTTGTATCAGTGTAAGAATGGCAAGGGGGCTTACGTATTGGTCCTCTTCAGCGCAGGTGGCCGGGTCGTCGTACTCGGGAGCAGTAGAGTAGATGGCGCTCTGTCCTCCCTGCGAGTTCTTGCGGGCATAGCGGCTGTTGGCGCGGGGCTGGTAACCAAATAATCTTATAAACTCAACTCGGAAAAGCTACGTTGCCATGATATAATGTGTCTATACTCCAATTGAAATAACATTAGAAATTTCTACAACACTTTTTTACAGTCCGTTCAACCGATTTTGAGTTCTATCCCGTAAATATAAGGATAGCATAAAAAGCATAAACCTGTTACCAACACTGTTTACTGCTGCCATTTGTCATATCAACAACGCAATAGAAGTAAAAATAGGTGGAACGGGCTGTAACATTGAATTGTTAAAATGTCTAATGTTATCTCAAATGGAGTATAGTAAGATAGCAGAAAATTGCACAAATGCGCGTAATTTGTTGCAATTTTAACCTTATTATCATGAAGTTTCGCGATTTGCTACTATAATTTTTGGTTCAATCTTAGAATATAAAGCGTGGTGACGCTTATCGGACGTCAACATGAATTAGAAATAAATAGCCTGCTTAAATAACTATTTGTGGGAGCTGTTCTCGAGACATTTTTTAAAGATAAATTCTAAAATATTACCACAGAATGCATGAATCGCGGTATACGTAAACTATCTTTCTTACTATATAATATTATAAATGCGAAAGTTTGGATGGATGTATGTTTGTTACTCAAATACGCCAGAACTGCTAAACGGATCTGGATGAATCTTGGCGTTAGATAGATTTGAGTCTGGAATAGCACAAAGGCTACTTATTATCCCGGTATAATGTTCCGTTTGGATGATAAAATACTTTTCACGCGGGCAAAACCGCTAGCAGAAGCTAGTGTAGACTAAAGCTAGTTTTCCACTTACCATGCTCTGAGATCCAGCACGGGAATGAGCGGGGTGGTGAGGGTGGGGGTGCGCCAGAGTGCCGGCATGAGCGGGGTGGTGGTGAGGGAAGGCCAGAGCCTTGCTGGGGTCCATCTCTTCGCGGAAGCCTAGCAGGTGGAACGTTGCGTAGGGGCAGATCTCGTCTTCCATGCCTGTTCACACACAATAAAACAACATTGTTAAGACTTTATTTTTGTGTCTGGCCACGGAGTAGTAGGCTTGGAGTGCTGATTCCAGAAGGAGTTGGGGTGCTGTACCTGCTAAAACACAGTATATCGCCAGACGAAACCATTCCCCGATTAACACTTCAGCTTTATCAAACAATGCCTTACGGTAGTTATTTCTTACTCCAGCACAGCTCATTAATTCGATAGACGGAATAAAATACGAACTAGTTCTCCAATTTGTTTACTACTCTGTGTTCCAGTCATAGGTTTAGTGGAAGTGTCACCATTAACTGGAATCTGCGTTGAATAATAGATTCCATATTAGTCTGTAATCCATGCTAAAATTGTGTAGTAATTAGTTGTCACTCAAAACACGAAACTTACATACATTATATATTATTGTTGTGTGTATATTTGTAGATTTAAAATCTATTGATAATCCAAAATGCTATATTTGTAGTTACTCACGCTTTTGTAGTTAATGTAGCAATTTAATACCTAATCATTAGAAAACCTACAAATTTACAAAAAGCAAATAAAAATGACTGGGGTTAGAAAAGTGCAAAAATAAAATAAATAACAAATAGATAGTTATCATGCAAACAAATAAAATAAAATACAAATTGTCAATCTCATACTCACTCATTTGTTGTGATTAGTAGTTCATTCTGATAAATACCTCGCGGTTATCATTCACTTGGAAACCAGATTCGGTTGGTCACCGCAATCTGTATTATACGTTTAATTAACAAATAGGAACGGTAAATAATACAAAATGCAGTGACCTTTTTGTTTTGTACTTTATAACATGAGCATAAAAATAAAATTTGTGTAGTTATAGCAACTTAAATTTTCAGGATATTGTGCTATTTGTCTAACCAGTATTCGCCCTTCCTTCCTTCAATTAGGTATCGAAAATTCAGAGATTCAATATCTTCACACGATAACACATCTTTGTGTCTCTGAAATGGCCGCAAGACCCTGCGCAGTAGCACAGGCAGTAGCTATTTTTAAGTCAATGTTGACGATGAAGTTAGCATTGTATGCCTGACTATTTCACTCGCTTACGTTTGTCTCATCTTCCTGTCTCGCTTACTCTATGCAGTATATTCGATGACAAAGTGATTCTTGCGCAATGGTTGGCAAAGACACAAAGATGTGCTGTGTCTATAATAATAAGGTTTGTTTATCTTTTATGCTCATGTCAGCATGCAGGTACACACTGACCTGTGGAGGAAGTGTCTCCGGATCCCGCGCGACGCAGGTGAGTGCGGCGGACCCGCTCGTAGTGGTGGCGGCGCGGGTCCCACGTGGAGTGCGCGCCCACTGAACCACACTAACGTTACGCATGCGCTAACACCGCTACATCGCTCCAGATTCATCCCACTCACTTTACAAATTCACTGTTTATCCTGCACCGGACAACCTAGAGAGGTTACCATGACCTTTGAGCAGGTCAATGTTTGAAAAGAAGTGAAGTGCCATGCGATTGTTTGTTTTGTGCACTTCAACAACCATTTTACCCCTTGACTAGCCCTGCAAATGATTTTGGGACGGCCCCTGATTGCCCTTTGCTGGACCAAGACAGAAAATGTTTAAGTTTGGTGAAAGAAAATAGTTTCTTTGGTTTTTGAAAGTGAGTGAGATTAAACTTGAGACGATTACCACATATATTTAGGGGAATAACGATTGTGCCAAACGGTCATAAACATGTCATCATCTGGTAGTTCAGTTAGTGAAAAAGTATTCACTAACTAAACAGATTGATTAAAATTATTTTTTTGTTTCAGGACATTATTATATTAAGTATGACGAGATTGGCAAAACGTCAAGCTGAAAATTATAAAAAATTAAAGTAATAAAATGGGCAAAGCTAAAATAATCATAAGAGACTGAACGTCTATAGCTTGCAGGCAGGTAATAAAATTGCCTCTGGAGTTTCTAAATAAATCAAAATCATTGCTGGCCCCTGGGTAAAATAAAATGTCCTAATACCTTCCCTGGACAACAAAAATGTACAAAATAGCTTTCACCTTACATTCACCACTAAGATATCTAAGAAGGTAAGAAAGAAGAAATATTAAAGCATAGAGAAGAACCATAGCGAAAGTCGTGCAGTAGAAGAGAAGTATAAAGGAAATATAAAGAGTGTTAATATAACCATTACCTCCAGTATAATATCGACGCTTCCTTACAGGTGAGATGGGGCTATATTCCTATCTCTTGATGACATAGGGTGCTTTGTGTGTAATAAAAATTTGGAGAGGAAGAGTGTAATACGTAGGCAATACAGTCACGTCCCGATTTCAGCCCAGTGCCCATGTAACGCATGTAAACGCAGGCTTATATAAAAATTTGTATGGCGTAGGTATATGACACTATTTTGTCACCAAGCTCATACAATTACGGCCCAAGTTTACGTAACTTAATTTTTTTTATCTACACTCACAACGTAAAAAAATATTGTATAAACACGTACTTTATATTCGTGGATAGACAAATTTAAAAAAAAAACCATTACAGTGCAAAATTTTCCTTAAATTTTCAAACAACTGCATCATAAAATAACTATTTTTTTATAGCACACTTTTACTTTTTAATTTACTGGCGCGTATGGGCTCATTGGCTTTATGTAGAAAAGTAGTGTCATTGTCTATGGATGCGCGCGCTGCGCAATGAGAATCTAAATTGCCCGCCATACCACATATTTTTCCGTTTCCACTTTCGTTTTATTTCAACTGTATGAGTGAATATAAAGTAGTGTATGCAACGGCATATAATTGGATATTAAAACACTCGCGTGATATTATTATTACCCACGCTCGTGTTTTAATAACCCCTATTATATGACCATTGCATAAACTACTATTTTTTCATGTGTATTAATGTTAGCTTTGGATACGACTGTATTTAAAAATGTGCAGTGAATAGTAGTAGCTTGCAGTACCATCGCGAGTAGTATGACATGTTGTATGGTGTAGTTATACTTACTGATGACAGCCTGTCGCTTGACGCGGTCGCAAGTATTGTAGTTGGAGCCGGGCACGGGGGGAAGCTTGCGGTTGGGGGGCGCAATGTAGCCGAGTTCGTCGCGAAGTCCTCCACGCTTGTCCAAAGTGCCGCCGGCGCCGCCTAACGCAGCCTGTGATGCGTTGTATACTGCGTCATCTATAACACGTCGATTACGTCACTTAATGAAGTTATTTGACAGATACAATTAGATGTTATTTTGTTACGTCATTAGGTCACCGATTAAAAGTGAGTTCTTGAGGTTTGATTATAATGAAGAGCAAATTAAATCAAACTATGAATTTGGTAAATCAAAATACAAAATTGGAGCTTGAAACTTAGTCCATGCTAAGGATGAGTAAAGGTTAAAAAATATAAATCGATGAGTTCACTATGTTATTTACATTGTTAACTAGATGATTAATGATTAGATAAAATTTTAAATATGAGATAATTCGAATTTGGGTAAAAGAAAGGATAATAAAGCGGTGTGCCATGCCACCATACATACAATACATGTCTTTCTGACCTCGCAGGCGATGCGGGGTGTTCCTGCGAGCTAAGGTCAGACAGATCACCACCACGCCTACGATGAAGACCACAATCGTCGCCAAAATGGGTACCAAGACTTCAGGTTCAAGCCAAGCCTTGATCCAGGGGGGCAGTTCCTTGTCAGCGCTGATGTTGCCAGGTAACGGCGCAATAGTTCCTATAATACACGAAAATTAGTGGATATTTACCTTTGTGATGGTCCCTGGCGCCTCGTACCACGCAAACGACTACGATAGCAATAATGATGACTAGTATCGCGGCCACTACGGGCACGATAAGGTTAAGGTGTGACAGGATTATCTTGATAGTCTGTTCCGTGGTAAGAGAGCCGTCGCCGACTTCGCGCGCGGGCGCAATCGTACCTGAAATGCAAGCCCCACGTTACAAGAGCTATTTATTTCGATAACTAAAAGACACCGTATTAAAATGATTACATTATAATAAAAAGGCGATGCATTTCAGGTACTTGTTTGGGGTTTAGGCGCAGAAGGCCTAATTCTCAAAATGGCAACAGAGTCGCAAAAGGACTAGTTCTCAAAATTGCAAATTCTCTAAAAGCCTAATTCTTTGAATGGTCAGTTCTCTAAATGGTCAGTTCTCTAAATGGCTAATTATCAAAATGGCGCATTTTCTATAATTAGGAGTATTCTTTTATATGAAAGATTTTTTTAAATTATGTGTTAAATACATTATTAAAAAAAACTATACTTAAATTTAAAAACAAATTTTGTGTAATAGTAGGATCGGCGACCGCAAGATCCACTATGTCATGTGATACTAAGATAGGACCCATGCCACATGTTCATAAAAATGATGCTAAGTTTCGATAAATCGGTGGAAAAATTATAATTGGCCGAAAGTTAAAAGAAATGTGCCATTTCGGGTGAAAAAAATAAATGGCACTCATTTGAAACCGAGAGGATACTTGTGGCATCAAATAGCACTATATTGGTAGTTAGGTTAGCACCGAGCACTTTTTCAGTTTCAAAAGTAACGGTTCCGACCCCCAATGTACGTCATTTGACACAAAAATGAAATTAGTCGCAAATCTTAGGTATTAATCCTAAATTGAATTATCTACTAGTCTGCCTGAAGATATTCTGGCCGAGACCCCTCCCCCCGTACTTGAATAAAAATAGGTACAATTTTGAGAAAATCTCTTTTATTAGTAAAGTATGTGACATGTACGCACCACAATACGTATATAATGTGCGGAAACCTTACACATAGAGTTAAGGCATCAGTTTTTAGTAATGTTATTACATGTATATATATATCTATATATAATATAAAAGAAGAAACTGACTGACTGACTGATCGATCAACGCAAAGGATTTTTGGAAATTCCACCCCCAAGGAGGTAAAAAGGGGGTTGAAAGATTGTATGAAAGATCTAATTCCAACGGCCAAAATTATTGAAATTTGGCACGAATAGTAATCTAAATAAATGATTAAGGTTAAAACTATTCGTTTTTCGAAACTACCCCTAAAAGACGATTTAAGGGGTGTTAAAGTTTTTTTTAAAGAATATAAGTCAGTTTTCACTTTGTAGTGTTTTTATTTGGGAGTCGGTTGTATTTTTTTGTAAAAAGTTTTTATTTTGGAAGTCGGTGTCAAAAAACGAAGAAAGAAAAATTTAAGAAATTTTTCAGTTTGTAGTGCTTTTATTTGGAATTCGGTTGTATTTTTTTTTCAGATCAAAAACGAAACTCTCTGCAGTAAGATTCTTAGCCAACTTTACCACCCGCATAATCGTATTTTGACCCTTATTGTTTACTTAGGTTGGTATATAGGTCAACTTCCAAATTTATTAAACCAAGAAAAAAATCTTTCAACACCCGTTAATTCGTATTTTGGAGGAAGTTACAAAAAAAAAAGCATTAACGTAGGTTGGTATTTATGTCAAGTTTCAAGTTTATTAACTCAAGAAATAAGATTCTTAGAAAAAACTTTAATACCACTTAAATTATCATTTCTTTAGATTACTATTCGTACCAAGTTTCAAGAATTTTGGCTAACGAAATTATTTTTTTCATACAGTCTTTCAACCCCCTTTTACCCTCTTAGGGGTGAATTTCCTAAAATCCTTTCTACGTGCTCACTTATGTCACTTTAGGAACTTTGCTGCCAAATTTCAAGCTTCTAGGCTTAGTGGTTTTGTCTGTGCGTTGATCGATCAGTCAGTCAGTTAGTTTCTTCTTTTATATATATAGATCCCGTAAACAAGGGTGGATCCATCTATTTTGTCCGCCCTGTCGAAGCTTTTCGAGAGGCTGATACACAATGAACTGTATCCCATACTTCATAACAGTATCATTGAACATCAGCATGGTATCGTGAAAAACGATCCACGACTACTAATTTACTGATATTATCTAATGATCTGTTTGAAAATGTTGATAAACGCATACAAGTTGATGCGGTATACACAAACTTCCGAAAAGCATTCGATAGGGTGGACCACGAACTGTTATCGAACCAAATAGCCTTTAACGGAATTCGAGGTAACCTATTGCGGTACATTACTAACAGGTGCCAAAAAGTTGTTATTAATGGATACCACTCTTTAATCACATGGGTTACTTCTGGTGTTCCACAAGGCTCTATTCTCGGTCCCCAATTGTTAATCATATTTATTAAATGCTTTCGCAAATCTACGTTTTAATTATATGCAGATGATCTTATAGTTTACAGACCTATCCGAAATATACAGGATTGCTATCTTCTTCAGGAAGATCTGGATAGACTTAGTGACAACTGTCAAGCAAGCAAACTTCAACTAAGTGTATCGAAGTGCAACTATATAAATTTTACCAAAAACAAGGACGTCTTCAGGTTTGCATACTCGCTTTGTGGTATCTCATTGAATAAGACAAACGCTGTACGTGATCTTGGATACTACTCGATTACAAACTCTGCCTTGACCTCGACATTGAGCAAATCATAAGCAAAGCATATAAAATGTATGGTTTTATAATGAGATCCACTCAAGATTTCAAATGTACCTCCTCATATCTATGCATATATTCTACTTGTTCTTTCTCAGCTCGGAAGCTTTGGAATCCTTTTTATAACAAATATATTGATATCATAGAAAAACTTCAACATAGGTTTCTACGTGCAATGCATTACAGATGTCATAGATCATATCTAACCTACAGCCAGTTACTCAGTAAGTACAAGGTTTTGACGCTCAGTTCTAGGCGTAAACAGTTGGAAATGATGACACTGTATAACATTTTTCATAGCCGATTTAATTGTACTACCTTAAATGGCGTGCTTTGTTATGCAGTCCCTAGAACACAGACGTCGGGTGCGTGCAGGCTATCTGTTTGCAGTTGCCTCCTGCCAATCTAACACTGGTTTGCGTGCACCAATTCGGAGAATGGCAGCATCATATAATGAGACCTTTGAACATATAGACGTATTTATGTGCTCCTAGGCTAAATTTCGGAGACTCCTATATGAGACTTTGTCAACTATTTGATTTAATGATATATACGTTCTTTATTATGTAAGTTTTTATTTTTTTATAATTGAATATACGTCGCATATCCCCATGGGAGCTGTTGTGGCTGGGGTGAGTATGTTTGCGATACTGTTTTTAATTAAGGATGGCATGTTAATTTTATTATAAATATATATGTACCTACCCAGTTATTTCGCAATCACACTGACTTTGTCAGATAGGCTTTTTGGGGAGAGTGATAATTATTTAATGCATGTATGGCTACTTTCTAGCGACCTATAGATTTATTCATTTTTGTTAACCTGTGAACAGTGCTTTGGGCTGCATTATTACGTATACAATACTATTTTATATTTCGAATGTTTATCCTATAATGTAGTTGTTTACTGTTCTTTATTTAAATTAAATAAAATAGATATATAGAAGATATATATGTAATAACATAACTACAAACTGATGTTTTATCTCTATGTGTGAGGTTTCGCACATTATATACTTATTGTGGTGCGTATGTCATGTCACATACATTTATAATAAAACAGATTTTCTTATAATTTTACCTATTTTTTTTCATGTACGGGGAAGGGGTTTCGGCCAGAATATCTTCGGCATACTAGTACATAAATGAATATAGGATTAATACAAAACATTTGCGACTAATTTCATCTTTGTATCAAATGACGTAGATTGGGGGTTCCGAATCGTTACCTTTGAAACAGTCTGCCGAGCACTTTCGACCACACAAGAACTGGCAGACAAGATTTTTCTGTAACTACCAATATACAGCTATTTGATGCCACAAGTATCTTCTCGGTATCAAATGACGTAAGTGCCATTTTTTTTTTTCACCAGAAATTGAATTTTTTTTTCAACTTTCGGCCTATTCTAATTTTTGCCACCGATTTTTCGAAACTTGGCATCACTTTTATGAACATGTGCCGTGGTGCTTATCTTAGTACCCATCACATGACGTAGTGGATCTTGCGGTCGCCGCTCCTACTTACTATAATCAGTGAATTTAATTTGTAAGATTTTTATAATGCATAAGAATAAATACTAATAGTGTCGGTTCAGACAAATTCAAGCCAATTTTAAGCTATACCTGTAATATTTTTTTCATAATTAATGAATTTAAAGCTTTCAAAACCATTTTGAAAGCTTTGAATTAAAGGATCAAACGTAAGTGATAAATATAACTTACATTTAGTTTGGTGTTTTAATCGAAATAACATCGTTATTATAGTCAACACTTATACTATGTGAACTGAATAAAATTTAAAATATTCAAATTGTAAGCTTAAAATAAATAATCACTGCAAAATAATTTTAAATTCGTCGTTTATTTTCTAAATAAACAGCATTTTTTGCATAATCTGCCTGCCAAGTATGTTGGGACTGCCTCAAGATTCGATCATGATTTTTTTATTCTGAGTCACCGACGCACTGTTCTTATTTTTAACCGACTTCGCAAAAAGGAGGAGGTTTTCAATTCGGCTGTTTTTTTTTTTTATGTGTTATCTCAGAACTTTTTACTGGGTGGACCGATTTTAATGATTCTTTTTTCATTTGAAAGTTGGTGCTTGTCATATGGTTTCATCAAGATCTGATGAAGAACTTCGGAGATATACATCAGAACTCTTCAATAAATGACGCCAAATCACTCGGGATAGTTGCAATCGGATGTCTGTTTATTGTTTACATCATTACATAACATAACATCACTTTAGCACGCTCTAAAGGGGTAAGCAGGTGTGAAAAGTTGACCCTGTTATACTCTAATTCCACCGTTTTTGTTTAAGTTGCATGTTTCTGGGTTAATCTATTCTGGCTTCACTTTGGAGAAATGGTCCATTATGTACCACAACTAAAAAGTGAAAAATATAAACTTTTTAACAAAAAATACAACCGACTTCAAAATAAAAACACTACAAAGTGAAAAATTACTTCAATTTCGGAAGTCGGTGTTAAAAAACGAAGAAACCAAAACAAGAACACCGACTTCCGAAATTGAAGTTATTTTTCATTTTGTAGTGTTTTTATTTTTGTTTGCACAACGCTACAAGCTACTTTTATGTTTATTCACTTGTTTAGTTTTATTATATCTTTATCCATTGAGAACTAAAGTGTCGTTCACTTTTTGATTTTTCACGAAAATTATTTGTTCTTCCATCTTTCCAAATTTAAATATACCGAGCGAAACACTTCATCAATTCGCTTCGTTACAAGGGACCAAAAAAAAAAAAACAAGCACGCACATTTTTTTTCACTACAAATTTTGTTATACCGACCCTCATTTTTAGTAATTATTAAAAAAGATAATATATTTTTAAGTATAAACACATTATAACAAAAAATATGGGTGTCTTCTTTGCTGCCGACCCGACATTTTTATTTTTAATATATTTTTGTATTGCCTGTTATTATCATTGGTCAGTAGGGTTCCCCGTTATATACATACGATACAAAGACAATATATATATATATCTCTATAAAAGCGAAAGGTGACTGACTGACTGACTGTTCAATCAACGCACAGCCAAAACTGCTACGCCTAGAATCATGAAATTTGGCAGAAAGGTTCCTCAAGTGACATAAGTGTGCACTAATAAAGGATTTTTGGAAATTCCACCCCTAAGGGGGTAAAAAGGGGGGTGAAAGTTTGTATGAAAAATCTAATTCCTTCGGCCAAAATTCTTGAAAATTAGCACAACTAGTAATACATATAAATATATTCAGAAAGTTGTAATTAAATGAATAGGTACTCCCAGTCGTAGAAAATGTGCCATTTTGATAACAAGCCATTTAGAGAATTGGCCATTCAGAGAATTAGGCTTTTACAGAATTGGCCATTCAGAGAATTAGCTTTTAGAGAATTTGCCATTTTGAGAACTAGTCCTTTTGCGACTCTGTTGCCATTTTGAGAATTGGGCCTTCTGCGCCTAAACCGTGTTTGGGTTGTGTTATGCTGTTCAAAATATTTATGTTAACAACATTCATGCATTATTGAATGAACGTAGCTATTTTCTAAAGTTACAACCTAAGAGAACATCTACGTCATATTTAGAATAGAAAGTAAAAAAAAACCTTTGCCCAGCAGTGGGACAAAATAGAAAAAACAAAAAAGAAAAAAACAATAAGAATCTTTATTTTTAAACATAGGTGTAGTTACACGGTGTGCGAGATGTATACTTGTTAGATACTCTATGAATTGCCGTGAAGAGTACAAATATTATCAAATTTAAATTAATTAATTTATGAACAGTTTATCAGCTAGTGTTCTATGAAGTCATTTTCAATTGTAAGAGGAGCTGGACTTTTAGTGTACATTTTTATATTATACATTATAGTTTAGAAAAACATTAAATGCAAATATAAATTGTCAATTAATCGAAGAAATAGGTATTAATAATTAGAAATAAAATAATGCATTATCAATTAATTAAAACAAAGAATAATATATTTAAAGATTAAAAACTAATAATGAAAGAGTATTATAATTAATGAATTATCAATTAATTAAAACAAAGAATAATATAATTAAAAACTAAAAGTAATAATGAATAAGTATTATCACTAATTAATTATTAATTAATTAAAACTAAGAATAATATAATTAAAGATTAAAAAGTAATAATGAATATGTATTATCACTAATGAATTATTAATTAATTAAAACAAAGCATAATATAATTAAAGATTAAAAAGTAATAATGAATAAGTATTATCACTAATGAATTATCAATTAATTAAAACTAAGAATAATATAATTAAAGATTAAAAACATTAAATGCTAATATAAATTGTTAATTAACCAAAGAAATATTAAAAATTATAAATGAAGTAATGAATTATCAATTAATTAAAACTAAGAATAATATAATAAAAGATTAAAAAATAATAATGAATAAGTATTATCCTTAGGTACACAACTGGATGTTAAAACCATATTGCAATTAAGTATAAGAATTAAACAAAGGTCAGTATAAAAATATCAATAAAGTTAGTTATTTAGTCAAATAATAAAATAAGCAAAATTAATATCATAAAAAAAAATATGTCAAGTAATAAAGCAACAACAGTTAAACAGAAGTTAATAAAATAATAAAAAATAAAGTAAAAAATAATAAAAATTTCAAAGATGTAATCTTATTTTGTTATATAGATAAATAAGTATTATCAATACACAATTGGATGCCAAAACAACAAAATAATTAAACAGACATATAATTATAAAAAAAAATATAATGATATTTTATCCTTCAGAAACTCAGTTTTATTATAATATGATCTACTTACAAGAAAGTTATTTAAATGTTTTTTGAATAGGTGAATATTTAACATTTTAATTGACTCTGGTTTATGGTCATAAATAGTTGGTGCCATATAAAAAAACACTATTTATGCATCAGTGCTGTCTTGGATTGTCTCGAACACAACATATTCGACAGCTTGGGAAATCGATTTGGGTTGGTTTTCACAAATACTGCAACTTAGAAAATGTACAAACAGGGTATTCTCAGTATTTTACATACATTTTAATCCAAACGTTGCCCTGATGCACCTTTTTTGGGCTCTATATGCTGTAACAATAGCGTCTGTATCTGTGATTGGCGCAAGTTTATATAAAACTGAGGAATCTATCGTCTAACTAATCTATCGTGTGTAAGTATCATTATATTTTTTTAAATAATTTTGGCATTCAGACGATTACTTACCGCCGGTCATAGTAAGCGTAGCGAATTCGTATTCAGCGACATTGAAGCCAGCGTTGTTGTGGGCCGTAATTCTCAACACGTACCATGTAGCGGGGTCCAGATCTATAAACGAAAAGTTCAATATTACAGCAAACTTATGAAGATTAAAGTTCTGCATGTTTTACTTATTTTGGAGGTTTACGCACCGAGTACGACGAAATTTCCACCAGGTTTCACAGCGTTCGAGATTTGATTCCATTCAGCAGCGCCCCTGTTACAATAAATATTGAATACTAAGATAAAAATGATATATTAAGTTTTTGTTATAAAAGAGATGTGTAACTTTTATGGTGTACAATAATAGTAGTTTATGTAACAGTCATGTAATAGGGATTATTAAAACACGAGTGTGAATTTATCACTCGCCTCGAGTGTGATAATAGTATCACACAAGTGAAGTGTAAGTGTGTGGTGTGTGTGTATGTGTGTGTATACCTAATTATATGCCGTTGCATACACTCTTTTATTTTCACTCATACAGTTGAAATAAAACAAAAGTGGAAATGGAAAAAATATGCGGTATGACGGAAAATTTTGATTCTCATTGCGGCAACCAATGATACTATTGTGCATATTCCATGCCCTAAAGTGTTGATAGCATTTATCATATAATTTTCTCGACTTTGCTGGTAATAGTATATGAGTAATTTCCGTCGCCGCATCTAAAACATTGGGCGGAGTCAAATTTGATTGATATCAGACATTTTTAAGAAATAATTAAAAAACTCATGAAATTCAGTACAGCAAAACCCACCATATCACCATTGGCATGAACCGCGCATGCGCTAAAGCGGTTGTGTAAACAGTACACACAGTACGCGTGGTGTTAAAAAAATCTTGTTGAGAACCTTCTGTACTTCGTTTTATTCCTGTAGCCTGTTTAGGTTCAGAGCTTTTTACGGTGACTCAACCGGCCCTATACTATTTATGGTCATATTTTCTGTTTTAATATTGTGTCTGTAATTACTCTATAGCTAAGTGCATAACCCTATGGGTTCAATGTTCATGTTACACAAGTTCCCCATTACCACGAGGTCTCATTACTAAGAAAGAAATTTTGGTTCAAATAAATCTCACTAGATGGCGCGACATGTTTTAAAAAAATGTGTGTTTTTAGAAATTAATATTTTCTGGAATTGAACATAAAAGTTGTATGTTCTTGTTTAATCAACTCTCTTAAGTACAAAATTATGGAATATTGGGCTCTTAATTCACACTTCAAAGATTATTGGAACGGATCATTTAAAATTGATACCAATAGATGGCGCATTTTTTAATTTCTGAGGCATTGCACTCGATTGTTAAAATTTGCATTGTAACACATTTTGGTGCAAAAAAACTGTAAAAACGTGCAAAAAAATACTATAAAACGAACCTTCACTGTATTTAAAGAAACAAATATTCACGAACCTAGTAAACTCTTTTACTTGAAAGTCGCTGCTAACACCATCTATTGTCGTGAAACGGGATCGAACGCGATTGATGATGAGATGAAAAACGCTAGTTACGTCGGCACGGTTTCTTTGTATGGGATGAGGCATCTGTATGCTAGTATTATATTATCTGTGGCATGACTTACTTCTTCTTATTCTCTACGACGAAGTGGCTCATGGGGCAGCCGCCATCCAGCCATTGTTTGAGGTGCAGCGTGACGGAGGAGCTGCCTACTTCGATGAAGTCGGCGGCGCGCGGCACTGGCGGCTTGGAGCCGCGCGTGCGGGCGATCACTACGTCCGATGCTTCGCCGGTGCCGATGCTAAAAGAAAACTTACATTATTAGGAAGCTTGTAGAAATTTCAGTCAACTGCGGAACCGACCAAAAGCTTCGTGATAGATAGTTCTGCAGTTCAAATACAGGAGCGTCCTCACTGGGAGCATTCTTTGGTGAGCATTTGTAAACAAGCAATCGTAGGCGAGCAACAAATGCTTCCCAGCGAGCCCAGCATTCACGTTCGAGCAAAACTATGAATATACTAGCTGCCGGGTCAGCTAGCAAACTTTGTTTTGCCATAAAAACACGAAACATTTATCTACCCTACCTACCTATCCTACCCTACCTACTTACCCTATCCTACCTACCGTACCAAAAAATAGATAGTAGCCGATTCTCAGACCTATTGAATATGCATATAAAATTTCATAAAAATCTCGAGCCTCCTCATCCGAGAAAAATCGGTCAAGCCGTTTCGGAGGAGTATGGTAACTAATATTGTTACATGAGAATTTTATATATAAGATTATATATATATTCCCTTGCGAGCTTGAAGCATTCGAATACGATGTCGTAAAACTTCATTCATTCGATAACGATGTGACCAAGAAGGTCACAAACACTTAAGATCAAGGAATTGTTCCCTGCTTTACAAAAGGCCAGTAATATTCTTACATACATACTCATTGATTTCATTATCTGAATACTCAAAAACGCTCGAATTTGCGTGAACATTCGAATGCGAGCCGTTTCTGCGCAAATCGTTGCAACGTCCACACCGGCAGAAGTTCGCGCTTGCGTGTAAGCTTTGTAACGCTCGGCTCAACGTCCACACCACGCGAATATTCGACGTCGAATGCTCATTACACGTGAATGCTCTCAGTGATGACGTTCCTTACTGTTATTTTGTTGAATTTCAAAATGTCTGGCATCGTCAAATCAGAGGTTTGGCTGGCTAGTTCAAATCGCCGAAACTCCAATCCCGGAAATTAGTATTTTATAACAATAATGCCACGTCGTCCAGGAGGGTGACCATAAGCTCTTAGAGCAAGGTTATTTTGCGTAATGGACAGATGCCTGTATACATCTGAACCATTTTCACAGTCGATCTATAATAGTTTTGACAAGTCATGGTACGGGGGCAGATGTTTATGCTTCGTTGTCCGTATTATCAACCAATTATCTACTTGTCCAGTCCACAATTCAAGTGTCAAATCACAATGACATACGAAGCTATTTGCAATAATTTCAGCGTATTCACATTATGACGTTACTTTTGCCCAACCTTGTAGTTAGTAAATTTAACTTACCCATTGTAAGCCGTAACGTAGAGTTGATATCTGGATCCGCAGAACAAGTTTTCTAAAGTGTATGTGTCAGTAGTGCTTGGAATCTGAAAGAATATATTGTGATTATTTTCTACTTTAGTACAAAAGTTTATTAAGGATGGTCGCTCCCAGTTATGTAGAGTCGACAGATTTTCTATATGAGTTTTGGGAGTCGAGGCGTGCTCTCTTTAGTTTTCTCTGCCTGTGTTTCAAGACCGATTGCATCATTTAGCGTGTTACCGAGGTCCTTAAGGTTGTCCTAGTCGACGGCACGGACTATTTTGTGCGCGAGGTTAAAATGCATGCTATCTTATCCGACAACACGTGCGAATGAGATAGATGCTGTGATGAGCAGTAAGAAGCTAGTTCGCGTACGAATTAGCACTTTTGCAAATTTGTATCGAAATGGATGATGATTTAGGACGAAAACGAGCGCGCAAAATTTTATAAACAGAGCTTTGGGTGTTTGGATATCATGAAAAAACGACTAAATGTATATTTTCAAAATAAAATTATTTGCTTTGTTGAATTACTAATCTATCTCTGTATGGAGGCGGTTTTGCAATTTTCCTTTTTCTTATGGTATTAATTTCAGCCCAAAGATGCGTTAAAATTAGTGTTGAAATATGGAACTTTCGACGCTCATAACTTTAAAATATTTTATTTTTTAACTTTTTTGATTCCATACAGGGCTAGATAATGATGAGACAAATTGATATATTTTTTATTTTGAACGTAAATTGTGAAACAGTGAAGTAATCGCTAGACTACGTTTGTATGGAAGAATGATCGACTAGTGTAACCTTAACGGTTAGAACCTATGTTTAAAAGTAAAAATATAGTTACCTGCACGGTTTCCCAATCTCCGAACTCTTGTTTGTAGTGGATGGTGTACCCGGCCGCGGGCGACTGGTCCACGTCGACGGAAGGCTTCAGGCGAAGTGTGAGCGACGACACGGACGACGACGCGATGCTGAGCTGAGGCGGGAAGGGGGGAGCTGCCGGGGGAAAACGTACGTTTTATATTTGGGAAATTATATGTGCGGCAACAAAAGTTTTCTTTAGCACCTGCAACCTAGCGTCTTTTTTTATATGTGGGCGACGAGTTAATAGAACAGCTTCAATTATATTAATTCATCATCTTTACTACTCCAACAGAATATCAAAAAACCAGCGTCAATTTACGAGCGTAAATTAATATGACTCCGAGCTACCGATAAATATATTTACTTCTGATTTGATAACTCAGCGACTAATGTTGTAAGTGAGCTACTTTATATATTTTAGAGATTCAACATCTGTCTGCTAATAAAATCAAATTCCAGCCTCAAAATTAGCAATCAAAGTTTTTCATTCAACAACTAAATTAATAAATCATATTCTTTTTTCGTGAAAGTTTGCAACACAAGCGCGGGAGTGTAGGTACCTGACGCTCGTTGGGAATCAGAGGGGCGCGACCGGCCATTTGCACCAATGAGCGAGCTCTATTCGGTGCGTGCAGCAACGAGTTCACGTGTATTTGTTTACATTAATGACACGATTAAGGAGTGCTCGTATTCAATTAAATATAAAATAAATGTGAATTAGTCCAAGAGCGAGCGAAGCGAGCTCGGGAGCTTAGGGCACCCCGACACGGATAGGTTAGGTTCGAAGGAGATGACGGGAGCTGAAGTGAGCGAGCAAAGCGAGCGAACTCAGCTCCCGTCATCTCCTTCATGTTAGGTTACTTTAGACCCTGCAGACAGAAATAGGAGCCCTGCGCAGCGGGGCTCCGTCGACTTTGTTTCGTTTCCTAAAAGTATTAAATACCACCCATATTTTTTGTATGTTCATTTGGGTAGGTATAATAGTCAATTACTTATGGTAACATTATAAATAGATAGGCGAATACATGAAATTATAGCTTTTATTGACCATTATTTGATGACAATAATAAGGAAATTTTATGTTCAAATATAGTAGATTCACTCATCAATTACTTATGCTAAAGTATAAAAATAAAGGTGACTCTATGAAATTAGAGTACGTTGATATTATTTTATAGATGAAGTTGATACACTTATTAGAAGCTAGCAATGAGTAGACATATCACAAATTTAGTTGCTTAAGAATTATCACCATGTTGCGTCATATTAACAGTAGCTTGTTTTACAATATATGGTCGCTTATAAACCATTTATTAGACGCTAAAAGTTTGTCGCTGACCTATTAATTAATTAGACAACTAAATATATTTGCAGACGAGAATGACATTTTAAAGAAGCTGCCTTAATTAGCACCCTTTATATTTTATTATGCTTATTCATGTAATAGTAACAACTATAAAAACAGAAAAAATATTCATATCACAAAAACAGCTCAAATAATAATAAACCTCAAAAAAGTGCGAGTCAGACTCGCGCACGAAGGGTTCCGTACCATTATCGCAAAAAAAGACAAAAAGTCACTTTTGTTGTATGGTAGCCCCACATAAATGTTTATTTTATTCTATTTTTAGTATTTGTTGTTATAGCGGCAACTGAAATACATCACCTGTGAAAATTTCAACTGCCTGGCTATCACGGTTCATGAGATACATCCTGGTGACAGACAGACAGACGGACCGCGGAGTCTTAGTAATAGGGTCACGTTTTTACCTTTTGGTTATGGATCCGTAAAAACAGTCTTAGTGCAGGGAATGCACCAAAAGAAGAAAAACGCGTACCGTATCAGCCTTTCGTTTCAGCTAGGTAAGACTAATAATTAAACGAAGAAGTAAAGTAAAGTAATCTTACCGAGAACAGAGAGTGTATGCGTAACGGTGTCAGTTCCAAATTGGTTGTCGACATGACAGGAGTATTCACCGGCGTCCTCGCGAGCTACGCCAGCGATTTGCAGGGAGCCTTCGGGCAATTGACGGACCCGTTCTGATGCTTCCAGAGGGTGGCCTTTCACCTAAGAATTGTGCAAACAATTTGTCAAATAACTCCAGAAAATCTTAAAACAACAATTAAATCAAAAAAGACCGGCCAAGTGCGGGTCGGACTACGCACATTTAGGGTTCCGTACCGTACCGTAAGAAAAATGAGGGAAATACAGAAATAATTGATTTGTCGATACATTGGTATTTGTTAGTAAAATATACGTATAATGAACATTATCACCAAATTTCAAGTTCATAGGTCAATGGACAGTTAAAAGATACTTTAGTACAAAATTTTGTAAAAAAAAGGTGACTTTGTTGGCTTCACATTTCTCCAAGAATACAGTATTTATCTTCTCAACGAGAACGAGCTCTAAACAACGATACCCCACTCGATGTGGAAGGTCAAAAACCACCTTTGGCTGTATGGGAACCCTCCTTAAAATTATAAAAATATATTTTTTGACAATTTGCATGGCAAGATACTGTGAAAGTTTGAAGACTGTAACCGTTTGGTCGTAAAACGCGTGTGACAGACGACGGACAGACAGACACGAGTGACGGCAATAGGGTTTCCTTTGGAATCCTCGGGAAGTTAAGACTAGAAAAATATACGCGTATTACACCTCTGCCTAACCCTTGAGAAAATACAGGCGTGATGTTATGGTATCAATACATATAAATAATTAATTACCTTCCACAAGATGTTGGGAGGAGGAACCCCGACGGCAAGGCAGGGCAATTTGACATCTTCCTTGTAAGTTGCAGTGAACGATTCATCGAATGAGGCAATCTTGGCGGGTACTGAAACAAAAAAATTACACAATTTAAATACAAATATAAGGACTTCATTCAAAATAAATAAAAGACCTGAAAATTTAAACAATAATAAGTCTAATAAGTGTTTATATATATTTTTGTGGTGTACAATAAAGAATATAATCTATACTTCTATACCAATATTATAAAGAGGAAAGATTTTTTTGTTTGTTTGTACCGAATAGGCTCCGGATCTACTATACCGATTTTAAAAATTATTTCACCTATGGAAAGCTACATTATTCCCGAGTAACATAGGCTATAATTTTGACGGGAGCGAAGCCGCGGGGCTCAGCTAGTATATTATAAAGCTGAAGAGCTTGTTTGTTTGTTTGTTTGAACGCGGTAATCTCAGGAACTACTGGTTGGAATTGAAAAATATTTTTGTGTTTGATAGTCCATTTATCGAGGAAGGTTATAGGCTATATAACATCACTCTACGACCAATAGGAGCGGAGCATGAATGGAAAATGTTGCAAAAACGGGCAAATTATTCCTTCTTGAGAACTTCCGTAAACGGTTTAAGTTATGCAACAATCATGTATGTAGGGTAGGTAGGGTAGATGGGTAAGTAGGTAGCCAGTTGACAGGAGCGAAGCTGCATAGGACAGCTAGTAAATAAATAAATCTAGTAGGTATATTAGTAAATTTATCGAAACTGCTTGTTAATTTTCAGCGTTGGTTTTGATTCCATAGCAACAGAAGATGATTTTAGATATTGATGTCTTAAGGGCTTATTTACCTTTGTCGTTGGGGCTGCAGGAAGCGGTGGCTGAGGGCTGACCTTCTCCAATGATGGTAGACGCGGTAACCCAAAAGTCGTAGCGGCCGGCCTTCAGTTCCGTTGCGGAGTAGCTCGTTTGGAAAGCGGGTACCTATAACACAAAGAATATTTTATATTCTACATTTTTAACCCCCGCCGGCAAAAGTGGGGTGTTATAAGTATGACGCGTGTTGCTGTGTATCTGTCCGTGGCATCATAGCGCCTAAACGGATGAATCGATTTTTGTTTGAAAGGGAATTTTGTCGAGAGTGTTCTTAGATATGTTTGAATAAATTCGGTTCAGCCGTCCAAAAGTTATGGGCCGTTTTACTGTTTGAATCGGGGTGTTTTCGCAAGATGTCGTGTCATAATTACGTGTTCAATAGATTACCTATCGAAGCGTATCTACTATGTACTAGATAAATTATGTAGCATGAAATAAAATGCGACGGGGGCTTATAAAATTTTGAAATTTTACTTGTTCATATTGTGGTAGATCTATTAGTTGGTAGTGGGACTGAATCAGGAATCGCACAATCATTTGTTTTAAGGTCGTCTCTGGAGTATTTCCTCGCGGATTTTTTAGTGACATTCAGATCGTCTTTTGATTCCGAAATAAAATCAAAAAGTGATAACAGACCTTATTGGGATGAGGTTCAGCGTTTTGTGCTTGAGTGTAGACGTTGTAGTGAGTGACAACACCGTTGGGTTGCGCGGGAGGCCTCCAGGACACGAGGATAGAGTCCTGTCCCATAACCAAAGCCTTTACAGCACGAGGAGCTTCCGGTACTGTAAATTAATCGTTATGTATGAATAATTAAGTCTATTTCTCTTTGAACTTTTACCTTTTTATGATAAGTCAGCACTCACCGTCTTGTTCAGTTTGGCAGTGGATAGGAGCAGATCGTACGCCATCGCCTCCGTTGGTAGTCGCGAGCACTTCCATCGAATAGTTAGTGAATTTCTTAAGTCCATGGAGAATAGTTTCGCTACTAGCCGTAATCTTAGTGTCCTTTGACTTCTCGTCTGTAAATAAACATAAATTATTAATTTGAATACCTTTAACTCCATTACTCCATTGAATTTTTAACCCCCGCCGGAAAAAGAGGGGTGTTATAAGTTTGACGTGTGTATCTGTGTGTCTGTCTGTGGCATCATAGCGTCCAAACGGATGAACCGATTTTGATTAAGTTTTTTTTGTTTATTAGGTGACTTAATCGAGGGTGTTCTTAGCTATGTTTGAATAAAATCGGTTCAGCCGTTCAAAAGTTATGGGCGTTTTACTGTTTGAATCGGGGTGTTTTCGCAAGATATCGTGTCATCATTACGTGTTCAAATAAATTACTATTTTAGATCTGTTTCAATAGATAAGTTATGTAGCATGAACTAAAAATGTGTCGGGGGTTTTTAAATTTTGAAGTTTTGCTTGTTAGTAAAAAGTTTTGTGTGACACTTACCATACCAGGTTTCGCTGGGTCCGTAGATAACTTTGTATGCCTTGATAAGTCCGTTAGCGGCGGCGAGAGGAGGAGATACCCAAGAGACGCGGATGGTTTGTGCGGTGAGAGTGGTGCAGAGCACGTCCTGGGGAGGAGCGGACGGCGAGCCTTCCGCGGTGTAGGCGCGGACTTCGGCGGACACGGGGCCTGATCCCATCTTGTTGAAAACCTGTACTACGATCGCGTATTGGGTGTAAGTCCTGGAAGCATAGTTGTTTATTTATTAACAAAACATAACATGCCAAGCTAGCATGGCCTGTCCCGTAAGTAAGTCAGCAACTGCAAAGCTATTTTTTTCACTACCTTGTCTATTATGTAACACATTGCCTAAGAAATTCGTTTCGAAATATGAACATTTAGACATAAGATTATAAAATAAAAATTAATAAAATAACAAAGTTACATAATAACAGTTACGAAATGACTTCTCTATGGATCATTATGTAACAGGCAGAATGATACTGGACCTGTTACTTCTCGAAAAAGCGCGCGTTGATTGTGTGTATATAGTTGAAAATTGTTGTAAGAAGTTATTTGCATTTATTTAAGTAAGCTCATCAAGTAGTGGATAAAGAATCGTTCGTGTCTCGCATAAAAAGGCTTTATTTTAAAACACGCATATAGTTTTCGACTTTCGCCTTCGGCTCACGTCGAAATTGGCTACATCGCTCGTGTTAAAATCTCGACTTTTTATGCTCGACACAAAATGTACTATTTTGCACTAGTTATCCTAATGCGTGTTACCAGCTAATTGGTTAATGTTGTTTTATGGTAGTAGTTATTACTTACTTCAAATTAAGAATGTCCAAGTGATGTTCCTTGCCGGATTCCTTTGAGATATCAACAGTCTCAAAAACGAAAGATTTGTTGCTTGACGCCAGTTTGTAACCAACATAGTATCTGAAAAGTCAAAAAGATATCATGATTTATGTTCTTTTGAAATTGGAGATCAGAGATAAGGCGTTATTTGATTGTATTTACCCCTGGAGTTCGCCGTTCCAGTCCTGGGGTGGGGGAGGCTTCCAGGTGACGCGGAGGGTATGCTTGTCAACAGCATCGACTTTGCAATCCTGAGGGGGGCCGGTGGGGGCTTCTTCGGCGGTGATAATGGTGACAGTCTCAGATGGCTCAGAGGTTCCCAGTTCGTTTTCAGCGACGATCCTGATGTGGTAAGCAGTGGCTGGTCGTAAGCTATATACTCCGGCTTCGGCCGCGTCTCCAGGTACGAGAACCCTGCAAAATAAGATGGTATTAAATATTTGCAAGAACCATATTAAAATCAGTAAGTACTTAAGACAGTAGAAAGATCTTATTTATTTCATTTGCCATTAGGACTCCTCAATGCGATAAATATGAATACCTGTCAATATCCTTTTCCCAGTTGCCCTTAGCGCGTTTGTATTCAATAAGGAACTTCTTAATTGGTGAGTTGCCATCGTATGGAGCGGCCCAAGACAGTTGCACGGTCCTTCCAGATTTGTCCAAAACCTTCAAACCGTAGGGAGCTTCGGGGACCTCTGTAAAGTGGCTTAGATTAAGCATCTTTGAAATCTTCACTACTGTATATTAGTAGTCTCATTCGTTAGTAATTTTTACCTTGAATAATCATGTTGATGCTGGTATCGTCAGAGCCAAAAGCGTTGGTAGCAACGCAAGTAAAGAGAGCGCTGTCAGATCGTTCAGTTCTTCGGATGCTAAGGTCGGACACAACACCTCCGGGCAAAATTTCTTCGCGAATAGTGTAGCGGGGATCAGATTTGGGTTCAAGTCGTTTGTTGTTCATGTTCCAAATGATACCGATTGGCTGGAAATAATAAACAATGTTATGGTCTGTTCCAGTTTATTTCCTTTTGTACATTAAGGGCTACCTAGTTTAAGATTGTTACCTTTTCGCCTTTAGCTTGGCACTGCAAAACAGCTGGTTCACTTCGGCGGGCAGTTTGATTCCTCATTTTAATTTCGAATTGAGGTGGGGCTGAAATTATAAAACAGATTTTTTTCATATAAGTACCTATGGTGCGCTCTGTGCGGAGCTTTTAGCAAAACTTTTATTTTATTCAGCTTACCTTGAACGCTAATAAGAATAACGGCAGACAATCCTGATCCGATTCCATTTACAGCTTCACATAAGTAGTAACCTTCATTGGTCTTTTGAATATTCGCAATGGTCAATGTTCCATCCTCAACTTTCACATTGGGATTGTTAGGCTTAAGATCTTTGTAATCGCCAGGGGTATCACCTAAAAGGATGATTAATAATACATTATTGCAAAGGCCGGGAAATAGGCAATTGCAGGTCGAGTATGAGATTGAAGGCCGAGCCGTAGGCGAGGACTTCACTAATACTAGACAGGCAATTGCCATTGCCGCCGAGGCATATAGTGCTTTTCTCAAAAGAATGCAGGGAAATAAAACATATTTTTTATAAGTATGTAGGTACCTATAGATTTAATTTATTAATAGTTACAACAACATTGCTGGAGCGTTGTCATGATCCAAATTAAAAAAAACGCTACTGCAATGGATTTGATCAACTTTGCTGGAGCGTTGTAATGTTCCAAATTCAAAAAACGCTCCTGCAATGGATTTGATCAACTTTGCTGGAGCGTTGAAATGTTCCCATTTCAAAAAACGCTCCTGCAATGGTTTTGATCAACTTTGCTGGAGCGTTGTAATGTTCCAAATTCAAAAAACGCTCTTGCAATGGATTTGATCAACTTTGCTGGAGCGTTGAAATGTTCCCAATTCAAAAAACGCTCCTGCAATGGATTGGATTTTCTTTGTATGTAAATTCGATACTTCGCGTGTTCCTTTTTCGAAAATAATGACAATATTTCCATGCATGTTTGAGAAAAGATATTTTAAGTCACGAAAATAATAATTAGTGTTGAAAATAATATGTACAGCGGTGTTATAATTACCTTCAGCCCGTTTCCATGTTACTTGGGGCTTGGGGAAACCATCGGCTTTACATTCAACTTTAGCGTCAGAGCCTTGCGCAAATGCCTTGTCAGTGGGCTCAATAATCCAGCGGGGGGGCACTGAAATATCACCGATAGGTTATAGCATTTGCACTGTCTGCTACATGAAAATAGGGAAAAATCTTTTTGAATATTTATTGACTTTCATTCTCTATTATCTTATATGTTTTTGTGCGTAGAGAATTTTTGAATTACAAAAAAGGTGAAATTGCAAACATAATCATTTCTTTCTTTTAGAATTTTATTTATTTATACAGGCAAGTTTAAAAAAAAATCTGTTTTTCATTTTACTTTTTTTAAGGAAAAGATTTTGTTTCTCATTTAACTTGAATAATTATTTTGAATCTTTTAATTTGGAGTCCTTAATTTAAAATTAAATAGTGTTGTGATTTATGATACAAAATCTTATCCTGAAAAAGACAAGGGGGAATCTTCTTTGATTAAATTTATTTTAAAATATTTAAGTATAGTGAACATTGACACAACTAAATGAATTGTAAAATGCAGATATAATATTTTAAATGTTTGACCACATAGAATAGATATAATATTTTATTCATAATAATTTGTTTTGGTTTCTTTTTCTCCTGTTCAATTATACTTAAATATCTATATCCTCAGAAAAGCTCCTGTACCGACTAGGTAGGCATTGATTCTATTTCAAGATATACTTTGTAAGCATTGTAATAACAGATAAAGTTTGATTGTGCTTTAAGGCGCCGCCATAGAAGCTTTTAAGTCGAATATATTTCACAGCTTGCAAAAAATATATTTAGGCATATCAATCTACAAACCATATTATTAAATAGGTATTAAAATGGATAAAAATAATAAAACATATTTAAAATAAAAAGCATATCAACGCTCCACCATCAACAATCAAAGCAACGCGCTACAAATGTGAAAAAATAATGTGTTTCTTTATTATTGAAATGAAAATCAACACGTTATTTCAACAGACAATAAACATAAAGTTAGTAAGCCAAGCATCAAGCATAAAATTAATGGCAAATACGCAAATTATTTAATGAAACAAATATAAAGAAAGGAACCCAAAGGAGAGGAAGTTGTCAGGATAAAAATAAAATGCAAGGAGTGGATGAAAAGGGTACGTCGATGATAGCCGCAGCCGGTTCCTATGGAAAGCATTCAAAACGACTGATCTAAACCCTATCTCGAGATTGATAACGTGATTCGTTTATGTTATCACCTAAATGTGATATGAATATTACACACAAATTAAGACTGCTATGTATTCACTTATCTACCGATCAACGATATTTTGGATTATTTTTCTTGAAAATTAACGGAATAATTAAAGCATACAATATCGAATCTACGCAAAGCTGGTCCGTGCTAGGAAGAAGGGTACACAGATGTGTGACGTATACCATGGACTTCTAGTGAGGCCGTATAGTTGGACATGCCAGCGGCATTGCGCGCGATACACGCATACGATCCGCTGTGCGACCAACCCGCCGGGTCGATCAGAAGCAAGGAAGCTCTCTGCGCAATTTTAGTGGCCGTCACGCCGGCTTTCTCCTTCAAAGGTTGCCCTTCAAAGTACCACTGAATATCGAGAGGTTGATCGCCCTCCGAGATCAAACATGTAACTTGACTGGCTTGCCCCGCAAACAGCGGAGTCTCGAACGAGAATGGAACTATGCGAGGCAATACTGGAAATAACCATAGATTTTTGGGTTAGATCAATTAGGATATCGTCGAGGCAGGCAATGTTAGCGACTTGTGAGAAAAAGATGTATAGAACGGTGACTGTGAACGGACTGCCCTTTCAGGTGCGATATTGTGGATTGTGGTGTTAGTTCCCATATTATGATTCAGTTGGCATCATAGCATTATCAGATTTAGACGTGCCGTTGACGACGAGTGTCGCTGCATATTCTGCGCGGCCGGCCGCATTCTGCACGATGCACGTGTAGTTCCCTTGATGATTTGCGCTCACGGAGTTGATGGTGAGGATGGAAGCACGAGGATTGAGAGGCATCGTCGTGATGTCTCGCTGAAGGCTCGAGTCCATAGTCTCGCTGCTAAACGTCCAAGAGATGTCGAGAGGCACATCGCCCTTGGTGGCAACACAATTCACTACAGCCGTGTCGCCCGGGTTGAATGGCACCTCACCGAAATTGAACGGCATTATCAACGGTGGAACTAGGACAGTAAAAATTTATGGTAAAGTGAAAATAGGAAATGAAAGTTTGAGGTTAAAAGGACGGAAGCGTAAAAATAGTCACTTTTTTGTTCGCACCCTTTACAACCAAATCGGTGGTATGCGAAACGACGCCTGCAGCATTACTCGCAGTACAATTAAAAAGTCCTGCGTGTGTTGCATCCACGGACTCAATGGTTAAAACGCTACTTCTTCGGTCGTTGGTACTAACACGCACTCCAGGAATTGATTTGGCAGATTGATTATTCACAGTCCAGTCAATAAGAACCGGTTGATCCCCATGGGTTACTATACACTGAAGAGCGAAATAATCCCCAAGAAAAGCTGGCTCTGGGCCGGCAATGAAAGGTGCAATCTTGGGAGGAACTGAAACAAAGTTTGTCTAAATGATAAAATTCTAAATTTCTACTTTATATGAGACTAACCGTAAACAACTAAGTCGGCTGAATGGGTATTACGGCCAGCACGATTCTCTCCGATACATGTATAAGAACCGGCATGTTTGGCGTCCACAGATTCTATTATTAGTAAGCTACTTCTTTTGGAATTGGTCACAACATAGTTACTATTCCTTTGAGATATGGATTGTCCGTTAAACATCCATGTAATGGTCAGTGGAAGGTCACCATAATTTATAGTGCATGCAGCCTGTAAATATTCTCCGACATTGGTGGGTTTTTCGCCGAATGTAAATGGCAAAATGTTGGGAGGAACTGGAATATCATAATTAATTGAAAGTGAAATTGGATATATTTGAGAAATAACCGAAAATTCTGATATATAACGATAAAGACACAAAATACATCTAATTTACCGAGCACCAGAAACGAGAAATAATTATGCACCATTAATTATCAAGGTTGACGTGTGATAATGGATTCCTGCTTCATTTTCCGCAACGCATGTGTAGTTTCCAGCATGATTGTGTGCTACTGAGGCTATACTTAGAATAGCACTTCTTTCGCCTATGTGAAATACGGTTACTCCAGATCGGGGTTTGATAGGTTCGTTGTCGAAAAGCCATTTTAGTCGCAGTGGATGGTCTCCCTCAATAACAGAGCAGGGGGTTGTCACTACTTGTCCGGAGTTCATTGCGACTTCGCCGAAAGAGAAAGGTTGGACCACAGGAGGAACTAAACAGAAAGCAAGCACATCCGAGCTATAACGTTTTAGTACCAATAACGTTGAGAAGAGCAGTGTGGCTGGTGGTGCCTGCCCTATTCGTCGCAGTGCATGTATAGTTGCCACTGTTGGGTCCCAGAGCGGTAGGTATATCGAGGACAGACACGCGTTCGCTTAAAGTTGTAGTCTTTACACCCATTCTGCGGGTGACAGGGTGCCCTTGGAAGCTCCAGGTGATGTTTAGAGGTGTATCGCCCTTCGAAACGTGACAGTCGAGGTGCACAGATTCTCCCGCAAATACGGCTTCGTCTAACTCGAAAGGTTTGATGTGAGGGACGACTGAGTAAAGAAAATATTGCAACGTTAGTAAATAATACGTATATAAGGCGCATGCTGCGACATCTTGTGGAAATACCCTTAATGTTGAGTGTAGTGGAATATCTATCTTCTCCCGCTCTATTTCTGGCAATGCAGGTATAATTTCCACTGTGGGCTCCCGTCACAGATGCAATAGATAGGAAGGATGTTTGCTCCGCCATTTTCATGGTTTTAATTCCCATATGAGTGGATAGGTCTTTGCCTTCGAATGTCCAAGTAATAGACATCGGTCGGTCTCCTTTACTGGCGTGGCAGGTCATTTGTACAGATTCTCCATAATAGATGGATTCTTCAATTTCAAACGGTAGTATATGGGGAGGGACTGGTAAAGGAAAAAGTGATTTCTAAATGTAAATCTAAGCGTGCATTATATCTATACACATATGGAACAATGTTCTTACAGTAGCTATTGTACTAGGGGAACACATCCAATACCATGAATATTGACGAGGACAGAGTGATATGCGCGTCCGGCGCGGTTACTGGCCGTGCAAGTGTAGTTGCCGCTGTGCTGGCCCATAGCAGTTGGAATACTCAGGACTGAAGCTTTTTCGCCTAACTTAGTAGTTGTTATGCCCATGTTATTATGATAAGGGATTTCATGGCCTTCGAAACTCCACGATATTTGAAGAGGTCGATCGCCTTTCGATACATGACAAGTAAGGTGCACTGATTCACCAGCGAATATAGATTCTTCAACTTCGAACGGAATAATGTGCGGTACCACTTGAATGAAAAAAGAAACAATTATAAAAAGGAAGATTGTACAGAAGTGACAAGGGAAACCATTCAGGAATAAATAATAATTATGTGTAATTAATGTTAAAGTATGTACGTGATTTCTTTTTATCCTAGTCACAATCAGACGTCGAATTTATTGGGGATAAATGAAAAAAATATTAAACCGTAGTCTATTTTACCCTTCATTAAAAACGCTTTACGTATTTTGTTACTAATTTACCCTAGCGAAATGTTTTGCATCAAATATTGTAGACCGGCGATATGCTTTATCGTTTTTGATGAATAATAAATAAAAAGGAATTTAAACAGAAAACATAACAAAATGCGTACGCTGCTTTCAGTCATGCCTACAGAATTCATGCTGGTTCTGTCAGCAAATGCTAAAAGCATCGATTCGCTGTGACGAACGTAAGACAAAACATGAACATGATGAATAAATGAAACTGACCATGAACGTTTAAAACAGTGGAATGATTAGTGGAACCGGCTCTGTTAGTAGCTACGCAGGTATAGTTGCCACTGTGGCTAGCAGTCACCGCAGAGATTGACAGAAATGAAGTACGCGATGTCAATTTATTCGTCATGATATCTAGATGCGATGAAGTATTGTCGAACCCATGAAAGTGCCACTGGATACTTAAGGGCAAGTCACCCTTGGAAACTTGACAATTAAGCTGTACTGTTTCCCCGGCAAACACCGATTCGTCAGCTTCGAAGGGTACGATGTATGGCAACACTGTTAATCCAGAAGGCTTTGGTTATTGCAGAGTCAAGCGTGCAGCGTGCGAGAGGCTAGGGCTAACGCTAGCTAACGGGTTTTGGGAATACCATGAACATTAACTGTGGCCGAATGGACTGCCAGTCCGGCACGATTAGCGGCGTGGCATGAATATTCGCCGCTGTGACTAGCTTGCGCACTAGATATCGTCAACAACGATGTCCGTTCGCCGATCTTCATCGTGGCAATTCCTTGGTGTGAGGACAGATCTTGGCCATGAAAACTCCAACTGATTGTGATAGGAGCATCGCCTTTTGACACATGACATCCCAATTGTATAGACTCGCCGGCAAAGACGGGCTCTTCGGCCGTAAATGGAACGATGTGCGGAGGAACTGGTGGGGGGCAAATAAATAATAATAAAAATAAACAAAACAATGGTAACACACTAAAGTAACCAGTGTACCCTGAACGTTTAATGTAGCTGTGTGGTTGGTGCTGGCTACAACATTGGAAGCTGTGCAAGTGTAA
The DNA here is from genome assembly GCA_964057195.1 of Orthosia cruda. Taxonomy (NCBI): domain Eukaryota; kingdom Metazoa; phylum Arthropoda; class Insecta; order Lepidoptera; family Noctuidae; genus Orthosia; species Orthosia cruda. The sequence continues at coordinate 25,940,149 of OZ059845.1, forward strand.
TTTCCGGATTGTTTCTCTGTTGCAGCTGGGATGGCCAAAATTAAACTTCGGGCTCCTACTTTTGTGATAACGACTGCGTCCGTTTTTTTTAATGGTTTGTTTTGAAATGACCAAGTAAGATCCAAAGGCATGTCGCCTTTCGGAATATGACACATAATCTGTATGCTTTCACCGTAGAAGACGGCTTCATCGAACTCGAATTGGGAAATAATTGGTGCCACTGAAAGAGATATCCAAATATTCTAGGTAGTTTTGTGATACTATAGGTACTACACACACTACAAGTACTGTTTTAGAATTGGTGTAAGAGGTAACAGAACAGCGCAAAAGCAAAGACAATACACCGAGACCATATACCCTTGACATTGAGTGTGGCGTGGTGGCTAGCTCTGGCGACAAGGTTAGAGGCGGTGCATGTAAAATTGCCAGAGTGTTTAGCCGTCACCGCGGGGATTATGAGTACTGAGCCCCTATCTCCCGCGTTCATGATGTTCAAACCGGGTAATGAACTCACATCTCCTCCGCTAAAGGTCCACTTGATATTTAAAGGCTTATCGCCTTTAGGTACATGGCACATGACTTGAACACCCTCTCCGTAAAAAACGGATTCGTCGAATTCAAAATGAGTTATAACGGGTGCCACTGAAATGTATGATATCCTAGAAGTTAAATACATTTTTATGTGCACCTGAATGTTTTCCATTTGTTCTTAATTAGTTAGTTTTATGGCCCGCCAAAGTTACAAAAGGCAAAAATAAATAATAAAAAAAAAAAACTCAAACAAATCATCTAGCAGGCACAGATGCATTAATTCAAGGTACCGTTGACAAATAATTCTGCAGAATAATTCATGGAGCCCGCCTCATTTTTTACCACACATGTATAATTGCCCTGATTTTGATGTGTGACAGAGTCGATGTTAAGCTGACTTGATCGTTTTGTATTCACAAGGTTGATTCCGATATCTCCAGATTTCACAGGGTTCCCATTAAAAAACCATACTATTGTCAAAGGTAGGTCACCCTTACTGACCGCACAAGTAACCAAAACCATTTCTTGAGCATTAACTGGTCCCTCGCCGAATTCGAAATGTTTTATCTGTGGAGGGACTGTAGAGGAAACAGGAATTAATTGAAAAGCAAAACTAAAAGGGACAAGTAATTGTGACTGAAAAAAAATATATTGTTTTTCTTGTTAAAACAATAAAATTGTTCTACAGGAGCGTTCTTATTTTCTCGTAGATTTGTTAAGAATACAATGTTCTTTAATCTGGCTAAAATAGGTACCGAGTGGATTATTTAAATAGTTTTGACGAGTGACCAACAATATACATAATAGGATGTTATTAAAATGTAGGACTAGGTTTGTGTATGAGGAGTGAAAAAATGTTATCAACAAATTACACAAATAAAGAAACAATTAATAAATCGTGCGAACAAAAGCTTAGCAACTTTTGGAAGTGTTTGTATCGGTACCGTTCACGCTGAGCACCGCACTGTGACTACTGCGACCGGCTTCATTTTCAGCTATACAAGTGTAATTGCCGATATGTTCATGTTCAACGTTCTCTATGCTCAGAATTGATATTCTTTTTCCGTTTCTGTTTATCAGTATACCGTTGCCCGAGTTAAGAGATTTGTCGTTTAGTTCCCAGTGAATTTTCAACGGTAAGTCCCCTTTGCCGACGGTGCAAGTTAGAGATACAGTATCCCCTGCGTTGAGTATTTCTTCCCCAAAATCAAAGGGCGTTACCTGTGGTACAACTATAGAATAGCTTATTGTTATTAATCGAATGAAAAAGAACTATAGAGCTTGATACTCCCAACAAAATACTTGTGACTCGAACATGATGTGTATATAAATTACGTTTATACTTTTAGAATGCTTCGACACGTCGTAACATGGAAAGGATAGCTACACTGTCAGGAAATGGACGGGGTAGTAAAACATAGCGAAAGAAAGCAACAGATTAATACGATGCATGTGTTCATAATTGAGGTCTATGAATAGATACCATTTACAGCCAAGTCTGTTGAGTAATTGGCATGGCCGGCTCTGTTGGCGGCTGAGCAAGTGTACACTCCTGTGTGTATGGATGCTACCGAGTCTATAGACAAGCTGCTTGACTTGTGACCGATCCTAGACACGGTGATGCCCTGAATATCACTAGTTGGTTTCCCATTCAAGTGCCAAGTGATATTCACTGGTGTGTCACCTTTCGTCACCATACATTGCACCCCGACTGCATCGCCCGCATTAGCTGGTTCTTCTCCGAAGGTAAAAGGATGGATTTGGGGTAGAACTGTTTTAGGAGACTACTATTAAATAAAGTAAGATGCCAAACGTTCAAATAAAAAAACAACGAAACTACATAAAAGATGAAATTGGAAGAACCATTAACTTCCAGCGTGGCGCTGTGATTGACTTGACCGGCAAGGTTTTCCACGTAGCAAACGTACAATCCCCTATGGGTGCCATTGACGGAATCAATATTCAGTATGGACATTTTGCGACCCATGCCTCCAATAGCTATTCCGATGTTATTGTTCGAAGCGATTTTTCTTCCATTTAGACTCCACGAAAAGTTAGCCGGTAGGTCACCCTTATTCATAACACATTGAACCGCCGCGGGATCACCTGCGTTGGCGGGCTCGTCGCCGAATTCGAAGGGTGAGATTTGGGGAGGAACTGAAGTTATAATAAATAAGAAGCGATTAAAACAACTACGAAATAAATCAAGAATAAAGCGAACCGTTAACGCTTAGTATCGTAGTGTGGTTTGTTACGCCGGCTTCGTTTTTGATTTCACAAGTGTAAGAACCTCGATGAACTGAGCTTATTGGTTCTATGTTTAAAATCCATGTTTTCTTGCTGATATTCGTGAGTGCAATGCCGAGATTGTTGCTCGGTCTTATTTCTTCTCCATTGAAGCGCCAAGTGAAATTCACCGGCAGATCACCCTTGCTCATTACGCAGGACACTGATGCAGTTTCTCCTTCATTCAGAATTTCTTCTCCAAATTCGAAAGGTGTAATTTGCGGTGGAACTACGAATTATTTGTACGAGGTAATGATTGGTTAAAGTAAACTGATAAATTTATTGGATTTCAATATGAGAATAGTAATTGGGGATGTGCCGATAAAAGAAAGAGAGTTAATATTAAAGTCAACATTTATAAACTTCATGAATATTGACGTTGATTAAGTGATTTGTGCGCCCGAAGTTGTAAAACTAATGCTGTGAGACTTAACGAAGTTGAAGAAACCGTTCACGCCTTTGGGCATATGACAACAATGCGTATCATTTGAAAAAATAAAGGATTTCAAAAGAGAGATGTACTCTATTGAGTCGAAATATACTGTTCTGACTGTATTAATCCTTGTAATTGCAAGACTAGCGAAAGTATTACCTCATTGACAACAAATTCAAAACGGCGATAACGTACACCTAGCGTAAATGAAATGAAAATAATAAGGAATGAAAACCAAATATATATTAAATGCTTACGTTGCTGCCAGACATGCTTGCAGAATTCATGCTAATTCTGATAGCAAATCCGATAATGATAAGCATCAACGAGCTGTGATGAAGAAAAGACAAAACAAGAGAAACTGACCATGAACATTGAGAGAAGTGGAATGATTAGTGGAACCAGCTCGGTTGGTAGCTACGCAGGTATAGTTGCCACTGTGGCTAGCAGTCACCGCAGAGATGGACAGAAATGAAGTACGCGATGTCATTTTAGTTGTCATGATATCTAGATGCGATGACGCATTTTCTAGCCCATGAAAATGCCATTTGATATCCAGAGGAAGATCACCCTTGGAAACATGACAATTAAGCTGAACTGGTTCCCCAGCAAACACCGACTCGTCCGTTTCGAAGGGTACGATGTGTGGTAATACTGTTAATCCAGAATTCTTTTATTATAGCAGAGTCAAGCGTGCAGCGTGCGAAAGGCTAGGGGGGTTTTGGGAGTACCATGAACATTAACTGTGGCCGAATGGACTGCCAGGCCGGCACGGTTGGCGGCGTGGCATGAATATTCGCCGCTGTGACTAGCTTGCGAATCAGATATCGTCAACAACGATGTCCGTTCGCCGATCTTCATCGTAGAAATTCCTTGATGTGAGGACAATTCTTGGCCATGAAAACTCCAACTGATTGTGATAGGAGCATCGCCTTTCGATACTGAACACGTCAACTGTATTAGCTCGCCGGCAAAGACGGGCTCTTCAGCCGTAAATGGAACGATGTGCGGAGGAACTGGTGGGGGGCAAACAAATAATATAAAAATAAACAAAACAATGGTAACACACTAAAGTAACCAGTGTACCCTGAACGTTTAATGTAGCTGTGTGGTTGGTGCTGGCTACAACATTGGAAGCTGTGCAAGTGTAATTTCCGGTATGTTTCTCTGTTGCAGCTGGGATTGCCAGAACTAAACTTCGGGCTCCTAATTTTGTTATTACGACTGCGTCTGTCTTTTTTATAGGTTTGTCTTGAAACGACCAAGTAAGCTTCAATGGCATGTCGCCTTTCGGAATATTACACATAATCTGTATGCTTTCACCGTAAAAGACGGCCTCATCGAACTCGAAAGGCGATATTATTGGTGCCACTGAAAAAAATAGCCATAATATGTTCTAGGTATTTGCTACCTGTTTTGTGACACTATGTTACTACAATACTCTTGGAGGATTGGTGTAAAAGGTAAAAGAAAAGAACGCATAAGCAAAGACAATACACCGAGACCATATACCCTTGACATTGAGTGTGGCGTGGTGGCTAGCTCTGGCGACAATATTAGAGGCGGTGCATGTGAAATTGCCAGAGTGTTTAGCCGTCACCGCGGGGATTATGAGAGCTGAACCCCTATCCCCCACGTTCATGATGTTCAAACCGGCTAATGAACTCACATCTCCTCCGCTAAATGTCCACTTGAAATCTAATGGCTTATCTCCTTTAGGTACATGGCACATGACTTGAACACCCTCTCCGTAAAAGACAGATTCGTCGAATTCAAAATGAGTTATAACTGGTGCCACTGAAAAGTGTGATTTCCTAGAAGTTAAAAATAATTTCACGTGTCCAATATAATGAACATGAATGTTTTCCTTGCGTACTGGTTCCCGGTAAAGACTATATATAATAGGTACTACAATTTTATGGCCCGCCAAAGTTACAAGAGGAATAAACAAAATATAAAAAAACACATCATCTAGCAGGCAAAAATGCATCAATTCAAGGTACCGTTGACGAATAATTCTGCAGAATAATTCATGGAGCCCGCCTCATTTTTTACCACACATGTGTAATTGCCCTGATTTTGATGGCTCACAGATTCGATATTAAGCTGACTTGATCGTTTTGTGTTCACAAGATTGATACCGATATCTCCAGATTTCACAGGGTTTCCATTGAAAAACCACATTATTGTCACCGGTAAATCCCCTTTACTGACTAGACAAGTGACTAAAACCATTTCTTGAGCATTTACTGGTCCCTCGCCGAATTCAAAGTGTTTAATCTGTGGAGGGACTGCCGACGGAATAGGAATTAATTTACAAAACAAATGAAAAAGTTGGTCAGTATGACGCATTTTTGATATGGATTTAAAATGTAATCTGTTTTTATAATAAACCGTAAAATATTTGAAAAGTATTGAGTTTTCTGTATTTTTATATTTTGGAGAGCAATCCCTAGTTTCAGGTTGTAAAGCTTTTTTTTAATCCTTAAATTTTACGCCGCGGAACTGCTATCATACTTTGCCACACACGATTTTAGTATCATCATGTATTTTTTAAGACAGAACTTAGACCAAGATAGGCTCTCTTAAATATTGACAGCGGGTAAATAATTATTTTTTAGGGGGTAGGACTGGGTTGTGTTAGAAAAAATATAATTTATGGCAAACACAAATAAATAACATTAAATAAAAGCTTAGCAACTTTTGGAAGTGTTTGTATCGGTACCGTTCACGCTGAGCACCGCACTGTGACTACTGCGACCGGCTTCATTTTCAGCTATACAAGTGTAATTGCCGATATGTTCGTGTTGAACATTCTCTAATATCAAAATTGAGACTCTTTTTCCGTTTCTGTTTATCAGTATACCGTTGCCCGAGTTAAGAGATTTGTCGTTTAGTTCCCAGTGAATTTTCAACGGTAAGTCCCCTTTGCCGACGGTACAAGTTAGAGATACAGTATCCCCTGCGTTGAGTATTTCTTCCCCAAAATCAAAGGGCGTAACCTGTGGTACAACTATAGAAAAGTTTATTGTTATTAATTGAAATTGTATATTGGATACCCAATCAATCTGCCTAGCCTATTCCCAACTATGTTGGGGTCGGCTTCCAGTCTAACTGGATTCAGCTGAGTACCAGTGTTTTACATGGAGCGACTTCCTATCTGACCTCCACAACCCAGTAACTGGGTAACACGGTACCACTTGGCTAGACTGGTGTCAGATCTCAAGCTTCTGACTACTCGTAACGACTGTCAAAGATCTTCAAATGACATCCGGGACCAACGGCTTAACGTGCTTTCAGAGGCACGGAGGAAACTCGGTATGTTGAAATGGTCACCCATCCACGGACCGACCTCGTCAAGCCATATTGGATACCCAATAAACTAAAAAATATTGTTGATGAAGAATTGTTTATTTGTAATGGAATTTTACTTGTGGCTCTTTCCGTTATATGCTTATTGAAGGTAAGAATCTTCGAACAAGTCGCTTCTGCGTAATTCACCACGCCTTTGATGTTTTTTTTTATCGTGTAAGGTAAAGGGAATGTTATCAGGGGTATAAAAATTGGGAAACAAAGCAACTAATTAATACGATGCATGTGGACATAATCATGGTCAATAGGACATAGATACCGTTAACAGCCAGCTCTGTTGAGTAATTGGCATGGCCGGCTCTGTTGGCGGCTGAGCAAGTGTACACTCCTGTGTGTATGGATGCTACTGAGTCTATAGACAAGCTGCTTGACTTGTGACCGATTTTGGTCATGGTGATGCCCGGGATTCCAGTTGTTGGTTTCCCATTCAAGTGCCAAGTGATATTCACTGGTGTGTCACCTTTCGTCACCATACATTGTACTCCGACTGTATCGCCCGCGTTAGCTGGTTCCTCTCCGAAGGTAAAAGGATGGATTTGGGGTAGAACTGTTACAGGAAGCTACTATTTAGTGTAAGATACCAAACGTATAAATTAAAATAATAATTAAACTACATAGAAATTAAAATGTAAAGAACCATTAACTTCCAGCGTGGCGCTGTGATTGACTTGACCGGCAAGGTTTTCCACGTAGCAAACGTATAATCCCCTATGGGTGCCATTGACGGAATCAATATTCAGTATGGACATTTTGCGACCCATGCCTCCAATAGCTATTCCGATATTATTGTTCGGAGCGATTTTTCTTCCATTTAGACTCCATGAGAAATTAGCCGGTAGGTCACCCTTATTCATAACACATTGAACCGACGCGGTATCACCAGCGTTGGCGGGCTCGTCGCCGAATTCGAAGGGTGAGAGTTGGGGAGGAACTGTAGTTATAAAAAGCGTTAAAACAAAAATGAAATTAATAAAGAATAAAGCGGACCGTTAACGCTAAGAATTGTGGTGTGGTTTGTTACGCCGGCTTCGTTTTTGATTTCACAAGTGTAAGAGCCTCGATGTACTGCGCTTACGGGCTCTATGTTTAATATCGATGTTTTCTTGCTGATATTCGTGAGTACAATGCCGAGATTGTTGCGCGGTTTTATATCTTCTCCATTGAAGCGCCATGTGAACTTCACCGGCAGATCACCCTTGCTCATTACGCATGATACTGATGCGGTTTCTCCTTCATTCAGTATTTCTTCTCCAAATTCGAAGGGCATAAGTTGTGGTGGTACTATGTAATTATCAAATTATTATTTGAATAGGAGCACAGATAATATAATACTAGCATACAGATGCCTCATCCCATACAAAGAAACCGTGCCGACGTAACTAGCATTTTTCATCTGATTAATCTTGTTTCACGGCAATAGATGGTGTTAGCAGCTACTTGCAAGTAAAAGGGTTTACTAGGTTCGTGAATATGTTTTTCTTTAAATACAGTGAAGGCTCGTTTTATAGTATTTTTTTGCACGTTTTTACAGTTCTTTTGCACCAAAATGTGCTACAATGCAAATTTAAACAATCGAGTAGAATGCCTCGGCTATTTAAAAATGCGCCATCTATTGGCATCAATTTTAAATGATCCGTTCGAGTAATCTTTGAAATGTGAATTAAGAGCTCATCATTCCTTAATTTTGTACTTAGGAGAGTTGATTAAACAAGAACTTTCAATTTTTCACATGTACCCACAATTCGTGTGTACATGTCGCGCCATCTAGTGAGATTTATTTGAACCAAATTTTCTTTCTTAGCAATGAGACCCCGTGACAGGGTTTAGGGTGTTGGGATAATGCACACTACATAACCGAAAAAAGCAAGCTGAACGTTATTAGGATGAGTACCGTTGACTTCGAGTACAGCGCTATGGTTTACTGAGCCAGCCATGTTCGTCGCCACACAGAGGTACGTGCCCCTGTGTATACCACTTACAGAGTCTATGTTTAGAATCGAGGTCTTTTTGTTGATAACAGTCAAAACAATTCCCATGTCGTTGTTCTTTGGTATTACTTGTCCATTGAGAACCCAGGAAATGTTAAGGGGTTGATCGCCTTTGCTTAGTGCGCAAGATATGGAGGCCAAGTCTCCTGCATTTGCTGGCTCGTCACCGAACTCGAATGGCAATATTTGAGGGGGCACTGTATAAAAATGTAACTTGAAACTAAGCACTAGTGCAGGGGCGTGTGTGGCATACGATGTAGCTTTGGCGGGCATAAACATCTTGATCTATATGTATTTTTATGAGTATCAAATAACATTCATTTTGTAATAATTCTATAGTTTTTATCCCTGAAAACAAATTTGATTAGTACACAACATAAGTCAAATTTAATACCATAACTAAGCGTAAGTAGCTGTTTTTAATATAGATTCAATGGGTTTTAAAATAAAATCTAAAATTTTCAGCATATTTTCCTTGAATTATGGTATTAATAAAGGAGAAACAACTGAGTCCCATTTCATTTAATAATTTATCACTACAATATACCTTAATTGTTTACCTTAATTAATTTTTAAAACTAAAAACGAATAAGGGCCTCAGTAACAAACCGTTCACTGTCATTGAAAAATCTAAAAAAATGTGTAACCCTATCAATGTACTCGCCCTAGCATACCTAGTGGAACAAGTGTATCTGAAAAAAAAAGTTAATTTGCCTATTCTAAATTCAAATACAAAATTTTCGTAATATGATCAGCAAACGGTTTTTTCTCGTAAAACAAACATCTCATAAATATTGTGAATGAAATGAATTAATATCAACATCAGGCAAATTACGACGCGTATTTTTTTTATTAGACTTGGAAACTCTATTAGATTTACTTGAAAATATTAAAATTACTTAGGCCTCCTTCACGATAAACTTAAATGAGAGTTAGTTCAACACTATATTATCTGTGACTCGAGTTAGTACAACTAACTCGAGTCACAGATAATATAATACTAGCATACAGATGCCTCATCCCATACAAAGAAACCGGTGCCACGTAACTAGCGTTTTTCATCTGATCCATACCGAATATTACTATAAAACTCTGGAACGTCCTTCCCCTTGACATAAAAAAAACTGAGAGTAAATTTTCATTTAAGCGTAGAATCCGGAACTATTACTTGTCCTCTCTTACATAGCTCGGTCTTCGTCTTAGTTATTATGTTTAATTTCTGTTTCATTTAGAATATGATATTTATTATAATATTTATTAGTCTATTGTTTTAGAAATTATTTATGTATTTTATTAGTTAGATAGTTTATTAATATCCGACTTTAATTATTGATCATTTTTATTTTGTACTCCTACCACCTGTTTGTCCTTTTTAACCCAAAGGTTGACTGGTAGAGAATGCCTTGCTGCATTAAGTCCGCCTATGTATCACCATTGTACATGAAGTTTAAATAAATAAATAAATATTTTTTGTAAAAAGATCGCGTTCGGTTCCGTTCCACGGCGATAGATAGATCACCATCTATATCCGTGGAACGGAACCGAACGCGATCGATTTACAAAAAATAATCAGTACAGTACGTCGGCACGGTTTCTCTATATGGGATGGGACACCGCTGCTCGAGTTAAATTTTTCGTTCAAGTGGTCTTTAGTCTCGTTGAATTATATCATTGCATTCACAAAAACAAAATATCTGATGCAGTGTATCGTAGGTACCTTTGAGATAAAATACTATTCGGTAGTATTGTGCTAACTTCATTGATTACGGACGTGGAATTATGCAATTCCTGCTTTATCATATTGCCCGATAAGATAAGCATATTGAAATAATCCGCAGGTGATATTAATACAGATTGTTTGGCCTGTACTTATAACAAATGTAAACATTATCTATTTGGTGTTATCAGGCATATAATTATTGAAGTTGGCCAGAAGCCAACTCAACTGTATCTCAAAAACTATCGACATTAGTGACCATAATAGGGATGAAAACACAAACAGGAAATTCCATTTAGTCCGTCACATAGATTTCCAAAAAATATTGGACACGTATTTTTTGCTTATTCAAATCAATAAAAAATCACCAAGATAAAGCGCATCAAAGTTCACGAGTGGGGGCTTGTGACGTCACTTCTATGTAAAAATTGTACCAAGGCATGACGTCATGCGATATTTTAACGCACTGTATCGTCATCATTTCTTGTTAACGTGACCACAGATAATATAGTACTAGCATACAGATGCCTCATTCCATACAAAGAAACCGTGCCACGTAACTAGCGTTTTCCATCTGATTATACCGATTTTTTTTTATAAATTGATCTCGTTCGGTTCCGTTCCACGACGATAGATAGATCACCATCTAATAATCAATCGATATCGATAGATAAATCAAATAATCAGTATAATCAGTACAGTACGTTGGGACAGTTTTTTTTATGGGATCTGACGTGACAAAAGAAAAAATACGTGTCCAATACTTTTTGGAAATCTATCTGACGGACTTAAAATATTTTTTTAGTCATCATTCCTATTGGTTGCAAATAGAATTATACTGGAATTTTAATTAGAATCATCTCAAAGGTACCCTCAACATCGTAAAATCTTATTGTATACGAACTTACCCATGACTTGTACTTCTAATGTTCCCTTAGCGGTGTATCCTTGTGAGTTCTTGGCTACGCAGGTGTAGGTCGCTTCGTCGCTCATTCGCTCTACGTTTTCAATCACGAGAGTGCCATTGGGGAATACCTTCTGTTTTCGGTTGATGGGCAATACCCTGGAATTTAGACGTTATTCAGAATGAGTCAGGGTCTATATTGCAAAGGTTCATTTGATATCCTTTAGTAAGATTAGAATCGGACCTATCTGAATGAAAAATGGTTTTGAGGCAAAATGTTGAAATAATGGATGTCTCGTGGAATGCGAAATTTTTATTGTTTAGGGAGGAGTCAAAAGAGCTTACACCGTTTGATTTACTACAAGATGCACCGGACAGAACTGTGGCTTATAAATACTTTGGAATCTCTGTCCGATAGAATGTAAAATTAAATTGTTTTTGGTCGGGCTACGGTTTATGTTCTATTTGATGCACTTTTGTTTTTGAGGTAATTTCTTTACCTATAAATCAAAATAATCATATCAGCTTGCCGCAGTTCGCTTTGCCAAGGACTGCCTTTAGCCTAATTGCTTAAGTGAATTCGGCAAGGCAAAGGGCTTTGGCCCCATCAATCTACCACATAGATAGAAATCCACATCACGTCTTTCATCTCGCATGTGATTGGTCGATTGATGGAGTCAAAACTTTTGCCTTGCCGAATTAATTTAGGCAGTTGAACTGCTGATCTTCTTCAACTTCTCTCTACCTAGGGCTGTTTGAAGCCAGGGGGATGACCATAACCCCATAGAGCAAGGTTATTTTCAGTGTGCGTAAGGAACAGATGTATATTTACAGTAGAACCATTATAATTTTGACACGTCATGGTACGGGGGTAGAATGAATTCAGCTGATCCCGTCTCCGTGTGGGCCTGCTGCCTGCTGCAGGAGATCTATTGGCTCATGAGTTTGGCTCATTAATCATCAGACATGTGGCAGATGTGTTCAATTCCAATTCCATTTTAGTGTGGCACTTACCAGAGAGGCATCAGTTTTGAGGTGGAACATATAATACCTTACTCGGTCGTCAAAATGCCCTTCGAATACGTCCAAATTCTAGTATCTCATGAATCAATTTCCTTACAACAAAAAAAAAATTACCTGTTATCACGTTCCCATACAATGGAGTCGATAGGATAGCCAGCTACGGGGCAGTGTACGATGAGGTTGTCTCCGGCGACGACGGGCCGCTTCTTCATGGGCCGCACGTAGGGGAGCCCGTATACGTTGACGCGGGACGAGTGGGAAGCGCTGCCGACCTGGAATTTACGAATTCTTTATTGAGCTAAGTGGGCTAGAATTTGATTAGAACATTGTTTACGCGTGTGTGTGTGTGTAATACTAGAATGTCAAAACGCACTAGAACAAATAACCGTATCTAGTCGTAACACGGTGACACTGCAATGGATAAAGGGACACAGCGGATCGTTGGGTAACGACGCGGCTGACGAGCTTGCGACTGAGTGCGGAAACCAAACCCCATAACATAGAACGTGTGTGTGTGTTTGTTGTTGACTTGTAGGTAGAGAAAGTAATAATAATAACGCAAGCTGCACTAAATTGTGTGATACAGGAAAACATTGTCAATATAGTCCAGTACGCACACATTTTGTACGAGTAACGAGTAAGATAAACTGGAACGCGAATTCATGTTGCCGTTGAGACTCCAAAGTTGAGGGTCGTTTGAGAATTCAAGTGCCGTCGTTAGAGTGTTCAGAGGTTTAAGTGTATCTTTGATCTACCAAAGACGAAAATTCGGGTCGAGAACAATAGACAACCAGTTGCATTTAATTACTCAGCGGTTGACGGGGAAACCGCTTTCAGTCAAAAGATGTCGAAGTGTTGTGTTGCTCAATAAAGAATTTTTTTATTTTTATTAAATATCTTTTTTAAAACAAGCCTTTTTTCGTATTCTTCTCAGCAAACCCTTTCATTTGAACCCATATAATGGCAGTGCACAAAAAATAACTAGTCCGCCATCTTGGACCGTCCGCCATATTTGATTTCGAATGACATCACTTAGCTAACCATGCATTGTCATCCAAACTAAACGTGTATGCAGAATTTCATCGTAATCGGTGGAGGATAACTGCTTTAAAATTTTGTTGGAAGATTTGACCCGAACACACATACATTGCATTTTGACTAGCCTAGATTTTGTAGTATCTTCGGTACATTTTATAATTAATTTTTATGATTTTCTTAGGTATTTAAGTAAAACTTCTAATATTTACCTTGCTAGACGCAATGCACGTGTACAATCCACCATCGTTAGTATGTACGGAAGAGATGTTTAAGTGGGATTCAACGTTGCCATCAGCAGTCACGAATTGTCCGATTTGAAGCCTTTCGCCGCTGGTCAGTTTCTCCCCATCCAAAAGCCAGGCAATGTCGGGAGTAGGGTTGCCAGATGCGACGCATTTCAGACGGAGGGATGGGCCGGAGCGGAAAGTCTGTTCGCCGAAGCTGTGACGGATCAGTGGTGGTTCGACTGGAAACATATTTTTTTTAGGGTTTTAGTTGGCAATATCTTCGAAAACCTATTTAATGTTCACTTATTTGGAGGTGATTTGTGGCATATTTCACGAAAATATTAAGCTGTAATAACTTACATCGTCCTCCCAGTTTAAGTTCAGCGCTGGCACCCGCACTTTCTTGGTCGTTCCTGATAAAGCACTGGTACATACCCTTATCTTCCTTCTTCACCGATTCAATCCTGCAAAATATTAGAAGATATTTAAGTCTCCGTTCGTTACACCGATCTCTTTTTCTTAATACTTACGGACAGAGTTTGACTGCTAATGTCTGTAGACAATTCCTAAAGAGTTATCATTCTCCTACCTGAGAGTAGCATCATGGTGCTTCATGTCCTTTCCGTCCTTAAGCCATGTAATAGTTTTGACAGGGTTTCCTTCGTATCTGCAGGTAAATACAGCGGGTCTTCCAAAGTCAACAGTTTGCGTTGCGGGTTCAACAGTAGCCTTAAGAGGAGCAGTGACGGTTAAAACAGTTTCCACGGATTCGCCTGAAATTTGAATATTGTTAGTGGTTGGATATTTTATGAAAATTTACCTACCTATTCTAGTATAAAAATAATACTGACCACCAACGGAATTGTTCACAACGCACAAGTATTTGCCAGAGTCTTCAACTTTAGCCTCTTTGATAATCAAAGTTCCTGATACTTGTTTTACTCGGTCATCAAGGGTAACTGGCTGTTTCCTGGTTGTGCCTTCAACGAACTTGTACCACCTGGAACAAAAGAGAACAAGTTCAGACAACTTGCCACGTTTCTAAGTTAAAGATAAATATATGGAACAGGAACGTTGGCAGCTCGTTCATTAAGCAAAAATAAAGTTACTTGGGACATAACGATTAACATGGTAGGTAATCGACACAGTTATAATTATATTATCCATTGGGGAATAAATTGCCTACTAGAGCCACCCACCTGAATGCAGGAACTGGAAAACCTTGACTTAGACATAAAATAGTGCCCGTTTCTCCGACATTCAACTGAGATTCTTGTAAACGACCACTAGACAGCTTGGGAGCAATACTGTTTGTTGGTTCTTAAAGAAGAAACATAGGCAATCTAAACCATCATACCGCACACGTATGTTAGTGTGTAATGAATACACGTCGACAAGAAATTCAAACAATCGTTCTGAGAAACAAAAGTGATATCCACGAAGATTTAATAAACATAAAAAGCTAGCCGTTGCGTTGGGACAGAATTAATATAAAGCTACCGCATAAACCAGGGCTGTTCTTTTGCTACAAAATTAGTAAAGTGCAGCCTTGACTCACGAAAAGCACAAAGTAAAGATTAAAGCGTTTGAACGAAAGCAAGAACACCCTGACACTTACCAACAGGTGTCTACGCCGCTCAATCGTTACTTTGGCTGGGGACCGTAATAGGGCACGCGGCCGGCCGCGATCATTCACGCCTTCATGTCACGTGTGGGCGGCGCAACAGACTGCAATAACAACGGGTATCAGTACATTGGATGATGGTATGGTATGACTACGTGATAGATGAATGCGTAGATGCCGGCGGCCGGCCCTAAGGCCATACCTCGTAAGAGGGGCTGGGAAAGCTTGAACGTCGCAAAGGAGCGCGAGGCTTTCACCTTGTCGACCTATATGTCGGTTGAGCCCGTCGCCCGTCACCTTCGGCCCCGTCCTACCGGTCGGCTCTGGAATGCAAAACCGTCCTTGTATTGCCTACTCACCTAAACACGGGCGCCGGGTAAGCAGCTACTTGACACGTTAAGTATGCCACGTCCATTTGCGCCACGGTGAATACTTCCCACCCCTCAAAATGTTTATTAGAATCCTTTCGAGGGGCAATTTTATTGGTTGGTTCTGTAATTACAGAGACGACTAGTTTGCAAACCCAATTTGGTATCGTTGTTCTTCATATTATTCTAAGGGACTTTTCAATCAGTAAATAAAATACCACTTACGCACAGATGTGACTTTCAACTGAACGCCCATTTAGCGGGAGGAACCATCGAACAATATTACCTATCCTAGTCATTAGAGATGTAGACCGCGACGACTTTGGACTTCAACAAAAACAAGCTAACGCACCTTGAGACTGGTACAGGAAATCCTTGCGCAGGGCACAAAAGCGCTAGCGAAGTATGTTGGGGGTAAGACACAGCAGCTTTTTGCGTTGTCGTGATACTTGGCGCTGCGCTCCCGATCGGCTCTACATAAAATTCGAAAACATATTTACTTTCCTATGTCATTGTGGATGAGGAATTCAAATAATAAATGATTGTTTCAGAAGCGGAGACCCAATCAATTATCAATCGTACAACAAACTTGCCTGAATACGGGTACGGGAAAGGCCTGTGCTTGACACAGTAATCCAAAACTTTGTCCAACGTTGCGTACAAAAGTTGTGCTACGAGCGTCCGTTGAAAAAGTTGGTGCTTTGGAGGCCACAGGTTCTGTGATGTGAGAAAAAAAAACACTTGCCTGAAAACTGGAGCGGGATAACTCTGAGCCTGACAAAGAAGTGTAAAGGGTTGTCCCTCGCGCTTTCGAAAAATGCTTCCCATTGACTCAGTGGAAAATGTCGGCGACTTAGCGCCAACTGGTTCTATAAAATTATGTTTATACTGCTAATTAATAAATTAAACTTGCCTGAAAATTGGAACTGGAAAAGCCTGAGCTTGACAAAGTAGAGCAAAACTTTGACCCTGGTGCCTTTTTATAGACGAAAGAGCTGATTCAGTTGAAAAAGAAGGAGCTTTGGATCCGACGGGTTCTGCATAAAAATCGTTACAAGTTATTAGTTGAGCCAAGAGAGTTTGATCTCAGAAGAATTTAGCCAAAACCACCATTAAAAATACTAGCAATCTTATTCGTGAATATTGTAAGATGTAACTTATATTTAATACAATAAGTTATTAAGTTTGATCATTCGACACTTGCCTGAAAATCGGTATAGGAAAAGCTTGAGCTTGACATAATAGTGCGAAACTTTGACCCTTATGTCTTGTTACTGCTGACAGAGTGAAATCAGTGGAGAAGCTAGGCGGCTTGGAGCTTACGGGCTCTGGAGAAACAAACAATTCATTAATTTCGACTTACCTAAATACAGGAATAGGGGATGCTTGCGCCTGACAGAGCAATGCAAAACTTTGTCCGATCTCTCTAACGAAAATACTGCCCTTGGAATCGCTCGAAAAAGAAGGAGCTTTTGCACCGACAGGTTCTAAAAGAGGGACAACAAAGTGAAAAACAGAACCTACCTGAATACTGGTTGGGGATACCCTTGAGCCTGGCAAAGCATAGAACCTCCGGAATTAGCTTCTATTTCGTAATTGTAAGAACTTGCGGAAGTAGGAAATGCAGGTGCTCTCGCTGTTACTGGTTCTAAACCAAAAGCATACTCTAAGTTATGAGACACTCACTTGAATACAGGAGGAGGGTGAGCTTGAGCCTGACACAAGAGGACTATGGCTTGTTGTGCCACTTTCGTAAGAGTAGTGCTTTTAAATTCCAAAGAAAACGATGGTGCTTTGGACCCGATTGGTTCTGTGACAAATACGTTAAAACATCATTGATGGCTTAAATACATGGTTTTCTTACCTGAATATTGGGACTGGAAATGCTTGCGCTTGACACAAAAGAGCAAAATCTTGACCAGTTTTACGAGTTATCCCAGAGAACTGAACGTCATTCGAAAATGTAGGGGACTTTGAGCCAACGGGTTCTACAATTGAAAATATTAGGTATAATTTATTCACCTGAACACTGGTACTGGAAAAGCTTGAGCTGGACAGAGAAGGTTTAGACTCTGGCCAGTATTCCTCATATACCAAGAAAACTTATTATCAGTAGAAAACGTGGGTGACTTGGATCCAATTGGCTCTAAAATTATAAAATATTGTAGTTATGTACCTGAATACAGGAATAGGATGTCCCTGGGCCCGACATAGCAAAGCTAAACTCTGTCCTACAGGTCTACTAATAAACCATGCCAATTTGTCATCGGTAGAGAATGTGGGGGGCTTGGAACCAACGGGTTCTGGAAATTGACACAAATAAAGAGTATGTAACAGTTCTCACCTAAATAGTGGTACAGGATACCCTTGGGCCGGACATAATAAAGCGAAATCCTGTTTTTGTCGAATCTCAAACCAGGCTAGTTTTGAACCGCTTGAAAACGAAGGGCTTTTGGATCCAATTGGTTCTAAAAACATGAGTAAAAATACCTGAATAAAGGGGCGGGGTATCCCTGTGCCGGACAAAGTAACGCGAAGCCCTGCTCAACGTTCTTTACATACCACGCCATTTTGAAATCGGTAGAGAATGTAGGGGCTTTTAGACCAACTGGTTCTAAAAACAAACGCGTCCTATTATTGTTGAGTTAAAACTCACCTAAAGACAGGGACCGGGAATGCTTGTGCCAGACAAAGCAACGTAACGCTGGAGCCCATCGCGAATTCCACAAACTCTATGGTTTTAGTAGGTACTTTTGGTGGGGCGCTATTAATTGGCTCTAGAAGAAAATAGATACAAATCACTTAAGTTTACCTGGAGAAAGGTACTGGGAAAGCTTGAGCGGGACACAGCAGCGTTACGCTAGCATTAATGAGGGCACTGAAACCTCTAGTACTATCCAGTGTTGGGAACTTCGGAGGAACTCGTCCTACAGGCTCTGGACACAAATATAACCATTTTTCTACATAGATTAATTTATTTTACCTGAATATTGGGACGGGGAAAGCTTGCGCGGGACAAAGTAACGTGACAGTGTTTTTGAAAGATACTTCCGTGATATCGATCACTTTTGTTGCTACTTTCGGAGCGGCGCTACCCAACGGTTCTAAGAACAAGTTACATAAGGAGATTTATTATAATTCATGTCTAATAATATACCTGAAGGCCGGGGCAGGGTAAGCTTGAGCGGGGCACAAAAGAGTGACGCTATCACCTCCATTTGCATCGAATGCACGACTTTTATCGCCTGTTGTGAATTTTGGTGGAACACGACCAACGGGTTCTAGGATCAAATCAAATGTATTGTTGTGGTTTCTAATCCATTAGAACTTTTACCTGAATACTGGGACCGGGAATGCCTGGGCTGGACATAGTATCGTCAAACTCGCGTTACATACAGCACTGAAACTTCTTGAACTATCCATCGAAGGGAATTTTGGTGGTACTCGCCCCACAGGCTCTAAAGAGATAAGAATCAAGATAAATCAATGTACCTGAAAAGTGGGGCTGGAAACGCTTGAGCTGGGCAGAGCATTGTCACGCAAGAATTGGAGGAGAAAGTAAAACTGCGTCCAGTTTCAGTCGATGGAAATTTCGGCGAAACTTTGCCCATGGGTTCTGTATATATAAGAACGAAAGATAGTTTAAAAATTACCTAAATGCTGGAGCGGGGAATCCTTGTGCGGGGCAAAGTAACGGAACTCCATCGCCCATGTTAGCAATAAAGGTTCTACTTATGTCTCCAGTTGGAAATTTAGGAGACACTCTTCCCATAGGCTCTATGAAATTAATGTTTTGTGTTATCTCGGTCAAATTAAACCTAATACCAGAATTTTCTTACCTAAACATTGGGGCAGGGAATGCTTGAGCGGGACATAATAGCGCTACGCTTTGATTACCGTCATAGTTGAAAAGTCTACTTTTTTCTAAACTTGGAAATTTTGGCGATACTTTCCCCATAGGCTCTGAAGCAAATTGAACGTATTATATTGACATACTAAAATATGAACAATTATTGACAAGAATACTAAAAGTACCTGAAAATCGGGACTGGGAACGCCTGCGCAGGGCATTGTAGGGCAAATGAATCAGACTTCTTGACTCCAATCATTGTTCCCATGACAACAGATGCAAATTTTGGTGGAACGCGTCCGACAGGCTCTACGGAGGCAGCGAAAAGAAAATGTTGAAGTTCAAATTACCTGAACAGAGGGGTTGGGAACGCTTGGGCGGGACACTGCAAAGCGTAAGAATCGCCTTTTTTAACTTCGAACATGGTTCCCGTCAATACGGATGCAAACTTGGGAGGTACGCGGCCAACGGGTTCTAAAAATAATAGTATTACTAGAATAGCAAAATGCCATACCTGAATATGGGGACAGGGAATGCCTGAGCTGGACATTGTAAAGTAAACGATGCTCCCGACGTGGTAGCAAACATCATGCCGACCTGTGTCGTGGACAACCTAGGTGGCACGCGCCCTATGGGCTCTGAGGAATTACGTAAAACGACTTTAATGTGCATCTTACCGGTACATTGGTGCTGGGAAAGCCTGTGCTGGACACAGTACAGAGAGGCTGGAGAGCTCGGTAAACTGGTAGCCACTTGTGGTCGACGCGCTAGGGAACTTGGGAGGTACCCGGCCCACCGGCTCTGCGCATGTTGGGAGAAGGCGAGTTCACGAACAGAGGACACCAAAGTAATTAATCGGCAATCAGGCCCTAAACACCCCTACTGATCCCTAAGGATATCAAAACTACCGCGAGTCAAGGCTCTGCAGGGTACCCTATCCCAACATTCAGGCAAGTTATATAAGTCGAAAACTGAAAACTTAAAGACACAACATGGAATTTGCGTATTTAAGCTTCATAAAATATAATACAATAAAAATAATCTTTTTAAAGTAAATGCTAAAAATGTAAAATCAGTATTTCAAATAGTTCCAAACTACTTACTTATTATTTAAATGTAATTATTACAAATAAAGATTATAATTATTGCACAGAAAATCTTTTTACATGTTATTCCAAATAAATATTCTCATTGAAACAGTAATTGACCAAACAATATAAAAGGATTGTCTAAAAATGTTTGAATGAGAATATTAATTTTTCTTGTTTAGATAGCATATTTTATTTTGCAGTGAATAATGTTGATCACCCACATATTGTTTTTTTCTCGATTTATCATGAATCAGATTATAAAGTTTTCTGCAAAACTGAAAGAATATGCTGAATAAGATTAAAGTATTTTTTTAATAGTTTATATAAAAAGCACTATCCACTGCAAACATAGTAAATAATCGCGCCATTAATTCATGATGAGAAAACGAACGAATGTTAAAAAAAATAATTAACAAAGCCAGAAAATAAGAACAAATAAGTCATAAAGTAACTAAAACATGAATTGATGACACTTTCATTGTTAAATGCATTAAAAAACTCACCGGTAATGACAAGTCGTCCCTTAGTCGCAGATAATCGGGTTTCGCCAGTAAGCCTGTGCTTTGTTCTACATTGGTATGATTTGTAACCATCTTCAGGTCCAACATCCCGAATATGTAATTCTCCAGATGGAAGTACTAAGTATTTGCCCTCTGTCAAAAAAAAAAACCGTTGCAATAACTCTGTCAACATTTAAAGTTTGAAAAAGCAATTCAATTTTATGCAACACAACATAAGGTTGCGATTTATTTACAAATGTCACTGCATGCATTAGACTAATGAAGTGGGATGAAGGATAAAGGTGAGCCGTGAGGCCCATGGAATCACGGGAACCCATTATAGGAACACTGCCCTAAACTATACCGTACATAGATATGCAATCCTAGCAATGCACGCGGCCAATGACATTATTAAGAACGACTGTACTAACACTATCCTCAAGGCTAGGCAAGCCTGAAAACAATTCACTTCGTACCGTCAAAGTTATTTGTCGACTCTAGTTTGATGTCAATTTCGTCGTCACCTTCGCTGATGATCCAAGAGATGACGTTAACGTACTCAGATACAAAGCTTGGTATGTGACATTTTAAAATAGCGCTATTGCCTCTTAAAACGTACTCTTCCATCAGGTTCACGGCGTATGCCTGAGATACCACTGAAACAATATTGTGACACCTGAGACGAATAGATAAAATAATTGGATAGTTGTTAATATCTATTACAATAGTATTCAGCAAGATCATTTTTAGTAAATCTCAGATGACGGTTTGGAAAGGAGATTCCATTTTTTAAACATGTGTTGGGATGAACAGTTTAGGTTGAAAAGGATGTAAGGACGCAAACGCTGATAACAAATTCGATCGGTCAGATTATGTACCTAGGTCGGACGAAGCATTCATTTTTATTTCTCTCTCTTTTTCATCTTCAGAGATGATCCAGGAACTTACTGATACGTATTCAGAGACAAAACTCGGTATTTGACACTTCAAGATAGCAGCGTTGCCGCGCAAAACGTATTCTTCCCAAAATTTCACATCGTAAGCTTGAGACACGACTGAAATCGTTACATTATTGTAAATTAGATTGCGAAATTTCAAATTACTACACCTACTCTCTTCTACCCAGTAAATATGTAGAACTGATGCGAATACCTGTAGGTATATCTATACTACCTATAAGACCAACGTAGGAGGAAATTTGGAAAGGACGTATGCCTCGGTGGGGTGAAATTGTCGTTATATGTTACCTAAATTATAGTTGGAATTCAAATAAATCTCCATGTTATCCTGTTCCCCTTCAAAGATAATCCAGGAAGTGACCGTGACATACTCGGTGACGAAACTTGGTATATGACATTTCAATATAGCGGCATTTCCGCGTAAAACATTCTCTTCCCAGAGATTTACCGTATAGGATTGGGCAACCACTGAAAATAGACAACAAAGCATGGCTGATGAGCATATTATAAGGTCGTCTATCTATATTCGATGAGGGGATGGGTATGGGAATTTGATCTTTTATGGAATTTCACACATCATGAATACCTAAATTGAATGTGTGATCTAGTTGAATTTCTAGTTCATCAACGTCTCCTTCCGATATAATCCAAGATGATACTGTAACGTATTCTGTTACGAAACTTGGTATGTGACACTTCACAATCGCTGAATTTCCGCGCAGAACATTTTCTTCCATTAAATTCACAGTGTACGCCTGAGATACAACTGAAATAGTTTAAATTAACTAACATTTGGTAAACATTGGAGATTGCAAAAAGGAATGGGAAAAAGGTAATTGGATTGCGGATTGAACAATATACCCAAGTCGTTGGATTCAGCTTTAATTTCCAATTCATCGGTATCTCCTTCTGAGATAATCCAGGAAGACACACTAACATACTCAGTGACAAAGGTCGAGATATGACATTTTAGAATGGCTGCGTTCCCACGTAAAACACTCTCCTCCATAAGGTTGACCGTATAAGCTTGTGTGACAACTGCAAATATGAATTTGGAATCTCATAAGCATAATATACAAGACGAGGATAAGGATGGGGACACTCAGATACAGTGAAGTATTTTTCATATTAAATACCCTCATTATCGGCAGTATTTTTTATTGTTATTTCGACTTCATCTTCTCCTTCAGAAATTATCCAAGTTGCCACTGATACATATTCAGTCACGAAACTTGGAATCAGACATTTTATAATTGCAGAATTCCCTCGCAATACGTTCTCTTCGACCAAATTAACGGTATATGCTTGAGAGACGACTAGAAAATGAAATTGCCTATAAGTATTTGGTGTAAAATGTTACGTCAACTAATGAGTAAGGAGTGATCCTAATTTACAAACGAACGACAGCGGAAAAGGATACAAAGGTGTACAATTATTCCATTTTTGAATCAAAAGTACCGTAATCTGCATTTAATGTATACTCTCCATCCTCAGTATCGTGCCAAGAAACTACTTGGACATGATCTGACACAAACGAGGGTATGTGGCACTTGAATACTGCAGCGTTCCCGCGAATTACATAGATGTCGTAGACTTGCGATTCGTAGAATTGATTTACAGCTGAAATATTTTACATGCAAGGATAAGACTATGTAGGTATACATTTGTAGCCATATATTGAGTCCGACACGGGGATTCAGTGGAGTGCGGATAGGGACAATTGGGGCCGCGCGTAGCTCTCTATTACCGTAATTGCCCTCGGAGCGGTTGAACGAAAACCCAGAGAGAGATTCTTCGTCTGCCACCCAATCCACTACATGAACGTAATCCGCCACAAACGAGGGAATCGTACATTTGACAATGGCGGAATTGCCTCGTAAGACGTCTTCATCAATAACACGAGGTTCATAAGACTGATGTACCACTGTGGAGGTTAAAATATTACCTAAGTATCTCTATAGTAATAATTCCCTAAATCATGTACCAAATGTTTAAAAACAGAAAGTGTTGGACAGGGAATGAGGAATGAAATACGTTTACGATTGTGAACTACCATCGTTAAAATTAGAGTGCTCCTCAGCTGATACCGTGTCATTGTCCATTATCCAGGCCACAACATGAACAAAGTCCGCAACAAACGAAGGCACGATGCATTTCAGAATAGCTGTGTTGCCTCGCAAAATAAATTCATCGTTGACTCTAGCCTCGTATACTTGAAGTACAGCTGTGACAAATAAAGGAATCGGGAATGAGGAATGCTCTCTCTAGGTGAGAAATTACCCTCGCTACTGTTGGGGTAATAAGTGCCTCCGTCGCTATCCATCCACATTTCAACATATACAAAGTCAGATACAAAGCTTGGCACTTCACATTTCATGAGAGCTGCGTTGCCGCGAATCACGTACTCGTTGTCAGCTTCGGCTTCGAAAGGCTGTGACACCACTTCATAAAAAAATACAATGTTATTTTACTAAATAAATTGAGGAGTTAATTTGGATGGGAAAAGCGGAATCGAAGAAATCGGTCGAGGAGTACCCTGTGCTGCATTTGTATTGTTAACTGTGAGGATTTGTCCGTCATCCATGAGCCAAGCTTCAATGTACACGAAGTCACTAACAAAAGACGGGATCTTGCAGTGAACAATAGCTGCGTTCCCTCTAATCACGTACTCGTTTTCGGCTTCGGTCACGTAATATTGTGATACGACTGAAGAATAACAATTAGACACATAAGTTGGGACAGTTCGAGGTGTAAGGAATCTTTGTGAGTACGGGAAGCAAATATGATTTGTTTAAGAGGCCATTGTACCGAGGTCTCCTGAGTGAGAAATCTCTGTTCCCGTTTCGTCGATCCATGCTTCCACCTTAACGAAATCAGCCACAAAAGATGGAATGGAACATTTTAAAACAGCGGCGTTGCCTCGAATAACATATTCGGTGAGAATCTCTGCTTCATAGAACTGGTTCACAACTGAAAGAGTATTATGTGGTCCATGACTTATGAACATCGAAAGGCAAGGGAAGGAGGCGGAGGATAAGGAATATGAAATACAGTTATTTGCATCTGAACTACCGATGTCATCGGTTGGTAAGTATTCGCCGCCTTCAGAGTTGACCCAAGCTTCCACTTTCACGAAATCGGCGACGAAGGAAGGAATATTGCATTTAAGTACGGCGGTGTTTCCTCTGATTACATACTCTGAGACTACTTCGGCTTCGTAGTATTGTGTAACAACTGCAATAATAGCACTTGGATATATTTTTAGAAAGGATTAAGGAATTGGCACGGTGAGTATGAGAGGCATTTGGGGACTAGCATGTTATATTCAGTTGAGTGTGGTACCATCTCCTTCCTTATTTTCCTCGTAAGTAAAAGAATTGCCAGCCTCGTCTTGCCAGGCGATAACATTTACAAAATCGCCCACAAATGAAGGTATGGAACATTTGAGGATAGCAGAGTTTCCGCGAATCACATATTCGTTATTTACTTCTGATTCGTATTGCTGCTGTACCACTGAAAATGTCATGTTTGTAGTTGAGGTACTTGAGAATAGGAATAAGGAAAGTGACCAGGATAACATAACGGTGAAGGATTAACCGTAGTCCTCGCCGGGAAGGAAGTCTTCATTGTCATCAGTGTGCCAAGAGAGAACATCGACGAAGTCGGCTACGAACGATGGGACCTGACACTTCAGCACGATACTGTTTCCAGTAATGACATACTCCTTATTGACGTCTGTGTCGTAATGCTGGGCAACCACTTATATAATATGGACAAAGATTGAGTATCATTACATATTATTGACTATTGGCAGATACACGAGAGGTACACAAGAATATTTTTCATAGCATATTTAAAACCGTAAAACCAAAAGCACCTGTAAATAAAATGTTAAATACACAGCATGACAGTTTTTAAATAAAAAAAGATTTTGTTAAAATAATATATACGAGCTTTTTCACGAGATTCAACTTGCAACTTACAAGCATTTTATACTAATGAAACAAAATAGTGTGACTATACTTAAATTTCAACTAATTCGATCATCTTTCCTCTTGATTATTTAATTGACCGTATTTGACCTCGTGTCATAAGGGGCAGCGCCCTATGATGGCCAATAAAACTTTCATTCTTAGTCAGTGTAACTACATTTTAAGTGTCTTGAAACGAAGTAACGATTCAATAAGTCCACAAAATTTTAGTAACGTCTTACCTAGTATTTTATTATCTGTGGTCTCATGTTTTAAATACGTGTGTTGAAAGCTCACGTGAACAAACCCGCATAATATTAACATTATAATCAATGTGACGCCTAATACGGCATGGCCTGCAATGGACATCGCCAATAGTCTCATTAAGAATGAGTGTGAAACATTTAATGCATTAACAATTGATTCAATTCCTGTTTACTCCTTGAATGGATGCAGTAGGTACACTAGTATTTATGTCCAGTAGTCAAACCAATCAAATTTATCACTTAACAAACACTTGACTATCGAATTACAGATGTAAAGGGGTGATAAGTCAACAAATGAAAGCGGTCAGTTATAAACAGAAACATCATCGTGTTGGTTGACATAGATATAGCATATGTCTTGTTAACACATTAAATAATATTTATAAATCTGTCAGGAAGCTTTATGGCTGTTGGCT
Source organism: Orthosia cruda (assembly GCA_964057195.1). Taxonomy (NCBI): domain Eukaryota; kingdom Metazoa; phylum Arthropoda; class Insecta; order Lepidoptera; family Noctuidae; genus Orthosia; species Orthosia cruda. Next base: position 25,966,713 of record OZ059845.1, read on the forward strand.
GCTTCTATGAGCACGCGTTATAGACACTTTGGTTTTGTTGTAACACTATCTCATGCTTTATGAGATATGGCTGTAACTTTAGTAGCGTTGCCGCTTGTAACATGTAAGCATTTGTCCGTTAGCAATTTAAAATTTCGTTGTTGGATATGTTTTTGTTTAGTCACATGCCAACGGACAAAAGCTTAAAGAATGTGCCTCTTGGAATGAGTAATTTTATGTTAATGGTGCTTACCGGCTCGTACGTTAACGTCCCGGGAATGAATGGTGCCAACGGAGTTGCGAGCGAGACAAGCGTAAACCTGAGCATGAACCTCTTGTCGGTAATCCTCCGCGCGGAAAGGCGGGAATAGGAGGTTTCCGTTCGCTTGAACCTGAAGAAAGAAAACATTATGTTTGATAAAAATGACCAGTTTTAATATGTATTCATAGATGCTAGGGCATGCTGTTTCGTAAATTTTTAATCTCGAAATTAGCTTACGAAATTGTACTCCTCAGTTACGATATTTCGAAACTGTGGAGCCAAATATAATGTAAATCAGAATAATACTTTAACTAAACTGAAAATGTAAAATTTGTAGTCTGGTTAGGTGCGCCTAAGTGGCAATTTTTATTTATGTTCAAACAAAGTGAATTTTCTTTTTCTCAAAACTGCTACAAATATTCCACTGCTGGGGACACCTTCGACCATACCATGTAGCTTTCCGAGCTCGGAGTGCCAAGAGTCGTTCGGTCGGCGTGGATTCTTGAGCTCGGGTTACAGAGAGCGTCTCATAAAATTAAGGCGCTGCCTAGGAGCAAAGAGCCAGCCAGCTTGTTAGATGACAATAGAAGATGCGCAAGTCCCCCAAGGTTTAACCCTGAATGGTGGGGCTTCGAAAAGAATTTCGAGCGCCTGTTTCCCCGGATTAGTAGGCTTGGGTGCTTTGCATAGACTGCTGCCCAATCTCGGAGACAGAAACAGAATGTCAGATATCTGACGCTGTTGGACTTAAATCAACACCCTGCAGCGGAAAATGGTTATTTGAATAGCACGTGGCTGGCTGAAAAGACGAACGAGTCCACCGAGTGATCTCAGGATATACAGTGGCACAGTGATCACGTGCTGCCGTACACAGCGAGGCTCAGATGAGACTCCTTTACAGGCTCCCCAGGAATGTGGTGTTTTACGAAGTGCTGATGGTGATCACCGGTTTGGTTTTAATGAGGTTAAAATACCACATTCCCTGGTTTCTTTTTCTCACTAGTTCAGGCGCCTTTTGAAGGTTTACCCCCGATAGCAAATAAAATGTGGTCATTCCCAGCAAATGATTGTAGACTATGGCAATGTATTCCCCTCACTGGCCACCATTCTTATTAAGCTCGGCTTTTTTTAGTAGCCGAGCTTCATTCACTACCCTTTAGTTATTTAACACCATGGTTAGCGTTTATTTTGTTGTAATGTTAGCAATCACAGTCACACGGTGGCACAACGGTCTCATTGGCTTTATATTCGTATTCAAACTCATTTTTAGATGATCCTCTTTTGGTTTCAATAATACATTTCATAATTGTATAAAAATATAACATAATATTTAAATTAAATCAACTTTCGTAATCAAATTAGAGGTGTCAAAATCGAAATTAATAAATATGCAGATATGGTCCGAAATTTTGAAACTATGAAATTTCGAAATGCATGCCCCAATAGATGCATACTTAAAAAAAAGAACTAGTTCTACTGAGTGAGGAAGTTCATTCGTATATAAATTTTAGGCTTTGTGCAAATTATTCTTTTTATCTAGCCATAAATTTGTTGCCTTTTTGAGTAACTAAACCATATAGGTGAGCCCGCTCAGAGAGCTCAAATAATGATCAAAAATTACTTTTACCTTGTATTGAATCACCAATATGCCTGCCCTAAAGCGGCTTTCATAGAAGTGACAAGCAAAGCTAAACAAACACATCTTCGATTATTTTCCTAGCGTTCTGATTTCAATCAGTTTCCAAAGCTAAATAGTTATCCGTTGCCAATTTTATTTTATAATAGGCAAGGAGGTTGCCCTTATTAGGTGAGGATTCCTCACAGGGCTTAGTAGGCATTTCGGCCGCAGAGTTTCGTCCGATCCGGTCGAAACAGGAATTTCATTATTATTAATATTTTTGAGTGGTGTTTCGGACGATTCCTTTTTTAGAGACAAAGTAACGTCAGAAACATAAAATCAGTAGCTTTAATAACATGATAAAAGTATAACTTCCTCTTTCGCTTTTTTTTCCTCTTTTGCTAAGGTTTTCATTCTAACTGTACAAAATATGCTTAAAAAAAGTATAGTCCGAAACACCACTCAAAAATAATAATAATAACGAAATTCCAGGTTCGATCGGATCGGACGAAAGTTAGCGGCCGAAACGCCTACAAAGCCCCTCAGTAACTATTAGGCTTAGCACGCACTGCGATTTTTATTCGCGCGAATTTTTTTCCGCGCGTTCTGTGGCCTATGGAGTTGTATGAAGCTGCACGCACTGCGGAAAAAAAATCGCGCTCAAATAGTACTAAAAAATTCGCGCGGAAAATAATTCGCGCGAATCAAAATCGCTGTGCGTGCTATGCCTTACTCCTTCACATTAGTCGATAGGTAGGTACTAAATACCGATGCGCGTGATTACTATAACACTATGCAATGCACTGCATATGCGGGCAGTGCGAGCACCGATTAAACTAGTTGTCCTTGCCATATAGCGTAGGCACTAAATTCGAAATTAAAACCTCTGTGGACTTTTATAAACCTTCCTAACATGATCTAGTTGCTTAGAATTTTGTTTTACTCCCTTGCTACCCGAATGAAAGCAAAGGGTTATGCTATAAGCTCATATCTCCTAATCTCGTCGTAAAACTCATGAAGGTTTTCAACTAGATAGGGGAGGAATAAGTTATCTAGGTGACCACAAAAGATACCAATGGGTCGAGTGTCCGAGTTATCTCTCGGTCCTTCCACAAGATAAGAGGTTCAGGGGGTCAACCAGCTTGCGAATATGTATCCTCCGATTGCACAGCATGATTTTTTCATGTTTAAAGATTTTTAGTTCGCTTCTTAAGCAGTCGGGTTTTTGATATTTAAATTAACTTTTCTCATTGCCTTCGGGCTTATGATGGCTTCTACAGAAGTTATTTGGGTCAAAGTAAAATTAGTCCAAATACTACTATGTAACAAGAACAATGTCTCACCTGTCGCAATCCAGGGACATCACCAACAGCAGTTCCATCAGATCGTACCCAAATGATGTCGGGGGTCGGGGATCCTCGGGCGGCACATTCAACTGTCGCTCCGGTCGTGTTACTAAAGTCCACTCGGTTTGAAGGTTCCTTCATGAAGATCGGTCCTATAGTTTCGTCCTCGCATAGCACTGACCCTGGAAAGATAGTACTAGTTGAAAGAATGTTGCTTTGACTACGTATTTCAATGGTTGTTGGACTTGTTTAATGACGTTCACTGTGTAATCTGCTTTTTATTGTACGAGTAGTATAATACATAGTATAGAGATGTTATGATAGACAGAGGCTGATGCTTATTTCAAATTGTTTTAGACCTTACATACATTTTTTTTTCACACACGAACACGGCACTATGCTTTATCAGTCGTTTAGATAAATTAGTCGGAGTCGTTTTGGGAATACATTTATTATGCGTACAGCTAAGGAGTGGAATTCCCTGCCGGAGTATTTCCTGATAGTTACAACCTGGGAGTCTTTGAGTGAATAGGTTACTTCTAGGCAAGCGTGCTTCATTGTCGACCACATCATCGCTTACCATCAGTTGAGATAGTGAAGGTAGATACGCACAAGCCTACCAACACCAAAAAATAAAAATCTTCCTATTCTGGATTTATAAAATAGCTAAAGATGTGGTTCCTGAATGTTTTTTTTTTATGAAATAGGTAGTGCTAATTCTTTCTCTTGTTGTAAGTCGCCTAATGCCTCATCCAACGCGAGCTTCGTCATGGACGGTTTAGCCATTTGTTTCCGGAAGCCAAACGGCGCGCCTATCATAATACGAATGTTTATATCACAGGAATGAATCTGTATGTATTGTAATACTGTTCCTACTACACACTATCTTTTTTTTTTTTCTGTAAGTTGGTTTATACAAACACTTTTACATGTCGAACATATTTTTTTAAACTAGATGAGGTCGGCGTTTCCTATCTGACTACTCTGAGAAGAAAGGCCGAAACAAACTCAGAGGTCACAGTCTCTTTTAAAGTCCAGACAAAATATTGGTTAGATCATGTGAAGACCATGTAGACTGATGTCTGAAATGGTCTTTTGAGGAAAGAACCAGCCAGATTGAGTGGACCTGTCCAGTCAGTGCACGCATTTGTCAATAACCGAGCAGCTCAACTCAGAATTTAAGGAGCTCAACGATTCGACGAACAATACCAAAGAAAGGACATTCGGGTAGGCCGCATAAACTACTCAAACTGCCAGACCACGATTAAAAACTAAGATAAATTTAAATTAAAACAAAAAAGAATGATCCACATAGTCTTCACATTCACAATAATTAATATAAAATAATAAAATACTTTAAAAAGTAAATATTCTTGTCATTGCAAGAAAACCAAAAAAAAAAAAACAACAACAAAATTCACGGTGCAAAATATAATAAAAAAAAAACAAAATTAATTGGAGCAGCTCAATCCCATCTCCCATTTTAGTTTTAGCCCATTTATTTGTCAGCGGCAGCAACAAACCACGAGCCCCAGTACTAGCTTGCGGGAACTAAAAATCCACGACCCAGTTTTTAATGAAGCCTGGAAAAATAATCCAGCACAAGTGACGCGCTCTCATGCCACGTCTCGCTACTCGTTTCACTGGATGAAGTGCATGAGAGTGACACTCACTAAATGTTAATTAGTGACCCCATTAGACCAACTTACTGTACGTCAAATGTTGTAAATACTAATACCAATATCCTGTGTAGTTAAAATACTTTGTTTACCAACGTGTAATAACTGGTTTTTATGGCTTTCAAGATCCTCAAGTTTATAGCATCCTTATTATGACCAAACGAAGCAAAAGACGGGCGTTTACTGCTAATGAATCTTACGTTGGCGCCAATCCTTATTAAGAACACAGCTTTATTATTTCCCCTTCGGCTAGATATCTTCAAAAACGAACAGGTCTCAAAATTATTCCAAATCCTTTCTACGAACCTGTACGTATTTAAATTAAACGGTCGAAAACTTTCAATACGAACCCAATTCGAACCAGTGCACATACTGGTATTTGCACGATCTACGCGGCCAAAAGTCCCAATATCCAAATAACAAAAACATTAACAAAAGCAAGTTCCACGAACAGAGGACGAACCAGAGAACAATACCCACCCTCAATCTACCTGCTACCGCACACCCCTCACGCGTAGCATCAGTCGGAATTTGACCGTTTCACCTAGTGTACGTATCTGTTCTCGGCGCTTTTTAAAACCTTAACTTCGAAAGTGAATTTTTATATGTTCAAGTTGATCTTACGAATTGAAAGTGATGGATTCTTATAGAGCAGGTAAGAGACTTACAAACTACGTTAATAAAGTTATGATCAACTAAGAAACTTTTTTTTTTTTTAATAATACGTAAACTCATTTCCATACCGTAATTTCTTTCAATATTTTTTCTTTGCTAGTGTTTTTGTTTGTGTATCGGGATAGATCGGGCTATGGTTATAATTTTAGGTAATTATTTGAACATCTGCCTAATAACTACTATCAAAATCATCTCCGGAAACGTCCGGATAGATCAAGTTTTGGGGGGTTAAAGATTTTTAGCAATAAAATGTAAATAATGTGATTTTTGTTATCGACTTTTTTACATAGTGTACGTTTGTTTTAGGTTCACAGGGTACGTCAGGAGTAAGGATTGTGACCCGACAATACTTGTTTGACCGTATGAAGAAAGAAAAATTGCCTAATTTAGATGCAAAATTAAACCATCTAAAAGATGAACTTTTGTCATGTGACGGTTACAATGAAGATCAAATTGCTAATTTGAAACGTGGTTTTGCCCATTTCAAATCAGAACTTAAACAACGGTGGACTAAAGCTCATAACAAAGAAGACAATTTTCTTAAATACAACCGGTCATGGCTGGAAGGTACGTTTGAAATCCCTGTTGTTGAGACCTCACAAACAAGGCCAGGTCGACCACCCAAAATGTTTGAAGAGGCAAGTGAGAGGAGCAAAAGACGAAAGACTGAGGAACTTCGTTCTGGTTTCGAAAAGGAGATCATTATTCACGCTGCGCAAGTGGAGCTGGGAAAATCTGGTAAAAGAGATGCATCAATTGTCCTTAAAGATATCACCAGTACTCCGACACGAGCAACTAAATATAAGAAAGCATTTCATCTTACGAAATCAAGTAAAGAGCAACCCTCCTTGACACCAATGCAAGCGTTGCAAATGTTTGTAGATGCAGATTTGACGCAAGGACAATACGAAATTATAAGAAAGACCAATAAGAAGTTTTTTCCGTGCTACAGTGCGTTACAAAAGGCCAAGAAGAAATGTTACCCACCTGAAGAATCGTGTACGGTAACGAGTACCAGTGCCGAAGCTCAGTTACAGCCTCTAATGGATGTTACCGTTAGGCGTTTATCGGAGTACCTAGAAGAGGTATTGATAACTTTAAAGGAGCAAGAGCGTGAATCATTAACTATAATTAGTAAATGGGGCTGCGATGGATCCCAACAATCACGGTTTAAGCAAAAACTTGAAAGTGATACCGATTCCGATGCAAATCTTTTTCAAAGCTGTTTCGTGCCTCTTCAATTAGTTTGTGGAGATAATAATGAAAAAGTTTTATGGAAAAATCCAACGCCCTCTTCGCCGCGATTTTGTCGACCAATAAGATTCCGTTTTATCAAAGAAAATAATGATGTCACTGAAGAGGAAATAAGACATGTTAAAAGCGCTATTAGCTCTTTAGTCCCAACAGTGGTCGACATAGCAGGGAAAAAGTTATTTATAAAGCACACCTTTATCATGACAATGGTAGATGGAAAGGTCTGCAATGCAGCCACAGGTACAAAGTCTACAAGTAGGTGCTACATTTGTGGAGCAACATCCAAGGATTTTAATAAATTGGAATATACAAGAGAAGTGAATTTTGCGGCTCTTGAATTTGGCATATCGGTATTACACGCCAGAATTCGTATATTTGAAAGCATCTTACATTTAGCCTACAAACTACAAGTAAAGAAATACAGGGGCAAAAAAACGCAAGAGGAAAAAGACATAGAAGAACGAAAAAAAAGGCACATACAAGAAAGGTTTCGCACTGAAACAGGTCTAATAGTAGATATGCCAAAATCCAATTTCGGAAATACAAATGATGGAAATACCAGCAGAAGGTTTTTTGAGAAGCCGAGATTAGCTTCAGAAATAACAGGTATCAGTTATGATCTAATTTACAGACTAAAAGTCATATTGGAAGCAATTTCAAGCGGGTACCAAATTGATCCTGTAAAATATGAAAGATATGCTTCAGAAACTGCTCGTGTTTATGTTAACTTATATGAATGGCATCCTATGACGCCAACAATGCACAAGGTTCTAGTCCATGGCGCGGTTATCATCGAAAAGGCATTATTACCAATCGGGCAGCTTTCCGAGGAAGCAGCTGAAGCTCGCAACAAACATTTTAGATGTTACCGCCAAGATTTTGCGAGGAAATTTTCCCGAGAAAGTTGCAACCAAGATATTTTTAATCGCCTTCTTCTTAGTTCAGATCCTTTGCTAAGTAGTAAGCGAGCAGTAAAAAAAAGGAAAGCAAACACATTTTTGCCTGAAACCTTGGCTATGTTCGTATCTGCGGAACCAAATATAATCGAAAATTCATCAGAGAGCGATGAAGAAAAAATCACAGAAACTTAGCATTTTAATTTTTTTTCCTGTAATCGACGTACCTACCTCAATTTTTGAAAATATATATTTTTTGTTGTGTAAATATGTATTTTTTTCTTATTTGCGTTGTTTAGAAACCAATTAAACATCAAAATAATTTTGGCCGCGTAGATCGTGCAAATACCAGTATGTGCAGTGCAGGGAAGACAAAAAATAGCAACAAAGCGAACAAAAAAGCGAGGGCGTGTTGCGCTTGCGACAGATGTGCGCCTGCGCACGCTCCTGATTGGCCGCAGTCGCGACAGATGTTCTTCACATCACAACCTGAACGCAGGATGCTGATTCAACTAAGATTTATCACAACACTTACCGAATTCTACTCAGTTTCTTAGATTTTATGTTCATATTTCTATATATCTGAATAGTGAATATGGCACAGCGATATGAAGTTAGGTTACTAGGTCATTGTGTTGTATATGAGCTAAAGACTATTAACAATAATTTTATGATATGAAAATATATACTGCAATGTTTTCACTTGGAGCCCTACAAAAAACCTTGTCCGGTATTTAATATTCTCTATGGGCCTCATATAATTATAAGATTTTTTTAGGCCATGCAGTTTCATGTTTTGTTTCTTTTATTTATTTTATGTTTATATTAAAATTTAGACGAGTCTGTGCAGCCGTGTCGACTAATAAGTAATAATTGGTCTAATGGCTGCATATTACTCTTAACCTTATTTATATTTTTAACTAGCTCATATATTGTGCATGCTGTGTTCACTATTTTAGGGCATGCAGTTTCATGTTTTGTTTTTTTTTATTTTATGTTTACCTAGTACTTACGTAATATTGTATTGCCCGATTTGTGAAACAACAATTTAAAAAATACCGTTTCCATAATTAAATTGTCAGCTACATAATATTATTTTATCTACTTCGGTTTCGTTAAATTCGAATTACAAAATTGACAGCGGTTTCATTATGATTCCCATAACGACATCGGGTTGCATTATGCGAATCGTCATAAATTCTAAAACACAAGCAAAGACATTCTGAACATACAGCCAGGTACCTATAATATTACTTTGAAATCGAGACAATGTAAATGATGTTTTCAAAAATGGAACATTAAGTTTAGAACAAAAGTATCGTATACTATTTGGCTGTTGCGGCTACAAGATCTTTGCCTTATACCTAATATAGACAAAATAAAAAAAATAAAAAAAAGTGAACGCGGGAAATATTTTGAGTGAAAATAATTCCAAAATTTATTAAAAAAAGTCTTCAACATCAAGTGATATTGAAAATACTCCACCAGATATAACAAATAGAGCAGTTGCCACAAATAATTTACTACCAGAAAAATCAAGACATGTATATGAGAAATGTTATGAAGATTTCGTGATATGGCGAGAAAGTAACAATATTATATCTGTGTTTTATTCCTTCCTTCGTAGATAAAATCTTGTATGCAACTGTACGTCCTATTTCGGTACGCGCTACGCTTGTACCGAAAAATGGCACTCGTATTAAAAGACCGTCCATAACGTAACAGTTGCATAAATAGCTATTTAATCATACATTTCGCACATGTTGTTTGCTTTATGTGTGATATCTATAATGTATCTAGATAAAGCGAAAACACTGATAGAGGTGTAGATCAGTGTCAATCGTCACTTTAGTAACAGTGCCTACAGAAGTACTTATCAATTGATGGATGATTTTAGCTTTCTACTTTCTAGATTAACTTTACCAAAGTTATAGTTATTGGCACGTAACTTGGCAAGGTTTTGGCGTAGTGGAGGTAAGTCCGCGCATTGTGCGCGAACTGACAAACCTCCATATAGAGCTAACGAAACGTACACGCAATGCGATTGGTCTGTCTATCCTTGTGTCAACTGACCAACCAATCACGTTCCTATCTGTACGACCCGAACAGATGGGGCTTTCGCAGCTGGAACTACGGGTCCGGCTGTTTGGATCAGGGTACGCGGGGTCAGGTAGGCCCTCCACCATTGCAAGCGCAAAGGTGGTACCTGACATTGAGGTTGGACTCGCGGTGGTCTATGTGGTGGTTGCAGAGGAGTGGCATGTTGTCTGCTCGGCTATGTGTGGGCCGAGCGTCATTCCTCGCGCGCAACAAGTGTCTGAAGTTACCGGCCCAAGGCAAAGGGCCACCTGGTGGTCAGACGCGGGGTTCGTGAGTAACCCTCAAGCAAGTGAGCTCCTGTGAGCGAGCTGCATCTCCGGCACTTTCCTGGATAGAAAGAAGAGGACTACCCGTTGGATTAGTTTTCCGGCAACCCAGCTGTAGGCATTGGGTAGATGCGATGATTTGTATTCGAGAGGTGAGCGTGCTTACAGCTCCGGGACCATTCTGGAGAAATGGGAGCCAGCTTCTCTGGCGTCCTTAACGGGGATTGAATCCGCTAGCACCAACTGCGCTGGTGCCGGTGCTTGCACTAGTGCTGGCGTGCTGGGGTGCGTGTGGTGAGCGGCTTTATTGCTCCGGTACCATTCTGGACAAATGGTAGTGAGTAATCACGATGCGACTCACATTTTCTCTTGAGTACCAGGGGCGAGTGCTCTCGGAGGCGTGACCTACCGAAGATGGTCCCAGACACCTCGTATAGTGTGCCGCCTTTTATAACGTAAGGTTGGTGAAGGAGTGGCCTCCTATAGGAAAACTCAGTAGACAAATAGGGGTATGACCAACCAATCATTCCTCGCGCGCAACAAGTGTCTGAAGTTACCGGCCCAAGGCAAAGGGCCACCTGGTGGTCAGACGCGGGGTTCGTGAGTAACCCTCAAGCAAGTGAGCTCCTGTGAGCGAGCTGCATCTCCGGCACTTTCCTGGATAGAAAGAAGAGGACTACCCGTTGGATTAGTTTTCCGGCAACCCAGCTGTAGGCATTGGGTAGATGCGATGATTTGTATTCGAGAGGTGAGCGTGCTTACAGCTCCGGGATCATTCTGGAGAAATGGGAGCCAGCTTCTCTGGCGTCCTTAACGGGGATTGAATCCGCTAGCACCAACTGCGCTGGTGCTGGTGCTTGCACTAGTGCTGGCGTGCTGGGGTGCGTGTGGTGAGCGGCTTTATTGCTCCGGTACCATTATGGACAAATGGTAGTGAGTATTCACGATGCGACTCACATTTTCTCTTGAGTACCAGGGGCGAGTGCTCTCGGAGGCGTGACCTACCGAAGATGGTCCCAGACACCTCGTAAGGGGTTGCCTGGTATAGTGTGCCGCCTTTTATAACGTAATGTTGGTGAAGGTGGCCACTATAGAAAATCTGAGTAGACTAATGGGGGTATGACCAACCAATCGCGCGCTCGGAACGGTGCTAAACGAACCCCGCGTCCCACTTGGTAACCAAAGAGACCTGATAAATTACTTGTGCGCATCTAACGGCTCTTGCCAAGTTACGTGCCGATGACTATACACTAGTAAAAACATAGAATCAATATTTATGGAAGTCTTGTAAATAGACCTACTGTGTCGATCCAAGAGCATAATTAACTAATTGAGAGATGAATGAAAACGCGCACAAAATAATGCACTCATTTTTTTATTTTTTTATTCTTATCTATCGATAAAATAAAATTATTGGAATTATAAGTCGGCAATATTTCGAATACTCTGACGGCTCATTATTTGATCACTAAATTATATAACAACTAGCTGCCCCCGGGGCTTCGCTCCCGTCAACTGGCTACCTACCTACCACAGATCATAGATTTTTATCAATCATCAATAGTTGTCTTTCTCATCGCGCGCCATAGAATGAATTTTATTTACATTATTGCAATTTTTATAAGGATCTCAATTTTTATTGAAAATATATTATAGCCTATGACACTCGGGAATAATGTAGCTTTCTACTGGTGAATGAATTTTCAAAATCGGTTCAGTAGATCCAGAGATTACCCATTACAACGTCACAAACTTTACCTCTTTATAATATTAGTATAGATATATTCGTCCAATTTGGGTTCCATTTTATGGTTGTACCCATTTGGCACTTCCTTTGCCAAGAGTTATGCAAACTGATTGGAAAAAACTTACTTGTATAAAGGCCGTTGAACTTTTCATAATAATACATTCCGTCATATTTAAACAATTGAATGGTGAGTGATTTTATGTGGAAGTTGATTAGTTCAAGTAAAAACACGAGTGTTTATATTTATATGGAACACGTCATCCTTCCAACACATGCAAATCAAACCTGTGGTTAAGAGTTCAAGGTAAGGGGCGTGAAGATGACACAACTTCAACACGTTTTGGCATATTATTTATACAATTTATTACTAACTGTATGTTAGATTTTTAAGTAAGTATCCTTTAGTAAAAAGCGCACCAGTTAGGTAAGGTCCTTGAAAGCAAAATGCAGACTTGTTTTGTTGTGGCGAAGGTGGAAACCGTGAAATCATCAGTTCATTCGCAGACGCACAAATGTATGCGTAACAAGATTTACGAATACAACCACAATGTTGTACAATATTGTTTAAAATGATGCAGCTTTCATAATATTAACCATTGCAAGAACCTGTCAATTTATCAGGGTTCTAAACTTGAACGAAACCAGCTAAGAACGCGTACCTAATAAAACAGGATTGAGGACTTGGCAAGTAGGTACTAATAAATTACGATCGCCTTTTTGGAACAATGTGTCCTCTCTGTTAAGGTGTACAAGGCCAAAACATGACCAGAAGGCTTATTACGTATCTTGCAAGAGCAAAACGATAGCGATTTTTGCGCAATAATTGCTCTTCAATACAGAAGTTTTAGAGTTCTTGGCGCAGGTTGAAGAATTTCCTAGCAAAGTTTTGAAAATCCTTGAAATGGATGGCAATTTACCTGAAAAATGCAGTCAACTTACCTGATAGTAAGTATAGTCCTTTGAAATCCATCAATCTAGAGGCATCGCAGGTACGTTGCCATCTCAGACGCCAAACTGTGGTATACCAAATCACGGTAATGATATCTTTACCGTGTCCAAGTGCCTGTAATTTGCCTCTACCACGCTTCTACTTTCAAAGCTTCTTCAGCTTATCATGTATTCAGATGCTGTCGTAGCTATGCCCGTTTTGCATCCGATCTTATCGTATAACGGCACACATGGAAACCACATAGGTACTTGTTTCCATAAAATTAAGATGCTGTACTCCACGTATTACCTTCCACTACAGATTAATTTTACTGATTTGTGCTGTAGGTTTTTATTATTATTGTGCAATAGTCGAAGGACTATGACGTTGCTTTTTCATTTCATTAGGCGTCTACAGATTAAGCGAGTATAAAAAGGGAAGAGGGAAAAAACTTATTGGGCGTCGAAATATCGTCCACAACGTTGTCAATAGGAAAAGTGCCCAGAACGCTGGTAGCATTCCCATGTTGAATGACAATGCTGATTATTTGGCCGAAGAAAAGGCCAGCCCCCTGGTCAAGTGAAGAGTCGACTGAATATTTGTTAATATCCCAATATACTCGGACGTTTGAAATATTGGGCCCATGGGGGCAATGTTTCAACATTATGCCAGTTATTATAATTCGTTTGTTTATGTACATATAGTTCATATTTAATATTTTGAGGACCTCGTGGCTAAATAATAACAGCCGCATGGGTCGATCTTCAAGATTAAGCAACGCTTGAAGAGATCGGTCCGTGGATGGGTGACCATTTCAACATACCGAGTTTCCTCCGTGCCTCGGAAAGCACGTTAAGCCGTTGGTCCCGGCTGACATTTGAAGATCTTTGACAGTCGTTACGAGTAGTCAGAAGCTAGAGATCTGACACCAGTCTAGGCAAGGGGTACCGTGTTACCCAGTTACTGGGTTGTGGAGGTCAGATAGGCAGTCGCTCCATGTAAAACACTGGTACTCAGCTGAATCCGGTTAGACTGGAAGCCGACCCTAACATAATTGGGTAAAGGCTGGGCAGTCAGGCAGGCAGTTCATATTTAATATTTTAGCTACTTAAATTCAGATATTATTAAACACAGTTATTGTGTTAGATTGCTTCAGATAATCTATTTGACTATTTAATTCGGCAATGCCCTCAGAACTGTTCTAATTTTTAATTTTTTTCAGGGTATGCCGAAGCACGCAAATAGACGCCTCAGCGATAAGAAAAAACAGTATACCTGCTACGGACTATAGTACGGCAATAAATTATTCTAAGCATGTGTAGCATCCCGAGTTCCATCCAAGTAGGTAAGACCTACTTAATATCTCGTTTCCTCGTAGCCTACTAAGTATATGAATAGAGATTTAGACCATACTTATCGCATAATTTGGGCTCTATAAGTAATGATATTAAAAAACATCCAGCTCCCGTAAGGTTTAATATTTTAATAATTCTACAAAAGTATAGTTCTCGCCAAACTTCTCGTCCGGCCTGAAGTTGGCTTTCCGATGCGCAAGGCACGAAACGCTGCTGTTTTTGTATGAGATTGATTACTGCGCAGCCATTGTAGCTAACTTCAGGGCGGCCAAAAAGTTTGGCGAGAACTATACCACAATGGCTGCTTACTTACAAAGTTTAAAAAAAGGCTTTCTACGTTCTCTTACATAAGACTATTAGACTCAGCATTTTATGAAACACTAGCTGTTCCCCGCAGCTGGACCACCTCACGGGACCCGTTTCCGGGATAAAAAAATTGCCTATGTCACTCAGGAATAATGTAGCTTTATATTGGTGAAAGTATTTTTTAAATCGGTTCAGTAGTTTCGGAGCCTATTGGGTACAAACAAACAAAAAAACCTTTTCTCTTTATAATATTGGTATAGACTAGCGGACGACTCGCGGGTTCACCCGCTTTGTGCCCTCTCCCGTGGGAATACAGGGATGAAAAGTAGCCTATGTCACCCGGGGACAGTGTAGCTTTCCAACAGTGAAAGAATTTTTGAAATCGGTCTAGTAGTTTTTAAGCTTATTCGTTACATACAAAAATACAAACATTTAAAAATACAAATCTTTCCTCTTTATAATATTAAGTACAGATATATCTAACCTAACTGCGTTTGAATTCCCAATGAGTGACACAGTGAGATATGAACTATCTGAATAATGAACAACCACATCGGAGAATTCCAACAGAGTATACACGTGATGCTCATGAGGAGAATTCCAAAAACTAAACGGTATGTCGCGCGTCAACTTGCTTTGATTTGAATTCCTAATTTAGAAAACAATCAACCGTTCACTTAAATGCTAACCGCCTATATTCAACTCCTTTATTATGAAAATAGTCTCAATTATCATTCGATTGACTGGCCATCCTTACTTTAGTACCTAATCATTAGCCAATAAATGTTGGCGTGTCCAACGTTTTTATTATTCAGAATTAATGTTTTACATTAACTTAGTAGGAGATGATTTTATTTCACAACAAGCTGACCCGGCAAACGTTGTTATGCCATAAAAACACCAAACATTCATCTACCCTACCTACCCTAATCTACCTACCCTGCCCTACCTAACCTACCCTACCTATCCTACACTACCTACCCTACCCTACCTACCCTACACTACCTACCCTACCCTACCTTACCTACCTACCTACTCTACCTACCTACCATTTCTTTTTCTTAATTATATTTTCATAAGAACCTTCTCCTAACAATAACAAACACAACAAAAATAGAATCCGCGAATTCGGTCCAGCCGTTCAGCCTTGATGCCGTGACCAAGGGAAATAGGGATTCATTTTTATATATATAGATAAGTAAGGTTCTAAAAAAGATTCCATTATAAAATACAGAAAACATTATTTGTAAACAATGGAAATGGCTTAGTGCTATGAACATGCTGCATTGTACGGGTTGTAAATCTATTTGTGGCCGTTGACCCGGTGAAATTCTTAGTTGTCGGCAGCTACCGTGTTATATTATCATGATCTATGCTTATCTTTTGTTTCTCAACGTCTTGCAACACTTACACTACTCGTGCCGTAATAAAAGTGCTTCTAAGCTCGACATTACTTGGAAACTTTAAATAGAGAGATAATATTGTTTGTCTCGTCTTTTGTTCTGTAAGCGCGACCTATTTTTTTCCATAATAGTGAATTGACTTATTTTTATACAGCAGTGACAAATTGCGCATTTTTTTAACCCCCGACAGAAATAAGTTTGACGTGTGTTGCTGTGTATATATGTGTGTCTGTCTGTGGCATCATAGCTCCTAAACGGATAAACCGATTTTGATTTAGTTTTTTTTTGTTTGGAAGGTTGAATGTTTGAATAAAATCGGTTCAGCCGTTAAAAAGTTATGGGCGTTTTACTGTTTGAATCGGGGTGTTTTCGCAAGATATCGTGTCATAATTACGTGTTCAATAGATTGCCGATCGAAGCGTATCTACTATGTACTAGATAAATTATGTAGAACATGAAATAAAAATGGGACGGGGGTTTTTAAAATTTTGAAATTTTACTTGTATGAAGAGAGATTCTTCTAAGGTCGGTATAAATCAGTGAATTTAACTTTAAACTTATTAGAATATTTGTTTGTAAACTATGGTATCAACTAATGTATCGTGTACGCGCACTCATTACTAGATCACAATGCAGCTATGTATGCAGGTTCATCGTTCGATGTCACTTTGTTAGTATAGTTGCCTAAGGACAGATAAAATACAGCGTGAAGAATGAATGGAATGTGAAGCTTAAAGCCACACACTTACCAAAATATGGTTAAAAAAATTAAAAGCGACTTCCAAACAAAAACACTACAAAGTAAAAAATAACTTCAATTTCGGAAGTCGGTGTTCCTGATTTCGTTTCTTCGTTTTTTGACACCGACTTCCGAAATTGAAATTATTTTTCACTTTGCAGTGTTTTTGTTTGGAAGTCGGTTATAATTTTTGTAAACAGTTTTTTATTTTTCACTTTTTAGTTTTGGTATATAATGGACCAGTTCTAAAGACTATAATTCCCAAAGTGAAGCCAGAATAGATTAACCAAATAACATGAAACTTAATCAAAACTGTGGAATGAGAGTATACCACGGTGAACTGTTCACACCTGCGTACCCCTTTAGAGTGTACTAGTGTGATGGTTTGTTATGAAATGGTGTAAACAATAAACAGACATGCGATTGCAGCTATCCCGAGTGATTTGCCGTCATTTTAGAAGATTTCTGATGACATATCGCCGAAGTTCTACATCAGATCTTGATGAAAATTAAATGGGACCACATGACAAGCACCCGCGTTCAAATAAAACAAGAATCATCAAAGTCGGTTCACCCAATAAAAAGTTCTGAGGCACAAATAAAAAAATACATTCGAATTGATAACCTCCTCATTTTAGCGAAGTCGGTTAAAAAAGGAAACATATTGTTACACTAAACTTCAATTGGCCCTGGAACATTTGCTAAGCTGGCAGAGTTATTTATGGCACATCCGAATTAATTGCGTGTTAGCAACAGCACCATGTGTGAATTAGGATATGCTCATCATAAGGCAGCGGCCATATTGCAATGTGTTTCAATGAGAAGCTCGTTACGTTTGAAAAACCGGTCAAGTGCGAGTCGAACTCTGCGCCGAGGGTTCCGTACCTACCCATTATACCGCCATAATAAAATTGGTATAATTTTTATTGGTGGCTAAGTTTTTAGTGTGTGTGTGTGTGCTGAGTTGCTAACGTGTGGTAGTACAGGGCGTGGATGATAGAAAAACTTGAGCTAGGAATACGATTGCTATTTTTGCCTGAGAAGAAATAACAATAAAATTAAAAAAATCTTTTCAACTTTTTTATGTTTTGGTATTTTTCCTTTATTTGTGCTACTTTTTGCCATATTTCGTGAATATAGGTCAACGGGAACTACCATATTATAGGTTTTCGACCCAAAACCTAACGGGTAGTTACTTCCGGTTGACCTAGAATTGTCAATGTTGGTTAATAGCAAGGTCTTACAGCACAAGTAAAGAGAAAACTTCGTAAGTCTAATTTTGCCCATATCTTTTTACCCGGCTGCAAGGAAAGGGTTATGTTTTTCGCGCGTATCTTGTATGTATGTATGTTTGTATGTATGTAATATTCTTTATTACCTCATATCTTGCAAACCGCTAGATGGATTTTTATAATTAATACATCGTTAGATAGGGCTTGGCCGCCCAAGTGTTCTTAGATAAGTGACGTCAAAAAAAAAAACAAAAATGGCGGCTTTTGTGCGCCATATTCGGGGCGACTCAATTTTATTTTTCTTCGAAACCCATCGAGTGGGGTATCAAAATGAAGGATTTTTAAAGGTGATTATAAAAATATATACCACTTTTATGTTTAAATGTGATTCGAAAAAAAATATAATTGAAAAGTTGTAAATAAAAAAAGTTAATTTCAAAATCAAAAACCCGACTGCTTAATAAGCGAACTAAAAAGATGTAAACAATTAGAAAATAATGCTGTGCAGTCGGAGGATACATATTCGCGAGCTGGCTGAACACCTGATCTTTTTAGTTCGCTTATTAAGCAGTCGGGTTTTTGATTTTGAAACTATCTTTTTTATCGTGTTGACTCAGGAACTTGATTTTTATACACCTAATAGGAACTATAGACCTCAGTATCTGGTATAAACTTGCTAGGTCCACCCGTTCCTGAGAAAATCGGTGGTGACACACAGACAGACGGACAAGAGAGTGATCTTATAAGGGTTCCTTTTTTAAACCTTTTGAGTTACGGAACCCTAGTAAAAAGAATGTTCATTAGCAGTTCAGGTCAGTTGAGCGCGCTTATGATCACTGATCACACATTAACACGTGCTTGTGGCTGTTTGTTGATAAACAGTGTGTTCATATCGGAATAGAGATAACGGATAACCAATATAAAATGTTGACTTATTTATTTTTTATATATTCGAAGAAATTTATCGACTAAGCTGAACATTTCGGTAGACCAACCAGGCGTGCTTCGTTTCCTTTTCGTCGTATTGTTGAAAAGTCAAATGCTACTAATAACGTACCTACATTTGTCATCTGAAACTGCCTTTGTATTGAATTCCTTTTTACCCGACTGCCGAAGGAGGGTAATGTGTTTATCAGTCTATGTATGTATGTTTGTTCCTATGTGGTGTTCCAGGGACCAAACGCGTTGGCCGATTTTGATGATTCGTACGTCAATCGATGCGTATTAACCCTGCGAGTGTCACTGGCTACATTAAAATTGAAAAATGGCGGCTTTTGGGCGCCATATTGGCGGAGCCCAATTTTTTTTTCGTCCAATCCCATCGTGTGAAGTATCAAAATAAAGGGCTTTAAGAGGAAATTTCAATAATATATAACACTTATATGTTTAAAAGTAGGTACCATTTTCGAAAAAAATGTTAACTTAAAAGAGTTAAATAAAAAATTAATTCAAAAAATCATAACACCCGACTGCTTTAAAAGCGAACTAAAAAGACGTAAACAAGAAGAACATCATGCTGTGCAGTCGGAGGATACATCTGGTTCTGGTCATCCAGCTCGCGAATATGTATCCTCCGACTGCACAGCATGATTTTCTTCTTGTTTACGTCGTTTTTTCAACATTTAATTAAACCAGAGACCGTTATAAAGCGAATTATTTCATGATCAATCTTAAGCTCTATTGGACCAGAATATTTATTGCTCATACATGAACAAAGGATGATTTCAATTGGAGGTACCCAAAGGGTTTAAGAGACCTTCATTAAGGATAGTTACTAACAATGTTTGTGCGGTTAACGAATGAGTAAGTACAATAAGTAAAAATAGCTCATGGTTGCGTGTCAATCTGTTATTTTGTTGTCTACAGGGATAGTTTTTATTCCGTGAAATGTACTCTGTATTTCTATGTACTAAGTATACTGACTATAGCCGCGAAAATAAACGACTAACTGGTTAAAATAATACTATCCTCTACCACAGTATAAATAAAGACGAACAGTACGGAAACTACCTACAAACGCTCGAAACGGACACTCACACAAACATGCGCATCGACGAGATCCCTAAGCGGTTCGCACTACTGACAGCACCGAGGACGCTGCTTAGAGGTCTCGTCGGTGCGCATGCTTGTGTGAGTGTGCCTTTTCAAGCGTTTGTAGGTAGTTTCCATGCCGTTTGTATATTTATACTGTGCCTCTACTCTCTGTTTACGTTATGTTTACACTGACCCAAAATACTATGACAGGAATGAACCGAAATAGGAAAAAAATAACAAGCAGCGGCGCACATACTGGTATTTGCACGATCTACGCGGCCAAAATTATTTTGATGTTTAATTGGTTTCTAAACAACGCAAATAAGAAAAAAATACATATTTACACAACAAAAAATATATATTTTCAAAAATTGAGGTAGGTACGTCGATTACAGGAAAAAAAATTAAAATGCTAAGTTTCTGTGATTTTTTCTTCATCGCTCTCTGATGAATTTTCGATTATATTTGGTTCCGCAGATACGAACATAGCCAAGGTTTCAGGCAAAAATGTGTTTGCTTTCCTTTTTTTTACTGCTCGCTTACTACTTAGCAAAGGATCTGAACTAAGAAGAAGGCGATTAAAAATATCTTGGTTGCAACTTTCTCGGGAAAATTTCCTCGCAAAATCTTGGCGGTAACATCTAAAATGTTTGTTGCGAGCTTCAGCTGCTTCCTCGGAAAGCTGCCCGATTGGTAATAATGCCTTTTCGATGATAACCGCGCCATGGACTAGAACCTTGTGCATTGTTGGCGTCATAGGATGCCATTCATATAAGTTAACATAAACACGAGCAGTTTCTGAAGCATATCTTTCATATTTTACAGGATCAATTTGGTACCCGCTTGAAATTGCTTCCAATATGACTTTTAGTCTGTAAATTAGATCATAACTGATACCTGTTATTTCTGAAGCTAATCTCGGCTTCTCAAAAAACCTTCTGCTGGTATTTCCATCATTTGTATTTCCGAAATTGGATTTTGGCATATCTACTATTAGACCTGTTTCAGTGCGAAACCTTTCTTGTATGTGCCTTTTTTTTCGTTCTTCTATGTCTTTTTCCTCTTGCGTTTTTTTGCCCCTGTATTTCTTTACTTGTAGTTTGTAGGCTAAATGTAAGATGCTTTCAAATATACGAATTCTGGCGTGTAATACCGATATGCCAAATTCAAGAGCCGCAAAATTCACTTCTCTTGTATATTCCAATTTATTAAAATCCTTGGATGTTGCTCCACAAATGTAGCACCTACTTGTAGACTTTGTACCTGTGGCTGCATTGCAGACCTTTCCATCTACCATTGTCATGATAAAGGTGTGCTTTATAAATAACTTTTTCCCTGCTATGTCGACCACTGTTGGGACTAAAGAGCTAATAGCGCTTTTAACATGTCTTATTTCCTCTTCAGTGACATCATTATTTTCTTTGATAAAACGGAATCTTATTGGTCGACAAAATCGCGGCGAAGAGGGCGTTGGATTTTTCCATAAAACTTTTTCATTATTATCTCCACAAACTAATTGAAGAGGCACGAAACAGCTTTGAAAAAGATTTGCATCGGAATCGGTATCACTTTCAAGTTTTTGCTTAAACCGTGATTGTTGGGATCCATCGCAGCCCCATTTACTAATTATAGTTAATGATTCACGCTCTTGCTCCTTTAAAGTTATCAATACCTCTTCTAGGTACTCCGATAAACGCCTAACGGTAACATCCATTAGAGGCTGTAACTGAGCTTCGGCACTGGTACTCGTTACCGTACACGATTCTTCAGGTGGGTAACATTTCTTCTTGGCCTTTTGTAACGCACTGTAGCACGGAAAAAACTTCTTATTGGTCTTTCTTATAATTTCGTATTGTCCTTGCGTCAAATCTGCATCTACAAACATTTGCAACGCTTGCATTGGTGTCAAGGAGGGTTGCTCTTTACTTGATTTCGTAAGATGAAATGCTTTCTTATATTTAGTTGCTCGTGTCGGAGTACTGGTGATATCTTTAAGGACAATTGATGCATCTCTTTTACCAGATTTTCCCAGCTCCACTTGCGCAGCGTGAATAATGATCTCCTTTTCGAAACCAGAACGAAGTTCCTCAGTCTTTCGTCTTTTGCTCCTCTCACTTGCCTCTTCAAACATTTTGGGTGGTCGACCTGGCCTTGTTTGTGAGGTCTCAACAACAGGGATTTCAAACGTACCTTCCAGCCATGACCGGTTGTATTTAAGAAAATTGTCTTCTTTGTTATGAGCTTTAGTCCACCGTTGTTTAAGTTCTGATTTGAAATGGGCAAAACCACGTTTCAAATTAGCAATTTGATCTTCATTGTAACCGTCACATGACAAAAGTTCATCTTTTAGATGGTTTAATTTTGCATCTAAATTAGGCAATTTTTCTTTCTTCATACGGTCAAACAAGTATTGTCGGGTCACAATCCTTACTCCTGACGTACCCTGTGAACCTAAAACAAACGTACACTATGTAAAAAAGTCGATAACAAAAATCACATTATTTACATTTTATTGCTAAAAATCTTTAACCCCCCAAAACTTGATCTATCCGGACGTTTCCGGAGATGATTTTGATAGTAGTTATTAGGCAGATGTTCAAATAATTACCTAAAATTATAACCATAGCCCGATCTATCCCGATACACAAACAAAAACACTAGCAAAGAAAAAATATTGAAAGAAATTACGGTATGGAAATGAGTTTACGTATTATTAAAAAAAAAAAAAGTTTCTTAGTTGATCATAACTTTATTAACGTAGTTTGTAAGTCTCTTACCTGCTCTATAAGAATCCATCACTTTCAATTCGTAAGATCAACTTGAACATATAAAAATTCACTTTCGAAGTTAAGGTTTTAAAAAGCGCCGAGAACAGATACGTACACTAGGTGAAACGGTCAAATTCCGACTGATGCTACGCGTGAGGGGTGTGCGGTAGCAGGTAGATTGAGGGTGGGTATTGTTCTCTGGTTCGTCCTCTGTTCGTGGAACTTGCTTTTGTTAATGTTTTTGTTATTTGGATATTGGGACTTTTGGCCGCGTAGATCGTGCAAATACCAGTATGTGCGGCGCCTACTCACACGCCCAAAAATATGTAAAATAAATTGCCGATCCGAGTGACTAATTTTTATTTCAAATTCTATGATGACAGAATTTCGAATTAGGTGCAACCATTGCTTAATACCTAATATGTTTTTCAATCTTTACTAATATTATAAAGCTGAAGAGTTTATTTGTTTGTTTGAATGCGCTAATCTCAGGAACTACTGGTTGGAATTGAAAAATTCTTTTTGTGTTGGATAGTCCCTTTATCGAGGAAGGTTATAGGCTATATAGCATCGCGCTACGATCAATAGGAGCTGAGCATAAATGTTGCAAAAACGGACAAAATTATTCCTTTTTGAGAGCTTCCGTTGCGTGCGCTGCGTAAACAGTTTAAGTTACGCAACAATCATGTATGTAGAGTATGTTAATAAGATAAAAGAATAATTTTATTTACAAATGAAATCATTTAAATACTTACTAACAAACTACATCCCTACCAGACACTACAATATATTACGTTTGCATTCAATAAAACAATACATTGCTCTCAAACTTACACACGTCTCGCTATTGCTAGACAGATTAGTCACCGTTTGCTTTTTCTGCAAAAGTTGAATCATGCTGATGTAACAGGTCTCTTTAAGTACATATTCGTTCATATATTTTACAAAAACTTGCCATATATATTCTATAGTATTAGAAATAGTGCATAGCAGTGGAAGATATAGTTGTATCGGAGTCACGGTCATGACCTTCGTGCGTTGAAAGGCCAATGTTCTGCGGTGTTTGTGTAAAATCTAGCATATAAACTGAACCTGGCGTCCTCGCCCACGCAACACTCACTGCCCGTACTTAACTATGAGTTAGACGACGCCTGTAGAACTATAAAATGCGAGCTTAAGATTACACTAGTCGAAAATTCTTCCATACAAACGTAGCCTACCGATTACTCCACTGTTTGACAGTGTACGTTCAAAATAAAAAATGATATCAATTTGTCTCATCATTATCTAGCCCTGTATGGAAACAGAATGGTAAAAAAAATACAATATTTGAAAGTTAATGAGCGTCGAAAGTTCCATACTTCAACACTAAACTTAACGCATCTTTGGGCGGCAATAAATACCATATGAAGAAAAAAAATGCAAAACGGCCTCCATACAGGGATAGATTAATAATTCAACAATGCAAATAATTTTATTTTGAAAATATACATTTAGTAGTTTTTTCATGATATCTAGACTACCAAAGGTCTGTTCATAAAATTTCGCGCGCTCGTTTTCGTCCTAAATCATTATCCATTTCCCTACAAATTTGCAAAAGTACTCATTCGTACGAGAACTAGCTTCTTACTGCTCATAACAGCATCAATCTCTTTCGCACGTGTTTTCGGAAGAGACAGCATGCATTTTAACCCCGCGCACAAAATAGTTCGTGCCGTTGACTAGGGGAACCTTAAGATGGCCATTATCCAAAGCCAATACATATAGATACAATTATGTGGAAACTAAAATTTCTAATGAAATCCAGACAAATAATGTATTGTGTTTTCCGAGCAACAACAACATACAACTTGAACTTTCAATCTTTGAGGCTTTTAGGCTGCAGATGCATTTAGAGGAAATTGGCCAGTAATATAATAGGGATAAACTCTAAAAAAATAGTTTTTGTCAGTCAAATAGATTACCAAAAAATATTGGACACGTATTTTCTTTTGTTTCGTACCCTATCATCATCCCTATTATTATGTACTAGCTGACTCTCGGGGCTTCGCTCCCGTCAACTGGCTACCTATCTACCTAGCCTGCCTACCCTGCCCCTACCCTGCTTACCCTGCCTAACCTGGCTACCATGCCTACCTTGCCTACCCTGGCTTCCCTGGCTGCACTGGCTACCCTGGCTACCTTGCCTACCCTGGCTACCTTGCCTACCCTGCCTACTCTACCTACCCTACCAACTAATTTTTATCTATCATCAATAGTTTTCTCCGCGCAAGCCAAATAATGTATTTTACAGGCAACATTATGCTACCTTGGGTTACCTTATTGAAATTTTCTCTATTTTTTTATTTTCGATATCATTTTTTTTTAAATATATTATAGCCTATGACACTCAGGAATAATGTAGCTTTCTACTGCTGAAAGAATTTTCAAAATCGGTTCACTAGATCCAGAGATTACCCCTTTGGACAGGGCATTAATTACAAAGTCAAACTATGTGTATTTTATCGGATTTAATATCAATGACTGGGTTATCCAATTGCTACTCTATGGATTCAAGTTCTATGAAACAATCGCTAGTTGCCGTAATCAATTACCAGGAGAAAAGATTACGACGAGCAATTAGCGGTAGGTACCTATTAAATGAATCATCAGATGACTATAACGATTTCTGCAGGTGTAACTAGATATTTTATAATCTATACTAATATTATAAAGCTGAAGAGTTTGTTTGTTTGTTTGTTTGAACGCGCTAATCTCAGGATCTACTAGTCCGATTTTAAAAATTAGTTCACTATTCGATAGCCCGATTATTGAGGAAGGTCATAGGCTATAAAACATCACGCTATGACTAATAGGAGCGGAGTAGTAATCAAAGATGCGAGTGAAACCGCGAGGTTCAGCTAGTGACTAATATATTGCATCCGTTGCGCTGTACTCAAGAAATTTTAATGCCTTTGCGATTATTAATTAAAAGACGGGGTATGTTCTTAATCCTATTATACCGCTTTGTGTCGTTAGGAACGCTTCTTCAAAGGAACTGGGTCTCGCTTGTTAGTAAGATTATAATCGACGACGCGAAATCGCAGTATTCTGGATTAAAACAGAGAAAAAGTAGAATCAGAAAACTGTTTTGAGCGTTTGCGGTTACCTATGCAGTAGAGCACCGAATTTAATCTGGTCAGACAATTTCTGTCTGGTTTCCATCCGCAAATCCGTCCGGCGTAATAAGCCTATTACGTATCTTTTGCAAGAGCAAAACGATAGCGATTTTTGCGCAATAATTGCTCTTCCATACAGAAGTTTTAGAGTTGTTTGTAGCAAACGATTGTGTAGTTGGAATTATCTACAGTGTAGGTATTCTATACCTACACTGTAGATAATTCGGTCTTTTATGACATAAAGTGCCTTATTACAAAAAGCTGTTTAACTAAAACCCAGGTTTAAACCTTGTTTACACCGTACATTATGGAGGTTTAAACCTGGGTTTTTAGTTAAACCGCTTTTTGTAATACGACTGAAAGCGTTTGATCGCTATCGTTTTGCTCTTGCAAAAGATACGTAATAAGCCTGCGGGTCTCGTGGTACGGTCCGGAAGTCCGCAACGTCCCAAATATTTTATAGTTTTTACAATGCAATTTTGTCTGCAGTATTTTGGACTCCCGATTAGTAGATTAATGGTAACCCAATTTCAAATATTGCAACTTCCTGACAAAAAGCTGGCCTTTAAAAAAAATGTCCGTACATTTTACATTATCTGAGTTTAAGATTTTTGGATGATTCAGTTAAAAATGGAGAAAAATTATTTTGAGCAAATTGTATGCTCAATTAATTACCAATTATGAATGTCAAAGGAATAGTGGCCAATAACCTTAAGCTGTTCAATGAAATAACTGCTGTCAATTTGTTTTTATCGCAATAAAACTGTTAGAATTAATATTTGTTTCGGGATATTTACCATGTATATTTTGTTTTTGGTTGAGAGCTCGATATTTCGGCACCGTTACAAGCGCCATGATCACGAGAACAACAAAACAAAATATACATGGTAAATATCCCGAAACAAATATTAATTCTAATGATTGTGACCATGTCAGCTTAAAAACTTACATTAAAACTGTTAGGTTTTGCCATGCACGCCAAAAAGCCGGACGAATTAGAATGCCGGACAAAGTCAGGACAGGACGTCAGATGTCCGGGGCAAAGCCGGACGAATGGTAACCCTACTCCCGATATGCATGCGGTGGCCCTCGTGCTGGGGCATGTAAATCAGCAGCCGAATTGCGTAAGTGAATTCGGCAAAGGAAATAGTTTGGAACCTTCAAAGAATCTTTTCTTTAAACTTTTTCGGTATTGCGAAACTAATTTGGAAAGAGTACGATCATCCTCCTGATGATTTATTTCCAAATAATTAGGACATAATTTAATTTTGTTTTACTTACAATTAATGGTCTTCTAATGCTTTAAATTAAAAATGTATAATGGTTCCTTAAAACTGAAAAAACAATTATTCTTTACAATCAAAATTCTACGTCAAAATATTGGTCATGGAAAGATTCATCTCCTTTCCTTTTCAGAGTGTAATATGCAACACGTAAAGTCGTTTTTGTGAAGAAAACTTACGCAATTCGGCTGCAGGCCTCAATTGTGCTTATCGTAAAGACACGAGGTTTTATTATCGACATTTGAACTTCTTATCGAAACTGCCTGATTCGCAAGTAACCGCATGAACTCGTGAGCTCATGAGATTTTAAATATAACAGCAACCGCATCCTGACACGAATAAATCATACCGTGAGTTTGACCTTTCTCTCCCCTTTTACGACCCAAAGTATACGGTGGTATATTCTTAGCAGAGAATAAAACCACTCTTCCTACTGTACGGCGTAGATTCTACGCTATGAAGTTCGTAAGTGTAGAACTTACTACAGCAGTGTTAATGGCGTTTAGGCACACGATTTTGGCCAGTGGTCGTAAACAGTGTTACGTCTTTGAATAGGTTCGTTGCCCGGCCGCGCTGTATCGACCCGTGACGTCACGAGCGTGTTCCCGCCGCCCGCCGTGTGGGGTGGACCGTGGATGGTACCCCAATGATCGTGACGCGCGCTTTTACGCGGTAACTGCGTAGATGTCTGTCAGGGTATGCGTCAATCAAACACGGTAGATCGAGTTGAACTGATTTAATTACATTATTTTACATGTACCGACATCCTCCTCCGAAAATGAAAAAATAAATAAAAAAACTTAACTTAAAGAATTTTGGGCTAGAAAAACATATGAATACATGCAAAAAATATAGATTATAATTACTACATAATGTTTCAAATTATAGTTAAAGTTACGGTCTTATCATTTGAAAAGACATTTCATTAGATCGGATAAATAAGGTACTTATCTGCCTGAATATAAATTATGAAAAAAAATTATTGAACTGGCATTTCGATTATCTTTGAGAGCACAGAACAGAATATTTTTATAAAATACCAATCCATTCCAATACAATAATAAGATTATACAGATTATAATTATATTTAAAACAATAACAGATGCCAATTTTTATATTAAAAAAAATCGAATAATGCACTTTTCAACAAAAGTTCACAAGAAGATATTAGTTGATTAAATTACATTATAACTTTATTACTAAACAATTATTTTAATACAATACAGTGGAAATTTATTAACTAAACATGATGCTGCATAAGTAAGTATAATACTTTACATTTTTTTTTATATATATTTTTTTTTTTTTTTTTATTCATCTATTATATTTATATCTTTATAACAATTTAACCATGATCATCTATTTGCTTAAAAACTATGTAGATACCTATATTATATATAAGTGCATGCTATTTATTTTCAAATTTTTCAGTATCCCCACTTATCCGGAGGCCTCACTGTCCTGCCAAAACGAGTGATATAATTATTATCACTGCTATGAGTGTCACTAACATTAGGGACAGAGTTATTGATATCGGGAGCCGAGGTCAACGATTCACCTGCCTGACTAAAAACAATATCCTCATAATGATCTTGTACGTCATAGCTAGTGTTAGGTTGTATTGGCTGTGAATCTGTGATTATGTGACGTCTATTTCTCACTATTATGCTTCCCGTGTGTAACTTTATTTGGTAGCTGCGGTCCCTTAACTTTTTTAATATTATACCTGCTATCCATTTCTTATTCTTCTCATCTTTTATTTTTACTGCTTGCCCTGTATAAAGAGTAGATAAATTCTTTGCATTCCTATCGTAATATTGCTTATACGTTTGTTGTTTTCTTTGTAATTCGTGCTGAATGGAATCATTAGGTGGTTTTGCTTTTCGGACTAATGGAAAAATACTACGTAATTTTCTACATTGTAGTATTTCTGCAGGAGAGGATAACTTGTCACTAATGGGTGTGTTTAAATATTCTAATAGTGCCAATCTAAAATCTGATTTGCAGTGAAGACTTTTCTTCATAATCGTTTTAATGGTTTGCACGGCACGTTCTGCTTGGCCGTTTGATTGTGGATATCGAGGCGATGACGTAACATGATTAAATTTCCATTCACGAGCAAACTCACGAAACTCTTCTGATATGAACTGAGGTCCACAGTCTGACACTACTGTTTGAGGGATTCCAAAACGGCTAAAAGTGCATTTCAAGTGTTTTATTATTGACCCGGAAAGTGTGCTATTTAATTCCACGACTTCTATAAATTTGCTATAATAATCCACAATCAAAAGGTAGTTAATTCCAGCAAAATAAAATAAATCCATCCCTACTTTTGACCATGATTCCCTAGGTAATTCATGCGGTATCAACTCTTCTTTGCTGTTATTTCTTCTATAAGTTAAACAAGTCTGACATTTGTCTATTAGGTTTTTAAGTTGATTATTTAATTCAGGCCAAAATAGTAACTCTTTAGCTCGAAGTATACATTTATCTAAGCCTAAATGAGCAAAATGTAACTTATTTAACATTTCTTTTTGTAATTTTTTGGGAATAATTATTCTGTTTCCTCTCCATAACAACCCATACGCCTCTGTCAACTCCTGCCTGTACTTCCAATATGGTTCACTACCTATATCAACCTTACTCTTATCTACGGGCCACCCTTTAATTAAGTATTTTTTCACTTTTTGTAAGACTTCGTCTAATTCTGTCTCTTTTTGAAGTACTGTGAAATGCGAATCTGTTAACTCATTTGCTACTGATATAGATCGTATCGCTTCAATGATTTCATTTTGTAATGTGTTATCAGTACAATAGGATGACTCATAAGCACGTGAAAGTGTGTCTGCGATGTACAATTGTTTACCGGGTTTGTATATTAATTGAAAAGTGTATGGTTGAAGTCGTAGTAACATGCGTTGTAACCTTGGAGGACAATCTATAATTGCTTTCTTAATGATCGTTATCAGTGGCTTATGATCGGTTTCAATGGTGACGTCTGACCGTCCGTAGATGTATCCATAGAACCTTTCGCATGCAAACACACACGCATATAGCTCCTTTTCTATTTGTGCGTAACGTTGCTCCGTTTTAGTTAAAGACTTTGAAGCGTAACAGATAGGGTGGCCGTTTTGTAACAACACGGCCCCTAGTCCACTTTTACTGGCATCTACTGATATTGTTATAGGTTCATGCATACTATAAAACTGTAAAACTGGTTTTTTAACAAGACACTGTTTTAAATCAGTAAAAGCTTTCTCGTGTGTCTCCATCCAATGCCATTCTATGTCTTTCTGCAGTAACTCTCTGAGCGGCTTAGTCTTATCAGATAAGTTTGGTATGAAGTTACCTACATACGTAACCAGACCCAAAAATCTTTCCAAATCCTTAACAGACTGTGGTTTCGACATATTAATTATAGCTGACACATGACTTTCATCCGGGAATAAGCCATTCTGTGTGATTTTATGGCCTAAATATTTTATTTCGGTTAGCCCAAACTTACATTTGGTCTTGTTTAATTTTAAATTAATTTTACGACATCGATCCAATACACGTTTTAATCTTTCATCGTGTTCTTGACGTGTCCTACCACTAACCAGCAAATCGTCAACAAACAAACCTACCCCCTCTATATCATCAAAGTTTTCATGTATTCTTTTGTGGAAAACTTCACTAGCTGAGCATATGCCGTAAGGCATTCTCAAAAATTTGTAACGGCCAAACGGAGTATTGAATGTACAGTAATCTGTGCAATCGGGATGAAGTTTAGTCTGCCAAAATCCGTTAGAAGCATCGAGGGTACTAAAATATTTAGCCCCTGAAAGATTGGACAAAATTTCTTCTAGAGTGGGTAAACGAAAATGCTCACGCTTTATTGCTAAATTAAGCTCTTTCGGATCGAGGCAAATTCGTAAGTCACCATTTGGTTTCTTTACTATTGTTACACTATTTACCCAATCTGTAGGCCCTTCTACTTTAGCTATTACACCTTTTTGCACCATTTCATCTAACTTTTTCTTTACCTGGTCTTTAATAGGTATTGGTATTTTTCTTGGAGCATGTACTACTGGTTTTACCCGATCATTTAATTCAATTTTGTATGTTCCCGGTAAGCAACCCAAACCTTCAAACACATCTCCATATTCAATTAAAATATTATTATGAAAATCTTTGTCACTATCTATCGAATATATTCGTTTCACTAATTTTAATTCATCACAGGCGTATTTGCCTAAAATTGGTTTTGAATTCACATTTGCAACTTTAAACTCTAAAATGTAATCATTATTTTTGTACCCTATCTTAATGAAACACTTACCGATTACATCTATCTCCGTGCCCGAATAGCCACGCAGTTTACTAGTCGTTGATTGCAAGTCCTCAGGTTTAATGTGCAATATAGATAAATAATGCTCGGGTAATACATTGACGTCGGCACCCGTGTCAATTTTAAAACGTATTTCATTATTGTTTATTTTAATTTTAACTGTCCATTCATCATAATTATAATTATTATTTACAGTATAAATTACCTGTTCATCCGATTCTACGATCTGATATACGTTACACATACGAGCGAAGTGATTCAAACGCGTACAGCGCCCACATCTTTTCCCATATGCTGGACAGGAATTCACGAAGTGTTTTATACCGCACCGTGTACAGTTTATTGGACCATTTTGTACATTCCTATTGCCTTTGTTGCTGCTCACGCCAC
This sequence comes from Orthosia cruda, assembly GCA_964057195.1. NCBI lineage: Eukaryota > Metazoa > Arthropoda > Insecta > Lepidoptera > Noctuidae > Orthosia > Orthosia cruda. The sequence continues at coordinate 25,998,461 of OZ059845.1, forward strand.
ACGGTGTCCATGCCGTCGATGTATCCCTCGTATCACCAGCATTACCGCTGCGGTTCACATAGCTCGTTCGGCTGCCACGGTATTGGCTGGCACGACCCCGTACTGACGATGGCGTGTACAGAGCACCGCGCGCGCCCCGTTTGCCTCGCGACTCGATCCTCCAAACGTTATCCTCTTGAACATTTTCTACCGATTTCATACTCGCTCGGTTTTCCGTGCACATTTTTTCTGAATTTTGTTTGGAAATAATCACTGACTGGCAAATGTTTATCGCTTTTTCCAGCGTTAAATCTGCTTCCCGTAGTAATCTTTCTCTTATCCCTGCATTCAAAATTCCACAAACCAAACGATCTTTTATCAATGAATCACGCAGAGTTTCAAATTCACAGCTAATAGCTAATTTCTTAAGCTCAAACACATATTGCTCAATCGATTCATTTTCGCCTTGGTTCCGTGTAAAGAAATTATTTCGCTCCACCGTCAAATTCTTTTTCTGTTCGAAGTAATCTTTGAATTTACTTAATATTTCATCAACTGTCGAACATTTTGTGTTGAATTGTTCATATAGCTCTCTGCATTGTTCACCAATTACATGTAATAATATATTTACTTGTATCACTGGACTTTTCTTCGACAGTTCACACGCCTCAAAGTATATTTTAAATCCTTTACTCCATTTATACCAACTTTCACTTATTGCACCACTTGTTACATTCGTCGTATTTTGATCAAAACAGAACGGAGACGGCGGAGTTAGTATTGTTTCCATGTTTTATTATTTAGGTACTAATTCTACGCTGTACGCACAAAACAAACTATTAACTTTTATCGCACTACCGACTGCGCCATGTCAGGGTATGCGTCAATCAAACACGGTAGATCGAGTTGAACTGATTTAATTACATTATTTTACATGTACCGACAATGTCACGGCAACGCGTATTTTTCGATATTGTTTTATGCACATCTTATAACTTTTGTAAGTTATTCTGTCCAACAGCCATTTTTTTATTTTTTTTTATTTTAGGTAGGCTTGAGCTTCACCACTATCTCACCTGATTGGTAAGTGATGATGTGGTCGAAGGTGTAGCGCGCTTGCCTAGAAGTAACCTATTCACTCTTGACTTAAAGACCCCGAGGTTGTAGCTATCGGGAAATACAGACTACGGCAGGGAATTCCATTCCTTACCTGTACGCATAATGAAAGTATTTCCAAAACGTTTAGTGCGTATGGCACCGATGGCGCATCGCCGTACGTCTTGTAGTCCGATGATGAAACGGGCTTGGCGGAATTAGATCATGCAGTTCCATCGCACACTCCCTGAAATGCGATAATAAGCCAAAATCCGCAATTTAAAAAGTCGTATAGGTGCTAATTACTTTCACAGAAAATGATTATCTGTCTATCGATAAAATTGGAGCATCAATACCAATACATAAGTTGTGCGTGACAGAACCATAATTTTCGTGCCACATATATGTGACATTAACATCTTTTTCCAAACCGATTATTGTAATGTCCTTTTTAGGGTTGCGTAGCCAAATGGCAAAAAACGGAAACCACAGCCACTTTTTCCCGAAACTATAAGAACTATGCTGTTGAAACTTGCTAAGTAGATGTATTCTGTGAACCGCATTAAGATTTTCACACAAAAATAGAAAAAAAAACAATAATTTTTGGGGGTTCTCCATACTTAGAACTGAAACTAAAAAATATTTTTTCATCAAACCCATACGTGTGGGATATCTATGGATAGGTCTTCAAAAATGATATTGAGGTTTCTAATTTTTTTTTTTTCTAAACTCAATAGTATGCGCGAGAGACACTTCCAAAGTGGTAAAATGTGTCCACCCCCTGTAACTTCTAAAATAAGAGAATGATAAAACTAAAAAAAATATATGATGTTACCTACCAAGTAAACTTCCACCGAAAATTGGTTTGAACAAGATCTAGTAAGTAGTTTTTTTTAATACGTCATAAATCGTAAACCGCAATTTACCAAGTACGGAAACCCTTCGTGCTCGAGTCCGACTCGCACTAGGCCGGTTTTTACTTATTCATAATAATCATAATACATACATAGTTTTATAAAATAAATGTTGTTGAACTCACCTATAGCGGCCAGTGCCACGAGGGCAACGAATCCAATAAACGACATGTTATCGCACTTCGACACTTCACAGATCACTTTGGTTTCGTGCACTACTTCGAATAAAATTCCTCAAACGAAATGAAAAGATCGTTGTGCCGCGATGCGGCTGGGCTCCGCCCTAATCTGAAACAAATCGAAATTACAGTTAAAATTGGATCTTCAGACGGTTTTCGCAAACATAGAGATCGGTAAAGAGGCTGCAAAAAAAAAAGACGTGTGGCACTCGGGGACTGCCGCGGTAAAGTATTGCATAGCATTTATTCTAGATCCGGTCCTGGAAAATGCGTCTGAATGTCGAATTGTATAGAGTTGCAAAACCACAATATTTTAATTTTATTATACTCCTAAAAATTTATGACCCTTATTAACATTGAAATAAGGTCGCTTTTCTTTGACAAGCAAAAGTGACCCTTATTCTCATTATGAGTTGGCGCATTTCTGACAAAAATTTGCCCCCCTGCCCTCGCTACTTCATTCAGGAGAACAAGATAGGATTTAACCCCCCCCCCCCCCCTTAACCGATTACCTCCCCCCGCAAAAAAATAATAAGGTCGCTTTTCTTAATTTTTTTTTATGCTTTTCATTATTAGCATAAGGTCCACATTGATCACCATTGTTATTTTCGTTACGGAATTTTTCGTTAAGGAATTTCTGGATTCGGTCTCCACGCTCAAGGCCCGCGTAGACCGATAGCGCTAGGCTATTTTGATGTCATAAGTTTAAAAAATTCTAAAGTTGCTTATTTCTTGCCTGTGGATACAGTCGTACCTATGAAGGTTATTATTGCGTTTTGTGTCAGATCTGATACTTGCATTTTCAGTAATTCGCTGATTTGTGGTTGATAATTTTTATTCAAATCAAAACGGGCAAAAAATATTTAAAGTTTAAAATATTTAGGGTATTATATCTAGCATAGTTTGCGGAGTGTGCAAACCCAATTTGTGTCATAATCGTCCAATGCAAACTGACATAGGGTCAATATGTAAAATATAGTGCAAAAAAAAAATTACAGTTTATGAAATAACTATTTCCTTTATCAGATCACTTACATATGCCTATTAAATAAATTTGTGCCAAATTAGGGCACGCAATTTTAAGATTTTTAATTATTTTGTTTTTCTAAGCTACAAACGCTTCAAAAAAATATTACAATCATTAGAGTTCACTTATTTAATATCATAAATGCATGAAAAATCGACATTGTAAATTTGTGTCATTTTCATTCACGGTAAGTATTAAAATGAATAAAACACAAAAACAATGGTTGCGGTCGAAGCGGGCGGACGCGGCGGCGGCAAACGCACGCAAACTCGTTCGTTCGGTACAATTTCTTCTTAGATGCGAAGCGTTCATAAATAAATAACATACCTATCATATTGAGTATTGATTGACTATTATCTTCGCTACGTAATGAACAAATGTGTAACCCATAGAGATAAAAATAATGAAGTGCTAATTTTGTACACAGCGCGTCTGCAATCTCATTACCTACGAATGTCAATGGTCAATGCTTAGAAGACGGTCAATGTGGTCAATATTATTTTAGATTGACGCTTCGATTCGCTTCGAATTTAAACCTGAAAGCGGTAGGTTGGTAGGTATGCCGACACCTACCTACCTACCGCTATTTCATTATACTGCATCTCGATATCCCGCGCCCCGCTTCGGTTAGGTAGTGTACTAGGTACCGCCCTTTTTGCGTCGACCATAGCCAAATGACTTGTTTGATTTTTTGCCGTCTTTTTTTAATTACAAAAACAAGGGGCTGACAGGTACTAGAGAAACAGTCACCCGATGCTGCGATAATATTGGTTGATGAGTATGTCGGCGTTAATTTAGCGGGCGAGCCCTGCAAGCTAAAATAGTCCTTACGGTGATCAGATATAGATTTGGCCGATTGTACCTACAGTCAGTAAGACAAATAATACACGAAGTAAAAAAATACTAGATATTTTTGTTGTGTGGTGATAGTGATTATTGGTGTAGTTTTATTTTTCAGCACGGTCCTTAAAACAGTCTGCTTTTCCGTCATTCCTTACAATGCTTGATTCTATGAACTTTAACAATCCCCTTTCACAAAGGACAATCACTGTATGTAACGTCCAGTATCCACATATCAACACCCAATTTGAATAACATTATAACTTTAGTTACACATTGGTACAACTTTATGTCATATGAAATCAGCAAGGACAGACCTTTATTTCTACCTCTTAACCGTATTTAAGAGGCAGAAATAAAGGATAAGAAAATGTGAAATTTAATAATTTTATTTGATTTGTAAAATGGAATAATTTTATTGTAATTAAAAATGAACAATGTTTCTACTAAAGTATACTTGTCGATCAAGTTCCAATACCTACACAAAAGTTTTGGTAACAAGGGTTTCTTTGTTTTAAAGTAATTTAAATTGACATACAATGTAATACATTTTAAATTTTGCTCTATTTATATTTTACTATATTGTAATTTAATTTGAGAGCAATGGTGGCCCAGTGGTAACGGCCGCGACTTACAAGTTGTAGGTCGTGGGTTCGAGCCAAAGCAGGCGCTTTACTTTGTGTAAATTATTTCATCACCACTGCTCTCAAAACGGTGAAGGAAAACATCGTGAGGAAACCGGCATGTCCTAGAACCAAAAATTCGAAGACATGTGACATCCACCAACCCGCACTGGGCCCGCGTGGTGGATTACGGCCCATCCCCTCTCACAGAGAGGAGGCCTGTGTCCCAGCAGTGGGAACATTAATAGGCTGATGATGATGATGATATTGTAATTTTAAGTTACAATGCTTTTCTTCTTAAATCTAAACTTAATTTAAATGTTATCATTGTAAAGAAAGATGCAGTGTTGACATCGAGAATAGGTTTTAGTACATCAATTGAATATAGTAGTATCAGCATAAATGGTCTTGGAGAAAAACTAAGAGTAGGAATGAAATAAACATTTTTTTAGACTCATTCAATATTACAGATATGTGGGTAAGAAGAATAATACAAAAAAATGTGTAGAAGTAATTGCAAACGATAGGCGTCGTAAGCATTAGGATAGGACAGGATAGATGGACCCCCTTTTCTGAACTTAAACTCCCATTTGGTCTATTGTGCGTTTAGGCCCCCTCTCTGTAAGAGGTAATGGGCCGAAATCCACCACGTGGGACCAATGTGGTTTGATGGATGTTACTCGTACATGTCTTAGATTTGCATTGCAATGCAATGCATTTTTACTTCAGTGTTTTGAGAACAATAGTGATGAAACAATTTACACAAATTAAAGCACTTGCCTGGGTTTGAATCCACGACCATACTTGTAAATTGTGTCCGTTACCACTGGGCCATCACTGCTCTAGGATCTACTATCCACTGCGTGGTAAGCTTTGCAATAGGGGGAATGCATTTCATTTATATTTGGTAGGCTTGCGCTAGACTACTTCTTCACCAGATGGTAAGCGATGTCGTGGTCGACGATTAAACACGCTTGCCTAAAAGTTACCTATTCACTCTTGACTTAAACACTCCTAAGTTGTAGCTATCGAGCAACACAAACTCCGGCAGGGAATGCCACTCTTTAGCTGTACGTACAATCTACGTATTCCCAAAATGTTTAGTGTGTATGGGTGGGATGTCCACCATGTACCAATGGCACATCGCCGTAAGTCTTATAGTCCGATTATGGAATGGGCTAGGTGGAATCAGATCGTACATTTCCATCGCACACTTCCCGAAATTTAACCGATTAAAACCGACAAGCTCGCAACTCGGCGACGTTGTTTAAGGCTCTGGAGCTACGATTCGACCAGTGTCTCATTGCCGATCTTCTTGGTCCGTTTTTTGATCAAATTAAGTGCATGAAGCTGGTTTTTGGCAGATCCGGCCCAGAAATGATAACTGTACTCCCTCCATACATCATCTAACTAGCGCTTGACGAGCTTGACACAACTTGAGCAATTGTTCTGGCGTGAAGAACCGTCTCACTTTTGTGGGGATCCCCAATTTTATGGCAGCCAGTTGAACCTTTGCCTCAATGTATGGATCAAAATTGAGGATCGTGTTAAAAGTAACGCCAAGAAGCACAAGATGGTCCATTATCGGCACGTTTACACCTCGGAAGGAAAGAGCCGAGTAGAATTGGCACATTTTAACAGAGAAAAACACGCCTGAGTTTTAGCAGCAAAGAACCAGACCAAATTGGCATCGCCCCATTTGGAGACTGGCTTCAAGGATAAGCTCAAACGCTCCACCACAGCCTCACAAAGGACAAGGATGGAACAGTACCTCTCAGCAACAGTGCTGTCGACTGCATAGCCAAGTTTCAAGCACTTTACTTACTTTACCAACCCTTGAGGGACCCCGGTATAAATATCCAATTGGTCAGACGAGAACCCATCGATAATGACTGGAATGGACCGATCCCACAAGAAATCTGCAATCCAATCACACATACCATCACCAGGCAGACCGAATGAAGGAAGCTTACTAATAAGGCTTCCGTGCCAGACCCTATAGAAACCATTCGAGTTATCGAAGGAGATGGCAAGCACCTCCCCGCGCGTCTCGATGGCCTTACTGCAGATGTGAACGGCATAAGCTAGAAATCCTGTAGAACCGTATTGGCAATCACTTCAGGATGTCATTAGCTTCTAGGTATACCAGGAGCTTAATATTAAGCACACGAAGAGATGGGTATATAATTGGCAGGGTCAGCTCAACTTTCCTTCTTGGACACGGGCTGTACGTTAGCTTACTTCCAAGCATTCGACTCTTTCACAGTTTCACACGAAAGGCAAAATAGACGTGTCAAAATCGGAGACAGTTCGGGCGCACAAGTTTTAAGGACAAGTGTAAGTATCCCGTCCCATCCCGTCGGGATCACTAGCTTTGTTCAAGTCGAGGTTGATACGAACATCCTTTTGATGGATGTGAATGTCCGACATATATGTCTCACATCCACCAGGAGAAAGAATACATCCGCGCATCACCAGAATGCTGACGCAAAGATTATGCAAAAAGAGGCAAAAAAGTTTGCCTTCTCCTTAACGAAGCGGGCCAGCGATCTGTCGGGTTTCAGCAGTGGTGGTAGTGAGGGATGGCAGAAGTTCGAATGTTTTTCATATTAAAAATGCTAAATATCTGTAAATTGTAAAATTGCGAAAATCATACTTGCAGTGGTTTAATCAAAACTGAAAGAGCAATTAAAATTAGTAACATGAAACCTAAAATAAAGCAAATAAACTTTACAAAAAAAGAAAATAGCTGTGTTGAAAACTATGCAATGTTGAGTTACTATGTTATTCATATTGGGTGTCGACATAACACATTTATTAAATTCAATCTCCATTTTAGTCTTTCACAGCTTCATACATAACTAACTTTTAAGGCCCACTTGCGCAAAAAACTTAACTCAGTTGCTAAGACTAGGTTAAATTGACAGTTTGTTATACAATATTGTCAATTTAACCTTTGTCTTTGACCTTTGTCAATTTCATCTCGTGTTAGCAACTAATTCTGAGTTAAGTTTTTCGTGCAATGGGCCTTAATCAATCAAATACATCATAAATAACGCACGCACTTTTTTGTTGCAACTTGCAAAGACCGAATGTAAACAAATAAACGCGCCGCGCGTATGGCTTGCCGGCACCCGCGCCGCTTGTGCCTGCGCTTATCCCCGCGCTCGCCCTTCGTGCGAAGAAGTCTAGATATTTTTTTTAGAATAATACGATTTCGTGGATAAAAACGACACAAATTATGAATAGTGTTTTGTCACACCATAATAATGAAAAACACATAAACTCTAATAACTTGTATTTTCTTTTGTGGATTTTACAGGATGTTGTAGTAAAAAAATAAAATATCTTTAAAAGTCGTGGATGAATTTGACACAAAATATTTTAAACAACAGATATCAGTACTCTAAAACGCGTAATACCTATTTAACCTACTTTAATATTCTTTTAGAGCTAGTTGGCTACGTGTTAGGTACTGGTTAAGTATTAGGATTCCCGTGGACAGAGATGACACAAAATGCCTATGTACATCAGTTACTACTTCGTTATTATCATGAAAGTAAAATTTTCATCTCTAATTTTCTTTTCGTCCGATACTGGTCGAAAAGACAAACAGCTAAATTTCTACCTATGCAAATACCTAGGATGACACAAACTAAGGTATTAGGTTGGGCAAATGGTCCGGCAACTATATGCGAAAAACAAACAACTTTAATATTTTTGAAACCTCAAAACCTAGCGCTATCGGTCTAGCGATAGAAGCTATGCAATAGCTTAAAATTGTTATTAGGTTGCTCGAATATCTAAAAGGTTAAAAGGAAACGACCTAATTGAATCTAATTACAGCATTATTTTTATTACTTCTATCTCAATAAATATACCTAAAAGCTTTCTGAGTAATTGTTTGAACTAAAGGCCGATACTCCCACAGTTCACAGTATAATTTATACCTACTACTGTATAAAATCAATCTGCCTAGTCTTTTCCCAACTATGTTGGGGACGGCTTCCAGTATAACCAGATTCAGCTGAGTACCAGTGTTTTACATGGAGCGACTGCCTATCTGACCTACACAACCCAGGAACTGGGTAACACGGTACCCCTTGGCTAGACTGGTATCAGATCTCTAGCTTCTGACTACTCGCAACGACTGTCAAAGATCTTCAAATGACAGCCGGGACCACGTGCTTGCCGAGGCACGGAGGGAACTCGGGTATGTTGAAATGGGCGCCCGTCCACGGACCGACCTCGTCAAACGTTGCTTAACCTTGAAGATCGACCCGTGCGGCTGTTATTATTTAGCCACGAGCTCCTATATCAACTAATGTATACTGTTCCTAATTATACCCAATGCAATCAATTACGATCTACTCAGGTCAACCTCATATGTCCTAATTTGTAGAGCAATAAAGAAATTTCACACCTGTTAATTATTTCGCCACACGTCTTTTAAAAACTCATCGTATCAGCATTGGATAACAAAAAAAAACATCCAAAAGCTCCCGAAACAGTTTTGCAATGTAAGGATTTTTAATTCCAAATCTTCTGTTTTGAATATCTGCTGCCTGATTGAATACCGTACGTAAATATATTTAGATAGCCTAATTTTACCGAGATATATTGCGGAAAGGATCGTAAAAAATACCCGACAACTAAAAAAAAACTCTCACAAAATGGCGCCCAAAATCTGCCTTTCTTTTCTTTTCCAATTTTTAAGCCAGTGACACTCGCAGGGTTAAGACGCATCGATTGACGTAAGAATCATCAAAATCGGCCAACGCGTTTGGTCTCTAGAACGCCACATAGGAACAAACATACATACTTACATACATAGACTGATAAACACATTACCCTCCTTCGGCAGTCGGGTAACAATGCTAGCTTACTCTATGTAGGGTGTTCTTTATTCCAATAGGGAGACACAATCAACGGTGAGTCAGGATTATTGGCATGTCAAGGTTAGCTCTATAACTTGTATGTTTCTTTAATATGTTCTTACTTCAAGTAAATAAATACAGCTCAATAGTGTCCACGTAGTCATCAGTCCTAGTTAATGGATTATTGCCATTTAGCCTATACAATCTTTATTTATTTCAATGCCATTCCGGAAGGCCCGGCCCGTGGTGTGGTCTTGTAGTATCTACACCCGTTTTAACCTAAATAATATTCCGTAATGTACTTACGAAATTAAAAATATACCAAGTTCCATAATGCTTGAGGGGGCAAAAACAGGGCGGAAATACGGTCAGTCACGCAAGGATAAACCAATTTGGTATAATGTACGTATCGCGCGTACACACTCCCACTGTTTTGTTAATGCACTTCTACAGTTTTGTACTTAAACAATGTGAGCATCTGTAAAAAGAGCACACCAAGTTTTAGCAAGCCGGCAAGAACATTTTTTGGGCAGCTGTAGTCGGCTATAGTGAGTTCAAGGGCGTTCAACCCTATTTCTGGCTTGTATATTGTTTGCTATCCCCCTCTCTAATTTATTTAAAAGGGAGGTGTAAGCTGAGGGATTAAGAGAATTAACAGATGGACGTTATTACTTTAGTTCCTGTCCGAACTAACAAACATTTCAAACTTTTACCTTCTAGGTTGATTTAAGTGTGGTTTTAGCGGATTATTTTAACGGGTTCCAGCATGTCATCATCACCTGCCCAGCCGTTTCCCAATTATGTTGGGGTCGGCTTCCAGTCTTACCGGATTCAGTTGAGTACCAGTGTTTTACATGGAGCGACTGCCTATCTGACCTCCACAACCCAGTAACTGGGTAACACGGTACTCCTTGGCTAGACTGGTGTCAGATCTCAAGCTTCTGACTACCCGTGACGACTGTCAAAGATCTTGAAATGACAGCCGGGACCAACGGCTTAACTTGCTTTCCGAGGCACGGAGGAAACTCGGTATGTTGAAATGGTCACCCATCCACGGACCGACCTCGTCAAGCGTTGCTTAATCTTGAAGATCGAGCCGTGCGGCTGTTATTATTTAGCCACGAGCTCCTCAAGGGGTTCCAGTATGTGTCATTCAATAATTTGAAAATGCGTTTAACTACAATTTGTTGGAGTATTAAATTTGAATTAATTACAAAGTATGCTGACAAGTTTTTGTAATACATAAGTATTCCAATAATAACCTAGACAGGTCTCGTAAACGAGTTTTAGTAGTTTGCATACATTAATGTGGTAAATCAAGAACGACATTTTGTATCTAGATCAGACACTATATCAACTAAACACTTGTCGTTTTCGACTAAACACTAATAGGTACAACTACTTAACACTTGAGTTACGACGGTGACATCATCGAGCCAATTTGTAAACTAACCAATCTTTACTGGACCTAGGAATCTAGATCACCTACACCGGTCAACGATCAAATTAACGACTTTATATCATTTTTAGGGTTCCGTACCTCAAAAGGTAAAAAAGGAACCCTTAAAAGATCACTTTCTTGTCCGTCTGTCTGTCTGTCCGTGTGTCACTAAGGTTTTTCTTAGGAACGGGTGGACCTAGCAAGTTGAAATTTATACCAGAAACTGTGGTCTATAGTCCCTATTAGGTGTATAAAAACCAAGGTCCAAGGACACGATAAAAGTATATAAGGTAAAAAGTAAGGTCTTAGAGCACAAATAACGGCAAAATTTGAAATAACAAAAAAAGTTGAAAATTAAGGTAAATTTTAGTATTTACAAGTTTTCGCGAAAATCTAAATTTGCCTATATCTTAAAAACTTAGCCACCAATAAAAATGATAACAATTTTTTATGGCGGTGTAATGGGTAGGTACGGAATCCTCGGTGCACGAGTTCGACTCGCACTTACCGTTTTTTTTTATCATACTTCAGAATCTTTAGTGCAGTGCAGAGGACCTTTAAAATAGATTTAAGAAGTAACTGACTCAACAATTTGATAAACCATAGACGCTTAGGGCTTAAAGACTTATCGAGTATTCATGTAACCTGTCGTGTCTAGACGAGACGATCATTCATGCTAAGCAAATGACGTTTAATTAGGCATCATCAACAACTCTTTGACAGACCTAATCAGCAGTTTGCTTAGGTTGGTCAGTACCACAGACAGAAATCTTGCTAAATAACGCGATTGTATGTACTTCGCGTGCCAAACAAGTAAAATTTCAAATTTTAAACCCCCGACACATTTATCTTGCGAAAACACCCTGATTCAAACAGTAAAACGTCCATAACTTTTGAACGGCTAAACCGATTTTATTCATACATAGCTAAGAACACTCTCGACAAAATCACTTTTCAAACAAAGAAAACTAAATCAAAATCGGTTCATCCGTTTAGGCGATATGATGCCACAGACAGACACACAGATTCAGCAATACACGTCAAACTTATAACACCCCTCTTTTTCCGGCGGGGGTTAAAAACGGAGTAAAGTTTCGATCAATGATCGTAATCTGAGCTTTTCATTTAGCATTATCGGCACCGGCAATCCAACGAAATCTAGAAAAACTGCCTTTTTATTTTATTGAGCTGTAGAGAATGTATAGAAAAAGTTGGCCGAGGCATTGGAAATGGTTTTCTTTCATTGGCAAGTAAAATTGTTTGTGAAAAAGTAGCACGCTTGGTTTTCATACAGATGGAGGGACTTGCGTTATCTATTTATATTTATATCTGTGGTCATTACCGTCGCGTCAGGAAAACGTAAATGACAAACAGCGATGGTCCAAGCACATTACACAAGCGTTATATGCGACTAACCCCCAGTTTCCCACCTTATAATTATCGGAGAATTAATGTGACAAATTGTCAAGCACGCGTTATCTGCGGTGATTCGTGGAATGAATTTTCAACAGCCAATCACAGAAGATAACGCGTGTTTGACAATTTGTCACATTAATTCTCCGATAATTTTAAGGTGGGAAACTGAGGGTAAGTGTTGGTTCAATCCCCCGATGGTTTCCGTAACCACAACCGCGTATCTACACAGTACAATCCCAACCTCGTGCATGAGTGACGGAAGACTATTTTGGGCTCCATTATCCAGAAATGGCTACGCGCCGCCCGTGTTTGGATTTAACGAGTGTGCGTTTGGGTACGTACGCTACATATCAGACGAACGTGGAATGCAACATAATTTTTAGTGTTTGATTTTATTGCAAAGGAAGAAGGGAAATTAGGAGATTTTAATGTAAATGGAGCCATTATTTCTGCAATACAAAATTGGCAAGCTTTTGGGCTTTAAATACTTTAATTAATAAAAAAAAGTTCATTTAAAAATATCAAAAAACCCGAATGCTTAAAAAGCGATCTACGTAATCAACGTAAACAACAAGAAAATCATGCTGTGCAGTCGGAGGATACATCTGGTTTTGGTCAGCCAGCTCGCGAATATGTTTTTTTTTTAATTAACTTTTTCTATATTTTATAACTTTTTAGTTATTTTTTTTTAGTATTTGGTACATATGTGTCATATATTTTTGAAATCACCTCTTAAAATCCTTTATTTTTATACCCCACACGATAGGTATGGATAAAAAAAAATTTTTTTTGGCTCACATAATGGCGCCCAAAAGCCGCTTTTTAACCCCCGACGGAAAAAGAGGGGTGTTATAAGTTTGAGGTGTGTTACTGTGTATCTGTGTATCTGTGTATCTGTGTATCTGTGTATCTGTGTGTCTGTGTATCTGTGTATCTGTGTGTCTGTCTGTGGCATCATAGCGCCTCAACGGATGAACCGATTTTGATTTAGTTTTTTTTGTTTGAAAGGTGATTGTATCGAGAGTGTTCTTAGCTATGTTTGAATAAAATCGGTTCAGCCGTTCAGAAGTTATGCGCGTTTTACTGTTTAGATAGTGATGTTTCCGCAAGATAAATGTGTCGGGGGTTTTTTAAATTTTGAAATTTTACTTGTTTATATTCCCATTTTAATGTAGCCAGTGACACTCGCAGGGTTAAGACTAATCAATAGACATAAGAATCATTAAAATCGGCCAACGCGTTTGGTCTCTAGAACGCCATATAGGAACAAACATACATAGACTGATAAACACATTACCCTCCTTCGGCAGTCGGGTAAAATCGTTAAAATGTCTGTCTACGAACTCTACGGCCACAGGATATTATATAATACGTAGATAGCAGTTGTCGTTATAGATATTTGGTTCAATAGAATGGATCGTGTCGCCTCCGAGCCGTCTGGGAAGCTGCAATACGAGTCCCCCTCCCCCCACCCCTTGCTAAGTGGAAGTAAAGATAGCGAATGCCTTCCCCCCTGTCCTTACAAGCACTTCTCCCACGCAGGAAGACGTCACATACATTCGTCCAGTTAATAGATGTGGGCTGATAGTTATGTTTTAAAATTGAAAGCTTTATATCCATGACCATGGTGGAATTGATGCGATTAAAAACTCGTTTCAATTATTCTGCTATTCGAATCAATAAATACATGAGTATTAAGTTTACCGATGATCAATATTCTTTCTCAAGAGTGGTTGTAATTTAACTCTCTAGATCTTTGGGGCACGCAGATCTCTATAACAATAATAAGCATTTTTACCCGACTGCCGAATGAGAGAATGTCTTTATCAGTCTATGTATGTATGTATGCTTGTTCCCATGTGGCGTTCCAGAGACCAAACGCGTTGGCCAATTTTGACGATTCGTACGTCAATCGATGCGTCTTAACCCTGCGAGTGTCACTGGCTACATTAAAATTGAAAAAATAGAAAAATGGCGGCTTTTGGGCGCCTTATTGTGGGGGCCCAATGTTTTTTTTCCATCCAATCCCATCGTGTGGGGTATCAAATTAAAGGGTTTTAAGAGGCAATTTCATAAATATATAACAATTAATTATATGCTTAAATGTACCTTAATCGAATAAAATGTTAATGAAAAGTGTTAAATAAAAAAAATTATACTAAAATCAAAACACCCGACTGCTTAAAAAGCGAACTAAAAATACGTAAACAAGAAAAAAATAATGCTGTGCAGTCGGAGGATACATCTGGTTTTGGTCAGCCAGCTCGCGAATATGTATCCTCCGACTGCACAGCATGATTTTTTTCTTATTTACGTCTTTTTAGTTCGCTTTTTAAGCAGTCGGGTGTTTTGATTTTTGTTTTTTTTTTCTTGCTTTACAATAGTTGGTAGTTATAATATTACAGTAAACACAAATTTCATTTGTAAAATATTTATAAATTAACAGAAACCCCGGTTTGGGCAGATCTTTAAAAAAATATTTGCTTTATTCTTCAACAGTTACCATACGAGTAAACCGCACTCGCATTTATTGTTTGAATTCAACCCAAAAGGGCCAATTATTCTTCAGAACAGTTTTGTAAAGAGAGGTCCCTTTACCTGCCAACCTGTACAAAAACGCGCTCCATCTGTTGTTCGAACGTTTTGCACCTGCCGGGGAACAGGCTTTTTCGGCTTATCGACGAACACATCACTCAATTTCTCAATGTCTTTAATTTCATTTTGTTTTTAGCCTTTTTGTTTCACACAAAGCAGTTCCAATTGGATTGTCACCCCTCTTTAACTGTTTGAACGAGGGAAGGCCGGTACGACAGAAGGGTCGCCGAAATTTATGACCTAAATAATGAATGTTATGAGTACCTTAGTACCCAGTAGCTACTACACCCACAACTCATATTTGTGGTAACGAAACGCCAGCAGCAAAAACTTAGGAATGAACATTATTTTCTTCGTGCTGCAAATATGGGAAGACCGGTTTTCTATGCAGCGAAAGCTAGCCAGTATAATGGTCTAGCATCTATTTATATTGAGTAGTAGTCTAAATCGGGGCAACTATTCTACAAATGCCAGTTACTTGAGCGAGTCCTATACAAACGTTGTTTTGTTATTAAAACGTTACAGCGCATATTTCAGACCGGCGCTACTACTGAATAAACGCATGTATGGGAGGAGTCAGTACCACCACGTGCTGCGACTACAACTGAATGAATCACACTGATTAGTCAAAGCTTATTACTTGCGTGTGAATGACTTATTATTAATATCCGTAGCTTTATTCAAAGCAACGTAACGTACAATCACAACATATACATCTTCGATATAGTTCTTCAAATAAGCCCTTCCGTGGGGAAAATTGCAGCTAGGAATAATTTAGTTTTCAATCTAGACAGTTTAATATTCACAGTAGGTATGATTTGTTGATCCCTTCTCATATTAAAAATAACTTCCGAATTAGATCGATAATTGCGAAACGTGAGTGGCCAAGCGAAGTTTCTCAATATCCGCCACCCACCGGCATTTCGTTGTTTAAATTGTGACAACATTTGATTATAATGCAATTTATCGAAGAGTTTAATTCAAAAACTTGCTGTATAACAGAATATTATATACAACGGAAGTAC
This sequence comes from Orthosia cruda, assembly GCA_964057195.1. Classification (NCBI taxonomy): domain Eukaryota; kingdom Metazoa; phylum Arthropoda; class Insecta; order Lepidoptera; family Noctuidae; genus Orthosia; species Orthosia cruda. The sequence goes on from OZ059845.1 coordinate 26,014,472, forward strand.
ATGCTTGCAGATAGTCGGCAGACCATTCCAAATACGGGAGACAGGGCCGATAAACTGAATCAAAGTCTAAATAACATGCCATCTATAATTAAAACATTGTATACAAATGCAGTTCAGTATCGAAGAAGGAAATATCAAATTAAACGCAAGATATAGCAGACGACTTTATATCTACACGGCCGGGACAACATCGTTATCGATCGTGGTCGCGCATTCGCCGGGTCGGCGATATTGCAAAAAAAAACCTTTTTATAACATAAACACAAGAGGATACAGTATGGAAACGCTTTATTGTATTTTACGTCTCTTACCTGAGAAGATCGCGTCGCGGCTCAGCGCAGCACCCACAACACTTGAAACACAACACACGCGAGGAGACGAGTGGCGACAACCGACCCGCCCAAGCTACAGACGCGGTATAACTATATGAGTAACTTGTATACTTGTTTAGCTACGATATAAATAGTGTTGCCAACGTCCATGGTCTGGATTCCCCAAAAACCTGACTGAAAATCCCCAAATTTGGGGAATGTAAAATCAATATTCCCCACAAATATAATCAAATAAATAAAAGTAATGTTCATATAATCAAACATATTTATTACAAAAATCTTCAAATCAGTATGATAGTGGTCAAGAAAGAGGGTTACCAAAAAAAAAACTACTTTGTGCAGTTCTCATTACGCCATATTTTTTTGTTTATCATATTATTTGAAGGATCAAATTTCAAGTTCCCTCCTTTCTTCTTAATACCTTCTGTAGTGGCCATGAGCGCTACTACAGTGTCAGTTTCTAGGCGATTACGATGCTCTGTTTTCAAATTCTTGAAGACACAAAATTTTCTTTCGACAGATGCGTTTGAGAAAGGTAGAATGTGCAATAGGCTTATTTTTAGCTTTTGGTGGTCATGAATTTTGCCATAAAATAAACTCTAAAACCTTCCTGCGGGATAAGTTGAGTTATGCTTAAATTAAATCTACATCTATACCAATATTATAAAGAGGAAAGATTTTTTTGTTTGTTTGTTTGTTTGTACCGAATAGGCTCCAAAACTACTGAACCGATTTCTAAAATTCTTTCACCGTTGGGAAGCTACTCTATCCCCGGGTGACATAGGCTACTTTTTATCCCTGTATTCCCACGGGAACGGGAACTACGCGGGTGAAACCGCGAGGCGTCCTCTAGTAATAATATAAATTAGTGTAATTAGTGTGTGTGTTTATATTATAAATACTTATAGTGCTTCTTTTATTACATCTAAGTTCAGTTCTAGTGAAAATGTCTAAATTCCCCGCATTTTCCCCACATGTTCGCTCTCTCCACAAATTACCCAATTGGAGTGAAAATCCCCGCAGTTTAGGGAATTCTCCACAGATTGGCAACACTGGATATAAACGGCCGATGACATCCGACAACAGAAAAGGATGGGTGTACTATACGTACTGCTCTATTCCTAAACGAATCAACAAGAGCGGTCCTGGCCGAAACGAGCGATTTTACCGAGGACCGAGGGCACGAGGGTCGCAGGACATGAAAAGTAATGCGCACGCAGGACGTTCGTCAAGACAGTACTCATGAGCGTGCAGTTCGTACTTGCGGTCCCTCGTGCGAAGTACATACATTGAATTCAAGGTGTTTAGCGGCGCCTCACTCTCACATTGCTACAGGATGTGTTACGTTATCGACTGTACATTATTTACGATTTGTTTATATTAGCTTTCTACGGTGTTTGTGTGTTTTAATGTGATTGAAAATTTGTAAAATATAGGTACATATTTTATTCGTTTGAACGCCTTGCAGCAATTACACCAATGGAGCACAAACTTGTGATAAACACAAGTCCAGGTTTCCTCACGATGTTTACCTTCACCGTTGTCAGCGACGTCCAAGATAAACTTAGAAAATGAATTGAAAAACTCACATTGGTATTTGCCCGGATTCGAACCCACGACCACAAGCACGAGAGGCGAGGTCTTGCCATTGGGACACCACGACATTCTTTTTTTTTTTGTATAAAAATTTTTTTTTTTTTGCTTAATTCGGTCCGAGGCAGTGGTCCAACTGCTCTGTCCAACTAGTTGGACCATGGGTCTTTACTAGGGGAAGTTGTCCAACTTTAAAAATAGTTGGACCACAGCACCTATTGGGAGTTCCGTGGTCCAATTCATTTAAAAATAAACTATGTATTTAATTATGGCGTTCGGTAGTTTCTGCCTACCCCCATGGAAAAAAGGCGTGGGTTTATGTATGTATGTAGTTGATTATGCTCAGTTTTTCCACTATTGCAGAGTGACTTTGTAGAAGGCTGGAAATACGTTAAAAAAATGAAATGAAATGAATGAATTTTCTCAGCTTATAAGCGTATTTAGCCAGAGGCATAGGACTAATAACATTTCAGAAAGTCTGCAAACCAATAAATGATTTAATGAGAAAGCTCACAAGCAGAACTAAGTCGGCGCATTAATGCAAAACATGTTACAAAGTTACGTCTATTAAATGTTTTAGAAAATTTTACAACTTCATCATGCGAAATCGCACGCAAAAGACGTAGGGTCCAAATTGAGAATGATGATTATATACGAGAAATTCAGGTACAACTGATTTCAGGTGATATTACTGCAGGTCATGCTTTAGATAAATTTCGTTGAATGTTGTAAAACATTGTAAAAAATAAAGTTAAAAAAAAATCCGGCCAAGTGCGAGTCGGACTCGCGCACGAAGGGTTCCGTACCATTAACGCAAAAAAAACGGCAAAACATCACGTTTGTTGTATGGGAGCCCCCCTTATATATTTATTTTATTCTGTTTTTAGTATTTGTTGTTATAGCGGCAACAGAAATACATCATCTGTGAAAATTTCTACTGTCTAGCTATCACGGTTCATGAGATACAGCCTGGTGACAGACAGACAGACAGACGGACCGCGGAGTCTCAGCAATAGGGTCCCCTTTTTGCCCTTTGGGTACGGAACCCTAAATTAGTCAATCGACTTTAATTTTGTTATTTTACTGCAAAGAGGTTCAAGATAACCGTAAACCAGTAGGTACCATACACACATAAAGATGCAGTTGAGGTTTTTAGAGATGGCAAGTTATTTTTTAACCCCCGACGGAAAAAGAGGGGTGTTATAAGTTTGAGGTGTGTTGCTGTGTATCTGTGTATCTGTGTGTCTGTGTATCTGTGTATCTGTGTATCTGTGTATCTGTGTATCTGTGTATCTGTGTGTCTGTCTGTGGCATCATAGCGCCTCAACGGATGAACCGATTTTGATTTAGTTTTTTTTGTTGGAAAGGTGATTGTGTCGAGAGTGTTCTTAGCTATGTTTAAAAAAAAACGGTTCAGCCGTTCAAAAGTTATGGGCGTTTTACTGTTTGAATCGGGATGTTTTCGCAAGATAAATGTGTCGGGGGTTTTTTAAATTTTTAAATTTTACTTGTTAAATGAATTGGACCACGGAACCACAAAGTACATATGAGGCGGCGCGCCGCAGACAGAGAGTCCACTTCGAACAAAGCGCCATTTTGAACGCACACTTTGACATTACGATTTTACAGGGAATAATGGGCAATATTGGACCGAGAACAGTCGCGGCTGTCACGAATGCTTTGTGCGGGAGTTTGTCACGTCATTCATATATAAAGTAGGTAGGTACTGTAAAGAGGTTGCATTGGCTGGGTTACCTATATTAATTGTTACAGTCCGAATATACTTTAAATTTGTTCTATATAATTATTTAAATTCGTTCTTACATTCATTTTAAGTTATAAAGGTTTTATAATTTTTTTCAAGATTTAGAGAAGAAGTTATAAATTCAATATCAAGGAAAATAATAAATTATTTTAAGTCCGTAGACGAAATTGGAAAGGGTATGCAACTTGTCATATTAATATGGTTTAAGTCATCCAGCTAACAAATATGTTTCCTCCATTTGCAAAGCATAATTTTCTTTTTTTAGGTACATACATGTTTTTAGTTAGCTTGGTTATTTGATTTTATTTAAAAAAAAAAACACTTTTATATTTTTGTCGAGCTTGGTGCTTTTCACATTTTTATGTTTTTGGTGGGATCATTATTACACCATTGTTACGAACCTAACCATCGTCGTATGTGGAGTCTCTGTCTATCCTCTAAACCATGTAAGCATGATGTTTGTTTAGACGAATAGAGGTATTTATGTTTGTAACTTAAACAACCTACTCTTTTTTAAATTCGGTTTCAATATAGTAGCAACCTTAGTGAATCTGTCAAATTTCGAAACGGCGGGAGTGGCCCTTCTGTATACTCTCTATTTTGTGACGGAACTCCCAAAAGGTGCTAAGGTCCAACTATTTTTAAAGTTGGACAACTGCCCCTAGTAAAGACCCATGGTCCAACTAGTTGGACAGAGACCCCGACTTATTTAATTATTTACGATTTGTTTAAATTAGCTCTCTACGGTGTTTGTGTGTTTTAATTTGACTGAAAATGTGTATAATATAGGTAGGTACATATAAAAACGAAACTACAGATAATATATTTTATTAAAAGTATAATAATAATTTATAACAACATAAATAAATAACATTTCTATGGCAGCATAAGTATCTCATATTATATCTGGTGTATAATATAGAAAAATATTCTTAAACATTGTAAACCATTAGAATCAATACTTGTATTCTTATTTCAATTTATTCCTACACAGATTTGTATTAAAGTGACAGTTTGGAAGATTTCGAAAATATAAGTGTCACTGTTTTAATACATAATGTAAAATATATTTCACGAATACAAAAATATATGGCACATAAAAATAAATTCTTCTAATTGTCTTATTATTTCTTATAAATACATAACATGGAACATTAATGGCTGTAAATGAGGGCTTTATTAGGAACGAGCTTTTGTGTTAAGTAAGATCGCAAAAATAACTTTTCAGCTCTATAATTCTCGCGGTTAAGTAGTGTTTAATATATTACTACACAAAGATCTACTCATAATTTCCATTGGACAATATCATATATCTATCTAATTATATATTTTTCTAAATACATTAAATTCTCAATATCTAATCTAATAGCTTTCAAAATTTATGTAACTCTACATAAGGTTATCATTATCACCATATTTTTATAACAAATTTAATAAATAATGTTACAAAACGGCAAAGTTGCCTATTATGATGAAATATAAACAATAGCCGTATTTTTTTTTGCTCTGCTACGGTTTTGTAACATACCTATTGAAATTAGATTTTAAAGAAGCCGGTTAGTTAGTATAAAACTACTACTTCTTTGTTTATACCAAAGATATTTTATTGTCACTACTACAACGTTGAAATAGGAAAGTTATTCATTTACATAAATATTTCTATTTTTTTTTAATATATTTCAAAATATTGGAGGCTTTACCAACTTGTAAGTTAATTTTAAGAGAATATAAATGTGTATTTACTATAATTTAGCTGTCCTTTCGAGACCGCAAGAGTTTGGTGGTAGGTTAACATGAGTGAGTACCGTTCTAATATCATAGTGAGCGCGGGGGATGGGGGTAGATGGTGGATGATCTTACACCTCATGGGGTGCAGGTAGCTTCTCCCAGGAAGGCTCCACGCCCCAGATCTCACGGGCATACTCCGCAATGGTGCGGTCAGATGAGAACTTGCCAGAAGACGCGATGTTCTCGATCACCATCTCAGCCCACTTAGCCTGGTTCTGTGAACGAGAAAAATATATAAGTCGCAGACTATCTCCTTCCATCACTTGGTATGAATTTGAAGTTCTTTCACAGTGCAAACATGTTCGGATTACGCAGGGAAATAAGCAAGGTTGGGGCACAGTATAAATATGGACGAACAGTACGGAAACTACCTAACATGCGCATCGACGAGACCCCTAAGCGGATCGCACAACTGACAGCACCGCGGACGCTGCTTAGAGATCTCGTCGGTGCGCATGTTTGTGTGAAACCGCGTTTCCACTAAGCAACAATTGACGCGCAACATGTTGCCCAACATGTTGAAAGTCAGCGCGGGACTTTTGTTGAACAACTACGCATCTACTATTTTAAACAAGCAACAAGCCACGCGTAACATGTTGCGCGCCAGCTGGCAACGTCGCGGGCTGTTGTGCAGCGTTGCCGTAAGTACATGTTGAGCGTTTGTAGGTAGTTTCCATACTGTAAGTATATTTATATTGTGGATGGGGCTTGTATGGCTGGAAGTATATCATTAAACGTTATGATATATTTATAGTCAATGTCGTTCTCTCCATTCGATACCGAACATGAATATTTCAAAAGATATTTAGTTTTGTAGCAATATTAAATAGAAGTTAACTACCAGTTTAGATTTAAACATAGTATGTGTCTGGCGACTTCTAAATAATGGTAATCAGTTAAGTCCATTAACTAGAGTAAGCGTGGGGTTAATACATGTAATGTTGTACCGATAACCATAGGCCTTTTAGGGTTCGTACCCAAAGGGTAAAAACGGGACCCTATTACTAAGACTCCGTGGTCCGTCTGTCTGTCACCAGGCTGTATCTCATGAGCCGTAATAGCTAGGCAGCTAAAATATTTTGCCGCTATAACAACAAATACTAAAAACAGATAAAATATATATTTAAGTGGGGCTCCCATACAACAAACGTGAATTTTTTGACGTTTTTGCGATAATGGTCCGACTCGCACTTGGCCTGTTTTTTTGTCATGTTGATCCGGTATGAATCCGACATATCACTCTCTTCTTCGCTGGCGTAAAACCGACTGTGTCACATTTAGATAATTAGTCGTTAAACTTAATAATGATTCTTCTTTTCGTGTGAGTATGTGGCCACCTCTGATGTCTAGAGTTAATTAAGCCGCCTCTGGGAACCCCACAGGCCTCTGACTTGGCTATACCTTAACTCAGTGGTGTCTCATCCCATACAAATAAACCGTGCCGACGTACTGTACTGATTATTCTGATAATTTTTTGTACATCGATCGCGTTCGGTTCTGTTCCACGGATATAGATGCATGACGATGAAGGTCTATCTGTCGCTGTGGAACGGAACCGAACGCGATTAATTTACAAAAAATGATGTAATCAGATGAACAACGCTAGTTACGTCGGCACGGTTACTTTGTATGGGATGAGGCCTCTGTATGCTAGTATTATATTATTTGTGACTTAACACTAAATCTAGGATACTATAAAAATGTACGCATAGAAGTCTCACATTATTTTAGCGACAAAATAAATTAAATTGAAAATTAAAAAACCACCGATGGTAAATTATGTAGTTTAAAAAGCATGGATTAATAATCCCTTTAGGAGCACAGACAGATACACAAACACACATATACACACTTCAAACGTATAACACCCCTCTTTTTCCGTCTGGGGTTAATAATAAGCATGTTAGCGTGTACTAAAGTCTTGATCATATAGTAACGAGCTCAGTGCCAAGTTATGTCTATAAGAGAGATACATTGTAGCAATTTTGAGTTATAAATACAACTTGGCCAATAAAGTTTGAATAGTAATAATATTACTCATTTCTCAAGTGATAACCTTTTTGATAAACAAAAAAACGATTAATTTTTATATATATTAAAAAAGAGGTAAACAAAATTCGTATCACTGTTAATTAGAAAAAATAATTCGCACATGATGATAACTGGTGGATTTTTTTTCTAATCGCAACGTTCTCTAATGACTTGAAATCTCCTCGGTTTATTTCGTCAGTTATAAATTCGATAAAATCACGCGGACATATCATGACACTTCGGTCAATATTATTTATTTATTAGATGAAAAATCAACAGCTATGTTAATTAGGAAATTATTCGCACATGATTATAACTGATGGCATATTTTTCTTATCGCAACGCTCTGTGATGACTTGAGAACCTATTCTGTTTTTTTTTTTGTCGGTTTTAATTCGATAAAATCACGCGGACATATAATGACACTTCGGTCAATATTATGTATTTATTAGATGGAAAATCAACAGCTATACATAAAAAGAATAAAACGAGTTGAGTACGTTATATTAAGCCAATTACCTACAGATTCACATGGATCAAATATTAGTAGATTATTGCATCGAGCACAAAGTAATTTAATATTGCACCGAGTGCCTGATTTAGAGCCAGAGCGTTAGCGAGGGCTCTAAACAGGCACGAGGGTAATATAAATTACTTAAGGCGAGGTGCATAATCTGCTTTTCTTTCAACTATTACCTATAGGAATAGTAGATAAAAGAAACTCATATCAAACAGTTAAAATAGAAGTTTAATTATTGAAATTAAAAGTTATACTTGAGCAAATTAAACATAAGGTTAAGAGTATTGTTGGGCAAATTTATATTTGTTTTTTTCGATAAACATACTCGTACCTTTGTAGCCAAAATATGTCATCAGGGGATTTATTTAAAAACATCTCTACTTTTTGAGCTGTAAAAACTTTAGATTTTTTGCTTTTGAACCCATCCGATGATCGTTTCAAAAACGCTGTGAGTTTTGAATATTCTTTGATATGCACATTGTGTCTTGTGCTAACAGTGGATTGTAGCATTGAGTATATGGACCACAACGAAGATGGCTTCATTTTTTTCGATAGTTTACTAAAATAAGCCAAAAATACACTCTCTGAGAACGACTTTGCTCCATTTCTATCTTTCCAATCAATAAATTTCTCATAAGAACGATTTTACGTATTGTACTCGAGATTTTAAGGGTAAAAGATTTTCTATAACACTGTCGGCTTCATTTAGAATGTTTTCCGGAGTTAATGTGTCGCTAGATGATTCCATTTTAATTCGAAGCCGAAGCACTCAAAATCAGATAGTATCACACTTTATCGTTTCCAAAAATATTGTCAAGCAAAATTAACAAAGTTCCCGCCAAATCACTTTTTTAAATTTATTTCATTTTTAAATCAGAGTTAGCAGCAAACATTTTTTATATTTGGAACAAGTAGGATAGAAACGAGTAATACGTACGTAAAAAAAAAAGTATTGATATCGGCTGGCTGAATAGAGCATTTGCACCATTGAGATTGGCACCTTTTGGTGCGATAAAAAAATAAACTGTGCAATAATGAAATTTCATACATTTTTATTGCTCTAGAGCATTAAAGACTCGCTTTGTACTGAGTTTTTAGTGTGATTGTGATGAAATTAAAGCATATTTGGAAGAAAAATAATTTTAAAGAAATTTTAGGGATCACTAGCAGCAAGCACAACAATTATTAAAATGAAACTACTAACGCTCACGAACAATATTGCACGCTATCCACTTTTGAAAAAGTTAAGTTGAAGCAGTTTACGCACTATTGAGCTTTTAGTGGAAAACACATCAAAAGAGAACTCCTTACACAGTAAGCTAAGATCTTTAGTCGTTCGTACTTAGGCTCTTTTTTTGATCCGTAGTTAAATCTCGATCAATGTTTAAATAAATATCCTAAACAGTAGTTTAAATTTTCGGTAAAACGCCTTTATTCATCAATTGTTAGTCTAACAAATAGCCAAATAACTAATTCTCCAACTTATTAGACAATTTGTGAGGCTAACAATTAATAGGAAAGTGCATTTACTGACATTTTAAATCATTGGTAAGCATATTTAACCATTGTTTGAGTTAACTACGGAACAAAAAACTGGGTCTAAGTATGAATTACGCCTGTACTTAGGTGAAGAGGAGGGGATGGAGATAGGTGGATTAAATCTTACTGATCCAGAGCGAAAATCAAATGCAGTTCATGCAGGAGATCAGCAACCTAATTGCGTACATTCATCTCGCATGTGATTGGTCGATTGGCTTTGCCGAATTGAATTACGCAATTAGTCTGCAGGTCGATCTCATTTGATATATTTTTTTAAAGTTATGTGCAATCCGCCATCCTACGACGACTCCTAAGTGGTTGCAGATGGAATTTCTTGCAAAGACCTGAATAATTATCAGAACGATATTGAATACGGAGGCGAAAACACAGAAAACGATAGAATCTTCTTTGGATATTTTCAATATTCGAACTATGTATTTTCTTGTAATATAGGTTCCAAATTTAAGACGCATACTCAGGGTGACTCGGCAAAAATGACCAATAACAAATCTTAAGGGTTTTAGCCTTCCTTAAACATCCTGAAAATCTCATTATAAAGCTGGGTAACTTTGAGGCTTTAGCCAATATATGCTCCACGTGTATCTATACCAATATTATAAAGAGGAAAGATTTCTTTTGTTTATTTGTTTGTACCGTGTAGGCTCCGAAACTACTGGACCGATTTCAAAAATTATTTCACCATTAGAAAGCTACATTATTCCTGAGTGACATAGGCTATTTTTTATCCCGAAAACGGGTCCTGTGGGGTGGTCCACAGGAGCGAAGTCGCGGGGATCAGCTAGTAATAGCTGCCCTTTAAGTATTTAAGTAGTAAAGAGTGGCACACGTTTTCTGCTAAATGAGATTACAGAGCATTTAGAAGGGTTCAAGTCTAAATTATTGATCCGTCATTAATCATCCAAACGCGCAAGTTCAAATTGGAGAGCATCCATGTCATCCAATGATGAAATTAAAGAAAATATCTTCATGTCATCCGCAAAACAGCAAGTTAGAATGATGAAAACCGTCGGTGCTCCGTAGACCAATTGAAATTTGACCAATTGGTGTATGGGGAAAATTACATGTTTCCATCGTCCAATTACCAACTGGGCTATGGAGAACACTGGACGTAAACCAAAACTATGTTCCATTATCACATTATAACCCTGAGTACACACCAGTTTTCTCTACTTTGGGTTAAAAGAAGCCTTTGATATAATTTTTGGTTCACATCAAACTAAATTTAAAAATATTATAAATACACAATATAATATAATGTTAGGTAATTATAGTTAATTAAAATATAATCTTTAATGAACATTTAGGAAAGTATTTTAACTGTTTGAAATGGCCACTTCACAGAAAACTTATGTGTCATTATGGTGTCCATGTAATGGCAATGTATACATTTTTGTATTAACTCGTTTGCCTCCCAGTGGGAAGAATTGTCGATTTTTTTCGGATTTAGTAATAAAACTATGGTCGAAGTATTAATGCAAGGTGAATGGCCTGATAATCGTCCTAAAGAAGGTTGGACGCTGGTTCAAAATAAAAAGTCAAAGAATCGGTTCGAGGGAAAAACGGGAACCGCAAGCCCGAATGCGAACTTTAAGTTTAGGGCTGCTGATTCAAAAATCCCGCTTTTTATTACAAATGTTGACAAAGAAACTACTGAAAAAGATATTTGCGACTACATACAAAATAAGACGCAAGAAATAGTGCAGCTTCTGAAAATCAACATGAAATCTGAAAGACCGTATAATGCCTTTAAATTGTTTGTCTCAAAACACAAATTAAATAAGTTTTTAGATGACAAAATATGGCCCGAGGGTATTCGGTTTAGACAGTTTATTTACTTTAAGAAAAATATTACAGAAGTAAATAAGCAGCACAGTGTTGAAATTAAAACAAACAAATAATGGGTTGTACGTCGAACGTTAAGCTATGTACATTCAACTGTAAAAGTATTACTCGATCAGCTGATTGCGTTCGTCAACTATGTGCACGAGCCGACGTGATAGCGTTACAGGAGACCTGGCTGCTGCCCCACGACGTGCCCTTCCTAGCGACCATTGATGGAGACTTCGCGTACACTGGGAAATCAGCCGTGGACATCTCTGCCGGTGTTCTGGTTGGTAGACCATTCGGTGGTGTGGCGCTGTTATGGAGGAAGTCGTTATTTGCGTCGGTTTCGGTAATAACCTGTGCCAGTGATCGTATCGTGTGTATTAAAATAGCACAGGGCGAGCGGTCTTTGCTAATATTTAGTGTTTATATGCCCACCGACTGTGTTGAAAATCGTTCCGAGTTTACGAGTTGTCTAAGTGAGATTATCTCAGTGATTGAGAGCAGTGAAGTGGAGTCGGTTTTTGTGTTGGGAGACTTTAACGCGCACCCAGGGACACGATTCTCACGTGAGTTACTTTTAACCTGTGTTGATCAATCATGGTCTTGCATTGATACTGAACTATTGCCGCAAGACTCGCATACTTTTACTAGCTCAGCTAATGGTTCCCTCCGCTGGCTAGATCACTGTGTTGTCACTGAGGCCGCCAGACATTTGGTAAATAATGCGTCAATTCTGTACGGCGTTTACATGTCGGACCATATTCCGTTATTAATGGAGTGTAACATTAATTTAATTAAACCTAAAATTATTGGATCCAACATTTCTTGTGACAAGGTTGTGTGGGGTGAGAGGGATTTAGAACAGATAAATAAGTATTTTGATTACTGTAATAGCAACCTAAAACAAGTAGATTTTCCTTCAGAATTTTGTAAATGTGCTGATAATATGTGTCACTTACCTGAGCATCGGTTGGTGATAGATAGATTGTATGATAAATTAATTTGTATTTTGAAAAATGGAGCCGAACTCACTCATGTGAGTTCTGTTAAAAAGCGTCATAAAGGAAATTATATAGTAGGGTGGAACAAACACGTTCGCGAGGCTCACCGTGAGGCCCGACTGTGTTATCAAATGTGGCTGTTATACAACAAACCTACTTCTGGATTTATTTATGAAAATATGTGTAATTCGCGAAATCTTTTTAAAAATAAACTAAAATATTGTCAAAACAATCAAGAAAAAATTAAAATGGATATGCTAGCATCTTGTCATCAAAGTAAACAATTTAATAAGTTTTGGAAATTAACGAATAAATTAAAACATAAATCGGGGATTCCGGTGAGCGTCGCGGGCGTGAGCGACCCTACTGATATAGCTAATGCTTTTCAAAAACATTTTAATGTAAACTCGCGTTTGTGTGGCTATAGCGAACCGTCAAGTAGCGGCGCGGGGGCGGCCGTGACTGGGGCTCCCCCTGTCAGGTTCTCCGCTAAAGAGGTCGCGAGATGTATACAGAACATGGTGAGAGGAAAGTCCCCCGGTCACGATGGCCTCAGCGTCGAACACCTTAAATACGCTGGGGTACACTTACCACGAGTACTCGCTATGATTTTTAACCTGTGTCTAAGTCATAGTTACTTACCTGTGGAACTTAGTAATACGATCGTAGTGCCAGTAATAAAGAATAAGACTGGTGACGCCTCCGATATCTCCAACTATAGGCCGATATCGCTTGCCACTGTTTGTGCTAAAGTATTGGATAGTCTGCTTGATAAAATACTAGCTAAACATATCGATCTAGAGGATGGACAGTTTGGTTTTAGACCGAACTTATCAACGGATAGTGCAATATTATGCCTTAAGCAGACTGTCCAATATTATGCAGACAGAAAAACACCGGTAGTGGCATGTTTCTTGGATTTATCGAGGGCGTTCGATCTGGTCAATTATGACCTGCTCTGGCATAAGCTAGCTCACGACACTACTGTCCCGGCTGATGTTATATCTTTGTTTAGGTATTGGTACAGTAGTCAAAAGAACTCAGTTAAGTGGGCAGGCTCATATTCTGACATGTATGGGCTGGATTGTGGAGTGAGGCAGGGGGGTCTGAGCTCCCCCCGCCTTTTTAACCTGTACATTAACAAACTGATAGGTAGGCTCAGTAGCACTAAAATCGGTTGTCACGTGGACGGTGTTTGCGTGAACAACATTAGCTACGCTGATGATATGGTGCTACTGAGCCCATCTATCGGTGCGATGAGAAGGCTACTTAAAATCTGTGAAAGTTATGCGGTGGCTCATGGGCTCAAATACAATACCAATAAGAGTGAATGGTTAGTTTTTAAATCAGGTACGTTAACCTACGAACAGCTGCCTGACCTCTCACTCTCTGGGTCTCCCTTAGCTCGAGTTTCGAAGTTCAAGTATTTGGGCCACTGGGTCACTGATGACTTAAAAGACAATGTAGATTTAGACAGGGAGCGCAGGTCGCTGGCTGTCCGTTGCAACATGCTGGCCCGCAGGTTTGCACGTTGTACTGATTCAGTCAAGATAACGCTTTTTAAGGCCTTCTGCCAGTCGTTTTACACGTGCAGCCTGTGGACCGAGTACACCCAGCGGGCATACAGCGACCTGCGCGTGCAGTACAATAACGCATTCAGGGTGCTTTTGGGGTTGCCTTGGCGATGTAGCGCGTCAGGGATGTTCGCGGAAGCATGCGTCGACGGGTTCGCCGCAATCATGCGGAAGCGATGCGCTTCCATGATGGCGCGTTTGCGCTCCTCCTCCAATGGCATCCTGAATGTGTTCTCAGACCGGTGGGACTCTCCCCTCTTACGAAGGTGGGTAAGTGTACAGACACACTGACCCAGTTAAATTCGCTGAACATGGAACAAGCAGTTCAATGTTCATTACCAACAATAATGAGCCATGGAACTGTGTGTATTGTTGTTATACATTATTGTAATTTTAATACTAACATTAGGCTAAGTTTTACTACTACTAACATTATATGGATGTTTATCTGAAATAAAATATTTGAATTTGAATTTGAATTTGAAAATATATAATTGTTTTGAAGACTATTGTCTTGACTATTGGCTTATTAGCCGTTTGTTGAAAATTTAAGTTAACCATTTTGTTACAGAATATTAAAGACAGTTTGTCCCATCTGCATATATTTCACTGTCGTACGTGCAATGCTTAGGTACTTCTGTAATTTGATATTTTAAACCATCGATCTATATAAGTAAGAAAGATTTAAAAAAAATACAACTGACTTCCAAATAAAAACACTACAAAGTGAAAATAATCTAATTCAATCTCGGCAGGCGGTGTCAAAACCCGAAGAAACGAAAACAGAAACACCGATTTCCGAAATTGAAGTTATTTTTGTTTTATTTGAAAGTCGGTTGTATTTAAAAAAAAAAACGTTTTTTTTACATGCTCCATAAGCAACAAGGCTTTACTATATTATTAAACTGGGCAGCGGAACATTTCTCAATTCTCCATAGACCAGTTGGTAATTGGATGATGGAAACATGTTATTTTCCCCATAGACCAATTCGTCAAATTTCAATTGGTCTACGGAGCACCGACGATGAAAACACGAGTCGATGTCGGTCACATAAATGATAAAAAGTAACGGACCTATGAGGTTACCCTGAAGAACACCAAAAGGTTAAAAGTCTTAAAGGTTGTCTGGTAGATATCGCTGACAGCGATAAGACCGCCTTTGTACCTGTATAAGTTTTCTTTTCTTGTAAATGTGTATGTATTTCTTTTATGGAGTACAATAAAGTATATTCTATTTTATTCTCACACCTCTGGGAACCGAAGGAAACCCAGCTTGAGATGTATTTACTGACAATGACAGCTTGAGACGCTGTTTTCTAAATATGAAGAAAACCAACGGTGTAAGTAGCATCTCATCATCATCATATCAGCCGAAAGACGTCCACTGCTGGACATAGGCCTCCCCCAAGCGTCGCCACTTTGACCGGTCCCGTGCGTCTCGCAACCAGCGGATCCCCGCAACCTTCACCAGGTCATCGGTCCACCTGGTGAAAGGCCTTCCAACGCAACGTCTTCCGGTTCGCGGTCGCCACTCCAGAACCTTTCTGCCCCATCGGCCATCCGTTCTGCGAGCAATGTGCCCTGCCCACTGCCACTTAAGTTTGGCAATTCTTCGGGCTATGTCGGTAACCCTGGTTCTCTTGCGGATCTCTACATTTCTGATTCGATCACGCAAGGAAACTCCGAGCATAGCCCTCTCCATTGCCCTTTGAGGGACTGTAAGCTTTCTGATGAGGCCCATTGTGAGCGACCACGTCTCAGAGCCATATGTCATCACTGGCAACACACACTGGTCATAGACTTTCATCTTGAGACACTGTGGTAAGTTGGACGAGAAGATAAATGCTTGCGACTCGGATGCTCCCCATCCGAGTCGGATTCGACGATTGACCTCTTTCTCGAAGTTGGCCCTACCTAACTGAATCGTTTGTCCCAGGTAGACATAGTCGCCCACAACTTCGAGTGAAGAGTCTCCGACCTTGATAGGTGTGGGTGTAACATGGACATTCAGCATCACCTTGGTTTTGTCCATGTTCATCCTTAGACCCACTCTTTCGGAAACTCTACTGAGGTCATCGAGCATTGTACTGAGGTCCTCCATGGTCTCAGCCATAACCACTATATCATCGGCAAACCGAAGGTGGGTGATGTACTCGCCATTGACGTGGATGCCTAGCCCGCTCCAGTCCAGAACCTTGAAGACGTCCTCCAGTGCAGCGGTAAACGGTTTCGGAGATATGACGTCTCCCTGTCTCACACCTCGCTGCAAATGTACGGGTTCCGAGGTCTGATCCTGAAGTCGAACTGACATGGTGGCGTTTTTATATAAACACTTCAACACCTCGATGTACCGGTAGTCAATTTGGCACCTTTGGAGAGACTGCAGTACAGCCCAAGTCTCGATCGAATCTTTCTTGTAGTCCACAAACGCTAAACAGAGGCAGGTTGTACTCTTCGGTCTTCTGTATAACCTGCCGCAGTAGTATGTATGTGGGCTACGGTGCTAAAGCCTTTACGGAATCCGGCTAGTTCGGGAGGCTGGAAATCGTCAAACCTGCGAGCGAGACGACTCGTGATGACTCTTGAAAACAGCTTGTAGACATGGCTAAGAAGTGAGATGGGCCTATAGTTCTTCAGTAAGGCATTGTCACCCTTCTTGAAGAAGAGTACCACCACACACCTGCACCATGCCTGTGGCGTCCTCCCCTAGAGTATGACGGAATCAAACAGTTTCTGAAGGGCCTTAAGTACTGGTTTTCCACCCGCCTTCAGGAGTTCGGCCGTAATTCCGTCATCACCCGGTGCCTTGTTGTTCTTTAGCTGTTTCAGAGCCATCCTAATCTCATACAGGCTGACGTCCGGAATGTCTTCGGTATAGTGTCGGGTCAATCTAGCTCTAGGGTCATTCGCTAGATTCGCGACGGGTTTTCTGGTTGACGTGTACAACTGCCCATAGAATCTCTCGATCTCCCTCAGAAGCTCCGGTTTGGCGGATACGATCCTGCCATCATCGGTAGCAAATAGCATCTAATATCGTTTAAAAAGATTCGATATGTGGATATTATGTTTGATTCTATCAAAAGCTTTGCTATAGTCCGTGTAAACGAAATCCACCTATGCCCCATCAACCATCGTTTCAGTTAGGAAGTCATTAAGCAGTCAAGTTAGAAACAGTTGAACGGCCTTTGAGGAACCCATGCTGTTCCGTGAAAGTATTGTGAGTAAGTAGGTGATGTTGTTGTAATTCATAAAGCCTAGAAGCGACTGGGAGACCTGAATTTATTTTTCTGTTTCAGATGATTGCGGCGTTTAATACCAGCTTTGAGAAACCACTCTGAAACAAAGTTAAGTCTAGCCCAGACATTAGGGTTAAATTCTGCATTGACAGTCTCTGCTTAAGTAAACAACATGAACACCAACATATTTGATAAGCTCCACATACTTGGTGATCAAGTATGTAGAAAGAGAACCTGAGTACACAGACGTTTCAGAACAGAGTTCTCAGGCTTAGAGGTAGGGTCTACGTGACCCGACCCCAGCTAAACTGGAAAGAGGGTTGGATATAGAAGGAGAAGAAGACCAACATACCTGATAACACTCGGAGACCTTATCCTGTGCCTCAATGTACGCGTCGTAGTCAGCGAGATGGAGGAAGCGGTCGTGTTGCAGCAACACGTCGGCGATGTGCGCGAACCGCCCGGGCTCGCCTGGCGAGAAGAAGCCGCTACGGATCTGTTCGATACACTGCCGCAGTTCCGGGTTGCGCTCGTAGTATTCATACGCATTGTATCTAAGTAAACAGAAGATATTAATTAAATTTCGGTTAATTAAAAACGTCCATCTATCATTACTTTCTAGAGTTTTAGCTGAGCAGAAGAAAATTCACAAACAACTACCCAGCAACACATATGTCTGAATAGATTTTAAGAAGTATGTATGGGAGAAGGTTCCTCTAACAGCATTTGACAACCTGTAGTTTGGAATCTGTACTTAATATCGCTGGTAAACCATTTTTTCAATGTATAAATAAATATTAATATTAAAGTTAGATAGTAAGTATCTGAATGCATTATCATCTTACTATTATAAACGTGAAAGTCTGTGTGGATGGATGGATGGATATTTGTTACTCTTCCACGCAAAAACTACTCAACAGATTTTGATGAAACTTCACAGAAATATAGCTTATACATCAGATTAACACATAGGCTATTCATTTATAAAAATCAGCGACCACACAGCCCCTAGACGCCTCTTAACAGGCGAGCGATGTCTGTCAACACATATGACTAAAAAGATCATATACAGGTAATACAGCTCGCCACTCGACAATTTCGAATTAGTACCGACCACTTCTGTGAGCCGTAAACACTTCCGCGTCAGTCAATAAAAAATTGACGAAATAAATATTATAATGGCCTCTTGTACAATCCGTTGGTATGGTAACAACAGCCAGACTTCGAGTTTACGGAAAAATGGCATAACATTTCATTGATAAGTTAATAGTTACATATAAACATAATTAGATTTATTTTCTGATATTATTTATCGGAGTTCATATTATACTGGTCATGTTTGTAGGTGAACACGCCCACCGCATGTTTGCGTCTCTTTCTTTTTAAAGTATTTTTTTCGCTATCTCTTCTCCTCTATAATTTCGTAAACACAACTAGTGATGCACCATATCCTATGACCAAATCTGTTATCGATAGTACTATAAACCTTACAAATAAAAACATTAAATTGAATAGTTTGTTAGTTGTGAAACGATTTTTTGATGACGTTTTTTTACTAAGATTTAATATTACTATATTTAAGAACCAACAACCAAACAAAGTTACCTTTGTAATTTCGATATTTTTTTTAGTTCTAACATTTTATGTTATTACTAAAATGTTAAAAAGCCGTATAATTAATAATAAAAAAGGTAATAGGTTTTAAAAAAAATAAGTACAAATATTATTTATCCAAAAATATCGATACCTGTCTGGTTTTATTTAAACCTGTCCCATCCTTAATGAGACATATGACCTTGGTAAAGGACCAATCAGGGCGCAGTTGTCCCGTTCCTCATACCTGAGCTAATTGACAGAATTGTTTTGATGTATTAGATCAAGCATTAGGCGTCTAGTGGCTATGTGGTCGATGATAAAGATATTGGGAGAGGTGTCGGGCGGCGCCGCGGACGGCAGTTAGTTATAAATAAACATATTTAAAGCAAAGCATTCTTCTATTATTTAATCACTTATTTGAGAAGCTGCAACTGGTAGAGTTGCGTTTTACTAGTAATTACTCTTCTAATGATAATAGATAATACATTGATAATAGATTTAGCAGATCTAAACCTATGAATCAAGTATATTAGTCGGGAGCATCCCTAGGTCGGGAAGACCGTGACTGACTGGGAATCCTTGTTATTCAATAAGTTGGAATCGTGCCCAGTAAATAAAGACGTGTCGCAGATGGCACAAGATGATGCCAACACCGGAATTGTAAACAGTAACAATACTCTTTCGCTTTAGACGATTATAGGCGCTTTAATAGACGAGCCTCCTTGGAGTGTATTCAAATTTATAGAACTAGATCTCATCACATAGGCGGTGAAACAGCATTTATCACATAATGTCTAAAGAATACAACTAAATTTATCCCAACTCGTTAACCATATTATTAGATTAAGCACTGATTAGAAGATTCTAAATTCTAAAACTCCATAGAAAATTATTTGAATAGGGATGTTTACTGAAAATTAGTTTTTTATCCGTCAGGTAGATTAATAAAAGATATTGGACACGTATTTTTAGGGTTACTTTAGGTACCCAAAAGGTAAAAACGGGACCCTATTACTAAGACTCCGCGGTCCGTCTGTAACCAGGCCGTATCTCATGAACCGTGTTAGCTAGACAGTTGAAATTTTTACAGATGATGTATTTCTGTTGCCGCTACCGCTACCGAACAACAAATACTAAAAACAGAATAAATATTTAAGTCAGGCTCTCATACAACAAACGTGATTTCCCAATCGACCAATCGCGAGTCCCGACTTGCAATTGGTTGGTTTTTTCTTTTGACACGTTAACATAAAGTGACGACAATATAATGCGTATAAAATATCAAGGATTGATGTCACGCTGTTAGTACACTTTATACTGACATAGTGACGTCACAAGCTCCTTCGCCTGAACTTTGATGCACTTTATCTTTCCAAATTTTTATTGATTTGGTAAAGCAAAAAATACGTGTCCAATATTATTTGATAATCTCACTGACGGATTAAATATATAATAATCATTTCATAATAGGGATGTTCCCTGTGTATATTTAACCAAATCATACCTGTTTACGGTAAGAAAGTTTTTATAAATTAGACCCAGAGAGAAATGATGCAAGGATTAAAATGAATAAACACTTCTTATAAACACGAGTCTGATATTACGTCATTGGTCGTTCTGTGACACCTACAATCTGAAGAAATAATGCAACAAGGAATCATGTAATGTAGGTCATATAGATTAGAGTTAGAGGTCACCAAAACAGCTGTTGAATGAAGCTGATAAATTACCATTCATAGATTAAGTGTATTAGCTACTAATGAGTAAATAACTCTCGTTGCTAGTTGCATTGATTACACTTATTAATTATAAGTTATTTATAAATATATTATGAACGTATTGATACACTGCTCTCGCATGTTTTGCTTAGCACATTATAATTATGGCTTATCGAATAGATAATGGGGTGTTTTACGAACGATTAAGCTTGCAGAGAAAACATTATATAAGTACGAGGTTAATATACATTTGTTATTGTAATTAGCATAGAGAAACAGCAAGGATAAGCCAATTTACGCGTGTTTGTACGCAAGTAAAAGCTTAATCTTCTTAGCAAGGTCTATGAAACTACTTTTCGATTTTCTGCTCCTGATAGGACCTTTATGCCCGCCTTCCACTAAAAAAAGGGTGATGAGCGGAAACGGAGTTAACGAACTGGGGTGTGACTCTTAGAGTAAGGTTATTTTGAGATCGCGTAAGTGACAGATGTATACAAGTCATATACTGTCTCTTAATCACACTCAAAATAACCTTACTCTAAGAGCTTATGGTCACCCCACTGAGCGGACCGGAGTGAAATAATTGTGCACTTCCACTAAGAAAGAATTTCAGCATTTGTCTTTCACGGCCAGCTTTGGACTTTGCGGAGAGTACGACGCCATGATGACAAAGCGGACCCATTTCTACTCGCTCAATCCACCCCGCTTACTAGCTTAGGGTGGCAGTGCTTGTATGAAAATCAGTGTTGCCGAGTCGAGCGGAGTCCGCACAGAATCCGCTCGACCCTGCCAACTTTTTCGTGACTCTTTGAACTCGTTTAGTCCGCTCCGCTCACTCTTATTCAGTGGAAACACTTATATTTCACAGTTCGCCATTGCGAGTTAAAAGAACCCCGTACGGAGCTCGTTCCGCTTGCAGTGGAAGGCGGGCATTAAAACGAGACTTTTTAGTTTGTGTAATATTCGTAAATTTTTCGAAATAGTAGCTTTTGACTAATCTACTATCTTCAAGGTTAAGCAACGCTTGCAAAAGTCGGTCCGTGAATGGGTGACCATCCTTTACACACCGCGATTCCTCAGTGCCTCGGCAAACACGTTAATCTTTTGGTCCCGGCTATCATTTGAAGATCTTTGACAGTCGTTACGGTAGTCGACGTAAGGGGTATTGTGTTACTACTGGGTTGTGGAGGTCAGCCAGGTCTTCTGGCATTCGGCCGAATCAGCAAGATGATTTCCGACTACCGTAACGACTATCGAAGATCTGTTAGACTGGAAGGTGACCCCAACACAAATAGTAAGCAGATTGATTGATTAAGAGGGTAGTTGACAAAAAAAATATCTATTAAGCCCGTTAGTTAGATAACCTAAAAATATTAAAAACATATTTTTCTTTTGTCAAGTAAAAAAATAATTACGGCGACACAATTCGTTGAAATATCGTGTGACGTCACGGTGTGCTACACTTTATACTGACAAAGTGACGTCACGAGCCCCTACTCCTGAACTTTGATACGCAGTATATTATCCTAGACAAATTTTGGGTCCAATTTTATTTGATAATCTCACTGACGGATTTATTAGAATTATCATTTTTCTTCCCAGGAAACCTATTATCAGAACAGGTTGATAAATTGCATAACCACATTGAAATCAGATTCTGTTTGGGAGCACCGATGCCACCAACAGACACACAGAACGGCATAGCCGTTAAACTTAAAGAATACGTGTTATACACATTTTTTACTTCGCCCCCCGAAGTGGCGGTTAAACATATTTAAGACCAATTATCTTACCCTTTCTTCTGCAAAGCCTCCACATCGTCCACCCTCATGCCGAAGATGAAGAAGTTATTCTCTCCGGCCTCCTCAGCCATCTCAACATTAGCACCGTCCATAGTACCGATGGTGAGGCCTCCGTTCAACATGAACTTCATGTTACCGGTACCAGAAGCCTCAGTACCAGCAGTGGAGATCTGGAAAAGAAAAAAAAAAATATTAGTACATGAAAACTGCATCTTTTTACCGACTACAAGGAAAGGGTTATTAAATTGTTTGTAGTCTGATTTATTATCTAAAAATTGGTCTATTGATATGTTTGTTGGATGCAAAATTTCATGAATTTCCTATTCAATGATGATAATGCACTGCAACATTGCCTAACATGGTGTTCGCTATGGCTAACTGACCTCTTGACTATTAATTGTAGCAGTTAAACATAACGTTTAAAGAGCTACACTAAACATAATTTCAATTGTACTTAAAACTTGAAGTACCTGGGCGACCGAGCTCTTCTCGGGTGAAAATAGAGATAACGACGTTTTCTAAACATGAAACCTAGCTAGATCGCTTTATCACCCCCGAAACCCCCTGCATACTAAATTTCATAAAAATTGTTGGAGCCGTTTCCGAGATTCAGATTATTTATATATCTACATACATACAAGAATTGCGCGTTTAAAGGTATTAGATAAGTCTTCTGGTGACAATAATGGGCAACCCTTTTTTTCTATACAATTTGACATAAGCGAACATCTACGTTAACATGATCGGGTATAAAATTTGCAGAAAGGCAAAAGGCAAGGAAATCATCATCAGACTTTTAACGTTCCAACTGCTGGGACAGGCTGGCCTCCTCTCTGTGAGAGGGAATAGGCCAACACAATCCACCACGTCTTCCATGTCTTCAGGTTTTTGGTTCTAGGACATGCTGGTTTCCTTAAGATGTAAATAATTTACACAGAGTAAAGCGCCTGCCTGGGTTGGAAACCACTTACAATTTGTAAGTCGTGGCGGTTACCACTGGGCCGCCACTGCACCATTGCATAACAATAGAGTTACAATACAATTGTCAGGCAGACGAATCCGCCCCTCGAATACCTAGTGTGACAAGCCAATAAACGCCTGTGTGACGAACAGACCGGATGATGGCTACATTTTATGTAAACCTATTTTAAAACGTGTTAATGTCTGACCAAAGAAGTCGTTAAATATGAATGAGGTAAGTTTCAACTTTTATGACTATCTCCAGCCAACTGCCAAACTAGTTATTATGGATACACGTGATTCCTGATAAATCTCAGCGATAAAGACGCATATTTACGATATTTATGATGCAGGAAAATCGCAATAGTGTCTCGGGCTACGTTAATTGAGTGCAGCAACGTATTGTTCTCGTGATGGTTTCTCGAAACAATTACATATTACGTAATGAAATGATGTTATCCACTTCTTTGGGAATGTCTCGGTTTTCTTTGAATTTGATAACAAAATCAAATAGTTTATTTCAAATAAACCTTATAGAATTAGACTGAATTTGCAATGATACTGAAGTTTATAGAATGTACTAGAAACTGGACTGTTAGAATTAGGTGCTATTGATTGTCCCAGCGCTAAGAAAGAAAATTTGTTTTACATAAATATCACTAGATGGCGCTAAATGCATCGTTTTGTTATTGTATTTTGTGTAAAATCAACATTTTCTAAATTTTTTCATAAATATTGTATGTTCTTGTTTAGTCAACCCGCATAAGCCCAAAATTATGGATTATTGTGCTCTTAATTGACATTTCAAAGTTTATTTTAACGGATCATTTAAAATTGATTCCAATAGATGGCGCGGTTTTAAATTACTGAGGCATGCCACTCGATTTTAAAAATTTGTATTGTGACACATTTTGGTACAATTAAACTGTAAAAACGTGCAAAAAATATTTAAAAATAAATCGTCACTGTAATTCAAACAAAAAGTCGGAAGTCGCTGCTAAAACCATCTATAGCCGTGGAACGGAACCGATCGCGATTGATGTACTTATAAAAATAATCAGCATAATCAGATGAAATTAGCTAGATACTTCGGCACGGTTTGTTTGTATGGAATGAGGCATCTATATGCTAGTATTATGTTATCTGTGGTAACACAATATGGTCTGTTTATAATGAACTCTGCCAATACCCTTCGCTCCTTAGCCCGAATTGATAAGCGGGCTATCTATTGAGAGATCCTCTTAATGATATCAATCAATCAATCTTGATTGACATATCGCAAGCAATTGCTTCAACTAGGTCTTTCTCAAGTTGGTTTACAAACACAACACAATATGACTTTCACATCTTCTTGCATTAAATTTTGCATATTATTATATGAAATTGGGTAGTATTTAAACGTGTGACTGTAAATTAAAGTGACAAAAATAATTAATTTACGTTATTGTATTACTAAGTGAGCGACAGACTGCGAGTGACGAGAAATCAATAGGACAGTAACTTACAAATATTAATTTGAGTTACTTAAAATACAAAATGAGAAGCTTCATAATATTTCATACACAAGCACACTCTACACTTACACCCCACAGACACGCATTACATTTCATACAATACTCCCACATGCACAACATCAAGCACTCATATATTTAATCGTTATCATTTAAATTTTATACTATTTTATTTTTTTTATATTTCATTTTTTACTATCTTATTTTTTAATATTTTAATTTTGTAATATTTGTTATTGTACTTTATTTTTATTTTTAACCCGCACTGTATTCTGGAACGCTGTCGTCTCCCTCTTGGAGGAGGGTGTTAATAGC
Organism: Orthosia cruda; assembly: GCA_964057195.1. NCBI lineage: Eukaryota > Metazoa > Arthropoda > Insecta > Lepidoptera > Noctuidae > Orthosia > Orthosia cruda. The sequence goes on from OZ059845.1 coordinate 26,039,601, forward strand.
TGCGACGCAGTTTTATAACTAATGTAGCTACGTACGAAACAATTTGTATAATGTGTATTTGTTAAATAAAAAGATAAATAAAGATTTGAGCGACCTAATATTTGTTTGAGTGCCAACGTTACATCCAGCATTTTCTTCAATATTAAGCGATTTGAAAATAAAAGTTTGGCGACGGAGCCCTGCTGCAGGGCTCCTTTTTCTGTCTGCAGGGTCTAAAGTAACCTAAGTTCCCTAAAAATCGTCTCTATTTTAATATTGAAGTTGCCCTCTCTGTATTTCTAGTCGCTCACTTAGTAATAGCTCTTTCTGGATTTTATTATTAATCAATATTCGTCGTTAATTTCGTTAATTTTTCACTTACTCAAATTCATACTGCTCAAGTTATTAAAACAGTATCTCATCATTAGTCGCTATGTTTTTTTATTCTATATTTGTATAATTCTCCTATGAAATTTAGCTAATGACGTTTCGTCACGGCTCCAAAGAGGATCCTGAACAAAGTTGTTTATATATATATAATTACTAGCTGTCCCACGCGGCTTCGCTCCCGTCAACTGGCTACCTACCAAGCTAGCCCACCTACTCTAAATACGTTGCGTCTCAAAAAGAATAAATTTTCCCCGTTTTTGGAACATTTTTCATTGATGCTCCGCTCCTATTGGTCGTAGCGTGATGTTATATAGCCTATAACCTTCCTCGATAAATGGACTACCCAACACAAAAAGAATTTTTCAATTCCAACCAGTAGTTCCTGAGATTAGCGCGTTCAAACAAACAAACAAACAAACAAACTCTTCAGCTTTATAATATTAAGTATAGATATAGACTTTATGAAGTATATTTGTATTATATAGACTCAATTTCTTTTAGTATAGTATAACTGCGCAGCACGTGTGTGAGTACTATGTACCCAACTGTAAATCTACCATTTGCTGTACCTTTGTGTCGTTCGTTGACTTGTGTTTGCCCTGGCAGTTGAGTGTGTCATGCTCTCTCAAATGTCTCTCTGATGGTGGCGCGTGTGTTGGATCATTCGGTTCCCTTCATGATGGTTGAGCTGGGTGGTGCCGATTCATGCGTCATGTTCGTGAACGGGGATTGGTCTTAACTTAACTGCTTCGGATGCTTATGTTTTTCTAGTACCTATTATGTAACTGCACAGTACATGTCTGAGTACTTTTAATACTTTGTACCTGTACTTAGTATAGTGTGTAGTGATTCTGGGTGCATTGTTCTCACATATATGAATTTATTAATGTTTGTACTTATGTACCTGAATATTGTAAAAAGACTTTTTTTTTTAAAGATTAAGTATGGATTTTCTTGTGCGTTCTTCTCCATAACAAGCTACTTTCCTAATGCACGGTAAAATCAATTTTAATGTATCTAACGTTCAAAAGTGCCGCTTGGTGGCCTAGTTGAAATAAAATATCTTTGACTTGTCTTGTCATAGAACCAACCTGTTCGCTGAGATCAGCTGCCGGCATGATACGCTCAGCCAGCGTCACGCGGTAGTTCTCCAAGAATATCAACTTCAGCTTGTCTCCTACATCAGGGTCATTGTTCACCTGGAATAGATAAAACACCATTATTGATAAAATACATGGCTTGACGATTTTGATTTTAGATATTAATAATATCATAACTGTCTTATTTACCATCGATAATGATCGATGTAAATTACACAGAAGTTACTTGAGGAGCTCGTTGCTAAATAATAACAGCCGCACTGGTCGATCATCAAGGTTAAGCAACGCTTGCCGAGGTCGGTCCGTGGATGGGTGACCATTCAACATATCAAGTTTCCTCCGTGCCTCGGTGCGCACGTTGAGCCGTTGGTCCCGGCTGTCATTTGAAGATCTTTGACAGTCGGGTAGACAGAAGCTTGAGATCTGACAACAGTCTAGCCAAGGGGTAACGTGTTACCCAGTTACTGGGTTGTGGAGGTCAGATAGACAGTCGCTCCATGTAAAACACTAGTACTCAGCTAAATCCGGTTAGGCTGGAAGCCGACCCCAATATACTAGGGCAAAAGCTGGGAAGATTAATTAACTCGAAAAGAACAAAAGACTTACTTCCTAATTATAATTTGGCAGCATCTAACTTTATGTCATATCAAAGAAACCAGATTGATGCAGAACAGTGTTTCGTGTTATTATTATCTTAAACCACACTAGTGCTATTTTTGACACTTAATAAATACTGGTCTTTATTTACATAATCTATATATAAAAAAATTAACCCCTATATCTCCTGGGCACGCTATAACTTGAGAAAGGTTTTACCGACTTCGCTAATTCTTTTTTGTTGTGTTTTTTATTGTTAGGAGAAGGTTCATAGATAAAAAAAAAAATAGTAGGTAGGTAGGGTAAGTATGTAGGTAGAATAGGTAGGGTAGGTTTGTAGGTAGGGTAGGTATGTAGGTAGGGTAGGTATGTAGGTAGGGTAGGTATGTAGGTAGTGTAGGTATGTAGGTAGGGTAGGTATGTAGGTAGGGTAGGTATGTAGGTAGGGTAGGTATGTAGGTAGGTAGAGTAGGGTTGTTGGATAGGATAAGTAAGATAAGGTAAAGTAGGGTAGGGTAGGGCAGGGTAGGTAGGGTAGGGTAGGGTAGGTAGGTAGGGTAGAATAGAGTAAGTAGGTGAGGGTAGGTAGAGTAGGATAGGCAGTTGACGGGAGCGAAGCTGCGGGCAAAACCAGTAATATAAAACAGAAGTATAAATAAAATACTCACAGTGTTGCCGACAGCACAAGCCAAGGCAATCATTTGCTTGGCAACATGGTATCCGGGGGCAGCCTTTCCACCGATCATGACGGTCCTGGGGGTGATGGGTGCGGTGGGGTCGCGCTTGATGCGGTTGTACAGCGTGATGACGTGCAGGATGTTCAGCAGCTGGCGCTTGTACTCGTGGATACGCTTCACCTGCACGTCAAACATCGACGCCGGGTTGATCTTCACACCCGTATCCCTCTCAATCAACGAAGCAAGCCTCAACTTGTTCTCCTGCTTAACCTTCATAACCGCCCGCTGGAACGCAGGGTCCTTCGACCAGCGCTTCAGCTGCTGCAACTGGTCCAGATGAACCGTCCACTCCTCACCAATTTTGTCACTGATCAGGTCGGATAAGCCAGGGTTGCAGAGAAGCAGCCAGCGACGGGGAGTGATACCGTTAGTCTTGTTCTGGAACTTGTCGGGCCACATTTCGAAGAAGTCTTTGAAGATCGTTGCTTTGAGGATCTCAGAGTGAATGGCAGCGACTCCGTTGACCGCGTGGGAGCCCACAACGCACAAGTGGGCCATGTTCACACGCTTCTCGCCTTCTTCTTCGATGAGAGACATGCGACGCATGCGGTCAGCGTCACCAGGCCAGCGCTTCTCAACCTCCTTCAGATGCAAGAAGTTGATGTGGTAGATCAACTCCATGTGTCTTGGCAGCACGTTCTCCAACATACTGGTGGGCCATCTCTCTAGAGCTTCGGGTAAAACTGTGTGATTGGTGTAAGCACAGCACTTCTGTACTAGGTTCCACGCTGTTTCGTAAGGGAGTTTTTCAACGTCAAGCAGAATCCTGAGTAACTCAGGAATGGCGAGCGCAGGGTGGGTGTCGTTCAGCTGTATGGCTACTTTCTCAGGAAGGCTTTCGAAGGTTGTTCTCACGGCCTCGCGGCTACCGAATTTTGAGTTTTTGTATCTCCTGAGGATGTCTTGAAGAGTAGCAGCGCACATGAAGTATTCCTGACGGAGACGCAATTCCTTGCCTTCGAAGAAGTTGTCATTGGGGTACAGAACCCTGGAAATGTTCTCCGCGATGTTACGATCTAAGACAGCTTGGATGTAGTCGCCAGAATTAACTGAAAATAATTTATTGATTTGTTAGCTTGTAATTTAGTATTTTGGCACAAGCTTATCATGACATCACGGTGTTTATTTGTTGATTTTAAATATAAAATGACGTAGTTTCATCTACTTACAGAATTTCAAGTTGAAGTCGACGGGACTCTTGGCAGACCAGAGACGCAGTGTGTTGACGACATTGTTGTTGTAGCCGGGGATAGGATTGTCGTAGGGCATCGCAAATACGACCTGATAACAAACAATGAATTTCTTATCAAACTCTTTATTACTTTAGTTTATGATTGTTGAACACAATTCACCTATTAGATTTCATTAATGCTAGATAAACATTTGCTTTGCATCCTATACCCTGGCCGAAATTTCTAATATTCATGGCCGCGTAGTATTGCTGAAAGTTGTGTGTTTGAGATTATAGTCGTGACAACCTAAGAAGTCAGATTTGACAGCTATAAAAATCTATAATATAAAAAAGAAAGTATGTATGTATGTTCCTTATAGACGGCTGGACATATTTTTATGAAATTTTCATAGAATCTTTAATCCAGCGGCTAATACTGTAAGTTTGGTGGCGACCGGAGCATTGTTTTTTTACTCTATTATCGCGGGCGAAGCCGCGGGCAGAAGCTAGTACTTAATAATAATCAAACTTGATGCGTATGAATGATACTCGTTAATATAGTGTATAGGTAACATAGGGATTAATTAGGATTATTAATCGGATTTTTCAATTTCTTACGTACAAAGTTATCACGGCATTTAGAATGGAAACGTCGTCGGAGTTCTTAGGATTATAGTACCTAAGTAATATTGAAATATTATCAACAACTTCTCCGCATTTCGTCTGAAAATAGGGTGAGAGTCACTATCACATACGACCCGACCATAAAGCATTCGTGTAACATGAACAACACACACGTCACACAACTTAGGAACGGCATATTTGTTGTTGACACAAGATTAATGAAAACAAGGACGTTTCTCTGACGACCTATTAGATTGCAGATAAGAAGGTATCGTGCGATTATCTTCTCAGGGTTCAAGTTTGACTTGAGATCAAGAAGGGAACAACATCTCTAGAAGTGCAATAATAAATTAATGGCTATAGATACATACATAAACTCACGCCTTTTTCCCATGGGGGTAGGCAGAAACTACAGAACGAACACCTGCCACGATCCTTACATACTTCTTTTGCTACACTCACATTCATACATCTAGTCATACACACACGCCGGTTATGAGTACTGCGCACCTGGCCTTTCTGAAGAACATCACCTATAAGGTATATGTATGTCTTTCTAGGGCGTCCCCTCCCGGCGTTTCCATTCGAGTCTGCCATGTAAATCCTTTCGTTAGTCGCCTTTTATTCATCCTCTCAACATGGCCAAACCAGATTGGCTTTAGATATTTATAGTATTTTTCAATTGGTCATTGGGGAGTGTAAGAACACTGGATGAATGGTCAATTGGTGAACAGGAAGCAAATATATTATGACCGTGGAGCATTGTCAAGCAGTTGTGTTTGTGAGGGTTCACTCGACTATCATGCCAACTGTGATTGTTCGTGTTGCTAGGGAAATTGTCAGATTTGTATCATATTGTTCACAAATATCGAGCTCCATTTCAATACAGTAGCGGGTACCTACTGACTGCCGAATCCTCTGTTTTGTTAACCGAGAGGGACACGGTTTTGTATATTATATTTATCATTGTCATCATTTATAATATTTTGAAGTACCAATCAATATCTAATCCTATAACATAAATAAAAATGTCCTGCCTTATGTTTCATGAAAAATGGTTTTTACGAATGCAACCGACATCTATACTAATACTAATAATAAAAAAAACTTTTTTGCAAAAAAATACCACTGACTGCCAAATTCAAAACTACATAGTGAAAAATAACTTTATTTTTTGAAGTCGGCGTCTTTCGTAGGTACCAATTTTTTTTTTCACTTTTTTGTTGTACCTACCTAATAGGCAAGTTAGTAAGGTAACTATAACGCCAGAATAGATATCATGAAACTTGAACATAACCGGTGAAATGAGAGATCTGCGTGTGTGCGTACCCCTTAAGAGCGTACTGGCGTGATGTTATTTTATGAAATGGTATAAACAATAGACAGACATGCGATTGCAGTAATCCCGAGAAATTTGCCGTTATTTATTGAAGAGTTCTGTTGTGTTCTTCATCAGATCTTCACCAAATTAAAATGGGACCAATACCGCAACATACTTTCTTAAGCAAAAAAAGAATTTTCAAAATCGGTCCACAATTGATGGAGATATCGGTTAACATAAACAAAAAAAAAAAAAAAAAACAATCAAACATAATGTCGAACATAGAACCTCCTCCTTTTTGGGAAGTCGGTTAATTATAAAGAGGAAAGATTTGTATGTTTGTATTTTTGTATGTAACGAATAAACTTAAAAACTACTGGACCGATTTCAAAAATTCTTTCTCCATTGGAAAGCTACACTATCCCCGGGTGACATAGGCTACTTTTATCCCTGTATTCCCACGGGAACGGGAACAACGCGGGTGAAACCGCGAGACATCCGCTAGTTTATAATATTTTGATGTATCAAATCATATCTAATCCTATAACATAAATAAATATATAAGGAAAATATTGAATGTTTCCTGAAAAATGTTTTTACGAATGCAATCGACATTAGCTACAATTGAGTTTTTAAAATACAATGTGGTTGTAAAATACAATTTTTAAAGGGTATTCAACGACCTAATGATTAACCACGTGCATTGTATACCATAATTGTATAATGAACAACAGTCATAATTATTATACACTGCTAGACGCTGTTTCTGATTACACTATTCAAGGCAACCAATTGGCGTTACAGATAAAATCACTCGTGTATCACGAAAGTATGAAATGTATCGTGTAGTAAAAGAACGGGCTTATTTCGGTATCATTTCTAAAAATAGACGACGAACAATTTTTTTTTCATGTCAGCATTATTTAAAAATGAATATAATATCATGATTGATGCAACGACCAGGGACGTAGCTAGGTAACCAAAGGCCCTAGAGCAAAAAATAAACTGGGGCCCTTACTGAACTGTTTAGATTTGTACAAGTGAAAATATAAATATCTTATATTATAAAGGCGAAAGTTTGTGAGTGTGTGTGTTTGTAAGTTTGTAACTTCTTCACGCCAGAACGGCTGAACGGAACTGGATGCAATTTGGCAAAGGGATAGATTATAGTCAGGAATAGCATATATGATACTTTTTATTCCTGGAATATGTTCCTTCGGGATAATTTTCGACATTCACACGGACTTAGCCGCTGGCAGAAGCTATTATAATTATAAATATTTTAAGGTGCAAAGCTACTTTATCATCAGTTCTTTGCCAGACAAGTAAAGTATAACATGACAATTCCCGATTAAGCAAGTGTGGCAAATCCTACTATGGGTACATACACTGAATAGTTTCTAGGAAGATGAAGATTTATTTTAGGTTCAAAATTTTACCTTACATGCAAGAGGGAGCGTAGCAAAATCGAAAATGTTTGCAAATTGATTAGGTTATCTATTCAGTATTCTGAACGAAATAGGAGTAACTGAGTCGACTTATGCACAAATATTAAAAACCAAGACCTACTGAGATGCAAGAGCGAGCGAAGCGAGCTCTGAAATTTTTAGATCCCAGGCTCAGATCGGCTGGCTGAGCTGGATCTCTTTTGACACTACATACAGAAATAGGAATCGCTTTGTTGACTTATGCAGACAAGTTGAAAGAAATATTAAGAGAAACTGGGTGCAAGAGCGAACTAATCTCTTGTTCGAATAATGTTATGACAATATCACTTTGAACATTCTTTTGATACACAATATTGCATTGCAATAATGGTGATATAATATAATGATTCTGTTCTTCCAAGCAAGGGCCCCACGGAGGTGGGGCCTTTCGCGTTTGCTTCACCTGCTACGTGGCTTGATCAATAAAATACTAGTTACAAAATGTACGCACAAAGAAACGAATTATATCAAAACGGTGTAGACCAGTCTCAACTCCTTGTTTTATTTGAGCTGTCTGAGAGTCCTGGATCTACCCATGCTTGATGCAGCTTTGTTTTCTTTTGTTAGTACCGATAAATGTCAAGTGTCGAAGTTGGCTCATAGCAGCCAATAAAAGAAAAATTTTAATCGGTTTAGTTAGCCATTTTTAATTAAGCGAGACTAACGAACTGCAATTAATTTTTATATAATTAAATAATTAACAAAATAGATATCATATTGACCCTACTAGAACATCTAGCCGGATTTAGTTTCGCCAGTGAATTTTGACCGCAGATCCTAACGTTTCATGCTATTGCCGAAAAAAATATACAAACTTTTCAACGGTGCGAAAAATAAACTGCACACAAATGCTAATGGCATCATATGTAACAAGTTTTAAACAAATGTCCTGTAACCTGTACATATGAGGACCCTAAGGTTGCATTAGCGAATGGTGTTGCCGTAGCTGAATACTGGGCCAAACATAATAATAGGAAAGAAAAATATAATTCGTCCGTCAGTGAGATTATCAAATATTATTTATTCGGACACGTATTTTTTGCCTTACAAAAAATACGTGTCCGAATAAATATTGGTTTGGTAAGGCAAAAAATACGTGTCCGAATAAATAATATTTGATAATCTCACTGACGGACGAATTATATTTTTCTTTCCTATTATTATGTGGGCCAAACATAATAATAGGAAAGAAAAATATAATTCGTCCGTCAGTGAGATTATCAAATATTATTTATTCGGACACGTATTTTTTGCCTTACCAAACCAATAAAAAATTACAAAGATAAAGCGCATCAAAGTTCAAGAGTGGGGGCTTGTGACGTCACTATGTCAGTATACAGTGTACTAACGATGTGACGTCACACGATATTTCAACGCATTATATCGTCGTCACTTTATGTTTACGTGTCAAAAGAAAATACATGTCCAATATTTTTTATTTACTACCTGACGGACAAAAACTAATTTTCTATTTGTCATCGACACGCTAAGAAGAAGAACAGAAGCTCGAAACTTGTTGGGAATACCCTGTATTCTTTCAAATGAATTACCATAATTAAAGATGTGTGGCAACCTTTTTTTTATTTAGATTTCGAAGGTGGTCGAATTTTCTGCTTGTTTTTGAGGTTGGACGGTCAGGGTCCGAGAGACCCCTGAGTTTGGAGGCCCCGGTGCACGGCACCGCCTAGCCCTCCGAATGCTACGCCTCTGACAATGAATTCTCGGCGAGCCAAATTAGACCGAGCACTTTGCATGAATCCAATAGTATATGATAGAAGACGTATCAGATAGCAATATTCTCTAAACTGAATAATATCAGGCTTGACATTGATGCACAAAACGGCATGGGAATATAAAACTTCACAAAGCTGTATGTATACGGTCAATTTTTTGTAGGATTTTTTTACCTGGGTGTCGATCCATTTCTTGCCTTCGGGCGTGTCAACCACGCGTCCATAGAAGTTGACAGGCAGCATGAACTCAGGACGCGCCTTCTCCCACGGGTTGCCGTAACGGAGCCAGTCGTCAGGCTCCTCCTGCTGGGCACCATGCTCGATCTTCTGAGCGAAGATACCGTACTCGTACCTGATACCTAGAAATTGTATGGATCAATTTATTCATTGAACGATTGGCAGTGTCGTAAAAAACCAGGTCAGTAAGGTGTGCTGCGAACTAGCAGTGTCCAGTTTTTCCTTATGTGGTGTGCTATGTGCTATCTACTTTTACCTTGTAGATAATAGGTATGTGTAAGTACTCAGTTTACAAAGTTGAAGCAGCATAATATTATAGCAGGCAGTGGGACATATTCTAGTGTTCCGAGTGTTGCATTGTGTGGAGAACCCCTGCGAAGGGTAGACAAACTTAAATATCTAGGCCACTGGGTCACCGAAGATCTTAAAGATAATTGTGACATTGAGAGGGAACGTAGGTCGCTGGCTGTTCGTTGTAACATGCTGGCCCGCAGGTTTGCGCGATGTACGAGGCCGGTAAAAGTTACGCTTTTCAAAGCTTACTGTCAGTCCTTCTATACGTGCAGCCTGTGGGTCAGTTTCACTCAGCGGGCATACAGCGACCTGCGCGTCCAATATAATAATGCACTGAGAGTACTGTTGGGGCTGCCGTGGCGTTGCAGTGCGTCAGGGATGTTTGCGGACACAAACATTGATGGTTTCGCCGCCATTATTAGAAAAAGATGTGCCTCTCTGATGACGCGTGTTCGCGGCGGTACCAACACTATTCTCAGTGTGTTCGCAGATCGGTGGGATTCTCCGTTGATGCAGAGGTGGATGCAGCTCCATGCTAAAGTGTAGCTATATGTTTTTAATTTTATATCTGTACCTAATAACAATAGTTTTTTAAGTAAATTGTTACTATTCCTATGGACTTTGTCTGAAATAAAAGATTTTTAATTTAATTTATATCACACAGCACGCCAGTAGACCAAAAGGGGTAGGCAGTTTGTACAATTAGTACACTGTTATCTATGTGTCCGTATGGCAAACTTACATTTCGACTTCGATAAAACATCGACATCGGGTTGACGAAAGTCTAATTACCGTCATCTTCACAGGCTCGGAGGCGCTACAATATTTTTACCAATAGGACAACCTTACTAATACATTTCCCGACCCAGTTGTCGAGTCGAAGACTCAGAAGGAGGATAAGTCAAGATTTCATAGTACTGAAACTACGTTAAACATAATATCGGAGAGATCAGCACCGACCGACAACACTCCAAACCTGATACTATGTAAATCTACTTGATCTTCATTCAGAGATCATTAACGTGATTTCGTGTTACGTTATCAATAGATAACAAAAACCGATATATTTTAGTGAGTAATTATGTAAATATAGATACGTAGGTCTGGGCTGATGTACGATGCGTGGTGTGCGGACGATGACCTTTAATTCACTGGCGGCTCTTATCAATATTACTTTTGTAGCTGTTTTCCCAATTTAAAAATGTCGTATGTAAGTGCCAGTTGTACGGGTACTCAACTTTCTACAAATAAGTGTATCAATGAATGCAACGACAGATATTGATTCGTGTCGGAATTGATAGAATGGAAAACATGTTTGGATAACTACTTGGATTATGTAACTTCATAATCTTGTCATTAACAAACCTTAGACTGTAATAATAAGACTCGCGTGTAACAAGAAAAAATTTGTTTCAAGAAGCTTATACTATAGATATTATGTTTAAAATGTTCAATTTGGTTAGTACATTTTATAATTGGCGGCGCGCCAGCGGCGGTGTTGTCAACTGCTTCAAATTAGTTTAAGCTGGCTAAAATAATGTCAAGTATGTTTCCAATGTCCTGTGGGTCACAGTTACGAGCTTCTTGAAATATTATTTAGTTGCATCTTCATCAACATTGAATGCCAACATTTTGTTAATCCTCATAAACGTTTTACGCACTACCGGTAGTGGGTTGTTGTTGTATACTACCTATTTTTATTTATATACACTTATGTACCGAATTTGTACTAAAACACGTTAATGTACATTTTGTCGTAAACCAATTGAAGTGCATACCTACTTGAAAAGCTATAAATGAGAATTATAAAGTTCTAACATCAATTTACGACATGTGAATAACAAAAACCCAGATTCTGATTTGACATAGTTCAAAGTACTGGACAAATATGAATGCTTCTCCATAAACTGGAAATATAACTTCTTTTAAAATATATTTTTGGGGTAATTCACTTACCATAACCATAGGCAGCCAGTCCGAGAGTGGCCATGGAGTCAAGGAAGCAAGCAGCCAGACGTCCCAGACCACCATTGCCAAGACCTGCATCCTCTTCAAGCTCCTCCAACTCTTCAATGTCTAAGCCGAGCTGGTACAGGGCTTCATCAACGGTTCCTTGGATGCCCAGGTTGATCATGGTGTTTTGGAGAGACCTTCCCATGTAGTACTCCAGGGAAAGATAGTAGACGCGCTACAAAAAAAAAAACAAGTGAATATAATAGCTAAAAAACAAAAACATTTACATGCCACAAATGTTTTCTATTTTGTGATGTTTGTAGTATGGGGAAATATGTTTCTATACATTTTCCTGCAATGCAATGTAATTGTAAAATGTCATACTTTTAATCTGGCTTCAGAAATAAAAGAACTTCTCAAATGATGCATATATTTGGATTGTTTTTATTGAAATTATCTTTGTAATTTTATGTAAAATATAATCTTGAATCATTGTTAAATAATTTCCCCTGTATTTGGATTTCATTTATTACTAATCCGATTTTTATGTCTAAAAACATTTAGCTGAGATTTTTAATTAAAAATTAAAATTTAAAGTATCATTCATCATGAAATGATAATTTCAGGAATCTTGTTGACTTCTCAAATGATGCATATCTTTGGATTGTATTTATTGAAATAATCTTTGTGAGTTTATATAAAATATAATCTTGAATCATCCATACTAATATAATAAATGCAAAAGTAACTCTTGTCTGTAGTTGAAGACCCTGAGAAGGATATAGGATAGTTTTGATCCCGGAAATCATCCTTTAACAGGTGGTCTACCCCCCTGGGTAGAATTTTGTATAGTGAACTAATTATTTCTCAAGTATAGCGGCCCACACATCTATAATATTATGGCGGAGATATAAAATAATAGGCTATTAAAAGTAATAATGCTACTCAGACGAATTTGCGAGCAACAGCTAGTTGTTAAATAATTTTCTCTGTATTTGGATTTTATTTATTACTAATCTGACTTTTATATTTTAAAAGATTTAGCTAAAATTTAGAATTCAATTAGATTCCTTAAAGTATATAATTTACAAAATGTAATCTATATGCATTACTTTTGAACAACAAACTTTTTTAAGTTAAGCGGGTAGTCCAATAGAAATAATAGAATTGTTATATCATTAGCTTATTATTAGTTTAGAAATTAAGAGTATTATATTTACCTTGGGATCATTTTCATAGTAGTACTGTTGGGTTCGGATCCAGCGCGAGACAAGGTGGTCCCTCACGGTGTGAGCCAAGGCAAAATAGTAGTCTCTCGGAGTCGCAACATTTCTGTCTTTTACCAGAGTGTAATGCACATGACGATTGAACGCTTTCTTCACCTCTGTAACATTCTCTACTGCTACGATACCTCGCACAGAGATTTGCTTCCGCTTGTCCGTATCGCTTTGTACGCTCATCTTGAATTATTCTCGGACAAAATCAGGTAAAGCCAGTGCGACCGCTAGACCCTATCAAAGTATCAACCCTGACTGATCGTCAAACGCTGTTCGCGATATCGGTCACCTTGAGAAGGTCAAACATATATTATAAAGCTACCACAGACTAATAACCGGTTTATTGGCAGTATTTATATTAAAAAAATAAGTTATAACAATCCCCAGGTTTGCTAAATAAAGGCACATAAATGTATACTAATAATATTGAATCGTTTTATTCAAAATTTCTGAAAATATTCATTTTTCTAGTACAATAATACCCCAATGTTTTTCTACGGTTTTTTTATGACAGAGAGACAAGTCCACAGACTACTTAGAGATATGGACAAGTCAAACTGACACCTGTCTGTCTTGTCAAACATCAGCTGCACAGAGTACAACTGAAAAGCAGCTGTTTGATATTCTCGATAATGTATTTGGATGGACGTAAGGTGTAAATTCCGAAATTGAAAAAGATTATTCTCATGATAAATAAAAGTCTTTTCTATGGTTAATAGTACGTCGATAGGCCCCTTTATAATAGCCCGATGCTGAAAATCAACAGCTTATCGGCACGAGCGACAACTAGTATGACTGCATGAGCTGTACCATTTAACTATGAGACTGCATCTGTTTGCGCACTTCAACAATTCCCATTAGCTAGTCTCCGTTGAGCACGGACTTTTGCCGTTGAGTTGGCAAACGTATTGTATTTTAGATAATTTGTTAACCGACTTCCCAAAAAGGAGGAGGTTCTCGGATCTCCGTCAATTGTGGACCGATTTTCTCTATTATGATTGACCTGGATGTTTTTATTTAGCATGGCCCGTGTATGGCACCCTTGGTCCCCTTGTAAGTTGCACGGTCAATGGCCCCGCCACCTACCATTATTTGGCAGCAGGGGGTAGGGAATCTATCCTCCTCCCCTGCAGCCCCACCGCGTCCGCATGGCGACCTCGTCCAGGCCGCGGAAAGTAGGGAGAGCGGCGCACCGCAATACCGGCACTCCTCTCCCGCCGCGGCCTCCAACCCTCAGCCGTGATATTGTATGGGTTTGGGTGGCCCAATACGACATCGCGGCCCGCCTCGGTTGCGATGTCGCCCAGGCAGCACCGCAACTTACATGTTGGCCGCTACGTCGTCGGCTTATCGGCAGGCGCCCTGACGAGCGGGCCCCTCCTCGGGTTCCTCTTCACTTCACCGTGGGTGAACAAGCCACGGTTATTCTGTTTGTGACGGATAGTAGAAAAAAAGACAAAAAAAAAAAAGACAGTTGCTCAACATTATAACATTTATTTGGTAGTTAACTATCGATATTGTTACGGAAGAGAAAATAAATAGGCTTGAGAACACATAATACCACTTATCTATACGGGTACTTTAATGATGACTGCCAGACATGTGTTTAAAGTCAAACTAAAAATACTTACAGTGATGTCTTAGCGTTCAATAAAAGATAATACTTATCTCGTGTGATGAGTGTTAGTCTTTAGCATTAATAATTAAAATATAACTTAAATTAAGGATTTGTAATTTAAAAATAAATCTACGTTCTTGTATAATATAAGTATAAACTCTCAACTTATTAAATAAAACAAAATTAAGCGGTCTGTTCAATAGGAATTCTCTTGGAGTGTGCCTTTATTTCCAAGAACAAAGGCAGTAAGAGAAAATATGTTACAATTTATTCAACAATAACTACAATAACTCAAAAAAAATGTCTTTACAAAATTAAATTAAGATCATTATCATCTTTGTCTGGAATTATAGATCTAGACGGTAAAATGTACATTGGTAATTTTAAAATATTTTCAATTCAACTTTTAAATCTATTCTATAGTCAATATCAATCATTTTCAGGCAGATCTTATATAAATAATGCCAGAGTCATTGAGATAGTGCGTAGTACATTATTACCTCAATGGCCAGAGTAAACATTTTCAAACCTAAAAATCATCTGTCAAATACACATACATATTTGGTAAATGCAATAATAAAATACTTAAAATCAATCGCCTTATTATTAAAATTGACACCATACAATTGCATTTTCCGTTTATTTTAATTTTTTGAGTTTTTTTTACATTTTCTTGATTTTGTTATTAGCACCCAAGCAAAAATTCGAAGACATGTGACATTCACCAACCCGCACTGGGCCCGCGTGGTGGTTTTCGGCCCATTACCTTTTTTTTTTGCCCGGTGAAGGTTTTTCGGCCGCAGGGGATAGGGAGAGCGGCTAACGCTATACCGACACTCCTCCCCTGCGGCCATACAGAGGAGGCCTGTTTCCCAGCATTGGGAACATTAACAGGCTCAATCTCATCAAATGATGATCCAAGCATTCACTTGATGAGAAAACAGGAAAATCTTTAAAATGCATCATGAGCAAGGCCACACGCTTATAACATTGTTATGAACTATGAACACAGGCTTGACTTGTTAGCCTCGTACGTATTACGAAATAGAGTAGACCTTCTGGAGGTGTTTCAGTCCCTAATAGGAGAGCTTGAGGCCGGGGTTATGAAGATCTGTTCGGGATAGAGATCCCCCCGCACACGCACCGCGCGAACGCCTTCTGCGGACGCACGGAATTCCAGTTCGCCGATCAGTAAGTCATCCGCATATATCGCCCAATCTGCCGGTTGGCGGACTATCCGCAGTTTTGTCTGGAAAGTAATATGAGTTTTTTAGTTGCGGGTTTAACCGTTTTAGATTTTGATTGTAGATAGGTTCTTAATTTTTGCTAGGATGGGGCGGTCGTATGATGGAGATCAGCAGCCGAGACATTTTCTGGCTGAAACTTTTTTACAAATAGATACAACCGACTTCCAAATAAAAACACTACAAAGTGAAAAATAACTTCAATTTCAGAAGTCTTTCACTGTGATAGTGTCACTTCGTAGTGTTTTTATTTGGAAGTCGGTTGTATTTTTTTTTTATTTTTCACTTTTTAGTGGTACATAATCTTAGAGCAGACCTATATATAACGGACAAGTTCTATAGCAAGTTAAGGTCCTATATCACAGTGATGCCAGAATAGATTACCCGAATAACATCTAACTTGAACATAACAGGTGGAATGAGAGTGTATCAGGGGATCAGGGTAAACTGTACACATCTGCGTACCCGTTTAGAGCATACTGGCGTGATGTTATGTTATGAAATGATGTAAACAATAACAGACATGCGTTTTCAGCAATCCCAAGAGATTTGCCGTCATTTATTTTAGAGTTATCTATACTAATATTATAAAGAGGTAAAGTTTGTGAGTTTGTGACGTTTTAAGGGGGTAATCTCTGGATCTACTGAACCGATTTTGAAAATTCTTTCACCAGTAGAAAGCTACATTATTCATTGTAAACTACAATCTATACTTAATATTATAAAGCTGAAGAGTTTGTTTGTTTGTTTGTTTGTTTGAACGCGCTAATCTCAGAAACTACTGGTTGGAATTAAAAAATTCTTTTTGTGTTGGATAGTCCATTTATTGAGGAAGGTTATAGGCTATATAACATCACGCTACGACCAACAGGAGCAGAGCATAAATGAAAAATGTTTCAAAAACGGGCAAAGTTATTCCTTTTTGAGAGCTTCCGTTGCGTGCGCTGCGTAAACGGTTTAATTACACAACAATCATGTATGTAGAGTAGGTAGGGTTGATGGGTAGGTAGGTAGTCAGTTGACGGGAGCGAAGCCGCGTGGGACAGCTAGTTTAATATATTTTCAAAATAATTAGAGATCCTTATGGAAATTGCAGGCAGGGCGGTCAGGGTAGGTTGGTAGCCAGTTGACGGGAGCGAAGCCCCGGGGGTCAGCCAGTGTTGTATATTTCCGAAGTTCTTCATCAGATCTTTACCAAATTTAAATGAGATCATTTCGGAACAAACTTCTTTCGAACAAGAAAAGAATTTTGCAAATTCGTTTATATATGACGGAGTTATGCCCAAAAACTAAAAAAAAATATATATATCCGAATTGAGAACTTCCGTTTTGGGAAGTCGGTTAAAAATAGCCCTAAAAACCACTTACATAAGTGCCAGGTATAAGTCTCGCTGTTCGCTGCCGCCGCTCCGGCCCCCACTCGCCGAGCCATGCGTTCAGCACGACGAGTTGTCGTTCGCGCTGAGACTCGAAGTAGGCGCGTACGTTCACGTGAGCCAGCACGTTAGCTCGCGGCCACTCGCGGGGAGTATCCATCAGGTCAATTGCGAATGAGTGGAGGAGTGGGCGAAGTCTGGAAAATGGACAAAAATAAATTCATGACAGGCTAATTCCATGCTTCTAGACCCAACGGTATAGTTCTCGCCAAAGTTCTTCGCCGCCCTGAAGTTGGCTACAATGGCTGCGCAGTAGTAAATCTCACACAAAAAAGCGAACTAAAAAGACGTAAACAAGAAGAAAATCACGCTGTGCAGTCGGAGGATACATGTTCGCGAGCTGACTGACAAAAACCAGATGTATACTCCGAGTGCACAACATTTGCACGCTTTTTAAGCAGTCGGGTTTCTTGAATTTTTTCATTAGCTTTTTTATTTACAACTTTTTAGTATTCTTTTTTTAATTAGGTACATTTAAACATATAAGTGTTATACATTTTTGAAATCACCTCTTTAAACTCTTTATTTGGATACCTCACACGAGGGGATTGGAAGGGAAAAAAAAAACCCCCACAAAATGGCGCTCAAAATCCGCCATTTTTTTCTTTTCCAATTTTAAGTAGCCAGTGACACTCGCAGGGTTAAGACGAATCGATTGCGGTAAGAATCATCAAAATCGACCAACGCGTTTGGTCTCTAGAACGCCACATAGGAACAATAGTACATTATTGCAGCGGCCAGCAAAAGAGGCATTGATGGACGAACGTGTAAATGTGGGCCGAGGCGAAGCCGAGGCACACATACTTAAGTCCATCAATGCCTAGTTGTGGCCAAGGCTTGTATAGTGCTTTTCTCAAATAATGCGCGGCAATTAAAACTAAGTACCAAGTAGTTACCTAGAACTCCTTTTGTCAAATACAATTACTTTTCAAAATCAATGACGAACAAAGAACAACAATAATTATTCCCGCGTTAGGCTTAGCACGCACTGCGATTTTTATTCACGCGTTTTTTTCCGCCCATTCTGCGGCCTATGGAATTGTATGAAGCCGAAAGCATTGCGGTAAAAAAAACACACGGGAATAATACTACAAAAATCCGCACAAATAAAAAACGCAGTGCGTGAAGTGTTCATTTGTTTCGTTTTTTTCAATAAACAGGTTTCTATTTGCAAGCCAGTTCGAAATTTAAATAAAACCTTTGATAAGTTACTTCCTTGGTTGCCATGTTTCGTAGTAAAAGAACGCTCCATTTTTAAATTACACGACAGATATGAGTTTACTATGTAATTTATTTGGCCGCTACACACGACAGATATGGATTTTCATACAACTTTTGCCGGCCGCTGCGCGCATGTATTTGGCCAGTACAGCAATTGCGATTTATCTCGAAGAAGTTTGTCAAAATAATGCTCAAATTTCCAAGCATGTTTGAGAAAACATACATACATACATAGACTCATAAACACATTACCCTCCTTCGGCAGTCGGGTAAAAACAGCACCGATCCGTGCCTTGCGCATCGGCAAGCTAACTTCAGGGCGGCCCAGAAGTTAGGCGAGAATACCGTTACGTCTAGAAACACGGAATTTTGGACCAGAGTTTCAAAATTCTATTCTGTTGTATGTAGATATAGCAAAGGCACTATGAAAGGATTTTAAAAGACCTAAAGTGGTTAAATAGGCAATAAAAGTTTCTATAAAAGTTCATAGTTTTCGATGCATTTATTGAATCAAGATTTAGAGATTGACAATTTTTTCAAGTCAATGAAGTCATGAACTAGACCTGGGCATTCAGTTCAAGTTTAAAAATTATTGAGTAGTCACAAAATACAACTCAAAAAAAAACAGTCAACAGTCATGAATATTGTACACGGAAAACTGATAGGAAAATTGACGAAAAAAGTTACGATAAAATTATTTATGAAAACCGATAACTTATAATAATGCTGGCAACCGAAAATTATCGAGTTTATTATTATTACAAAATCAATATAATGTTAGATATACATATTTTTCCAACTAAATATCGGCAGCAGAGTGATATTGGACGTCAGCCAACAGCAAGGCATTGAGATGTGGTTAACTGGAAACTATCGATCTTCGCACTCTTTTCATAGACATGTAAAAATATTCTCTTTTATATGTGGAACTGACGACTAATGTGTTGTTCAAATGATATATCGGTTGACCTCCAACTTTTCCAATAATTTTACGTATGCATAATAATTGCCAAACATATACGAACGAATAGACGTGTGCGTCTGAATGGCTGGTTGTCTGTATCGGATCACGTCAGGCTGGTGACCAAAAATTGCTACCTGTTTGCTACTTTATACTACCTATAATCAATTAATTGCCACCCTACTTTGAAACAAAATAAAGGTACTTCAAAATGAACAGCCATTCTGAAATCAGGATAGCTGGGTCAGGACCAAATTTTTGACGTACACTGGAAATTAAATTTAGCACAATAGAATTTTTAGGGTATTTGATAGATATGTTCAATTAACTTAATGGATAGGTGTATTCCAATATAAATAAACATTGTTGTAATCGTTTTAAATTGCTTTGTTTCAATAATCGTAATCAATTCTCTGTAAAAAATACAAATGATCATAACTTTTTACTTGTTAAAGCTACAAGGTGGACATTGAAAGACGTGAGGGTAGCAATCAGGTAGAAATTACTCACGTCAAAATAATAACACGAATTTGAATAGTTTACACAAATGGATAGTTCACCAGCTATCCTGATATCAGAATGTATGGTATATATGGTATTTGCTACACAAATATTTAATTTATTTTATTATTTTTACAGATTTTTTTTTATCACTGACATAGTTTCTTTTTTGTCGTTGACTGAATTGCAAACGTAATTTGGAGTATTATTGATTTTTAAATTGTTTTTTGTATGTGACATATTGATTGATCTTTTATAATAATCATTGTATTTTTTTCCTTAACTCTGACATTTTATTTTATTTTTAGTTGACTGTATTTAATTTAATATGAAATGTGGATTGTCATTATTTTCGAATTTGTTTTTGTATGTTTGACATATTAGTGGTCTATTTATAACTATTATTGAATTTCTATCCTTGACATTCTATTAAATTATTCATAAATTATTATTGTAATTGAAAGTTATTGTTATTTAAAGGTGTTTTTTTTTAAATTTAATTGTTATCTATTGTAATGTTTTATTGGTGTTTTAACTTACCAAAAATTTCGACACAATGTATTTTGTTAAGAAATAAATGACTTAATGGCTGGTCAATTTGAAGTCCCTTTATTTAGTTTCAAAGTTAGGTAGCAATTGATTGACTTAAAGGTAGTAAAAAGTAGCAAACAGGTAGCAATTTTTGGTCACCAGCCTGACTCAAACCGATACAGACAACCAGCCATAAAGACGCACACGAATAGACGTTTCAAAAGATTGCTTTTTATACCGTGTTGTTGAACTTACTTTCCATAAATAACGATCTGATGTCCTTCGGGAATGCCTTTCGATAAAGATGCTATAACGTTTGCTTGCCATGAAGGTTCATTGTCTGGTAAGGAGTCTAAACTAGGTCTAAAGGGTACCTGAAAAAAAAACTTTTAGTCATTTTCAAAAGAAAAGAAGTGAACTTCAATAAACAGCTGTGGTTGCGTTTATGACTTTCTTTTTCACGACTATACCTCATTTTAACCCCCGCCGGAAAAATAGGGGTGTTATAAGTTTGACGTGTGATGCTGTGTATCTGTGTGTCTGTCTGTGGCATCGTAGCGTCCAAACGGATGAACCGATTTTGCTTTTTTTGGTTTGTTTGTGACTTAATCGAGTGTTCTCAGCTATGTTTGAATAAAATCGGTTTAGCCGTTCAAAAGTTTTGGGCGTTTTACTGTTTGAATTGGGTTGTTTTCGCAAGATATCGTGTCATAATGAGGTGTTTAATAGATTGCCGATCGAAGCGTTGTACCAGATAAATTATGTAGCATGAAATAAAAATGTGTCGGGGGTTCTTTATATTTTGAAATTTTACTTGTCATTTCAAACTCGCTAGGTACAATTAAAATACCGGTCTCGTACTGCTTCGATTACCGTGACCCTCACTAAATCGTTGGCATGTTCTGTGGTCACTAAAATAAAATAAAAATTCACGTTTGTTGTATGGGAGCCCCCCTTAAATATTTATTTTATTCTGTTTTTAGTATTTGTTGTTATAGCGGCAACAGGAATACATCATCTGTGAAAATTTCAACTGCCTAGCTATCACGGTTCATGAGATACAGGCTGGTGACAGACAGACAGACGGACCGCGGAGTCCTTAGTAATAGGGTCCCGTTTTTACCCTTTGGGTACGGAACCCTAAAAACGACCAAACGAATCAGTTAAAAAGAAATGCATTGTTGAACTACTTATCTATTCCTGTATGGTGACTGTTTTGCAATTTTCCTTCTTCTTATGGTATTTATTTGCCCAAAGATGCGTTAAAATTAGTGTTGTAATATCGTACTTTCAACGCTCATAACTTACAAATATATATATATATTTTACTTTTTTGTTTCCATAAAGGGCT
Source organism: Orthosia cruda (assembly GCA_964057195.1). Taxonomy (NCBI): domain Eukaryota; kingdom Metazoa; phylum Arthropoda; class Insecta; order Lepidoptera; family Noctuidae; genus Orthosia; species Orthosia cruda. Next base: position 26,061,364 of record OZ059845.1, read on the forward strand.
AAATAACGATGAACGTACACAGTCAAATGGTGGATTAATCGCCAGACTACGTTTGTATGAAAGAATGAACGACTAGGGCAACCTTAAACACCGCAATCGAGACCCTGATTGAACTTCTTGGACTTTTATGTCAAAAGAAAATCTTCTACTTACTTCAACAGGACTTGGAGCTAAAGTGGGAAATATATCAGTCTTCTGCACTTTCAGCGTGGCATCTCTGACGCCTGTAATTTGTACCCACTCAGCAGTCAAGGGGCTCGGATTCCTGTGAGCATAGCTGCAGTACTGCATCCCGTCAACCGCCCATAATGTCTCTTTTTCATCTACTACAATCTCTATCGTAAATGGACGGTCTAATTTGAAAGGAAACAGTCTGAAAAAAATAACTGTGATGTTATTAAAAAATAACTATGATGAAACAGTCTAAAAAAAAAACTGTGTAACGCTAATTCAGCCAACAGACTAAATGCCTACCTCCTGAATTGCAAATTATACTAATTGGACACTAATTGGCCGATAATTTTGGGCGTAAAGTGAACAACCTTTCATGGTTGCTACCACAGATATAAATCTAACTAGATGGCGCGAGTACTTGTATAATACTCACAACGGATGTTTGTGTCTCTGAATTGGCTGCAAGAGCCTGCGCAGTAGCTATTTTTGTGTCAATATTGAAAGTGAAGTTATCATTGTATAACTGTCTCTTTCACTCGCTTACGTTTGTCGCATCACCCCATCTCGCTTACTCTATGCAGTTTAACTGTTTCTTGCGCATTAATTGACAGAACCAACTTCAGAGACACAAAGATCCACTGTGAGTATTATACTTCGCGTGTCAAAAAATGGAGTAAAATATGATGATGATCATGATTTCATTTAGCATTATCGGCACCGGAAATCCATCAATCAATCTGCCTAGCCTTTTGTTATGGTCGGCTTCCAGTCTAACCGGATTCAGCTGAGTATCTATGTTTTATATGGAGCGACTGCCTATCTGACGTCCACAACCCAGTAACTGGGTAACACGGTACCCCTTGCCTAGACTGGTGTCAGATCTCAAGCTTCTGACTACTCGTAACGACTGTCAAAGATCTTCAAATGACAGCCGGGACCAACGGTTTAACGTGATTTCCGAGGCACGGAGGAAACTTGGTCTGTTGAAATGGTCACCCATCCACGGACCGACCTCGGCAAGCGTTGCTTAACCTTGAAGATCGACCCGTGCGGCTGTTATTATTTAGCCACGAGCTCTTCCTAATCCTCTGTGTCTCTAGAAAAATGTCTTTTTATGCCATATTGAGCTGTAAAGACTGTATAGAAAAAGTTGGCCGAGGCATTGTAAATATTTTCTTTCATTGGTAAGTAAATTTGTTTTTAAATTGTGTGTGAAAAATTGGCACGCTTGGTTTTCATACAGATGGAGGGACTTGCGTTATCTAGTAAGATTTATGTCTGTGGTTGCTACGCTGTTTTACAAAATTATACACTTATCGTTTATTGTTCGGAATATTCAGCTTTAGTTAAACATTGTAATTTGCATAAGTTGATGAAATAAACATTTTATTTATTTATTTATTTATTTAGTTACACGAGAAATTACTTACTGAAAGGGAAATAATCTTATCGATGCGGAAACTGGAAAATAGTTCACTGAGTCATAAGCACGGACCTACCTACTGATGTAGCTATATGTAGTATTGGTTTATTTCATTACCTGAATGCAGTAGTCTCCTCGAGTCCCCATTTGTTGTGTCTCCTCGTATTCCGGACCACATAACATTGTGGAAGACGTACGTTGAAGTGCACGGCGATTTCGCCGCGCCCTGAGTCAGGTTCTCCACTTCCTATGTTCACTGCAAACCTGGTAGATAGACCTTTGATACAGTACCGGTAAGATAATAATTATAGTGTTTGTTATCAGGGTCAATTCTCTGCGACGCTCCGAGGTTTTAAATGCTGAAAGAACATGTTCTTACGGTGCAGTGACCATACATTTTTATCCACTCGATCATTTGGTTCAAAGAGATTAATTTTGGTGCGTAGGTACTTTGTTCTTGCGTTCGTCATGAATATAATAATCCGAGAAAATATCAGGACGACAAATTGTCGTTGAACAAACTCGTCGACTGTGATTACACAATATGTACTTTCATCGTTATGACCTGGATTTGCGTGTTTGCAAATACATAATATAGCAAACTGTAAGGTCGTGAGGAGAACACAGCGGGCTGACATTTATCGCCGAATTTTGGCAGCTATTAACCTAAATTAGTGCGGCCACGGTGTGACCAGATTATCCATGAAATGTGTTTACGAGGCAACAGCTAATAAACTCCTAAATTTAGGTCTTTACTGTAAGTAAGTACGTAGGGCTTTATTTATAAAAATCTCGACAGTCTTTTTGATGTTTATCATCTGATTCACAGATTCTAATTTCAAATTCTGTATAGAAAATTCAAATATAGAAAGTGCAAAAAGCAAATGCTAGTGTTAATCTTACTAATATCTTACTTAATATTATAAATGCGAACGTTTGGATGGACGGCAGGCTTATTACGTATCTTTTGCAAGAGCAAAACTATAGCGATCAAACGCTTTATGTCATAAAAGTCGGCATTACCTGCAGTGTAGGTATGGTAGGTCCTACACAATCGTTTGCTAATCGCTCGTTGTTTGTCAAATCCACTTAATAAAAAAAAAACCGCCAACAACTCTAAGGCATAGCACGCAGAGTAATTTTTTAGTACTATTTGATCGCGATTTTTTTTCCGCAGTGCGTGCAGCTTCATACAACTCCATAGGCCACAGAACGCGCGGAAAAAAAATCGCGCGAATAAAAATCGTTGTGCGTGCTAAGCCTAACTTCTGAATTGAAGAGCAATTATTGCGCAAAAATCGCTATCCACGTTTTGCTCTTGCAAAAGATACGTAATAAGCCTCCGGATGTATGTTTTTGCTCAATCACGCCAGAACGGCTTAACAGATCGGGCAGAAAATTGGCATTATTGTCTATTGCACATAATTATGCTACTTTTTATTCTAGTATAATGTTCCGTCGGGATGATAAAAATCTTTTCACGCAGGTGAAGCCGCTGACAGAACCTAATAATGAATAAGGATTACTAAGATAAGTGTAGATTAAAATCTTACCAAGGTAAATCGTCGCTGGGTGTCCCCGTGCAAATGATGTGTGATCCAATACTCAGGGGTTCGTTCAGGGTCTGCGTAAACTTAACATCTCGCGCTTCTGCCAGTTGTGACTGAAATAAAACAATCAAAGCTTTTATAGGCTACATCAAGTTTTATAGACATTTTTAACTACAAATAAATAGTGGATATGGTGTTACGTAGGTTGTTAAGTTTGCAGTATTCTTCGAAGTTCCTTTCGCGAAAAGCAATTTTGTCTTCTTCATAATATTAACACCAACGACCACGTTTGGGACAAGAATAGACAATAAAATAACACCAGTAGCATTTGACAGCTTTGTCGTAGCCTATGCGTTCGTTCATCTATCTAGTCACTTAGTACGTTTTGAGACACAATGACGTGATCGACAGAATGGGATCCTGCCAGTGTCGCGGTAATAAATATCTGAGTAGTAATAGTAGATTATTAACCAAGGGGATAAAGTAGTGTCTTCTGTCAATTTATTTAAATTTCAATTTATTTATTCAGTAACAATTTACATTGCGTTCGAATATAATCCAACATGAAACATTAAAAACGCGGTTAAATGTCGCGGGTGACGATTTAAATCCCGAGCGTAGCGAGAGTGTTAAAAACGATTTAAGACGAGTCCTGAGTGTAGCGAGGGATTTAAGTTCACCCAAGACTAAGACAGCTTTATCACCGCACTTTATCACTTTTCGTACCATTTGCGAAAAAATTAACACAATAATAATATGAGATAAGCATTAACGTTTATGTATTTGAAGAAAACGAAAACGCGGCAAATTCCTAGACTAATATTTTTTGTCGGAAAACAAAGGCATCAGGCTCATACGGCCTCGTAGGTTTTCGTAACTTTATTTAATAATTATAACTGCATAATAAATGCGTATTCCTTTTTCAAAGAGATGTATAATGCTTTATATACAAACTCAATGGTGTAAACGCAGATGTAGTTCAGTATAAATTTCGGTAAGTATTCCAAATTTAAATCACATTCTCTCCCTGAGAGGATGAATGAAATTCAGTACAATTTTCTTTCCCTGTTTTTAACAGATTAAAAATGACTATTGTTATGTTCGCTTTTTGTGGCATAGAATGTCACTTTTTTGAGCAAGTGGTACGAAAATTAAAATTAACGTCAAGCTTTAGTGTAAAAAGAAATTTTACCAAATTGCTTTGGAAATGAAAAAAAAATGAAAATGAAAAATGTTTTATTCGTTAACAAATGTTGGTTTAACAATATTGAGGTTGACTTCTCCTTTTAAGTATGAAAACACCTGTGCCAGGAGAGGCCATTTCGGTCACCCTTTTCCAAATGTGTATGATTTAGGAGGCAATCTTAAAGAGACTGAAGAAAATGGAGTAAATAAGAACACCCAAAACTCTTTAGTTATAGTGTGCCAATTAACCCTTTGACCATCCAATGGAAGGTCAGCAATGTTCCAGATGTTAACGGACTGAGTGAAGCGAATGTTTTTTTTTTAATTCTAATTTTTTAAAGGAGGCTTTTATCCACAATGACATGTCAGCCTAATCATAACTTAAACTTGTTCGAAACTACTAGGTGTAGCTTCGAAAAACATTATTAATTTTAAACAAATCAGTAAGTAGGTTTGCTATCTCAGGTGAAGGTTGCGCTAATACTTTTACATATGGATCAATATCATATTTCGTTAACTTTTATTCTGCTCAACAGTGTCTCTCTTTCCTGCTTAGTCTTAGTACACTCCATAAGTAGATGGTGAACATCTTCAACCGTTCCGCATGTTTCACAATTGGGAGAATTCACTTTCTTTCGTCAAATAACCAAACTTGCGGGATGGGTAGTGAGCAGAGCGTAATCTATGAAGGAGAAAAATATGATATCTACTCATTACCTTGATAGCAAACCACGGTATTCGAGGAGGCTGATATTGTATAGTTTTGTACCAGATACCCTTTTTAACCGACTTCCCAAAAAGGAGGAGGTTCTATGTTCGACATTATGTTTGTTTTTTTTGTGTATGTTCACCGATATCTCCGTCAATTATGGACCGATTCTAAAAAATCTTTTTTTGTTTGAAAAAGTATGTTCCGAAATTGGTCCCATTTTAATTTGGTGAAGATCTGATGAAGAACTTCGGAGATATACAAAAGAACTCTTTAATAAATAACGGCAAATCTCTCGGGATTGCTGCAATCGCATGTCCGGTTGGTTGTTTATACCATTTCATAACATATCATCACGCCAGTACGCTCTTAAGGGGTAAGCAGATCTCTCATTTCACCGGTTATGTTCAAGTTTCATGAAATCTATTTTGGCGTTATAGTTACCTTACTAACTTGCCTATTAGGTAGGTACAACTAAAAAGTGAAAAATAAAAAGTTTTTTGAAAAAAAAATACTGCCGACTTCCAAATACAAAACTACAAAGTGAAAATAACTTTATTTTTTGAAGTCGGTGTCCATAACGCAAAAAATTGGTACCTTCGAAAGACACCGACTTCAAAAAATAAAGTTATTTTTCACTTTGTAGTTTTGTATTTGGAAGTCGGCAGTATTTTTTTGCAAAAAAGTTTTTATCCCTAACTACTTCGTTCGTCAAAATACTCCTTAAACATATTAATATACAAATTGTTTTTCACATACACAATTGTTCTAAGTGAGCAAAAGTTATAGCGCTTACCTGCTCAAATACAACGTAGAAGTTACTTAGTTGTGCACTTCAGTTTGTTTTCTATGACTCATTTCGCTTACTTTGTGAGTCAAAGTAATCAACAAACGATGCACGAATTCGCTCACCAAATACGTCTACCTACTGAATTACGGCGATGAGGTCATTGGGCATGGCACTGCCTTAATTGGTGTCAGGGATATTTTAATAAGACACTATGGGCCAGGTATGTACAGGTGATGTCTACAAATACGGACTAGGCGTACATTTGGTGCGTTTATAATTAACTAGGTAGGCACTTTAGCAGCAGCAGTAACGCTAGGGTGTCGGTCTATAGCATCAGATCTCATCATCTCTGGGACGGATCTGCCAAGTACCAGCTGGATGCCGATGAAAAACGGGCAAGGAGGCTCATCGGCAATGATAAACTGGTCGAATCAAGTCTCCAGAGCCTTGAAAATCGGCGCCAAGTTGCCAGTTTGTCGGTTTTTTATCGGTTACATTTCGGGGAGTGTGCGTTGGAATTGCATGAACTAATTCCTCCTAGCCCTGTCCTGTCATCGGACAACTAGACGTACGGCGATGCGTCATCGGTACATGGTGGACGTCCCACCCATAAGCACCAATCTTTTTGGGAATACTTTCATTATGCGTATAGCTAAGGAGTGGAATTCTTTGCCGGAGTCTGTGTTTCCTGATAGCTACAACCTGGGAGACTTTAAGTCAAGAGTGAATAGGTTTCTTCTAGGTAAGCGTGCTACATCGTCGACCACATCATCGCTTAACATCAGGTGAGATAGTGGTCAAGCATGAGCCTATCTATACCAATATTATAAAAAGGAAAGATTTTTTTGTTTGTTTGTTTGTACCGAATAGGCTCCAAAACTACTGGACCGATTTCAAAAATTCTCACCGTTGGGAAGCTACTCTATCCCCGGGTGACATAGGCTACTTTTTATCCCCGTATTCTCACGGGAACGGGAACTACGCGGGTGAAACCGCGAGGCGTCCTCTAGTCAATAATAATTAAAAAAAAGATGGCTCATTTGTGGCAGCAGAAATTGAAACGTCTAGTAGAGATAGTACACCACACATATTAACATTTCTAAACTAAACCTGAACTATTATCACTTATTAGTACATTAACTATATGAATACCTACATTGAGTAGAATCGCATGCAATATTTATTATCTGTGTACAACGGTCCACATACACAGAGGTACCTATTGCCGCATATACAATATATATATACATAGCTATCATAGCGGCATGCTAATTATATATAGCTATTAGAAAAATGTGTTGCACCTAGAATATCGTCCACGAGTGAAGAGCACCGTAATAATTCCATTTTCCTTGGTTGGATAAACACCTCTAACGACTTGCAAGGGATGGAAGCCAATTTACCTGCTAGTTGTTTTTTTTTAAACATGTTATGTGCGCGTACGAAGTACATCTCGTACGCGCACATAATAAGAAATTTCTAACCTCTTTCTAACGGAATTACGGCCGAACACCTGAAGGCGGGTGGAAAACCAGTACTTAAGTCCCTTCGGAAGCTGGTTGATTATGTAATATTCGAGGGGGGCTTGTGGTGGTACTTTCTCCTTCGAGAAGGGTGACAATGCCTTACTGAAGAACTATAGGCCCGTCTCACTTCTTAACCGTCTACAAACTGTTGAAGAGTATTCACGAGTCGTCTCGCTCGCAGGTTTGACGATTTCCAGCCTCCCGAACAAGCCGGATTCCGTAAAGGCTTAAGCACTATAGACCACTTACATACGCTGCGACAGGTTATACAGAAAACCGAAGAGTACAACTTGCCTCTCTGCTTGGTGTTTGTGGACTACGAGAAAGCCTTCGATTCGATCGAGACTTGGGCTGTACTGCAGTCTTTCCAACAGTGCCAAAACAACTACCGGTACATCGAAGAGTTGAAGTGTTTGTACAAAAACGCCACCATGTCAGTCCGACTACAGGACCAGACCTCGGAACTGGGTAGGTTCTGCCGCGAGGTGTGAGACAGGGAAAAGACATATCTCCGAAACTGTTCACCGCTGCACTGGAAGACGTCTTCAAGGTTCTGGACTGGAGAGGGCTAAAGGCATCAACGTCAATGGCGAGTATATCACTCGCCTTCGGTTTGCCGACGATATACTGGTCATGGCTGAGACCATGCAGGACCCCAGTACAATGTTCAGTGGGTCTTAAGATGGACATGGACAAAACCAAGGTGATGTTGAATGCCCATGTTGCACACATTCCTATCAAGGTCGGAGACTACATTTGAAGTCGTGGAAGACTATGTCTACCTGGTACAAATTATCCAGTTGGGTTGGGCCAACTTCGAGAAAAAGGTCAACCATTGAATCCGACTCGGCGGGGCAGCGTTCGGGAAGTTGCGCGGTGTCTTCTCGTCCAACTTACCACAGTGTCTCAAGACGAAACTCCATGACTTATGTGTTGCCAGTGATAATCGCTCACAATGGGCATCATCAGAAAGCTTACAGTCACCCAAAGGGCAATGGAGAGGGCTATGCTCGGCGTTTCCTTGCGTGATGGAATCAGAAATGTAGAGATCCGCAAGAGGCCCAGGGTTACCGACATAGCGCGAAGAATTGCCAAACTTAAGTGGCAGTGGGCAGGGCACATTGCTCGCAGAACGGATGGCCGATGGGACAGAAAAGTTCTGGAGTGGCGAACGCGAACCGGAAGACGTTGCGTTGGAAGGCCTCCCACCAGGTGGATCGATGACCTGGTAAAGGTTGCAAGGGACGCACAGGACCGATCAGTGTGGCGAAGCTTGAGTGAGGCCTATGTCCAGCAGTGGACGTCTTTCGACATGATATGATGATGATGAGAAGTTCATGCGTGCCCTCATAATATGTTTTAATAACTGTTTATGTAAGTAGGTAGATGTATTACCTTCTTGCGATGCTACGGAAATCGCAGGCAATAGTTGGTAATGACTAAGCACCATTCTACGACTAAGAATATGTTAACGTCTATTTAATACTCTACAGCTAATGAACACTGCTTTTAATTAGCAAAATAATCGTAAACACTTGGCTGTTGTTAGTAATTATGGTTACTGTGGGTAGGCGTACAATATTAAAGCCACGGTGTAAGTTCGCGTGTCTGAACACAATCAATATGAATCTAAGTGGATATAGAGCTATGTATGTACCTATCCCGCACGACTGTTTCGGTGTACCAATTTCAGTGCCAGGTAGCTGTTTCATGATGTTTAATCAATAAGTTTTAGTTAGTGGAAACATGAACATTGAACAAGAACATTTAGCAGTAGGTATTTTAAATAAAGCTGTCTGCTCGTTTTGTTTCAATTAAATGATTGTCAAAAAAATCACTAGCTAATTCAAGCTCAGGGGGGTGACCACAAGCTCTTACAGTAAGGTTATTTTGAGATCGAGTAAGTGACAGATGTACACACGTCATATACATCTGTCCCTTACTCGATCTCAAAATAACCTTGCTCTAAGAGCTTGTGGTCACCCTCCTGTTCTGTTAAACTGGCCTCATTTAATACTAAAATGAAAATGTAATTTGACAGATATTTTGGAAAAAAAAACATTTGTGAGAGATCTGGGAGTCTTAACTAGGCCAAGGCCTGTATTCAGAGCTCTAGGTCTCTATCAAATAGAGATTGTCAACTTGGAACGACGCGTCTAGCGTCGTTACGTATCTATATCGATCCCCCTGGCAAAGGCAAACAAATCACAAAAGAGACATAAAGCACTAGACGATGGAATATCCAACGAAATTGTTAGGGACATCTGATGTAATAGTAGACACTATTATCACGGCACCATTAACGAAATTTTAGTCACAGAATGTATACCTCAACAGTGGACAATATCAAAAATAAAATAAAAAACAAACCAAACTAAACTTCTTCATAAAAAAGATAACAGCCAACTATAGACCCATCAGCCTAACGACGAATGTCTACAAAATATTTTCTAAATTACTTACTGTTAAACCGTTTATCAAAAACTCTTTATGATAATCAACCCCGAGAACAAACGGGTTTTCGCATCGACTTTTCAGTAATTGATCACATCATAAAACAAGTTAACCAGAAGTGTATAGAATACGGTATCATTTATTATTTGGCATTTGTTGATTACAACAAGGCGTTTGACTCGTTAAAACACAAAAATATGGGTAACGCTATCGCAATTAGTTGAAAATCAGTACATACGATTGGTACAAAACATATACAAGTACATGAAGGCAAAAATAAGAACTGAAAGAGTAGGCAAGTACTTCCCTGTCAAAAGAGGAGTAAGACAGGGAGATCCTGACTCCCAAATCCTTCTCGGCAGTGCTTGAACACATTAAGAAATCTCGAATGGAGCTAATACGGACTAAATATCAACGGTGTGAAACTAAAACATCTAAGATTTGCAGACGATTTAATTCCAATTACTCAAGATCCAAGAAGCCTGCAGAAGATGCTAAAACATCTTGAGTACGAAACCTAGACAGTGCGAGAGACACCTTACTACATAGGAAATAAGCAATAGTGTACAGCTAGCATGGAAAAGATATTGGTCCCCTAAAGAAGTGGGTAAAAACCCGCAAGTACCTATGAAGGCAAAGAAGAAAATATTTGATTCTAGCTTTTTATTATTACCTCAATGCTTTTTACACGTCTTGAACTTATGACATATGGATGCCAAACATGAAACCTAACGAAACAAAATATGTGTAAATTTGAAACCTGCCAACACAGTATGGAGAGAAGCATGCTCAACAAAGACAAAGACAAAGACAAAGATATTTTATTTCAACTAGGCCACAAAGCGGCACTTTTGAACGTTAAAATACATTAAAATTTACAGGGAATAAAAATTGATTCTACCGTGCATTCGGAAAGTAGCTTGTTATGGAGAAGAACGCACAAGAAACTCCATACTTACTCTTTTAAAAAAATATATGTTTTTTTTACAAAATTTAGGTACATAAGTACATACATTAATAAATTTATATGTGTGAGGACAATGCACCCAGAATCACTACATACTATACTACGTACAAAGTATTAAAACAACGTCATCAACGTCAAGTTAAAGACAGAATAAAACTGGAAACATAAAGACAACAAACAAAAATCAACAACGTAAGATATTGCGTTAGAAAACTTAAATGGAGGTGGGCAGGACATAATAATATGATGAGGAGTAAAGTAGAAAAATAGGCGAAGAACGTAACCGAATGGTGTCCAAGACAAAATAAAAAAAGAGTGGCAGCCAGAGTCTAAGATGGGAAGACGGTATTCGGCGAATAGCTGGTTTAACTTTGAGGAGGATGCCCGATAGGAGAATGTGGCAAACTCTAGGGGAGGCCTTTGCGGAAACGCAAAACAATCTCGATAATGGTGTCAAATAAATTATTGTATTAGTAGAAAAGTAAATAATTAAGATATTAGACATCAACATTTTATCCCATCTCATTAGAGCTCAATTTTCTTCCGATTGGGACTCAAGTTCATCTATTAATTCCAGGGTTGACGCTTTAGATTTACTGTCAAGAATGTTTTTTTTTAGTTCCAGCGTTTTAATTTGAGTCTTGAAAGCAGTATTTACTGTTTTGGTTTGCAGAAGTTGTTACAAGATTTCGTTATACATGTACGATATGAATTGAATCGACTGTGTCATTTGGTTGAGTTAGTTTTTGCATTTCTTCATCAACGCCTCAGTTGTTTGTTGAAGCTGTACATCAGCCAGCATATCTTATAATTCAAAATCAGTTTCCAAACCCATGCAATCCGAAGCTGTATGATATTACTTTGTCAAATTAGTAAGTTTCAAAAATGTTTGGGAAGATTTATCGGATGCAGTTGTCAATATATAATATTCAAATCGATTTGTAAAAACCATATAAAGAAAAGTAAAAAGAAGAAGTATATATCTTAATATATATAAATCTCGTGTCACAATGTTTGTCCTCAATGGACTCCTAAACCACTAAACCGATTATAATAAAATTCGCACACCATGTGCAGTTCGATCCAACTTGAGAGATAGGATAGGGTAGGGTAGGTAGGGTAGGGTAGGGTAGGTAGGGTAGGTAGGGTAGGGTAGGTAGGGTAGGGTAGGTAGGGTAGGGTAGTAGGGTAGGGTAGGTAGGGTAGGGTAGGTAGGGTAGGGTAGGTAGGGTAGGGTAGGTAGGATATTTAGTAGAGGAATGTTTGGTATTTTTATGGCAAAACAAAGTTTGCCGGGTCAGCTAGTATATATATATAGAAGTATGCCGCGGTTGTAGACAAGCGAGAATCGAACTTGGGAGCGCTGTCGTGTGTTGTTGTACCGATAGCGCTATTCTACTTAGCCAATTTGTACATGCGAAATTACGAATTAGTTCTCAATTATTGTTAAAATAAGAGTACACAGAATGTATTCCACATCATAATCACCAGCACTTGTAGGACAGTCAATGAAGTTTTATTCAAAAGTACGTACTACTACTACACGACTTTGGAAGTTTGTTGTGAATACTTGTGAACTGGTCTTGAGGGTTAAGTAACTGTATTAATGAATCACTGAATTTTTTCACATAACAATCACTCGCACTTTTCATTCAATACTGCGTAATTTCATAAAATTTATGAATAAATTTCACGTAGATGCGCGGCTTTATGATATATCCGTATAACCAAGTACCTACTGGTTTCTTTGAATTTACAGACAGTTCTCGATAAACTGGAATATCTCTTATCAATTATGTTCCTCGTCCGATTGATAAGAATTGTAGACGTATGAAAGCACTTTGGACTCGTTTATAGCCCTGTCGTAATTTTTGCAAAATATTAGGTAGGTACTTATTTGTTTACCGACAATATCGGACATTCATAATACGATACCGAGAAGCGCCTTGTAGAATGAAGTCATCAAGGGTATGACGAGGAAGGAAAAGATTATCCGCTTTTGCCTCATCAGCGAGGAGCTCAGGAGAGGCGCTATTTTTAGTCTCCCCAGGGATGTGCCCTAGGAGGTGTTGCACAGAGGGGGTTCCGGGATGGTCTTTTGAGAGGTCACGGGACCTCTTCTACGTGGTGATCACCGGGTGCTTATAGTGAGGTAAAAATCTCACGATCCCTGGTGTTTTCCCCAAAGTCCCAGCTGCCTTTTGAAGGTTGCCCCCAACGTCAAGAAAAAATAATGTTACTAGCTTAGTATAAACTATAGCTAGAATTAGGTATATTATAAAGTGATCAAATTTTTTTTAAGCTATTGCATAGCTTCTATCGCGGGCCTTGAGCGATCGGACTCTGACCGGCACAGCGGTGATACTTTGACTTGGGTGTCGCGACAGGCTCGATGGGAACACGGACTCCTCTCATCGCTAGATGGCGTTGTAAAATATGTTTGATAAAAGTACGACATACATAGAAATGTAAAACCTACATAATTTTATTTGTTCATTATAAGTTATAAAATAATATAAATGTTTTATTATTATTTTTATTATACAGGGTGTTTGGAAGGGAGCTGTACATACGCCTAGGGTAGAAACTAGGGATAGTCTGCTACCTACCCCCGCCCATTATATTGACCTTGGCCTCAAGGTTTTTTTTTAATTTATTTTTATTTTTTATTTGACTTTTTTGTGATTTTTTGACTAAAACTACCTGTAGCTCAAAATCTATCCATGGGACCGGTCGGCTAATGGTCTTGTTTTAATCGTTAGAGTCTTAGGGTCCTGCAAAAAATTATTTTACACCAGAAAATTGTGGAGAAGAAAAGTTATGGGGCCTGAAGTACCGTAGTAAGGTAAAGAAATAATTTTAAGGGCAACTTTCTATGGGGTTTAAAAAAAAACTAACAGGGTTGGAGTTCTTCTGATTTTTTTAAAACATCCTCAGTCCATGCCCTTTCTAACGATATGCTAAAAGTGTAATTATCACTTTTAGTTTTAAAGTTATTAATTAATTTCCGCAACTAGGGCACTTCAAGCAAAAATTTCAACTAATGAAAATTAAATGTGTTCGATCGTAAAAGGATGGCAAATGAAACAAAAAATTTAAATTTCAAGGAAGGAATTGTAAATTACCACAATCTCCATCACTGGGCACCCAGAGATCAAAACCCGAGAGTCAAGAGGCACAGAGGTTTTCAACGAAGGTTCTCCGTGAACGTATGGGCAGGCGTCATCGGTAATCGGTTGATAGGGCCGCACTTTTTGCCAGACAACCTAAACGGGCAAAACTACTTAGATTTCCTCGAAAACGATTTGCCTGATTTAGCGGAAGAAGTGTTTGACGAAGATCGGCCCATAGTCTTCCAGCACGACGGCTGTCCTGCTCATTGGAGCCTAGCAGTGAGGGAGCTTCTGGACAACTGCTTTCCTAATTCTTGGATTGGTCGGGGTGGGCCAATTCCCTGGCCCCCAAGGTCGCCTGACCTTACCCCACTCGATTTCTACGTCTGGGGAAGGGCGAAAGAGTTGGTGTACGCAGAAGAAGTACCAACAAGGGAGGTTCTAATTAACAGGATCCACGCCGCATTCGATACAATGCGCGAGGAACTGCTGCTTAGAACGGTGACCGTGGAGATGAGGAAGAGGTGCCGAGCATGTTTACAGGTCAATGGTCATCAATTTGAACAAAATTTGTAATTAATTAAAATTAGTAATTAATTAAAATTTGTAATTTAATGACATTAGTCATTACCAAATTTTTTGTTTCATTTGCCATCCTTTTACGATCGAACACATTTAATTTTCATTAGTTGAAATTTTTGCTTGAAGTGCCCTAGTTGCGGAAATTAATTAATAACTTTAAAACTAAAAGTGATAATTACACTTTTAGCATATCGTTAGAAAGGGCATGGACTGAGGATGTTTTAAAAAAATCAGAAGAACTCCAACCCTGTTAGTTTTTTTTTAAACCCCATAGAAAGTTGCCCTTAAAATTATTTCTTTACCTTACTACGGTACTTCAGGCCCCATAACTTTTCTTCTCCACAATTTTCTGGTGTAAAATAATTTTTTGCAGGACCCTAAGACTCTAACGATTAAAACAAGACCATTAGCCGACCGGTCCCATGGATAGATTTTGAGCTACAGGTAGTTTTAGTCAAAAAATCATAAAAAAGTCAAATAAAAAATAATAATAAATTAAAAAAAAACCTTGAGGCCAAGGTCAATATAATGGGCGGGGGTAGGTAGCAGACTATCCCTAGTTTCTACCCTAGGCGTATGTACAGCTCCCTTCCAAACACCCTGTATATATTTTATTTATTTTTTTATTAGAAGTTTTTAACAAATTTCGAAAGAGAAATTACTTACGGCATACATTTTCAAAACTAAAACTAAATAATGCTATGCAATAGCTTTACCGCGGCAGTCCCCGAGTGCCACACGTATCTTTTTTCATTTTATTGTCGGTTTTAATATTGATCCGATGATGAAATTTTTTTCACTATCGCTGAACGCCATCTACCACTTTCCTATGTATGCCGAATAAATGTGTCTACGTTGAGGAAAAAGTAAATTATTAAATTAAAAAAAAAATAAGTAAGTAAATATTGAACAGGTGTATTTATCATCATTTACCTCAATCCTGGTCAATGATGACTGGTCAAGGTCATAATTATTTAATCGTAACATATTGAACTTGCCTGTATAAAAGCCTAAATACTCGTAAATTTCAGTGTCACTATTTCGGTGGTGTGTATTAATTTTGTGTCGTAGCCATTTATATATCCGCACGTATTATTTTAAAATTGCAGTGATCTCAGCTTCAGTCACTACTAACCTTCGCACTGAAAATAAATACCGTGTTGTCCGTTGGTCGGAATAAAATTATTATCACAACATTGTCGGGACAGGCGCACTCACTAATTACGACATTTACTATTTTTTTATTTAAATAGGTACCTAAATAAACATTTGCGGAAATAATGTTAGATAAGATCATATGTGTATTCAACTAATCGATTAGGTATTTATAATATTATAAGTAAAGAGTTAACGGATTGAAATGAGGTTATAGCGAGCGTGTAATAATAGTATTTAACCTTGATGAAGTTACTAACAGTAGGATAAAAGTTAGCTACTTATATATATTCCCTATCGTGTGCTTTTCCTCGTGTTATCTTAATCTAACATAATGCTTAGACTACATTAAATTCGTTATATTTTAAGATTTTATCTCTAATCTAAGGTTATATTCCTAAATGCTTTTTTATAGCTATCCTTTTTACCCGACTGCCGAAGGAGTTAATGTGTTTATCAGTCTGTGTGTACTTATGTTTGTTCCTTTGTGGCGTTCTAGAGACCAAACGCGTTGGCCGATTTTGATGATTCTGACGTCAATCGATTCGTCTTAACCCTGCGAGTGTCACTGACTATATTGAAATTGGTAAATAGAAAAATGACGGCTTTAGAGCGCCATATTGTGGGGGACCAAATATTTTTTTCTTCCTATCCCATTGTGTGGGGTATCAAAATAAAGGGGTTTAAGAGATGATTTTAAAAATATATAACACTTATATGTTTAAATGTACCAACATCAAAAAAAAATAGTAAAAATAAGTAAAGTTATTAATAAAAAGTTAATTTCAAAAATATTTAAATTTTTTATTATCCATACACCATTTATTTAAACATATTACATTTTTTAAAGCACATATCGTATCATGATAAATACAACTATACAAATCAGGATAATTTTGATATTTGTTATACAAGATTAATAAATTAGGACAACCTTCATCTTCTAAATTATTTATTAATGTATATAAGTGTATATATTAATTATCTATACAATACTTAATTAACTAAGACTAACAAATTAGATGTCAAAGTCACAACGACACGTCAAAAAGCGTTGTCTTATAACTAGTCAAATAACCCGCCCCTAACTGTTCCCGGCGCAAAGGTGCCCATAACGCTTGCTGCATTGCCACGTTGGATGGCAATGGCTAACCTTTGCACCAAGAACGAGCTGGAGCGGGAGTCACCCGTTTTGTCCCTTAGCCTATGCCCTATCTCACTAATGAGCTTCAAAAATAAAAAAAAACCGACTGCCTAAAAAGCGAAATAAAAAGACGTAAACAAGAAGAAAATCATGCTGTGCAGTCGGAGGATACAAACATCTACGAACATCTGATGTTTTGGTCAACCAGCTCGCGAATATGCAGTCAGTTTTTTTTATTGTCATAAGGGCGGCGGCACAATGACTATGGTAGCTACCTAGTTCAGTATTTAGTTATCTACCTGTGATCTATCTTATACGCTTTTGTGTATATCCTATTAGAAGTAACTATTTATTCAGAAAACGATTTTAAGTGTTCAGATTGCTGATTAGAAAAGTGCTACGGACACTACAAAAGACTTAGATTCTATTGAATTTCCCTTTCAGGGACCTAATATTATTTAGGAATTTCATGGCCATCATTTGCGTCATTTAGTTAGGTAGGTAGGTAAGCAAGGAAGTACCTGTAGATACCACTTCATTAAACTTTAGAAGCACCTACAGACTATTTTTTTATTGATTCACTATTGAGGCTCCGAAAAAAAAATCGTGGAATTTCTTGCACGTTCTTCTCCATCGAGTTCGAGACCTACTAACGATTGCGAATGTGCAACTATCTTCATCTTTAACTTGAAAATTCAAAACCTTGCCTTTTAAATTGTTTATTTAATATACTTAAATGATTAGATTTTTTATTTTTTCTAGGTACCTACTACGAACGGTGTTTTGTCTAATTCATTGAATAAGTTATGACATGTGAAGGTCGTCGGTATAGCTACATGGAGTGTCAACAAAAAATATTTAAAGCTCACCCACTGGCAGAAATTATTTACAAAACTTAGTGAGTCACAAGTATTATGTTCAAAGTGTTCAAACTTCAAATGCGTCACTCAAGGTGGAGTAAGTAAAAATACTTCACGTTTGTTTCACGTCTATTGTAGGTAATTAATGTTATGGTGGGAATTATGCAGCCTTCAACAAATAAGCAGTGTACTGTGTAAAGTGCGCGCGTTAATTTTTCATTTATAAAAGCGACAAACAAATAACATAAATTAATTTAAACAATATGCACAAATATATAGCTTGGATTTAATAGAATATTTATCATATAAAATTACCATAGTAATCGGTAAGTTTTCTTCATTTTCATCTGTCTCCGGTGGTCGAGCACGACAAAACAAACGGCGGCAAAACGCACCGCAGCCGCATCTATCGCCGAAACAAACCATGATCGAAGTTCATTTATTTATTCACAACAGTACAACACTCTCACTAGACGAGTCTGTAGCGCGGCACTACGATAATCAGTAAGATTACGAATTGTAGGGAATTCGCGCGACCACCACATCCCCCGAAAATATCCGCTCCAGCTGTGCTCAATCGCGGTGCTACGATTAGCCGAGCGCGCCTAGCCAACTAGTAGTAGTAACTACCTACCGCAAACCTCGTCATCACCGTAGTGCAGGCTTATAGCTACTAACTTTGTTTGTTGTTTTATTATATCAGTTACACAGAGTATATAGTAACTTTTTACCCAATAGCACGACTGAAAAAGATGACAATAATTTGCCTTCTCGCTCCAACACCATAGACAATCATGAATCATCTCGACGAGGAGTGAACAGGGAGTGAAGTGAATTCACTGTCACTGTTACCCTACCCAGTAATAATATTAATCTTTGGGGTTTTTTGGCGGGATTTTTTCGAGTGCAGTTCAGCGGCTGTTAATATTATTTGCAAATTGATTTATAGTGGATATTGTGATATAAAATTGGTGTAGTTTTGTGTCTCAACTGTCTACGCAACTGGACAATATGTAAAAACGTTAACAGAAGCGATCTCGGGATAGTGGAGCGGAGTATTTTATTGTTGTATTGACTACCTCTGCAAAGCTACTGGGAAGACTGACTCGATGCAATTTGCTGCCAAATGCTCCAAGAAACATTAGAATGTGTTACATCCGCATTCTAAAGCATACTAAAGAATACAAATACTAACTGATGATTAGGCAGCATGGTCTCAGACCTTAGCCTGTTCCGTTAGGAACAAATATATAAAAAAAAAAAAAAAAAAGCAACTTTGTTGTTATGATATGGTGACTGTTTATATCGAATAGATACGGGTTTGTTTGAGGGTTTAGTAACAGTTTTAGAAGATATTATTGCCATGATACTTTTCGTTTAGATTTCGGTATGTTACGCAAATTTTTATTTCATACATATATTTAGAATACCTACTTACCTGTGCTGAATTTCTCACTGTTACGTATGCAACAAAGAGCAAAGCCTAGATCTATTTCTGACCTTTAGGTACGTTCTAATAGAACTAGTGCTCTTCGAATACCTATAAGTTTTATTTTTTAATACCTACCGTTAACTATTGGTTTATTAATGGGTACGGTTCGGCAATTAAGAAATAATTAACTTCGTCGAAACGGGAAAAAGTTTCTCAATCGTTTTGTTTCCTGTTATTTCTAGGTACCTATCCCAACTTGATAGCACCGGCACCTTATTGAATCCTTAGACATTTTCTTAAGTTAAGTTATGTAAAAGCTGATCAGTAGCGTAAAATGATAATAAAATAGTGTCAAAAACTAACCTCAAAGTCCAGCGCATCTTCGGCGAAGTCGTATTCAATAAAATCTCTTGGTATAGTCCCTTCTTCTACATCATAATCCATTCTAACACAGTTTACACATGTCATCACTTCAACGGGCATGCTTCATTAGCTCCTTGTTAGGACTAAACTCGGGACTGTGAACTGTCAACATTGTTTTGGTCTACATAAAATCAATACTATAGAATTACCGCAGAGCGCAAAACGCCAATGTTAATAATTTATGGCTCTAATCGACGAATTACTAACTGGGTAGTAAAATTAAAATGGAAACAGTGCAGTTCACTTGCACTGCAGTTGCGCACTCCCTAGTGGCTCGGTTGCCGAATAAAAACAAACAAGACTAAAGATAGGTACGTATTGTATTGTATGCGATGACAACGTTTATCTTCTCTTTCACTCTGGTTACAAACTATCTATGCGGAAAAGAGATAAATATAAAGAAGTAGGTAATTCGCAGGTCATGCCAATGCTTTATCAGGTTGATTGAACAAAGAATAAACTAACTTAATTTGGCTGTGATAAATCTCATTTTTGCCACCCACATTGTATGACGTTACTATAATATCATATATATTCATCTGTGGCAAATGTGATAGGAACTCAGAGCAATGACCTCGAAAACTCGATACATTTTTTATAATAGGTACCTAGGTTTTTCCTAAAGATAAATAGGTACCTATGTAGATTTAGGCGCTGAATGTATTGAGTTTATAGAAACGGAAATGATCAATCTGTACCATTCCTCTGACTCATAAAATTGATATGAATGCTTTGAAAGGACTAACAAGGATCTCAATTTCACTATCACTGATGGCAGATGTTCCAATAAAAACACGCATATTTAACGCGATGATTTCGATTCATTTATTTACCTATTTCACACGACGTTTCCGTACCCGTGCTATATTGTTTCTCAATTATGAAACGCGAAAGTGTTAAAGTTAATAAAAACACGCATTGTGAGATTCAATCATTTATTGAAAAATACAGGAGTATTCAAATATTTGTACACAATACAAGGAGATTCAAATTACATATGTAATTTTTCACATCTTTTCAGAAGTGATAGTTACTTAATTGTTTAATATTGTGTCTTTACCTGTGGAATTTCCGTTTTATATCTACTTGTTCAGAGAAGATAAAAATGCACACAATGCGGGCAGAGAGCTCCGACTGAATTTCCTTAGTAAAAAGTCATAATTCGAGGTTTGACTGTCTCCTATTTCCCTCCAGTATTAGAGAAATTTAAAGGATATTCCATAATTGAATGAAAAATATATATTATTATGTTTATTTATTCATTTACACATACACTATTTAAACAGGTAGAACCCAAGGTAACAAAAGTAGTCATACAATGCGACACTCAGTGACGCCCCGTAAAAACTGATCACACACCTACGACCTTCTTTGTTTTCTATTTTCATTTATAGATGTTTAATTTATACATTAAAATAATAATACATTATGCCTCTGTTGACAGCGCATTTTTTGAGGGTTCTAGTTCTTCTAAGAAAAATGATTCATCAAAAAGGATAACAATGGGGACTGTATAAATGTTTATTTCTCAGTTTATCTTTTAAATTGGTTTAATATTGAAGGGGAAAATAGGCGAGAGCCATACCTCGAAAAATTACCTACATTTTATTTAGGATATTCAGTCGGATGTCTGTAACCGCATTTCCTCATAATTAGTAGCAGAATGGTGCCCACGAGAGGGAAGAGTGGAGGTGGGAAGGTGGGATGACAATCTGAAGGCGACTAAAGTTGTCAAAAAATAAAAGGCCCATTTTGACAGCTATAAAAATACTTACTAACCTGTCAACGGCTCGAGGATCTCGTGGCTAAATAATAACAGCCGCAAAGGTCGATCAGCAAGGTTAAGCAAAGCTTGACGAGGTCGGTCCGTGGATGGGTGACCAATTCAACATACCGAGATTCCTCCGTGCCTCGGTAAGCATGTTAAGCCGTTGGTCCCGGCTGTCATTTGAAGATCTTTGACAGTCGTTACGAGTAGTCAGAAGCTTGAGACCTGACACCAGTCTAGCCAACGGGTTACCGTGTTACCCAGTTACTGGGTTGTGGAGGTCAGATAGATATGCAGTCGCTCCATATAAAACACTGGTACTAAGCTGAATCCGGTTAGACTGGTAGCCGACCCCAACACAGTTGGGAAAAGGCTATACAAATTGAACCTGTCAACGGCTAAAGCAGACACAATAGAAATTACGACATATAAAATGAGAAACGTCAACGGGCTTCTTAGATTGTGACGACTATACTAACGAACAAGCATTGAGTTAAATGTACTACGTACTAGAGGAGACTCCTCAACTCAATTGTTTGTAACACGCGTTAGAGCACGAGTACCCCAACTCACTTAGTCTGTGGCAAGCGCTCGCTGCAACGTGACTCGTTTGTGTACTAAGTTTTGTTTCTTATAAAATGCCTTCGTGTGTATTGAGATACTGTTCAAACAACTCAAGAAATATAAATAAAAGTCAAGGAATGAGTTTTCAACAGTAAGTTGAAAACACGCTTAATTTAATTATATTTTATCAATTTATTTTATCTCGTGACGTCGCGTCACCGCGGAGGCGGGAGGGCGGCCATGTTTGTGTAAATGTCAAAGAGCAAGAAAAAGTTCATCTGCGCGCATTGATTATCTGTGAGAACATAACCCGCCCCTGCTTGCCCCCTGTCACCGAATTACGCGCAATCTTTTGTTTGAAATAGCTTCTCTAGTACGTAGTACATTTAACTCAATGGGAACAAGCTGAGAATTTTTGTTTCAATTGCTATTTTTGTTTCAATTGCTATCGTTTGGGAAATTTATCTCACAAATTAACATTGTTCGCCGGGATGCTACGGGATATAATTGTCCAATCCAAAGCTACCAACCAACCAATTACACACAGTTCGTTCGTTAGTAATGATAAGTCCACATACGTAATTGATAACGCGTGACTTTTCAGACTCATTGTTTTCACATAAAACTTAGAAAATAGCTACTTTTTTAACGCACATTTCTCAATTATTGTAAGATACATGATTATTGTTATAAGAAATACTTATCACATCTTAAGAGTTCCTGAGACCGTAGACAAGGGAAATTCTATTAACGAAAACGTGGCGATAACAATTGCAAAAATATCAAAAATGTATGGAAATACACACACACACTATCGAAGTGTCACGTGATCAAACCCTAAGTCCTAGCGCGCACCACGATTTTACTTCATGCGACACGATTTTAGAATCGCACTGTAAAATATCGCAGAAAATACAGTGCACGCACTGCGATAAAAAAATCGGTAGTCATTGTTCAGTCTCAACATCGATTCCGTACGAGTTTCTTGTCTCTATCGGAGGGGAAAAAGAAAAAAATCGTCAATACTGGACTCCTCATTTTGCAGCGGATATATTTATTCATAGTTTCTTTTATCAGATATACAATTATCTATATTCTTTGGAGTGTTTTACCATAAAGGTGGTCTTTCTTTTATAGCGATTATAAAATGTTCCACGTCTAGCCTCGTTTTGTATTGAGACTCTAGTGTAGATGCAGGCGCCGATAAATGTTTATTTTCGAAAGAACTGAATACGAATGGGCTTGGGCGTGACCCCCGATCGGCCATACTTCGCGATTTTTCTGTCGCAGTGCGCGCGGGACCATACAGTTCCACTGCAGTTTACTTTCACGATAATCGCGTCACGAGCAAACGCAGCAAATTGTGACAAATCACGATTTTAAAATAGTTACGATTTATTATTCGAATGCGAGCGCACTGCCGCTGCCGCACTAACTCATATGTTTCATTCCTGCGACAAAAATATCCAATGATAAAAAATCGTGGTGCACGCTAGACCTTACATTTTGGCATCGACCAACGCCATTGCTGAAATCGAATGACACTTATCTAGACACCCAGGTTATAATTATGGCGATATTACAGAAAAAAAAACAAAGCTACAATTCAAAAAAGGATTAACAAGCTTTAAATACAAACACTTTTATACACTTATAAATTTATAATTCCAAGTGAAACCAAAGTTATCACAGTTCTAAGTGAGCCGTTTCATAACACGGCCATTCCATAAGTAAAGATCAAATATCATAATATTAATAATACAGGTTTACAGGGCTTATTGGCCGCCCCGAAGTTTGCTACAATGGCTGCGCAGTAGGAAATCTCATACAAAAACAGTACCGTTTCGTACTTCGCGCATCCGGTAAACCAACTTCAGGGCGGCCAATAAGTTGGGCGAGGGCTATACAAAATCACCTCAATCTGTACATTCTATTTTTATTTAACTTGCGTAGGTACTAGCTTGTTTCTTCGTTGGTGGTAGTGTGATCTAGAAATAAATAAAATATTGATATTACTCTTGACATTCGGGTTTTAGATAACTGTACATTTGTTAAATTCACTGACAGACAACGCAACGCTAAACCGCTGGGTCTTGAAGCATTCATGGTACCAAGATCACATCTCCTAAAGGGGTTACAAAGGTTTTATAAAGATGTTCGTCATTTTTGCCTGCAAGGAATCTCATCTGACACACCAGTAGTAATATTCTAAATTGGTCACAGTCAAGGTGTCGCATGGCCGTGAGCCGGTGTTAAGGCGAGTAAGGATGTGGCAAAACAAACGTAATTTTTGAGCTGTGAGTCGCCTAAAATGAGTCGAGGACTTTACGCTGCATTCGGTAAAATTCGGTTTCATACTAAAGTCCTGTTTGTACCACACGGAGACGCAAAATGAGTAGATTGTAAATTACATTAGTCATTTGAAGATCTTTGACAGTCGTTACGGCTAGTCAGCAGCCTGAGATCAGACACCAGTCTTGCCAAGGGGTATTGTGTTACCCAGTTACTGGGTTGTGGAGGTCAGATAGGCAGTCGCTCCATGTAAAACACTGGTACTCAGCTGAAGCCGGTAAGACTGGAAGCCGACCCCAATAATAATTGGGAAAAAGGCTAGGCAGATGATGCAGCGATCGCGGAGGTGCCTCCAGAATATAGCTGGTTGGTGCTTGTCTTACCAAGAAAGGATGATGTGCCCTCTGATGCTGCAGCAGTTTGGCTCTCGTGGCGTACTGTCGCGGACAGGCGGGACACATGGCCGGCTCGCACACCCGCGTACCGCCTTCTAAAGCCTGACGGACTTTGGCAGCACCTGTACATATGGATCATCAACATCACGACTGTGCTTAGATAGAGACAAGGCTTCTTCTGGGTAAGCTCACTCCAACGTCGACACTGTCTCTGTCACCTATGACTTTGACTAGAGTCAAGAGCAAACCCACCTCAAATAAAAAAAAAATTGAATTTTGTTCTATGGATTTCAGAGGAAAGAATAGCAGAAAATCGCGAGCTGGCTGGCCAAAACCAGAATATCCTCCGACTGCACAGCATGATTTTCTTCTTGTTTAAGTCTTTTTAGTTCGCTTTTAAAGCAGTCGGGTTTTTTGATTTTTTTATTAACTTTTTTTATTTACAACTTTTTAGTACTTTTTTATTAATAATATATAAACATAGAAGTGTTATATATTTTTGAAATCACCTGTTAAAGCCCTTTATTTTGATACCCCACACGATGGGGTTGGAGGAAATATTGTTTTCCCCCACAAAATGGCGCCCAAAATCCGCCATTTTTTTCTTTTCCTATTTTTATGTAGTCAGTGACACTCGTTAAGACAAATCGATTGGCGTAAGAATCATTAAAATCGACCAATGCGTTTGGTGTCTAGAACGCCACATAGGAACAAACATACATACATAGACTGATAAACACATTACCCTCCTTCGGCAGTTAGGTAAAAATAGGGCAGGCCTATTGCTGCCAGACAGGATTCCAGACAGAACAATTCACACTAAACCTTTGTCCGACCTAAGGGTCAGCGCATACAGCGGCATTTAAAATTAATTTCTGTCACTGAAATGAATACCTTTTTGAGTACTCGTAGTAAATAAAGTTTTATATTGTATCGCTATCTGAACAAGTGCGCGCAGAGTCTCTTTGGGTTGCATTTACGAGCCTAAAACTGAGGTCCAAAACTATAAACAATCACGTCAGGAAAATTTGTGGTGTCGTGATCACGAGAGTTAGGCGCGGGAGTTAGTTGCGCCTAAACTTTAGGCGCTTTTCCACAAATCTCGGCGAAAACAGCGTCAGGTGGAGATAACTTCACAGGCATAAGGTCCATGGCGTATATTGAATTTCTCGTGAGTATCAAATAGCTGAGTTTACCTGGATGATGTC
Organism: Orthosia cruda; assembly: GCA_964057195.1. Classification (NCBI taxonomy): domain Eukaryota; kingdom Metazoa; phylum Arthropoda; class Insecta; order Lepidoptera; family Noctuidae; genus Orthosia; species Orthosia cruda. The sequence continues at coordinate 26,087,078 of OZ059845.1, forward strand.
TCTGCACGTGTCGGTCGCGTTTGGCCGCCGTCCTGTATATCTTGGGGCACGTGCCGCACGGGAAGTGGCGCACGCGTCGCTCCAGAGGCACCCCCGCGGATACCGTTTTGTGAACGCGCCATAGATGGTTCACCAGCATGCCTCGACGCTGTGGAATAATAATAATAAAAATAATATATTCCCCACCGCAGTATCTGTATGTTGACGTCGTGGTGGGGCTTGCGTGCTCCAATGAACCCTAGGTCGGTGCCGGTAGATTCTACTTTGCCGCAACATGCCGAGGTTGGGGGGCCAGCTTTGTGGCGAGTTGGAGGGTAGAGGCGACCCCAGGGACCTGATCTCCAGGGAACACTCTTGTCCCTCATCTCTGGCTTGCCTTTATTGGCCGGAGTGAACACTGACGAGGAACAGAGCTCCCACTTCCCTCAATTGGCTAGCATGAGTGGAGATTCGTAAGAGCAAACGTGCTCGGAGGAAGGAAGTTAACCCAGTAAGATGCTGGTATGGGAGGGATCTTGACCGTGCTTCCGGAATTGTCGTGATAGCCGTGGTACCTCTCCACTCCATTTTTTTTTTTTTTTTTTCGAGGTGGAAAATCCTCATTGGATGTCCTCCGCCCTGGGGGGGCGACTCATACTGACTAAAAACCACCCCGGTGTTCCATCTCACACCTACACCGGGGGTCGCGGGAACTACGATACTTCCGCAACCCCCGGCTAGTGCCGGCCCGCCTCTGCGGGCCACGATCTCGGGTTGGGGGAGGAGTGAGGTGTTGGACTCCCCCGCGACGTCTAAGAGGGGCGCGCGTGGAACACTACGCGCCGCCACCTCGGGTCCTGATGTGTTGGGGGCGACGGACGTCCCCAAGTCCGTCACCTCTGGACCCATTTAGGGGGGCTGGAAGAGGGCGTTGTGCGCCCTCTGCCGACGCCCGGCGCGTCTGCTGCGGATTGGGTTAGCGGATGAAATCTCCCTCTCCCTCTCCGCAGCCTCCTTCTGCGAGACGACTGTTTCGCAGAAGGATACCACCGCGTCCCAGGACTCCTCGCTGCCGACCATAGACTCGACTACGGCCGGCAGCGACAGGTCACTGCCTACTTCAGAGATGAGGGCACGGCGTCCACTCCTAAAGCAACTCCGTATATGTTGCCCCATTGGCGCTAGGTCACTCAAGTGCTATTAATGGATTGCGCAAGTCACCCTCTGCCTTGAAGTTCAACAGTGGTCAGGCAGGGGCCAAGAATCATTCTATAGTTTTAGGCAATCGACCCACTAAACCTCCCAAGCTCATAGCCCAATATATTTGTCTCCATATTTAACAATAGTACTGCACCAATCAGGGATTGTCCTTGGGTGCACTTACGTAGTGCATACAGGGAAAATCGTCGGCTGGTGTCACATATCATGATACATGTTTAAAAAGGCCTCTGCGAGTTGGCTTCGGTCCCTGGCACACCTTTCAAAGGACCGGAACCTCAGGGTCCAATAATTAATCAATCAATTTTTAATGTACTAGTACACAGTAAGCTGGAGTCTAGTGCATGTGTCTGGAACCCTCATGAAAAGAAATACACACTAATTTTGGATAAGGTTCAGAAAGCTTTTCTGAGGTATCTGTATAAGCGTCTATATGGATATTATCCATACTTATACCCTACTAACTTCCTCTTAGGCTGTTTAGGCTATAATTCTCTCGAGGTCAGAAGGAAAAATGATCAAATCATAAATATGTGTAAACTCTTTCACGGGAAAACTGATGCCCCTGAACTACACGACGAACTATCTCATATTTTTGCCCCGGTCAATTACAGACGTAGTAGGAGGCACAGATTGTCCTCCGTACCGGGGAGTCAAACCGTCGCTCGAGCCCAGTCTCCCATCCCTCGTACGCTCGCCGCGCTCAACGCTCTCTTGAATGCTAAGCCCGATTGTGATGTGTTCGCGGACGAATGGAAGAAGATTTTGTCTGTATGTCTGGAATATTGTGAGATGAGCGAATGACTGCCGTGTAATTATAGATATTATCATTGTTGTTTGTTTTGTTTTTATTATTTTTATTTTTAATGCTTTTTATAAAACATGTGTTTAACTAATGTGATTGGCCTTTGGCCGTGTTATGTTATAGTACATTACTGCAGCGGCCAGCAAAAGAGGCATTGATGGACGAACGTGTAAATGTGGGCCGAGGCGAAGCCGAGGCACACATACGTAAGTCCATCAATGCCTAGTTGTGGCCAAGGCTTGTATAGTGCTTTTCTCAAATATGCGCGGAAATTTAAACTAAGTAGTACCTAGAACTCATTTTGTCAAAATCAATGACGAATAACAATAACTGTTCCCGCGTTAGTGTTCATTTGTTTTTTTTTTCAATAAACAGCGTTCTATTTGCATGCCGAGTTCGTAATTTAAAAGAAACCTTTGATAAGTTACCTCCTTGGTGGCCATGGTTCGGAGAAAATGATCGTTCTATTTTTAAATTACACGACAGATATGAGTTTACTATGGAATTTATTTGGCCGCTACACACGACAGATATGGATTTTCATACAAATTTTGCCGGCCGCTGCGCGCATGTATTTGGCCAGTACAGGAATTGCGATTTATCTCGAAGAAGGTTGTCAAAATAATGCTCAAATTTCCAAGCATGTTTGAGAAAAAGGAAATAAATAAATAATTGTTAAAAAAAATGTAAATTAAATGCATTTGAAATGATGAAATATGCTACTTTCCAGAGTTTTTATAGGAGTATAATGCAGTAAATCCAGTTTGAGTCTTATAAGTTCTATCGCTATTACAAAGTTGACCTGTCTGGTGTCTGTAATCAAATCTAGCAAGTTAAATCTGACCTACTTCCTAGTGTCCGATCGAGCTAAAATTTTTGCTAAAAACCACACACGTTTGGTTCTCGAATTCAATGTTTAATAAAAAAGCTTGTTTAAAAAAAAAACTTTTGTTTATTTAGGAGAGCTTGTTAAGATAAACCAGTAACAAAAAAACGTTCAACAAGTACACTGTTTGCAAGTTTTGTTTATGATGTCACATTTGGGTATGAATTTCTTATTGCTAAGATTTATTATTTGCCACTATAAAGGAAATAGTTACACGTAATATATAAGAGAACTATATGTCCTTTTAAAGCAGTTAAAAGACAACGATGATGGCATAGTTATAGATGCGGTCCCGTTTTCACACATTCGGCATGGAACAACAAAACACGTGATGTACAATAGTATATTATGCAACTAGTGAATAAAAGACGGATCTAATGCGAGGGCCGTAGATGAATCACAAGTAAGTGAAGGATTCTAACGACTGAATCACGACCGTAGGGAGTGATTCATGTTGATTGAATCACGAGCATAGCGAGTGATTCAAGTGTTAGAATCATGAGCGACGCAAGTGATTCATGGTCCTCGATATAAATCCGTTTTATTCAAGAGTTGCATACTATATTTTATACCATGACTACGAGAAAAAGAAAGATTGAAGCGGCACAAGGAATAATAATAAATAAATGGGTTTATTACCTTCAAAATTTACAAAAAAATGTGAAACCCTGACTCCTGAGCTAGGTAACAGCACTTGTGTTTCAATCTCTATCTCTTGACTCTATCTCTATCTCTAACTCTATCTCTATCTCTAACTCTATCTCTAACTCTATCTCTAACTCTATCTCTATCTCTAACTCTAACTCTATCTCTAACTCTATCTCTAACTCTATCTTTAACCCTATCACTATCTCTACCTCTATATATAACTCTATCTCTACCTCTATCTCTAACTCTAACTCCATCTCTATCTCTATATGTAACTCTATCTCTAACTCCATCTCTAACTCTATATCCAACTCTATCTGTAACTCTATCTGTAACTCTATCTGTAACTCTATCTGTAACTCTATCTGTAACTCTATCTGTAACTCTATCTGTAACTCTATCTCTATGTCTATCTCTAACTCTGTCTCTATCTAAGTTTGTATCGAATATTTTATGCGTAAGGAGATTGTACAGCATTGAGATGGAGTTCGAATATTATATTGGTGTGTTCTAAATTCAAACACCAAAACAGTGATTAAAAGTGCTTTTTATTCACTGTTTTCAGTGAATAAAATAAGCTTTTTAGAGGGGGAATGGTATAAACGATATTTTTCTTACTGACCTTGAAACCATGGTGGCATTGGTCACATTTGTATGGATATGGTGCAGGGGCAGTGGTCGGGCTAGTGGCCGGGGCAGTGTCGGTTGTAGTTCCGGTTACAGCTGGCTTATTTTCGTCACTGTCCTGCTAATAAAATCCAGGAAAAATCAACATGTTTAGTATGGTATATTCTGTATCAATGTAAGCACAGTAATAAAGCTTTTAGCGATGCAATATTGTATACAAGAAATACAGAATATATCATAATAGTACAAGTCCATAGGTCTGAATATATCTGAACCATCTGTTGACACAGTTGTGTTCTAGTTAAATATGTAAAAAATAATAATGTGATGATATGCCCTCTGATGTATGATATAACAGTCTAGTTATTAGAGTTCGTAACTCAATTTGAGTACTTTTTACACGAGCAAAAAAAAGCGAATTATTACTTAATGGGCCGCCATTAAGTAATAATTCGCTTTTTTTACTTTTTCGCAAAGGTAGGCATTTTTATAATTCAATCATAGCCCAATTTACAATTTATTTATTTTTTTGCTAGTATAATTGTTTTAAGAAGTGTTCCATCCCATAGATTACAAAATAGTGCAGTCGATGTCAGCAAAAGTTCTGACGATATTAGCCGTCTAAATTTGGGTAGTATTTAAACGCAAATCAAAAAATATCCTTTATCTACGCAATAAGATTCCGATTTCACATCAAAATTACTGATTGCACAGCAAAATATTCAACTCAAAATATCACTAAACACACTACAATTTATTTTCGCAGCGTACAGCGATTTTTCCTAAAGCAAAAGCTTTTTCATCAATGCACAGCTAATAATCTTAATGCACATTATACATGTTAACTCTTTTTCTTTTAAATATAGCTTCTATTTTTTATATTATGTATCAATGTCGACGGATCCCCGCTGGGCGGGGCTCCTATTTCTGTACGCAGGGTCTAAAGTAACCTAACACGAACGAGATGACGGGAGTTGAGTTCGCTCGCTCACTTCAGCTCCCGTCATCTCGTTCGAACCTAACCTGTCCGTGTCGGGGTGCCCTAGGCTCCCGAGCACGCTTCGCTCGCTCTTGGACTGTTGGAATATGGAAAATTTGCTGTGCAGTCAGTATTTATGCTATGTATGTAGTATTTTTGTACAAAAATAAATTTAACAGTATTGCATTATGAGAAAAAAAGTAATGTTATATTATATTGATGTATAATTTCGTTTTATCTGCAGTTTGAGTTTTGTTAAACATTTAGTTTAATTGTAGTGAAGTAAGTTATTAGATGTAAATAAGAATATAAATGATGAGTATGTATTGATAGGCGATTATTTATTTGATATGCAATTTATAATATCCCACTAAATTTGCAAAAAAAAAAAAACATGTATTCAAGGTTTTAACTATTTAAGTCTATTTCGACTTACTTTATGTACTGGGCTTGGGTTTGGACTTTTGTTTGAATGTTGAGCCCAAATGTGATCCATCAACTGTTTCTTGCTGGTGAAAACCTTTGGACATCCACTCATACATTTGAATTGACGCCCAGGACACTTACTGTGAATAAAAAGGAATAGTTTTTTTTTATTATACAACTAATTAACCCGTCATGCGTTGACATGTCACGTAAATCCACGAAAGTTTCTTCAAAATCGCTCCAGCTGTTTTGGAGCCCTTAGGGAACATCGATTTTTAAAGATATACATTAGGCAGTACTTTAATAAAACTATCTCATTTCTCTAATATAAATGATGAATGGCCAAAGTGTTATATAAGGATATAAATATATAACGATATAGAGGGATTTGGAACCCCTACTTCCAATTCCCTTGCAAAGCAATTCAAGGGTTCTCTGGACCCTCTCAGAGTTGGGAAAATGGAGTTTTCTTTTAAGAATGTTTCAGAAGCTGGCAGTTGACAGGACTAAATACTGGTATGGCAAAATGATAAGTATGATCTAGCAGAACAATCATCTACCATTAAGGTTGTCCTAGTCGATCATTCTTCCATACAAACGTAGCCTGGCGATTACTCCACTGTTTGACAGTGTACGTTCAAAATAAAAAAAATTATATCAATTTGTCTCAGCATTATCTAGCCATGTACGGAAACAAAAAAAATAATAAAATATATATTTGAAAGATATGTGCATCGAAAGTTCCATATCTGAACACTAATTTTAACGCAACTTTGGGCGCAAGTAAATACCACAAGAAGAAGGAAAATTGCAAAAGAATCACAATACAGGGATAGATTAGTGGTTCAACAATTTTATTTTGAACAGATACATTTTGTCGTTTTTTTATGATATACATATTCCCAAAGCCCTGTTAATAAAATTTCGTGCGCTCGTTTTCGTCCTAAATCATCATCCATTTCGCCACAAATTTGCAAAGGTGTGTACGCGAACTATCTTCTAACTGCTCATCAGAGCATCTATCTCTTTCGCACGTGTTATCGAATGAGATGGCATGCATTTTAACCGCGCGCACAAAATAGTTCGTGCGTCGACTGGGGCAACCTTAATGATTGAAATATCGTGGTATTCTTAAAATATTTTGCTATTTCATGAGTTGCTAATAATTAAGCTAATCAACAGTATTCGTCGTAAAAATAACATTAATTAATTAGTCGCTATCAACATTTTAAAACAAAAAAAAACATACTTATTCAACCGCCTTAACCAAAAGAACAATTTTTTTTTTTTCCCTTTTATTGCTTTCAGTACACCCAAATATAAGTCGAACCTCAGAAAACAATTGCTAAAGTTAGTGGTAGCAGGCAGATCTCATAATGGCCCGCTGCTGCGGAATGGTTGGCCAAACGGGCCAGAAAATTTAGGAGTAGCAACAGCGGACTGGATGGCGCAGCGTGTGTAGGTTAAAAGCCTGTTGAAAGTCGCGGGAATTTGCCGAGTGCGAGAAAGGCTTGCGCTTAGAAGCTATAGTCATATTGATACTTTGTGGAGGCCTATGTCCAGCAGAAGAATTTTTTTTCGGCTGATATGATAAGGATTAATATTTTCATATATTCATGTTTGATTTACTCGTAGATACAGAGGCGGATTAAAAGTCGAGAACGCCCTAGGCAAGCACTTCAAAGGCGCCCCTCTAGTGGCCATATAGGTACATAATTATTATAATAAATTATATCTAGTACTTAAACAAAATAAAACCCGAAACCACGATCGTGAAAGCAATCTAGTATACCTTTAGTAGTCCTAATTTCGATCTTATGCTTTTAGCTACACTTACAACATAACGTTTTTGCTCAGTATTGCTCTCGATAGCAATCAAAGCATAGTGAATTTAAGGAAATGACTTTTACAAGCACCTGCTTGAGCTGTATCTTACGAACTTCTAATATGAAATCAAACAAGGTAGGAATAATCAAGATGGAGCACCCTTCGAAAGCTCTTCATCTCTATAGAATTAAAAAATCTTGTATATTGTATAAGTTAATAAGTAGGTACTTACTACTGGAACTTGAACTTACTTAGTACTTACTTAACGTATTATTTATAGCGATTAATCAAATGTTATTTTTATTTTCTTGCTTTTAAAACTGCCGCGCGTGCGCCACCTGTAACTTCGCGCCCCTAGGCACGTGCCTAGTTTGCCTTAGGTATAATCCACCTCTGCGTAAGTATAATTTTATATACGGAGAAGTTTTTACCTTACGTGGTGACGACCCTTTCCTTTAGCCACAATTTGATTGCAATGGGGACATGGGACAGGAAGCTCTTCGATTTGTTTCGGTAGTTTCTGAAACATATAGTTTGTTTATACTCCTATGAACACGTTCAAGTAGATGCTGATCGTTTAATGAATTACAAACCTCTTTAGAAGCGGTTTCACAATTAATGGAAAAATCCATATCGCTGGTAAATCCATTTTCATCTCTATATCCAATGGCATAAGGATTAAAATCATTATCAGATCTGGAACTTCCGGAAATATCAAGATTGGATATTCGGTCTGTATCGAAGAGGTTTGTAGAGAAGTCTAATCCGTTCGTGTAGTTTTGAAAGCTTTCGTCTGAGGGTAGTTTATTGTCTTCAGAGCACATAGATAAATTATTCGCTACCGATTGAGGTACTTCCGTTTCTAGATATGCTGTTTCACTGGTTTCTTTGTTTCTGGAACAAAGCGCATAATGCTTTATTTATTATATACTTTATTGTACATCACTTAAATAATTACAGAACAAAACATTTATAAAGATAAGTGTACAATGGGCGGTCTTATCGCACAGGGCAATCTCTTACAGACAACCTTTGGATGGACTGAACTAGAGGAGGAAATCTTTTTTTCAAAACACTTGCTCATAAAGTGGCTCTAATTTCACCGCAATTAGGCACATAATGACACTTGTAATCAAACTGTGACTTTTTCATTGCTATTATTCACAAGGGAGTTATAGAGTTTTTTTTTAATTTATTGGTTGAGTTGCTATGTTCTTAAAAAAGGTTCGATACAAAAAAGATCGCGCTCAATAGTACAAATAAATTAATGGTGTACCTATTGCTTGCTCATTTTATGCAACTTCGTATTTTAATAGATACTTTCAACTTGTACGTGTTTAATAAATAAAACTTTCACTCAAATATAACATTTGTTTTTCTCTGTAATAAAAAATACTTGAAAATTTCCATTTATTACGTGGCTAAAACGCGAAAAGCCAAAAAAAGAAACCTCATTATTTTAGTATATGGCCGATCGCCATTGTTAGATGCGTTCGCATAGAAAAACTGATTAATTTTGCCCGCCATTACGAAAAAATTTCACAACTCGTTTTCACTGTTGAAAATGATTTTTTAGTATTGTTTTCTTCACAAGTGTGTTGAAAAACGTCGTATGATACACGTGTGTATTGATGATTACCGTCCTCGGCTCTCTTAAGACTCAATGGCGCCTCAGCGGTAATCACCAACATTACACACTTGTACCATAATGTACTATTACACAATTAACATTTGTCTGATATTTTTACAAGAGGAATATCATTATCAGCTGACAGATAAAAAGATAAGAAACATTACTGGGTACCAACTTACTTTTTTTCCAATATTACAGGACAATGATTAGCTGTATGTCGCCTTAAACTGAAATAGTAAAAAAGGACGATAAAACAACAGATTTTTTTTAAACAATAATTTTTAATATATTTTTTTTTTAATACGTCTTAGAACTTTAGTAGGAATAAGGCACTTACGCAAATATTTTAGAAAATGTTCGCTTACAATGTCGACAGCGATTGCGACGCTTAGTAGGTCCATCTTCGTCCTATAACAAACTATTTTAATTAAGACGACGACAGTCGCTAACGACCTTGAGGGAACAAAACATGCACTCGATTCACACCTGTGCGACCTAAAATTCAGTAGTTTTTTGTACTTTTCTTATTAGTCTATGACTTTAAAAAAAAGCTTTAGATCAAAATGTAGATAGTTAAATTGTCTTTGAGATGGTGAAAATTTCATTGAAATACGCCCGGCGGTTTTGATGAGATTGTCGTTTTTTTGTCCGTGTTAGAAATAAATTTACAAATTAATTACACTATGTTTTATGAATAATACTCAAAATGTTCATAGATCAAATGATTAAGAAAATGGTCTAATGTAACATATTTTTTTTTCAAATAATTACGAATAACCGTTTAGACGTGATTTTCATTTTAAAATCAGCTACTGAGGGATGTCTGCGCCTTTAGAGAAAATTGTAAGACTTGAAAATAAAATACTGACTAAACCAGTGAGCCAACCATACCCTAGGTCTGTGTTTCAATAGCTAAGTGCCAGCATCGCTTCATCATCATCTTTAGATTTCAGATCTGTAAAATATTTCCATTTCCAGATACTGCTATTTACAAAGTTAAAGTATTATATGTATACTAAACAGTACTTTACCTTTTTGCAATAATATGTATGAGTTTCGAGATGTTTGGCAGATTGCAATGTTTGATGACATTCAGGGCACCACCATGACTTTTGTACTTGAGGTTCTGTGAATACTGGAAAACATAAAAATTAACACAACATATATCTCCACATCACTGGCTGATTTGGCTAGCAGATCGAGCTTTCAAGCCTCCGGGTATATTGTTCCTTTTAATAAAATACCTACCATGCTGTGCTTGTCTCACTACTAGTGTGCTTGTTTATTCATTATACATTGCCAGTATGTAATTTATTATGTCCTTTTATTTAATTTGAATCTTATTAAAACATTTTTTAAATTACCTTAAAAAACATAATTTACCCTCTTACTAATAAACACAGAATAAAGTTATACCAAGTATAAACCTATGAAAATGTATGGTTATTCCTTTGTTATTCCTGGTATAACTTTATTCCATGTTTATTAGTAAGAGGGTAAAAATATAATAAACATTTACCCTCTTACTAATAAACACAGAATTAAGTTATACCAAGTATAAACCTATGAAAGTGTATGGTTATTCCTGGTATAACTTTATTCCATGTTTATTAGTAAGAGGGTAAACATAAAAAAAACATTTACCCTCTTACTAATAAACACAGAATAAAGTTATACCAAGTATAAACCTATGAAAATGTATGGTTATGCCTTTGTTATTCCTGGTATAACTTTATTCCATGTTTATTAGTAAGAGGAAAAAAATATAAAAAAAATAGAGGCACAGCGGTATCGGGAACAGGGTCCAAGCTACCGGCGCCGGTCAGGGCTCCAGAGAAACCGCCAAACAATATGAGCCGTGTCCAGAAGTACTGCTTTCTGAATCAAGCTCTTGATTCAGCCACCTAATGAGAGCCTCCTAGGGGGTTGGTCGTAGGTCGTGGCTATTAAGCCATTGGCTGACACGACTATCGGTACAATGAAAGCTGTGTCCACATCCCACATGTCGACAACCTCACGAGCCAAGTCAAGATCCTTGATTGGTTATCTTTCTCGGCTTTCACGAGGTTCCCGTCATGCGGGACGGTGATATCAACAATCATTGCACGCCTCTCGATTCGGTCCACCACCACGATATCAGGCTTATTGGCTACATAGTCCTGTCAGTGTTGATGTGTCCTATTTATTTTGTCTCTAATTTAGTTCTGTACGTTTCGTATCGAGCATAAAAAGTCGAGATTTTAACACGAGCGAAAAAAAAGCTTTTTATGCGAGACACGAACGATTATTTTTCCACTACCTGATGAGCTTACTTAATTAAATGCAAATAAGTTCCAACAACAATTTAATAAATTCTTCTCAAAAAGACTTCAGTTCAGACTAAAATCCACAGACTATATACACACAATCAACGCGCGCTTTTTCGAGAGGTAACAGGTTCAGTATCATTCTGCCGGTTACATAATGATATCAAAACTCCATACAAAAGTCATTTTGTAACTGTTATTATGTAATTCTGATTTTTTTATTTTATAATCTTGTGTCTAAATGTTCATATTTCGAAACGAATTTTTTAGGCAATGTGTTACATAATAGACAAGGTAGTGGAAAACATATTTAGATTATCAAAATCACTTTATTATTTACCTTTTTCTAAATCTTTAGTAGGTCCTATAAGCCCATAGGCATCAGCATAGTTTTTGCTATAACCAAGCATTAAAGGTTTTCTGGATGGTACGATTTCCGAAGTGATGGCATATAATTCTTGTTTTTCTTCATATATCCAAACATTAGCAGAGTTCTGATCACCTAGGGGTAGTAAGCTGATCCAGTTGGATTTGTCTGAAAATTATTATTTGATACTTTTATCGATTTTGCAGCAGATAGCAGAAGTTTTATTAAAATGATGTAAATATTTTTTTTAATATTTTGACCAATACCTTTATCGGAAGTATCAATATGTGTTATAACTTCGTCCTGATCTTTTAAGAGAAATAATGGTTTTTTATTAGAAGTCGAGTTCAGAACTAGTTCCACTGCTTCTGATTGAGATATTTTGCGTTTTATCCCTGAAACAATTTGTTGATGTAGGAAATTACTCAAGTTTAATCTTTATTAATTACAGGCACTAGACAGACATAATCAATGCTGGCAGTATATTTGGACTGTTTCGGTTAGGAAAAGTAAACTCAAGTAAGTGAGCTCGTGGATAAATAACAACAGCCAAACTGGTCGATCATCAAGGTTAAGCAACGCTTGACAAGGTCGGTCCGTGGATGGTGACCATTTCAACATACCGAGTTTCCTCCGTGCCTCGGCAAGCACGTTAAGCTATTGGTCCGGCTGTCATTTGAAGATCTTTGACAGTTGTTACGGGTAGAAAGAAGCTTGAGATCTGACACCAGTCTTGCCGAGGGGTACCGTGTTACCCAGTTACTGGGTTGTGGAGGTCAGATAGGCAGTCGCTCCATGTAAAACACTCAGCTAAATCTGGTAAGACTGGAAGCCGACCCCAATATAGTTGGGAAAAGGCTAGGCAGATTTTTTTCGGTTCGAAAAAGTAAGAAACAGAGTTTGCAGTGAACCAGCACAGGATCAATAAATAAAGAAATAGCTCACAGTATTCACCTCTGACTAACCCTTACAATGGAATACATAGACACAATGCCAGGCTTTTTTGTATTGTCAATAACATACCTTCTACAGGGCCAAAACGCGCCCTCTCAGGCAACTTGCGCCGTGCAGAAATTATGTGACGTCGTTGTATTTGAAGAAGAGACGGCAAAACAGCGAGGGCACGCGGAGGTACTACACGGTCCGGAATTTGAACTGTAAATTAAATAATAATAAGGCATGGGCTTGACCCAGTTCTTGAAATATGGCATTATCACATTGTATTGGGATCAGTCCATCATCACTAACAGAACTATTTTAGCCAATAAGCCTAATATTGTGGTGGTGGTTGGAGATGCAAAAATTGTTGACATTACTGTCCGGCATGACGGGAACCACGTGAAAGCTGAGAAATCATAATAATTATCCATCTTTGTTTCTTCGTTATCCTGTCTCCAGTGTCATCAACGCCTGAACCAGGTTGGTATACACAATAAAGTAACCGTCCAATGGATCAAGGGCCACAGCTATTCTCGAGGTAATGATGCGGCGGATGAGCTCGCCAGAAGGGGCTTCAGTATGGAGGCGGTTCTATGTTCTATGTTATTAGGTCTGGTTTCCGCACTTAGTCCTTCAAGTGGACCATTGTGCGTGGGCCATGGCGGCCGTTGGGTGGATTATTCCATCCAGCCCACCTCCCTCCAGAAGCCAATTAGGGCTCCTGGTTTTCTTAGAACTTCTGTGTAAGATCTGGGCGACCCGAGGGTTAGTGTTCTAATCTGGGTGACCCCTGTGCATTCAAAGAGAACATGCGTAACGGTTTCCTCAGTCTCCATGCATGCCCTGCATAGAGGACTGTCCGTTATGCCTATTGTGTGGAAGTGTTTGTTAAGTGAGCAGTGTCCCGTGATGGTCCCCGTCACCAGGCGCAGGCCATTCCTGTCCAGGCGTAGCAAACGTCTGGTAAGCCTACTGTCCAAAGATGGCAGAGCTTCTTTGGACTGCCTACAGCCTGGTGCCGAGGTCCACCAGTTTTCCGCCTGTGCCTGGGTGAATTCCTGTAGCCACCTGCGTATTTGGTTGAAGGGGATGGGTACAACAGGTTCGGGTCCATGGACCGCCGTGCTGGAGCCGCGTCTCGCAAGCTCGTCAGCCGCGTCGTTGCCCAACGATCCGCTGTGGCCCTTTATCCATTGCAGTGTCACCGCGTTGCGACTAGATACGGTTAATTGTTCCAGTGCGTTGTGACATTCTAGTACTAATTTCGATGTAATATATTTCCTCCGTAAAGATTGGAGGACTGAGGCACTGTCGGAGAGTATACGTATGTGAGTGTCCGTAACCCTCCTGGCTTCTAGGGCGTGGACCGCCAATATGATGCCCACACACTCCGCCTGGTAGACGGTGTTGAACCCTCCTAGCGGTCTGGATATATTTATATTTAGGTCGTGTGAGAAGACTCCGACTCCGGTACCGGAGTCCGTCTTCGATCCGTCAGTGTATATTCTCATCTCTTTCGGACCTGAGTAGTCACATCGTTCTTCAGTAAGTATTATGTTGTAGTGCCTATGAAAGTGGTGTATTTTTGGGGCTTTGTCGCATGGTGACGCTAACATAGGTTTTCGCTTGATCGCTTCCTCTTTTATGCGTGTGTGCTTAATTCTTGAGTCTTTATTTAGGGTACCTGATAGATGGAGTCTAAAAGCGGCCAGGGCTGCCTCCTCCCGCACAATAAGATGCAGAGGTGGCAGCCCCAGCATTGCCTGTAGGGCGGCCGTGGGTGTAGTTCTCATGCTGCTAGTTATTGCAATACAAGCAAACCGCTGCAGTTTTTCGAGATCTCTTTGGGCTGTACTGAGGTCTGTCCTGGGCCACCAGACCAGCGAGCCGTATGTAATGATTGGTCGGATGACTGTGGTGTATAGCCAGTGGGTGACCATGGGGCTGATCCCCCAGTTCCTGCCCAGCAGTCTCTTGCACTGCCACAGGGATATACTGGCTTTTGTCGTGATATAGTTCATGTGTTTCGCCCAATTCAATTGTTTGTCCAAATAAATTCCCAGGTACTTGGTTTCGGTTGAAAGGCTTAGGGTTGTTCCGAAGAATTTTGGTAGTTGCATTGTCATCGGTTTCCTCTTTTTCGTGAAGAGGATTAGTTCCGTTTTTGTGGGGTTCACTGAGAGTTGGTGTTCGCTGCACCATTCTTCTACTAGTTTTAGGGCTTGACGCATGAGATTGCATAGAGTGTTTTCGTGGGTCCCGTTTATTATTATTGTTATATCATCTGCGTATCCAACAGTGAAATAACCTTTGTCGTTAAGTGTTTTGATGAGGCTGTCTGCTACTAGGTTCCACAGGAGTGGCGAAAGGACGCCCCCCTGTGGACAGCCCTTCGCGACGATGGCTCTTGTGGTGTTGTTAACCGTGACTTGAACCGCTCGCAGTTTGAGCATGTTGGTGATCCAGCCTCCTAGGGTCGGGTCTATGCTATGTCTGTCGAGGGCCGTGTTTATGCTGTTGAACGTGGTCTTATCAAAAGCGCCCTCGATATCAATGAAGGCAGCCAGTGCTGAGCATTTATGGTCCACTGCGCATTCAATTTTAGAAACCACGTTGTGCAACGCGGATTCTGTTGATTTGCCTGTGGAGTACGCATGCTGTTGTTTGTGAAGTGGTTTTACCCGGAGAGGCCCATCACGGATGTGCCTATCGCAGAGTCTTTCGAGGGTTTTCAGTAAGAAGGATGTAAGGCTTATAGGTCTATACGCCTTGGGTTGTGTGTAATCAGTTTTGCCAGGTTTGGGTATGAAGATGACTTTCACCTCACGCCATGCAAGAGGTATGTATCTAAGTGCTATGCTGGCCCGATAGATCTCCAACAGCCATGGTGTTAGATAATCAACCCCCCACTGCAGCAGGGCGGCGGTAGGACCGGAGCAAATCGTGCCAACACCTTTTGGTTACCTCTGCAATCTGGTGAGGATTCTAATTAAATTTCACAATATTTGGTGTTTCTCTTTGGTGCATTCCAAAGAGAAACAACAAAATTGTGGAATGACCATGCCCTGTGAGTGCAGTCAGGCCAAAGAGGCACTCCACTCTTTAGATGCGTTTCACGCATAAGGCCCTGCGTCGGAATAAATTACAATTCCTCGAAAAGCTGGGGCTGATTGAGTAAGGAAGATGAATCCCAGCCATATGCAAAATACACATTTGGACATGCAATTGCAGACACCAGTCCCTCTTAACCTTTAACTTATCCTGTCTCCACTGAATTATATATTATTGCATAATAAAATGGTTTCATTCATCTTCATCATATCAGTCGAAAGACGTCCACTGCTGGACATAGGCCACCCCCAAGCGTCGTCACATTGATCGATCCCATGCTACTCGCATCCAGCGGATCCCAACAACCTTCACCAGATCATAGGTCTACCTGGTGGGAGGCCTTCCAATGCAACAACTTCTTCCGGTTCGCTGTCGCCACTCCAGAAACTGCCTGCCCCATTGGCCATTTGTTCTGCGAGCAATGTGCCCTGCCCACTGCCACTTAAGATTGGCAATTCTTCATGGTATGTTGGTAACCCTGGTTCTCTTGTGGATCTCTACATTTCTGATTCGATCATGCAAGGAAACTCTGAGCATGGCCCTCTCCATTGCTCAGAGCAATGGTATCATTATAAGTGCAAAAATAGGATGTACGATATTATCTTTTCAACACACTTGCTCATAAAGTGGCTCTAATTTCACCGCAATTAGGCACATAATGACACCTGTTATCAAACTGTGACTTTTTCATTACTATTATTCACAAGTGAGATAAAGAGTTTCTTTTTTTTATTTATTGGTTGAGTTGCTTTGTTCTTAAAAAAGTTTCGATACAAATAAGATCGTGTTCAATAGTACAAATGCAACACATTTCATGCAACTTCGTATTTAAATAGATAATTTCAACTTGTACGTAAACACGCACAAGTTGAAATTATTTATATTTTTTTATAGTTTTAATTTATAGATAAATAAAACTTTCACTTAAGTATAACTTTTGTTTTTGTCTGTAATAAAGAAAACTTAAAATTCGCCATTTTGTACGTGGCTAAAACGCTATCCGCGAAAAACCAAAAAAAAGATAACTCATTATTTTTAGTCTATGGCCGAACGACATTGTTAGATGCGCGCGCATTGAAAAACTGATTAATTTTGCCCGCCATTGCGGAAAAAATTTCAAGTCTCGTTTTTTCCGTTGGAAATGATTTTCTAGTATTATTTTCTTCACAAGTGTGTTGAAAAACGTCGTATGATACACGTGTGTATTGATGATTACCGTCCTCGGCTCTCTTAAGACCCTCACCTAATGGCTCGGGTCTCAATGACGCCTCAGCGGTAATCACCAACTTTACACACTTGTACCATAATGTACTATTATCATCACTTACCATAATTTTTTACCCTCTGGGCAGTGTTATCAAGATTACATTGTTTAGACCTATCTTCTTTGCGTTCCATCATTTCAGGTTTAATCGGTAGTTCTTCAGTGTTACAAACCATTGAAGAAGATTGAAGTTGAATGTCTACTTCTGGCAATACATTTTGTGTGTTTTGTTGCTTTTTATCTACTATTAGTCCCATAATTTTGGCTGGACCTTGACTTGAATCTGTAAACATTTTCTCTAATTAAGATAATTGATACAGATAAAAAAAAAGAATCCTTGTCAGAATAATTTCAAAATTAATTTATGTAAGATAGTTATATAAATCTTGTAGCATATAAATGTTGATATAGGTAAATAAATAAGTTACCAATTAGAACTTGTAGGTGATCCTGTCTTTCTTTTTGTTTCAAGGGAATCGGCAACAAGTACTGCTTGCGACCAAACTCAAGGCTCTAAAAATAATGTCAATGTATTAGATACTACTGCCAGTTTCTGATTTAAATATTTAACATCATTCTCAATTCAGAAATTGGGAGTTAGCGGAGTTAGTTGAGTTTTTATTTATGTCTATTAGAATAATAAATTTATAAAAGTGATATATATTATAAAAAGAATATATTTACATTATCCAACAAATGGAGAGGAAGGACTTGTTCATTTGAACTTAAGTCTATGCTGGAATCCATTTGGAGTAAGTAATATTGTGTTGGTCCATTGGATACATGAGGATCTGTTTGGTTCATTCTGCAAAAACATCAAAAACATTTCTTACTACACATAATAGTACCATTTATGATAAAAAAAAACAAAATATGACTTACTTGTTTTAGTTTGTTGTTTACAAATTATTAGTTATAACTTTGAGTCAGTTTACTATAAAAAAACATGCTTATAAAGAACTGAAGTAAGTCCTTAAATTATATGCAAGACTGTTAAAAAGTCATGTATTAATTAATGTTAAACTTAATTCCAATTAAACTTATTTGTTCAATAAATCCGCCTTTAAAATAAACAGTTGAACGAACCGGCCAAATAATTAATTTATTTTCTTTTTTTTTGTCTGTCATTTATTGTCATGTTGACATGCGTCACTTGGATGACAAAGACAATTTCTGTCTGTTTTTTTTGAGAATTAATTTTCTGGCTACTGAGGCCTTTAAGTAAAGTCTTTAGTTTTTAACAGACTTCAAAAGAAGGTTCTCTGTTTGACCTATATGTTTGTATGTTTATCCGCGATTTTCTCGCGATTGTCTAAACCGATTTTGATGCGGTTTTCAGAAAAGTATTTGTTACATTCTGGAGAAGGTTTTGTTATACAACACATGCATACACCGTGCCGCCGCACAGTGGCCAATTTCGAGGAATTAGCTGTTCGAAAATTATAATTCTCAAATTGAGGGTAGGTTAAAAAAAATACTATAATCTTTTTAGTACTGTCTACTACATACATATTGACAAAAAAAGTCATTAAGTCAATACTTTATGTGTTAAGTTATGGTACGTCCAAGTTATCAGTTGATTAAAGTTAACTAGTTATCTTTATTTTTATTGTGATTTCTGCGTAAAGATAGTTACATTGTGCTAAATAGATATCGATATGTAGGATTTGAAAAAAATGGTGCATGTTAAAGAAGGTATGTACCTATAATCATATCGTGTAATGTTTTTGATAAAATTTTCAAAGTTGTTTTGTATAATAATTAATTAGTTTGCGATTTGTTAAATTAGTGACCGTTTCCTGAAAATAAAAATAAAATGTTCAGGGAGCTGTAGTTTGCTGTGAAAAATCAAATCAAATTGATAGAAAAAGGTTGACTCCAGCTGTTATCACAAAAAAAAAAATGTTCTAATATGTTTCTTGAACTGTTACGCTTCGAAACGCAAAAATTTAGTTGAAAATTCAATGTCATAATAAATAATTATTTAAAAAAAAAATGGAGAAAATACCAAAAAAAATACACGATAAGATTATAAATACCTTCATTATTATGCACAATTTTTTTTAAAGTCCACAAATCGATAACTATTTAGCACAATGTGACTAACTTGAAGCAGAAATCACAATAAAAATAAATATAGTTAACTTATTCGTTCAACTGATAACTTGGACGTACCATAACACACAAAGTATTGGTTTAATGACTTTTTTGTCAATATGTATTGTGTAGTAGATAGTACTGAACAGATTAAAGTAATTTTTTTAACCTACCCTCAACTTGAGAATTATGATTTTCGTACCGCTAATCCTCGAAATTGGCCACTGTGCGCCGTCCGCATGGCTCCGTTATAATTAAGTATGTATGTTTGTTTGTATGTATCTTTGTCCACGCATTTCTACGAAACTAGTAATTGGATCATGATCATTATTTTTTATTGGATTAAGGTTCTATCAACTTAGTATATAGTGCAAGTTTCATCAGAATCGGTTTGGTAGTTTCAAAGATACTCGTATGGAGCATACAACCGAATGTGTAAATTGAGTTATTATGGTTATTTTGTCAATCCTTTAGATACCTTATTAACTAAGGAACTTGCTCAATTTGTAGTGATCTTCTTCATCTTTTCGTGTGAGGATGTGGCCACCTGAACTGTCAGAGTTAGTACTTAGTTTGTAGGGATGGTGAACCAAAACTAAAAAAAGAGAAATAAAAACATTTTCGCAAAAAAAATAACCGAATTCAAAAACAAAACACTAAAATAGTGCAATAGTACATTTCATGTCGAGCATAAAAAGTCGAGATTTTAACATGAGCGATGTAGCAAATTTAGACGTGAGCCGAAGACGAACGTCGAAGGCTACTTGTGAGTGTTAAAATAAAGCCTTTTTATGCGAGACACGAACGAGTCTTTTTCCACTATCTGAAGAGCTTACTTAATAAAATGCAAATAAGTTCCAACAGCAATGTATTAGAAACATTTTAGTTGGAACGTTTTTCGTTCAGACTAAAAACCACAGACTATATACACACGCACCATCAACGCGCGCTTTTTCGAGAGGTAACAGGTTCAGTATCATTCTGCCGGATGGGGCGGTGGCAAAAGCGCGGGCGTAGCGGCAGAATGCGTCTACCAACGCCTACAGTCGCCTATTCAATTATGTACTTTTTTTTCTTTAAATTGTAAATTGTTTCACTCGTACTTGGCCACCAAAAAGAGAAATAATTACGTTGTAGTTACATAATGATATCAAAACTCAATGCAAAAGGCATTTCGTAACTGTTATTATTTTTATTTTATGACAAGATAGTGGAAAAAATTACTTTAGTTTCTGAAGTCAGTGTCGCAACATGATAAAAAATGAGGTACCGGAACAAATCGTTTTTTTGTACTTTCTAGTGTTTTGTTTTTGTAGCCGGTCCATTTTTTTTGCGATAAAGTTTAAAATAATTTTAATGATTCCGAGTATTCCGACACAAAACTACACCAATTTTATATTACAATATCCACTAGAATCAATTTACTGAAACTCACATAAAAAAATCTCGCAGGAAACACCCGTACCTGTCTGACAGTCAGGTGCTTCCGGAGAATACCATTGAGTTAGGGCTGCCAGATACTAACATGTATTAGTACATAATTTGCCCTTGGTTCGAAGAATATGGCGCAGCCGGTGTGGGGAAAAAAGGGTAAAGACGTGCCTGTGCAGTGCCAGGCGTTTTCGGCTGTAAAAGTGTACAAGCTGACCAAAACCAAATAAAAATTGTCAATCGGTTTCAGTGCAATTGTTTTACTGCTTTCTGTATTTGGAGGCAGAGTGGATCGAAATAGCTGGCAATCATGGGGTTTCCTCCCCTTATCCTTGCCTAGCGGTGAGATGGTGAAGGTAGGCTGACAGTATTATTTTATTGTCTTTTTGATTGGTAGGTACACAAGAATACACATTACACACACAACACACTTTTTATTTTGAGAAAATGTCATTTATTTACCAACTCAGTAACATTTGATTTGTCGTACGTAAATAAAAACATATAGTTAATAATAGAATTACTGTAGAATGATCAGATATATTTCGACATTACACATCAATCATAATAATAAAATCATTAGATTTTATGATTGTGATTGATGGTAGTATTATTGATAAAGAATTGCCTTTATTGTTATAGATATGTAGGTACAATTTATACCTATTAGCATTATTAAATGTATTTAAATAAATTAAGATATTTACAAATATTTCGTTATAATATAAAGATTACGCATTAGCGACAATCCAACTGCTGTATTGAGAAACGCGAGCATTGACACCAGGGTAGAACGAATCGGCGCATTCGAAGCCCCAGGAGGTTATACCAACTATGATATTGCCGGAGTAAGCAAGGGGTCCACCAGAGTCTCCCTGGCAAGCGTCCTTGCCGCCAACGTTCAAGATACCGGCGCACAGCATGCCACTGTTGATTTCGGGCCAAAGTTGGTAACCGGGCTGAGTCTTCAGGTAAGCGTACCGCTCAGCACACAACTCCTGGTTGATTATGTTGACGTCAACGTGCATCAGCTGCTCGGAAGCAAGGCCGTTGGACTGTAAAAATAAATGAATTAGATAAATCGTCCATATCCGGAACGGTTTATTTTTATTTTTTATTAGGGGTTTTTATCACTGAGTGATAATGTCACCCCATAAAAGAAAACATAGCAACTTAAAACTAAACAATGGGTAATGAACAATTAATCTTTACTTATAACACTACTACTAATCTATATAAATACTAGCTGACCCGGCAAACTTTGTTTTGCCATAAAAACACCAAACATTCATCTACTAAATATCCTACCTACCCTACCCTACCCTACCTACCCTACCTACCCTACCCTACCTACCCTACCCTGCCTACCCTACCCTACCCTACCTACCCTACCCTACCTACCCTACCCTACCTACCCTACCCTACCTACCCTACCTACCCTACCCTACCTACCCTACCCTACCTACCCTACCCTACCTACCCTACCTACCCTACCTACCCTACCCTACCTACCCTACCCTACCTACCCTACCCTACCTACCCTACCCTATCCTATCTCTCAAGTTGGATCGAACTGCACATGGTGTGCGAATTATATTATAATCGGTTAAGTGGTTTCGGAGTCCATTGAGGACAAACATTGTGACACGAGATTTATATATATTAAGATTAAACTTAAGTAGGCACGTCCGCTACACACATCACGACACAACATCCTAGCCTCCTCCGACAAAGGAGATGCTAGGATGCTATTGCATATCCCACCTCAAATCCCCCACTAAACAAAGCATGTCTTTCTTGTATGTTCCGGTCACATTCCATCAACACGTGATAGATATCCTCAATCACCCCACATACATCACAGTTTGGTGAGGTACTTTTGCCCATTAGATATTTGAATTTATTGGATGGGACGTGGCCGGATCGCAACCTGAACAAAGCTACCACATATTTCCTCTCTATTTCCCTTCCTTCAAACCATGGGTAACGAAGCGGCTCAGATTGAATGGTTTTATACCAGATTCCCTTTACCTTTGAACGCTCATCAAAATATTCGTGCCAGCTTAGTCTGCATAGTTCTTTAACATGACCAAGCCAATTTGAATATAACGGTAAGCATGTGTAATTAATACCCTCGTAAGATGCTTGTTGGGCTGCTAAATATCCTTCTTCGTTACCCATGATTCCGATGTATGAGGGAATCCATTGAATGATGATGGTCTTGGTATTCCGCTTGTACCTAATTCGATATAAACCAAAATGTGTTTTTGGACATAATGATAGGTATTATCTGTGAGAATAAGTGTGTTGTGTAGTGCATATCCTTGTTGAATTTTACATGGATCAAGGGGGAGCTTCTTGGCCAATGACAAGAATTATATTTTGATAGATATTACCGATAGTGTGCCCCACCCAACATGAGTGACACTGGAGCCGTCAGCGAGGTTGTAATTGGCACCGGCGATAGTTGCAGGCTGGACTCTGCTGGAATACACAGCCGCATTGTTAAGGCGGACGATTGCGACGTCATTGTTAACGTTGTTGTGATCGTACTGAGGGTGCAGGATTAGCTGGCTAACAGCGTGGACAGAGCCACCGCTGTGTGCCAACGAACTGCCGAGAATGACGCGCCATTGCGAGGTATGGTCGCCGCTAAAACAATTATACTCTTGATTATACGAGTAAGTTTTATTTTATCGGAAGTTATGTAATCATGTTTTGCATCCAATTTTACTTACTAGAAACAATGTGAAGCTGAGAGCACGGAGGTTGGGGTAAGCAGAGATCCTCCACAAGACTGGTACCACCAGATGCCCCACAGGTACTGCATGTTAGACATGTACGGGTAAGTCTCGATGGTCGTAGCGGAGCCACCGACGATGCGGTTTATGCTCCTGGGCACAGCTGTAAAACGTCGGTTAAAATAATTTTAGCAGCCAATATTTTTAAAGAACAATTAATGGAATCAGTGTTATGGGACAATGAACAACTTACCAAGGGCGGATCCTAGAAACGCCAAGAAGATGATAATACGCATGGTTCGTGTTTAAGAAAGCCGATTACTGTTTCAATTTATCGAAAGCAACGTTTTTATACTTCAATAATGTTTATTGACTTTATCAGGTACTGTTTGGCCGTAATACAAAGATAGTGTTAACTTGGTCAGAAACTCCAATGATAACTGCCTTGTTGGTCTAGTGGTAGCAAGCGTTGCCGCTGAGCATGAGGTCCATTTTTAGAGTTCCGAAGTCAACAGGGAACCCTTATAGTTTCGCTATGTTCGTCTGTCCGTCCGCAGCTTAGCTCAGAGACTCTAAGGGCCGGTTTCTGAAGTCGACGTCACATCTCAAATAAGCTGACAATTTGTCTCAAATTAACCAGCCGTCAGTTGTCAGTGAGTTTCTCAACACTTTATCATTGAGAAATTACGTAATCGCTTGTTACAATAAAAAATCGGCATTAATTTATTTCGGTTGGCCACCCTATCTGGAATTCATTCCCTTCATTCGCTACTATAACATAATCAGTAACTTTAAATAGTATTTTTCTTGAGCGGCTGGGTTGGTTTAGCCGCCAAGTTAAGCAAACGTTACCAAGGATGATTTTTGGATGGGTAACCACTTCTTTTTTGGTTTTCTTTTTTTTTGGATAGGTGACTGAACACAGGTTAAGCAACAGTTAGCAAGGTTAGTCTTTGGATGGGTGACCGCTTCTTTTTTGGTTCCTTTGTTTTGGATGGCTGACCCCGCTAGGGTAAGCAACACTTACCAAGGTCAGTCTTGGGTTGGGTGACCAAATTTTTTTGGTTCCCTTGTTGTTGGATGGGTGACCCTGCCAGGGTAAGCAACACTTACCAAGGCCAGTGTTTGGATGGGTGACCACGTTTTTCGGGTTCGCTTGTTTTTGGATGGGTTGGTTGGCCACGCATCGAAGAAATGTTTATTGGTTATGCAATTAAGGCATAGGCACAAGCCAGGGTATTAGTATAACCCAGTGGGTTTCTTAAAGTAATAGTCATAACTGAAACCGACTTTGCTAACGGGGCATAGCCTTTGCAAAGGATGTCGAGTTGACATCATTGGTCCAGTTTAAAATTGATATTTAAAAGAATAAATGAATTTATAATAATAAACCCTGGTGCAAGGCATGAATAGGATTAGAAATTCGATGCGATCCAGCCTTTCCTTCTCTGGCCTGATAAACGCACGAGATCGAAAAATTGTAACATATTTGAATTTTTGAGATTAAACCCCACCCGGGTCGATGTGAGTTGACGCATCATTCTTGTTAGTGTTGGGAGGACGCCTTGTTCCTTTTTTAGAGTTTTGGCCAAGGAAGTTCAAGCATGACGGCGTTGATTTGTTAGTGCGTATGTGCACGTCAGCTGAAGTTATAGTTAGTTATAAGTCGATACCCAGGTCAGTAACAGTTTGCTTTTTTTTATTAACATAAATACAAAATAACTATTTTTGATAATTGTGTCAAGTTTTTATACTGTAATTAATTTAAAAAGATTTTAATATCCTATTTTTTTTTAATCTTTATAATTAAATAATTGCTCTAAATTAACATATTTTTTATAAATCAACCCATACCATAGTTTTCGCCGACCCCTATTATCTTTTTATCGTAATATAAGCCTTTAAAATCATAATATTAATTTTAATCTGTGAATAATCGACCAATTTCCAACAATTATATTTTTTTTGTTGTTTGAATCAAGTGTCCTCCCCCCACTGCCAGCGAAATGGTTGCTTTTGGTTATGTGAAAAAATCCACGGCAGTAGATACTATTTATAAAGAAACAAAAAAAAGGAGTAAGTATGGAGTTTCTTGTGCATTCTTCTCCATTTTATGGAGAAGAATGCACAAGATACTTTTCCGAATGCACGGTAGAATCAGATTTTATTACTTGTAAATTTTTATTTTTATTTGTGTACGACGTTCAAAAGTGCCGTTTTTTGGCCTAGTCGAATAAATATATTTGACTTTGACTTTGGAAATTAAATAATATCATAACATCCTTAATAATAATGATTTCTAAATTAATTATGTTTAAGCTCGATTATCGCATGAATGTGGGCGTAGTCGTTGGCAGTACCGGTCCGTAGGGCGCAGGCGCACAGGGGAAGTTTATTTTCTGTTAATGCAGTAATATTTTCGACGTTTTGTAATCTAAAGTCAAACTAGATTCGATTGCCAAGCAAATGCCGCTACCCGACCATAAATGGCGGCATTCCCAGTGGTCGCAATTATAAACTTAATTGCGTTTGCCTTAAGGTGACATTCGTATCATAGGTCACATCATTGCATTTTTAAATATCGATATATACCCGATTCTTATTTCGAAAAAATGAGACTTGGTTATTTTCTAATTTGAAGCCTTATATTCAAATTCATTTATTTAACGTGCACAGTTATAACATGATGACAATAGACAGTGTGGTAAGAAATTAAAACTAACAATGACCATAACAAATTAGCAACGAGTCCTAAACTATGCTCAGCCTGTCTTAATGACCCAAAAATAGAATAATAATATATTTTTTATAAATAAAATCCGTTCCGTATGGTGTCGGACGTTAAGAATCTCACCATCCCATATTTGCCCGTGGGTGTCGTAAGAGGCGACTAAGGAACACACCAGAGAATGGGCAGCAGCGTTCTCTGTGCACTTTATAACAAATTGCAATCGCCAACCCGCCTACCAAGCGTGGCGATTATGGCAAACCCCTCCAAACCAATGAATAGTGCAACCACGAAATGGCCCCTAGTGCCCGGCAGCCCGTCTACCCTCGACTACGGTAGCGGTCGAGGCGATGGCGTGGCAAGGGGTGCGAAGAGTTCCCGGAGTGGACCCGGCTACCCCAATAAAAACAGACGACTGTACACCACGCGAACACTCCGGACCGATGAGAAGATAGCCGAACCCGAGGAAGACAGTTGAGGGAAAGTACGCGTAGGAAAGATTTTAAAAACAAAATAGTACCCCAGCTTAAGACTGCACCGAGCAAAATAATTCAAAACGATCGTCACAGTTATAGGGATATAATCAATATTATTACCATAATTGCGATAAAAAATATGTAATGAACACCACAATGAATGTGTTAACAATTCTATGTTGGCAAAAATAAAAAATATTGTCTAGTTTAAATAACAAAAATACGTAAAGTTAGACATAAATCTTAAAATAGCATGCTAGTGTTTTAATGATTTTTGATAGTAAACTGTTGAATTTTTTCACAATCTTTAATTCATATTAATCTCTAATGGTCATACCACAATTTAGTGTTTTAACATTTTCGAAATGTCATTTGGTTATTTTTGTGTTCTTTTTTTCTTAATTGTCGCGCTGTTTTGAATCATACGCAACGTGCACGGGCACCTGTCGTGAATTCAGTCGTCCACGAGAGCTCGGAGAGAGGTCACGTCTCATCGTGCAGCGACGCGCCGATAACGATAATTCGCGATCTATTGTGTACGTATACATTGCCGCAAATAGTTGAATAAGGTAAGTCATATTTTTTTATTTTTGTGTAGGAATTTTTATGCATACCTAACATTTACTTTTTATGTTTTTACTATTCAATACATATTTCTGTTTTTGTTTTTAAATATATTTTTTTTTGTAAATATAATGCCTATCTCATAAAAAGTATGTATTTCTATTTTTTTATTTTATTTCCTTTTTAACCGATTTTCAAAAATGAGGCGGTTTTATGTTCAGCTGTATGTTTGTTTTTTTGTGTATGTTTATCGATTTCATAAATTGTGGACCGATTTTCTTATTGATTGAAAAATTCTTTTTTTGTTTGGAAGAGTACGTTCCATTTAAATTTGGTGAAGATCTGTTGAAGAATTCTGGAGATTTGCAACAGACATCCTCAAATAATTACGGCTGATCTTTCAGGATTGTTGCAATCGCATGTCTGTTTATTGTCATATGTTCATAACATAACATCACGCCGGTACGCTCTAAAGAGAGAGGTACGAAGATGTGTACAGTAAACCCTGGTACACTCATTGCACCGGTTATGTTCAAGTTTTATGTTAGTTTTTTTTGGAAAACTGTTTTATCTAACATAATGGCGCATGTAGGTAATCGATGTTTTCAATTGTTTCTCAAATATTTGATATTGGTATCGTTTAATGGGTTTTTACGGATGCCGATTGCAAATCTGACATTCTTTTTAAAATCCAAGATGGCGGATGCAACTTTTTCTCAAACATTCGATATGGGTATCGTGTAATGGGTTTTTTGGGATGCCGATTGCAAATCTGACATTCTTTTTAAAATTCAAGATGGCGGATGCAACTTTTTCTCAAACATTCGATATGGGTATCGTGTAATGGGTTTTTAGGGATGCCGATTGCAAATCTGACATTCTTTTTAAAATCCAAGATGGCGGATGCAACTTTTTCTCAAACATTCGATATGGGTATTGTGTAATGGGTTTTTAGGGATGGCGATTGCAAATCTGACATTCTTTTCAAAATCCAAGATGGCGGATGCAACTTTTTCTCAAACATTCGATATGGGTATCGTGTAATGGGTTTTTAGGGATGCCGATTGCAAATCTGACATTCATTTTAAAATCCAAGATGGCGGATGCAACTTTTTCTCAAACATTCGATATGGGTATCGTGTAATGGGTTTTTAGGGATGCCGATTGCAAATCTGACATTCTTTTTAAAATTCAAGATGGCGGATGCAACTTTTTTTCTAACATTCGATATGGGTATCGTGTAATGGGTTTTTTGGGATGCCGATTGCAAATCTGACATTCTTTTTAAAATTCAAGATGGCGGATGCAACTTTTTCTCAAACATTCGATATGGGTATCGTGTAATGGGTTTTTAGGGATGGCGATTGCAAATCTGACATTCTTTTTAAAATCCAAGATTGCGGATGCAACTTTTTCTCAAACATTCGATATGGGTATCGTGTAATGGGTTTTTTGGGATGCCGATTGCAAATCTGACATTCTTTTTAAAATTCAAGATGGCGGATGCAACTTTTTCTCAAACATTCGATATGGGTATCGTGTAATGGGTTTTTAGGGATGCCGATTGCAAATCTGACATTCTTTTTAAAATCCAAGATGGCGGATGCAACTTTTTCTCAAACATTCGATATGGGTATTGTGTAATGGGTTTTTAGGGATGGCGATTGCAAATCTGACATTCTTTTCAAAATCCAAGATGGCGGATGCAACTTTTTCTCAAACATTCGATATGGGTATCGTGTAATGGGTTTTTAGGGATGCCGATTGCAAATCTGACATTCTTTTTAAAATCCAAGATGGCGGATGCAACTTTTTCTCAAACATTCGATATGGGTATCGTGTAATGGGTTTTTAGGGAAGCCGATTGCAAATCTGACATTCTTTTTAAAATTCAAGATGGCGGATGCAACTTTTTTTCTAACATTCGATATGGGTATCGTGTAATGGGTTTTTTGGGATGCCGATTGCAAATCTGACATTCTTTTTAAAATTCAAGATGGCGGATGCAACTTTTTCTCAAACATTCGATATGGGTATCGTGTAATGGGTTTTTAGGGATTCCGATTGCAAATCTGACATTCATTTTAAAATCCAAGATGGCGGATGCAACTTTTTCTCAAACATTCGATATGGGTATCGTGTAATGGGTTTTTAGAGATGGCGATTGCAAATCTGACATTCTTTTTAAAATCCAAGATTGCGGATGCAACTTTTTCTCAAACATTCGATATGGGTATCGTGTAATGGGTTTTTTGGGATGCCGATTGCAAATCTGACATTCTTTTTAAAATTCAAGATGGCGAATGCAACTTTTTCTCAAACATTCGATATGGGTATCGTGTAATGGGTTTTTAGGGATGCCGATTGCAAATCTGACATTCTTTTTAAAATCCAAGATGGCGGATGCAACTTTTTCTCAAACATTCGATATGGGTATCGTGTAATGGGTTTTTAGGGATGGCGATTGCAAATCTGACATTCTTTTTAAAATCCAAGATTGCGGATGCAACTTTTTCTCAAACATTCGATATGGGTATCGTGTAATGGGTTTTTTGGGATGCCGATTGCAAATCTGACATTCTTTTTAAAATTCAAGATGGCGGATGCAACTTTTTCTCAAACATTCGATATGGGTATCGTGTAATGGGTTTTTAGGGATGCCGATTGCAAATCTGACATTCTTTTTAAAATCCAAGATGGCGGATGCAACTTTTTCTCAAACATTCGATATGGGTATTGTGTAATGGGTTTTTAGGGATGGCGATTGCAAATCTGACATTCTTTTCAAAATCCAAGATGGCGGATGCAACTTTTTCTCAAACATTCGATATGGGTATCGTGTAATGGGTTTTTAGGGATGCCGATTGCAAATCTGACATTCTTTTTAAAATCCAAGATGGCGGATGCAACTTTTTCTCAAACATTCGATATGGGTATCGTGTAATGGGTTTTTAGGGAAGCCGATTGCAAATCTGACATTCTTTTTAAAATTCAAGATGGCGGATGCAACTTTTTTTCTAACATTCGATATGGGTATCGTGTAATGGGTTTTTTGGGATGCCGATTGCAAATCTGACATTCTTTTTAAAATTCAAGATGGCGGATGCAACTTTTTCTCAAACATTCGATATGGGTATCGTGTAATGGGTTTTTAGGGATGGCGATTGCAAATCTGACATTCTTTTTAAAATCCAAGATTGCGGATGCAACTTTTTCTCAAACATTCGATATGGGTATTGTGTAATGGGTTTTTAGGGATGCTGATTGCAAATCTGACAATCTTTTTAGAATACACGATGGTGGATCACATTTTTCTTATAATTGTGAATTTATTTTATTTTTGATCTATCACAAGAAACAGTAGTAGGTATATACACCGTGAAATTTAATTGGTTGTTTTCCCGCGGCAGAACGACTTGCCTTAAGGAGTACTTTCGAAGCATAGAGTTAAAGTAAAAAAATAACGATGTTTTTGTTTTAAAATAATTTAAAAAATATTCATCAACTCGAAAACGTGAGTTACAATAGTAACTTGTAGGTACTAGGTACTACTCGCGTCACCACCGGCAAAGAAAAGCGATGCACAAGATAATGTTCAAACCAAAATAAACTCTCGCACGTAGTGATACGTCATAAAATAGTTTGCAAGGAACAATACCACCGCTAAGCCGACAAAGCAAATACCGATTTATTAAATGTTTAAAGTAAAATAAGCTCTCGCGTGTAGTAATACGGCATAAACTAGCCCGCGCGCGCAACATTATCAAACGGAGCCGCCTTCGAACCTAATCCTTTTGACAGTGATCCTGACCTACTTAGCACCCGGGTCAACGCCCCGCTGTCGTTCGGCCGTAGATATCGGGAGGTATTACTATTGGTTCGTGATCGCTTTCGAGTTAAGTTTTTCACAATGTTAAATATGCCAGTTTTTGTTTCTAATATTTTACATAACTACGAAACGATTGTATTACATAGAAAAAACCATTTCGCTGCGGGAAAACAACCATTTAAATTTCACGGTGTATACTACTGTTTTTTTAAGAGATATCAAAGAGTAATCAGAAAGTTGCTTGTAACTTGTGCACCGTGCAACACGAGACCTTAAGTCTAGTTTTTGTATGTACTACTGGAATTCGCACTTTCCCCAATATGATTATAAATTAAAGGCTATTTATTATTCTAAATCCTGATGAATGGAAACTTCTCATATTTATTATAGTTTATATAACTGTAAGTTTACAGTACCGTTTTTATTACTGTTTTGGGACTGTATGTTTCCAGTTCTAAGACATGCTTTTTGACTACTTACAATATTCTTATTTTATTTCAGTATTCTTCAAAACATACGGATTCATATTCAATCATTTTGATAGAAGTAGAAACTGAAGATAAAGACGAGATCATAATACATGGCAATAGAAGTGGGTTTCACATGATGCAGTTGAGCTGACTAGAAACACAAGCTTTCGGTACCTTAATGGGTTAAGGTACCGAAAAGCAGTTAAAAATATACTTTGTTTGGTTACTGGCGCTGTAAAACATATACATATATGCGCAAAATGACAAAACTTTTCTCAAAAAGTTCTGGATCTGAAGCAAGGTTTGTTGAACGGGCCACGTGTTTGGAAATCATAGCACATGCAAATCTTATTATTGCAAAAAACTGACCGAAGGGGAATCATCGACAGAAGAAAATCTGATTTCAACGATGAAAAGTAAAGAGGGTGGCTTTATATTTTCAGCCATATTAAAATTCACTTCCAGGCCGATGAATAATGCTACAAGCTTGATGCATAATGCATAGAGCAACATTACTGAAATGTTTAATGGTATCATAGCGAAGTTTATTGGCGGAAAAATAATAAATTACTCAGGCAGGCAGACATATGCTGGAAGATGTGCCGCATCAGTGGTCTCATTCAATTCGAGACAACCACTGGCATACCCGAGTATAAAAATATTACTCAAGTACTAACAAACTTATAAAACATCTCGAAACCAAGAGAAATACCAAAAGATTGGCGTCAGCAAAACGCAGAGTACATAAATCGTATAATTTAATTTAAAAATTAATTTCTGGAAAAGAGACAAGGAAGGAAATATTAAACAAAAAAAAACCATAATTGATACTTCCAAGCACAAGGACAACTTCATTTTACACAAAGGAAAACATGCATATTTGCAGTTTGGACTGAATTGGACATGAAGGTTGAACTTATCGAGGAAGAATAGAATTTTGGTTTAAAATGGAAGAAAAATTTAAATCTTTTTATTTTGATTGCTTAATGCCGGAAATCCTTGTTCTCAGTTAGATAGGCAAATGAAACTCAGGGAATGAAATCTCAATGAAAGATCAGTGAAAAGGAGAAAAAAAGATTCGAAACGAACACTTGCAACTGAAGAAACAACAAAACGCAAAAGAAAAGCGCAATAAATCGCATGGGCACGTTATTCCGTTATGCACCAGTGGTGGAAAATAACAATAATGTTTTTAAATGTTATTGATATTACCCTTCTTGTCTCTTTTCCAGTTATTTTTATAATCTTTTTTATCTTAACCCCACACAAATTTTGGTCATCTGGTGACAACTTTGTATGAAATATTTAAATTCTTTTTTGAAAAATGTCTTCGACTTCCCTGGAGAAAGTTGTTCATTTACAGAAGCAAAAGCAATTTTTAAAATATGATCTTTCCGTTACATCCTGTATTATAAATATACTACGTTTCCCTGGGCTTTTTGTAAAATGGTAAAACACGCATTAGGTAATTATAGTTTTTTTATTACAGTCTGGTTTTATTATATACAATATACCTACCCATCTACAGCTACTCCCCTAGCTTACCTACAAAGTCTACAAACCCAGTAAAATGCCCGGGCCTACAATCCACAAAGCCAAAATTTCATCGCAATCGGATGAATTTTAAGGGAACGGTTATTGTATTACTATAGTACAATACAACCAAACATTATTTTTTATATAATATAAATTATAAGATTTAACTATGGGCTTTATGTACATACATATAAAACCATCTAAATAATAAATATTCGTCATTTCAAGTCACTCAACACAACGACCCTAATTTTATAAATCTTTAGTTACCAACTTTTGTCATGCAACTGCAAGCGGGGCTCGAGCGAACTTGTCATTGTGTGCGTGACTACGCACACGAATAGCGCGCTGCAGTAAATACCTATTTGCCGCGCGCATCTTTTGCTCGGCCCAGTACATAGTCCTCAATATCAAGCAGTGCGGATTTTTAACAGGTTGCCATTGGACATAAAAACCATTATTTACAAGAGCTCATTTAAGTCGACCCTCAAGGCGTTCCTATTGGAGAAATGTCTGTATTCAATAGACGATGACATATCCACGTAATAAATTGGTTAATGTGAGATTGGGTAATAATAATTATGTAATAGTTTGTAATGTTATCGAATTTTTAACTGTATTGAATGTTTAAATTATGTTAGGAAAATTATTTTATTATGAATGTGTTCGTTTTATAATTTTAATGAATGTGATTTTATTTATTTTTTTAGATTAAGAGTTCAAACACAATGTAAATTGTTCATGAATAAAAATTGAATTGAATTGAATTTTGAATTGAAGAGTTGAGTGGGTTACGATGGAGTATCATAGGGTTATCTGAAGTCCGAAGAGAGGGGGAGGACTCGATAATCCTTAATTCCGGCAACCTGCTCGAAGTAGACTTCCGAGAGGGCGACCGGCAGTCCCAGGGTGGTGTCGGGTTTATCGTCCACAGGTCCCTTGTGGCCAACGTAGTGAGGATCGAGAGTGTGTCGACCAGGGTGGCGTACCTTATACTCAGAATATCCTCAAGGTATACGCTGATGGTGCAACAAAAAATGAGATCGACTTCATCATGTCAACCAAGAAGCAAATGTTCAATGATGTCTCTGTGATCAATTCTGTGAGCAACGGGTTCGTGGAAGCTGTCCATGCGGTCGGGTCTAAGTTTTTCAAGACCCGTCGTACAGATAGAAACAAAAAGCTCTCTGATCCTACCTTCAAGCTTATAAAGGAGAGGCGTGAGATGATCCTGCAGTCTTCCGATGATGGCAGGATCGTATCCGCCAAACCGGAGCTTCTGGGGGAAATCGAGACATTCTATGGGCAGTTGTACACATCAATCAGCAAGCCCGTTGCGAGTCTAGCAGACGACCCAAGAGCTAGATTGACCCGACACTATACGAGACTACGAGACTAGGATGGCTGACACTAACGAGATTAGGATGGCTCTGAAACAGCTCAAAAACAACAAGGCGCCGTGTGATGACGGAATTACGGCCGAACTCCTGAAGGCGGGTGGAAAACCGGTCCGTGGGGCCCCAAAGAAGCTGTTTGATTCCGCCATACTCGAGGACAAAACGCCACAGGCATGGTGCAGGGGTGTGGTGTTACTCTTCTTCAAGAAGGGCGACAATGCCCGGCTGAAGAACACATCATAGGCCCATCTCACTTCTTAGCCATGTCTACAAGTTGTTTTCAAGAGTCATCACGAATCGTCTCGCGCGCAGGTTTGACGATTTCCAGCCCACGAACAAGCTGGATTCCGAAAAGGCTTTAGCACCGTAGACCACATACATACGCTGCGGCAGGTTATACAGAAGACCGAAGAGTATAACCTGCCTCTCTGTTTAGCGTTTGTGGACTACGAGAAAGCCTTCGATTCAATCGAGACTTGGGCTGTACTGCAGTCTCTCCAACGGTGCCAGATCGACTACCGGTACATCGAGGTTTATACAAAAACGCCACCATGTCAGTCCGACTACAGGATCAGACGTCGGAACCTATCCTTCTGCAGCGAGGTGTAAGACAGGGATACGTCATATCTCCGAAACTGTTCTCTGCTGCACTGGAGGATGCCTTCAAGGTTCTGGACTGGAGAGGGGCATCTCCAGTCCAGAACCTTGAAGACATCAACTAGGCATCAACGTCAATGGCGAGTACATCACTCACCTTCGGTTTGCCGACGATATAGTGGTCATGGCTGAGACTATGGAGGACCTCAGTACAATGCTCAATGACCTCAGTAGAGCTTCCGAAAGAGTGGGTCTAAAAATGAACATGGACAAAACCAAGGTGATGTTGAATGCCCATGTTGCACAACTCGAAGTTGTGGACAAGTATGTCTACCTGGGACAAACGGTCCAGTTGGGTAGGTCAAACTTCGAGAAAGAGGTTAACCGTCGAATCCGACTCGGCTGGGCAGCGTTCGGGAAGTTGCGCGGTATTTTCTCGTCCAACTTACCACAGTGTCTTAAGACACTAAGTCTATGGCCAGTGTGTGTTGCCAGTGATTACTTACGGGACAGAGACGTGGTCGCTCACAATGGGCCTCATCAGAAAGCTTAAAGTCACCCAAAGGGCAATGGTAAGGGCTGTGCTCGAAGTTTCCTTGCGTGATCGAATCAGAAATGAAGACATCCGCAAGAGAACCAAGGTTACCGATATAGCCCGAAGAATTTCCAAACTTAAGTGGCAGTAGGCAGGGTATATTGCTCCCAGAACAGATGACCGTTGGGGCCGAAAAGTTCTAGAATGGCGACCGCGTACCGGAAGACGCAGCGTTGGAAGGCCTCCCTCTAGGTGGAGCGACGACCTAGTCAAGGCTGCGGGCGTCCGGTGGATGCAAAACGCACGGGACCGATCAGTGTGGCGACGCTTGGGGAAAGCCTATGTCCAGCAGTGGACGTCTTTCGGCTGAAATGGAATGAATGAATGAAATAAAATCAATTTCAAATTATGTACTAATTTAATTATGCTCCTTGAGGGGGGCGGCCATCTATATAATATTTTCTTATATAAATTTTAAATAACTTGTTGATATCCATCTACCAACTACATCACTAATTGAGTAGCGAAGAACTTTCGAGAACGAAATAGTGAATACATTCAAAAATTTACAAATTCGTGCGAGGATCCAGGAACAAACCATACCTTTCCCCGTGGCCCTAACGCACGCTCGTATCGGCTCGTATCAAGGAATTTTTTGATTTTACCTTTTGGTTGTTGAGTAGGTTGTTTGAAAATACTCATACAAACATTTGTTTTCGGTTTGTAAATATTTAGAGATTTTAACGAAGACTATATCCGTAACGGCAATACTGCAGTATTCAAATTATTAAGTAACGTTGGTTATAAAATCTTTATTACAAACGCTTACCTCTACGCGCGGTGGTGCACAAATAGATACCTAATATTTTTTTAACTTCACTTGTGAAGTTGGATTGTATAACTCCTTCTTCAGTTACCATCGTCCTATGTGGCCCCCATTTTTAGACGTTGTGAGCCGCTGAAACCGTTTTAATGTTTATTTAACAACAAAAAACCCTATCCTTAGTCCGCGCGTGGCCCGACACGCACTAGGCCGATTTTTTTTACTAAGTGTTTTCCAAATTCGTGGCAAACTCTAAGTAAAAAAATAGGCTACCACACAAATTTGACGTTCCAAATTCAAATCACTTTACTCCCTTGGGCGTTACACATAACTTCACCTCTCATATGAGGTAATGATTTACTTGACGTTGAGATTGCATGATATGTAATTGGACATTGTCGAGCAGGTGGTGTGAAAAATATAATCACGACACCAGCAGCATCAAGCAGTTTAGTGCAATTTCAAGCAACATGCAGGTTGTATTCCTTGACACTAACCCTCAGTTTCCCAGCTAAAAATTATCGGAGAATTAATGTGACAAATTGTCAAGCACGCGCTATCTGCTGTGGTTGGCTGTTGAAAATTCATTCAGATAACGCGTGCTTGACAATTTATCACATTAATTCTCCGATAATTTTGAGCTGGGAAACTAGGGGTTAGTTCCTACAGGTGCTGCCGATTAAGGTATGATGAAGGTATAGGGTTCTCAGGAAACTGGTGTCGCAATCGGGGGTTCCCTACTTGAAATCGAATGACGTTAGATCAAATAACACTTGCTCAAAAACGTTTAATCGATAGTACTTGAAATAGATAAATTATGAGCGGGACAGTTCACTAGCTCGATGCATCAAAATCTCGAATACCTAGAAGCTCGAATCATCGGCGCGCGGAGGCCCATTATCTTGAAACATCATTTCTCGACCGACCATCTAATCGATTTACAGAATAGTTTAACCGACTTCTCAAAAAGGAGGAGGTTCTATGTTCGACTGTATGCATTTTTAATGATAAATGCTTTTATTTCTGTAAGTTGGTTTGTACAAACACTTTTAGATGTCGATCATATTTTTTAAAACTAGATGAGGTCGGCGTTTAATATCTGACTACTCTGAGAAGAAAGGCCGAAATAAACGCAGAGGTCACAGTCTCTTTTAAAGTCCAGACAAAATCTTGGTTAGATAATGTGAAGACCATGTAGACTGATGTCTGAAATGGTCTTTTGAGAAAAAAAACCAGCCAGATTGAGTGGACCTGTCCAGTCAGTGCACGCATTTGTCAATAACCGAGCAGCTCAACTCATAATTTAAGGAGCTCAACGATTCGACGAACAATACCAAAGAAATGTCCTTTCTTTCGGGTATGCCGCAAAAACTACTCAAACTGCCAGACCATAATTAAAAACTAAGATAAATGAAAATTAAAAACAATAAAAGAATGATCCACATAGGGCGAGTTTCTGAAGTCGACGTCACATCTCAAATCAGCTGACAATTTGTCACAAATTAACCAGCCGTCAGTTGTCAGTGAGTTTCTCAACTCTGCATCATCGAGAAATTACGTAATCGCTTGTTACATTTAATAATTTATTTCGGTTGGCTACCCTAGCTAGTATTCATTCAATTCCTTCACTACTACGTAATAGTATTTTATCTGGAGCGGCTGGGTTGGTGTAGCCCGCAAGTTAAGCAAACCTTACCAGGGACGATTTTTGGATGGGTAACCACGTTTTTTTTTGGTTTGCTTTTTTTTGGATAGGTGACCCCACACAGGTTAAGCAACACTTACCAAGGTTTTTTTTGGATGGGTGACCGCTTTTTTTTGGTTCGTTTGTTTTGGATGGCTGACCCCGCCAGGGTAAGCAACACTTACCAAGGTCAGTGTTTGGATGGGTGACCACTTTTTTTGGGTTCGTTTGTTTTGGATGGCTGACCCCGCCAGGGTAAGCAACACTTACCAAGGTCAGTGTTTGGATGGGTAACCACTTTTTTGGGTTCGCTTGTTTTTGGATGGGTGACCATGCCAGGGTAAGCAACACTTACCAAGGTCAGTGTTTGGATGGGTGACCACTTTTTTTGGGTTCGCTTGTTTTTGGATGAGTGACCATGCCAGGGTAAGCAACACTTACCAAGGTCACTGTTTGGATGGGTGACCACTTTTTTTGGGTTCGCTTGTTTTTGGTTGGGTGACCTTGGTAATGTTAATTAATAATTAAATTTTTGTGGTGATGGTTACCCATCCAAACACTGACCTTGGTTAGTGTTGCTTACCCTGGCGGAGTTACCTATCCATAAACAAGCGATCCAAAAAAAAAGTGGTCACCCATCCCAAGACTGACCTTGGCAAGTGTTGCTTAACCTGGCGCGGTCACCACCCCAGCCGCTTCAAGCTAAACACAAATCTATCCAGAAACTGACCTCGATAAGTACTAAATACAGGGTACAGTTAAAATTAATGCGCGTGAGGAAGGTTCGATTCCCAGATCAGTAATTTATTTTATTTTATTTTTATTTACCTAAATACAAAATAACTATTTTTGATAATTGTGTCAAGTTTTTATAATGTAATTAATTTAAAAAGTTTGTAACATCCTATTTTTTTTAAATCTTGCTAATTAATAATTGATCTTAATTAACATATTTTTTATAACTCAACCCATACCACAGTTTTCGACGACCCCTATTATCTTTTTTATCGTAAGATAAGCCTTTAAAATCATAATATTAATTTTAATCTGCGAATAATTGACCAATTTCCAACAATTTAAATTAGGCTCGTTGACAAGAGATTAACATTGAAAATGGTTCTCAGAAACCCAAAACTGCTGTAACATATTGTGGTTAATTCGAGATTTTTCTCAAATGTGACAAATTGTTAAACGCTTGTCACAGTTGGGTGTTCAGAAACTGAAAGTAGAATTAACAGGCGATTAATCGTCGATTACGTTAACAGCCCGATAATTGAGACGTGGGAAACTGGCAGATAGTCTTCACATTCACAATAATTAAAATAAAATAATATATTACTTTAAAAATTAAATATTCTTGTCATTGCAAGAAAACCAAAAAAATAAATTATCAAAATTCACGGTGCAAAATATAAAAAATAATCAAAATTAATTGGAGCAGCTCAATCTCAAGCCTTTTTGTCCTCAACGTAATCTTTAATGGTATAAAACGCTTTCTGGCACAACTTACGTTTATTTATTATATTCTTTATTGTACACCATTAAAAAATACATATAAAACAAACATTTTCAAGCACAGTGTACAATGGGCGAACTTATCGCACAGGGCAATCTCTTACAGACAACCTTGGAATGATTTTGAATGAATGATTTGAATTTATTAAGACTTAGATCTTGTACGTGCCTTGGAAGCTTATTATAAAAGCATACACATTGACATCTAAACGAGCCACCTATTTTCTTGAGCCTTGTTGAACTACAAATTTGTGTTTGTTCCTATTCCTAGGTAGTATTTATGTTAAGAATATCACTGTATTTTTTATGTAGGATCACCAATTTCTCCGTCAATTTTGGACCGATATTCAAAATTCTTTTTGTGGTTGAAAGGGTAATTTCATTGTCACCAAGTCAGAATCTGATGATATGATCCCATTTATATCGATGGGATTGTCTGGACTTGACAAGCTTTTTAGGGTTACGGAACCCTAAAAAAGCTTGTCAAGTTCAGTCAATTCCGTTTTTACCCCTAGTTATGGATCTAGAGGGTAAAAACGGGACCCTTCATCGAAATAAAACATCAAAATAATACCTGATTGTTATTCTTAGCCCAATAAAAAGGGGGTGTACTATGCCAAATCGAATGCCAAATAATCGAATATCAATTGATCGAACACTTTAAATCGAATGCCTAAATACTCGAACGTTCATATTATTGAATGGTTAATATATCGAACATTCAATATATCGTACACTCAATAAATCGAGTGTTCAAAATATCGAATGTTTGTTTGATCGAGCGTTCAACGCATCGCATATACATTCTATCGAAATATCAATATACTGAATACTTTTTATATATAATAATAATATAATAATAAAAAAAAAAACACATTTTAATCTTTAATAATTATCTTTTAAATGTACATTTTTTTTTTATGAATTGCAATTGCACGGACAGTGGTGTCTCATCCCATACAAAGAAACCGTGCCGACGTACTGTACTGATTATACTAATTATTTTTTGTACATCGATCGCGTTCGGTTCCGTTTCACGGATATAGATGGTGATCTATCTATCGCCGTGGAACGGAACCGAACGCGATCGATTTACGAAAAATAATCGCTATAATCAGATGAAAAACGCTATTTACGTCGGCACGGTTTCTTTTCATGGGATGAGGCATCTGTGTGCTACGGAAGTACGGTTAAGATCCCTACCAGCATCTTACTGGGTTGACGAACTACGAGCAGGTTTGCTCTTGCGAATCACCACTCAAGCCAACCAATTAAGGCAAGAGAGAGGTGGAAGCTCTGTTCCCCGCCAGTCTTCACACCAACCGGCCCATAAAGGCAAGCCGGAAACGAAGGATAAGACTTCTCCCTGGTGAATATGTCCGTGGGGTCGCTACTGCCCACCAGCTCGCCACAAAGCTGCCCTGTGGATCTATTATTATCATTCTTTTTATTTCTTCTTTC
This sequence comes from Orthosia cruda, assembly GCA_964057195.1. Classification (NCBI taxonomy): domain Eukaryota; kingdom Metazoa; phylum Arthropoda; class Insecta; order Lepidoptera; family Noctuidae; genus Orthosia; species Orthosia cruda. Next base: position 26,127,977 of record OZ059845.1, read on the forward strand.
TTTCGTATTTTTCTTCGTTTATCCAAAGTAATCGGTTCCTTTAGCATTTCTTTTCTTCTTGCTCGACGTATAATTTGCGATACTGCTTTTCTGTTTGGAGGAGCACACTTGATTTCAAAATTTTGGCCTCATTTTGCTGAATAATTTTACTTGGTCTATGAATCGAGCGGATATCATAACTTTTTTAGGAAATTCCTAAAACATAGTTCATCTACCTTACCAGGATCTGGTGCGTGATTATGTTGTGTTGTATAGTTTTCCAACAAATGCTTCTCACTTCCGTGCAATTTTTTGTTGCAGTGCTATTACAATGGTATTTAGATTTGTTGGAACAATGCCAGTAGAGCTTGATATTAATATTATAGTTTATTGCCAATACTTAGGCATCCAAAACTAAGACTGACTTGCGTTTTAAGACAATTCAAGCTTATAATATGACCCTACAGAAATTTTTCACAAAAATCACTTGTAATGCACTACATAGACATTGAGATATAATGTAGTGCGTAGTACATTATTACCTCAATGTACATAGAGTCTGTTTTTTATATCTGAGACAAAATTGACACATGCAATTGTCAAATTACTTGTTTTAGTGCTTAATAGGCAAAAAGAAAAAAAATAAAGAATGTATTCAGTATATTGATATTTCGATAGAATGAATATGCGATGCGTTGAACGCTCGATCAAACAAACTTCGATATTTTGAACACTCGATGTATTGAGTGTACGATATATTGAATGTTGGATTTATTATACATTCGATATTATGAACGTTTGAGTATTTAGGCATTCGATTTAAAGTGTTCGATCAATTGATATTCGATTATTTGGCATTCGATTTGGCATAGTACAACCATAATAAGAGTAGGAATCGATATTTTGAACACTCGATGTATTGAGTGTACGATATATTGAATGTTCGATTTATTATACATTCGATATTATGAACGTTCGAGTATTTAGGCATTCGATTTAAAGTGTTCGATCAATTGATATTCGATTATTTGGCATTCGATTTGGCATAGTACAACCATAATAAGGGTAGGAAAAACAGGAGAAAAATGTAATAAGCTGATAATTTGAGATAATTAGTGTACAGATCGTTAAGCGACTATGGCATGCGCACTTGACCGGACTTGACGGCACTTTCAATGGTCGTAAAAAAACTACTTAATTATGCGCCATATAGTTAGTTAGTAAAATGATTTTGTTACAAATTATCATATAATTTTGAAATCGTTTATTCGAAAATATTAAAAAAGATTATTTGATGACCTACGCGTGAGCGAACGATCAACCCTGTCTTGGCAGCAATATTAAACTTCGCCGATATTTGTGAAAATGTGCCTATACTATCAAGGTACGCTTGAATCCTCCGTGGGGCGAGACTGATTCGCTCTTTGCCTGATTTATATTATCTAGCGTCTCATATTTCCGCATAATAGGATGTGTCCAAACAGATTAACCTATTTTTAGCTATATGTTTATCAATTTCCTGTTACAACTTAGTTTCCTACTAGTTTAAAATTATACAATTATTGTGTCAGAGCCGAGGGAGAAGGTTCTGTTGTGTAAGAATGGATACTCATAATCCGATTAGGGCGTTTGCAATTGATAGAGCTGGTACCGCACATGAAACTATAATTTACCCAGGAGAAGCGAGACGTCCTACTCATGCTACCCATCGTACCGGGACCCAGGAAGAAGAAGAAGATTGTTGTGCCGAGTGTTTGGGTTTTATTATTGGCCGTATTATTATCAGAGTTTGTGTACTTTTGATTGTACTTATAATATTAGGAGTTATAGCTGCAGTTTCAGGTGGTATGAAGAAATTAAAGCACTAATTCACAATTCATGTTAACTTAACGATGACAGCCAATTGCTCATTTAGAATCAGATTTCGTTTTGTTTCTGTATGGTAGTATTATAGAGAAAAGTGTAGAATCAACATAATATATGCCGAGGGATATCTCTTTCCTAATCAACATAGTTTTAATCAAATCACAATTGGATCCGACCGAAGCTATGTTTAAAGTTAAGAAGTACAACCAGTATAAAGTACAATGAACGAAGCTGGAGTGATAAGCCAACCAGTTGATGGAGCTCCAAAACCATTGGAAGAGAAAGAACCGAGAACCGGAACTGTTGAGTTCGAGCCTGCAGTTGAAGCTGTGGAGATGGGAGGCACGGAGGCTGGACACGCTCCGCCAGACTCGCGTGAAGATGAAAATACCTGCACATAGTGTCTGTGTTCCGGTTTTCCCTGGAAATGTCTGTGTCGTTGTCTCATCAAGCTGTGTGTATCAGCTTTGCGCTAAATGCTTGTTAAGCCGGCTTCCGAAGGTGCGTGATATTGCGGACGGACGCGGACCAGCCGTCAACGATGACGTACCATGGGAAGAATGTCGTCTGTGGAAGCGCAGGCAAATCCGTAGCATTGCGCCGGATCAGCCGCGAGTCGACAACTTTAAAAGTGCGGTGAATGCTCATTTTTGTTCTTTTCTACTTTGCATTTTGGAATGTCAAAATGGCTTCGAATGTCAAGATCCACCTGATTGACATGCACCTTTGGCATAGCCTCGCTGTGCGATGCGTGGCTATCCGTGGTCGACGGCTGTGCGGGATTATCCGCAGGATCACACATCACCGTCGGAAACCTGCTTTAGGTAACAGAGATCCATTAAGTTTTGTTTTTTATTTTATTCTGTGCTATTTTAATTTTTTTTAATACGAATAGTTATTATTATTAAGGAAAAAGTTTTCTTCTTTGATGGACTTACATTTGATCACCAACCTATCAAACTGGATTGTTTGTTTTATGACTATATTTAAGACAGGTAATTTTTCGCTCGTATTATGATTTAGTATGTCAATGTTTCACAAATCTTAAAAATATTTTCTATGTCTATAATCGGAACAATCTTTTCTCGCCGTCTGCTCAACAATGTCCAACTACATATAATGCAATCTTAATGTAAAGTAAAGCATTACCTCCCAAGGCAGGTGAAGTTGTATGAAACTAAAAAAAAAAGAAAAAAGTCCCAAGGGAGTAAAGTGATTTGAATTTGGAACGTCAAATTCGTGTGGAAGCTGGTGGAAAACTATAAGTAAAAGAATGTCCATATGGCATTGTAAAGAGGTTTGTTCAAAAATCGAACTAGCCACCACAAGCAGAACTCAAAAAGAAGAAGAAGAAAAGACGTGATTTCAAAGAATTTGAAAAAAGGTGTTGTGATTTTCAGTGAATTTTATTGCTATATTCGTGTTAGCAAAAAAAATCGAGCGATAGTGATTCTACTACAGAGTTTATCAAAACAGGCACTTTAGAGAACACAAATTTCTACATCCTTTGCGTCCGGAAATTTGTCACCAACGTTCACGATCCAAAATGGCACCCAAACACAAGTTTCTACACCTTTGAGCACTGAAATAAACTCTACTACAACTTCCACAAATGCACAGAACAAACATGTTTCTCTATTCTTCCATAACTGGACTATTGTGTCCAACAACAATATTAACAATTGATTTATTTTAATTACAAATTACAAAATAAACACTGAATTTATGGAGCCTGGGCTTTTTATATTGTCTCGCAGAAGGTATGAAAAGTATAGAGTGTACCTCTGGGATAATGCATGTCTTCGTCTTGCGGAGCTTGAACCCCTCGCTTCACTCATACATAACTCCCTAGAGTCCTTCGTTACGCTCATGGTTCAATATGCCGCCCGTGTCGTAAGACACTGCTTTATCCCCTTGGTGCATAATTTTATTTTTATATGTAAGTACCGTATACTTCTGTATTCATGTCGATCAGTAATGTATAGAAGTAATTAAATAACTGCTTATTTACATTTGTATGCGTTTTCCTAATAAATTAAATCACATTACACACAACACAATTTTATGGACCCTCTTTCCGCGCTGATAAAAGCTCGCTTAAGCGCGATGTTTATCAGTACGAGTTTATAAATATATTTCCAGTAATTGTTTCCCCAAAAAGAGGAAACATGTTACAATCTGAGCTGGTATAACAAACTAATTATGCATCATTAAATCGGTCCACCAAACCACACAAACCTAGCTATATCTTAATATGTTGACCAACCAACCGTAGGTTGTCGGAGAGTGCACTTGGATAGTGCGTTCAGGGATACTCGTCGGTTGGTGTCTCATTTCATAAAAAGTGTATGAAGGGCCTCTGTGAGTTGTTTCCGGTCCAATATATGCCACCCAAACGTTAAGGGTTCCTCAGGGTTCCGAGAAATCTAAAAGACACCAACCAGAACATGGGACTGCCGAAGTCACAGGCGTATCTCAACATTTAATACAAGTCAAACGTTTCGAACTATTATAACTAGGTAAGTATATACTTAGAATTTTGTGAACCATCAGGAGGAGTACGGCTAAACACTCGGTAGGCGAATCTGATTCGCTCTTTACCGGTGATTAAAATTAAAATGTCAAAACAGATAAATTTATTTTTGGCTGATTCTTATTTGACTATTATTTGTCCGTATTTATGCAAAAAGGATCCATCAAGCAAACGCGCACTTCTGAGATATCAAAGGATTTTTAAAAACATGTGCAGCTCTGTTAGATGTAGTAAAATTAATATTTATTTTATTTAAATTAATGATAAATTACTAATTTAAGTATGAGTATATAAATTAGCTCAGAATACTTTTAAACGTTCTAGATACTAGATAATTAAGAAAATGTGTATGTGGTTCCTTTTAACATTCACTAATTTATGGGTTTTCTTATAAGTATACAAAAAAGAACCACAACTTAGGGATTTACTGAAACTATGTATTTATAATATTGTAATAAAGCTTTAATTCACAAAAATAAAAAATAATAAATATAGAGAGTGTTTATTCAACGTTTTGCATAAATACTACTACTACTATACTGTCCTATTGTATTTGTATGTTTCTATAATAAATAAATAAATTTATTGTTTTCTCTCCACAAAGGTTGCCTTAAAATCTATGTCCTTAAAACTATATTAAAAAAATTGCAAGAAGCTCCTTTGTGAGAGACTGGAGTCCGTACTAGGGAAGCCCTGTGTTACGGATCTCCAGGCCCTACCCCCAGAGTATAAATTCCAGTTGTTATTGCAATATTAATAATACTAATACTAATTAAATTATCTTAATTTGTTTTGAATTGATAATTAAATTCAATTATTCAGGTATTTTTTACATCACATTAAACATTAAATTACAATGAGATATCAATTCAAATAAATAAACAAATCATAATAATATACAAATTAAACGTAATGGGGATATAGAAAAAACATGTTCTGATTATTAGGTAGGAGGCAAATAAACAATTTACTGCCAGTTTCCCACGTCTCAATTATCGGGCTGTTAACGTAATCGACGATTAATCGCCTGTTAATTCTACTTTCAGTTTCTCAACACCCAACTGTGACAAGCGTTTAACAATTTGTCACATTTGAGAAAAATCTCGAATTAACCACATGTTACAGCAGTTTTGGGTTTCTGAGAACCATTTTCAATGTTAATCTCTTGTCAACGAGCCTAATTTATAATTGTTGGAAATTGGTCGATTATTCGCAGATTAAAATTAATATTATGATTTTAAAGGCTTATATTACGATAAAAAAGATAATAGGGGTCGTCGAAAACTGTGATATGGGTTGAGTTATAAAAAATATGTTAATTTAGATCAATTATTAATTAGCAAGATTAAAAAAAAATAGGATGTTACAAACTTTTTAAATTAATTAAATTATAAAAACTTGACACAATTATCAAAAATAGTTATTTTGTATTTAGGTAAATAAAAATAAAATAAAATAAATTACTGACCTGGGAATCGAACCTTCCTCACGCGCATTAATTTTAACTGTACCCTGTATTTAGTACTTATCGAGGTCAGTTTCTGGATAGATTTGTGTTTAGCTTGAAGCGGCTGGGGTGGTGACCGCGCCAGGGTAAGCAACACTAACCAAGGTCAGTTTTTGGATGGGTGACCATCACCACAAAAATTTAATTATTAATTAACATTACCAAGGTCACCCAACCAAAAACAAGCGAACCCAAAAAAAGTGGTCACCCATCCAAACACTGACCTTGGTAAGTGTTGCTTACCCTGGCATGGTCACCCATCCAAAAACAAGCGAACCCAAAAAAAAGTGGTCACCCATCCAAACACTGACCTTGGTAAGTGTTGCTTACCCTGGCGGGGTCAGCCATCCAAAACAAACGAAACAAAAAAAAGCGGTCACCCATCCAAAAAAAACCTTGGTAAGTGTTGCTTAACCTGTGTGGGGTCACCTATCCAAAAAAAAGCAAACCAAAAAAAAACGTGGTTACCCATCCAAAAATCGTCCCTGGTAAGGTTTGCTTAACTTGCGGGCTACACCAACCCAGCCGCTCAAGATAAAATACTATTACGTTATAGTAGTGAAGGAATTGAATGAATACTAGCTAGGGTAGCCAACCGAAATAAATTATTAAATGTAACAAGCGATTACGTAATTTCTCGATGATGCAGAGTTGAGAAACTCACTGACAACTGACGGCTGGTTAATTTGTGACAAATTGTTAGCTGATTTGAGATGTGACGTCGACTTCAGAAACTCGCCCTAAGCAACATAATTTAAACATTGTGAATACGATAAAAGAGAGGAAAATGTGGTTCTGTGCTTGGGTTACGGTTGCGAGTGCGTATATGTATGTCTGGTGTGTAGTGGTTAAAGTATTCGTGCCTGAAGGGCGTGGGTGATGTGTATTTCGAAAACTTGGTTTAGGAGGTCTGTGTGCTCGAGTATTCATAAACCAATGTGGAAGTAGCGGGGAGTGAATATTGCGGACAAAAGAATATAGGCCTAAGACAGGATGAGTAGTAAATCCTCTGTATCATCATAGTCAAGTTTTTGCAGCAATTTGAATAATTTCACCTTACAAGAAAGTTTGGGAAGATTGTATTTTGACAAGGTTTTATTAAGTTTTATTGTAAAGGTAATTACCAAGAAATGTGAAGTGGCGGCGCGCGAAGCTTGTATGACACTTTTACCGACGGACACACAGCTTGCTTACGACGTTTGTTCACCAAAGCCGTTGGGTCATAGTGAAGCTGGGAGTGTTTACGAATGATGGCATTTAGTACGAATAATTGCCGTACCGTCAACACACCAGTGAGTGCATAGAGGTCTTTGGTTAAGTACAAAAATGGCTAAAAGTTACCAACTTTCAAGACTGCCCTCTGCGCACGCTCGAGTCTCAGCATGATGGTTTTGCTTGCACCACCTTAGTTAGTTATACAATATGAAATCATTGACTGACACAGTGCAAGATATACCATTTTTACAATATTTGGGTCAGCTACATGACGAAGGCTTCTGAAAATAAAAATCAATTTACGGGTCCTTGTGGCCAGGAGATTGATGTGGGGTTGAAAGCTAAGCGCACTATCAATTATGACCCCTAGATATCTTATTGTATCAGTCCTGTGTAGTGTGGGGCAAGAGCATGCGGCAGAAAGCGAAGTGCAGGTAGAGGAGTGGGCAGTTGTGTTATGACTGGGGTGAGTGGATATTTTAATGGAAAAAGCTATGTACTTGGTTTTCTCTACATTAAGTGTTAGTTTGTTGCCATCTAACCAGTTCAGGACCAGATTAAAACCCTGCTGTGCACGTTCATAGACCTCTTTCCATGTATCCCCCTCAAACAAAAGTGCCGTGTCGTCGGCAAAGGTGATTATCCTCCCACTTTTCATGATCAGGTCGCAAAGGTTATTTATGTAGGTTAGGAATAACGTGGGCCCAAGAATGCTTCCTTGTGGTTCACCATGTTCAATGGGGAGATCACCACTAGTTCACTCCCCCACCCTCACCCTCTGAAAGCGATTTATTAGGTAGTCGGTGAACAGATGGAGCTGTGTGTCCCGTACACCAAGCCATTCCAACTTTTTTAACATTAGTGGGACGGAGACCGTGTCAAAAGCTTTAGCCAAGTCCATAAAGATTACCATAACCTTGTTATTTCTATCTAGATTGTTTGAGGCAAAGTCTGTCAATTGGTGAATGGCATCGCTGGTTGATCGGCCTGAACGGAAACCAAATTGATGAGATGAAAGGAGATCATGCTTTTCAAGGTAATTAACTAGACGCTTGTTCATGATTCTTTCTAGGATCTTTGATAGGGTTAGTAATATGGATATTGGTCTATAGTTATTCACACAGGCTCCGTCACCACTGTTATAAATAGGAATTACTTCGGCTAGATTCCAATCGTTTGGGAACTTTCCGGAACTGAGGGCTAGGTTAAAAAGAAAAGAAAGAAAACACATTTATTTGACACAAGCTAGAGCACACAACACAAAAAAAAAAGGTAACTTAGACTAAACAACAATAATATTTAAAAAAACGAAAACAATATATTAGTAACATTGTGGTTACATATGTACGTAGTATCTCTTCATGAATGCGGTTGAGATGCCATCGCGACCGATGGCACAATCATTTTTCAGATCAAGGATAAGATTTACAACTTCCGTGGGGTCAATGGGAAGTAGCACCAAATAATGCGAATGAGGCTCCAATGGACGAGGGGAGGGTAAAAGATTATCAACACCAGGACAGCAGTTGTCGGCAAAATTCTTTCCTATGTTCACGAAGAATGAGTTTATGTGATTTGCGGAATTAACTGGATTTTGGTTATCAATTAACTAGATGACAATGATTTAGATGTGTGTGTAACGTTTCGAATTGCATTCCATAGTTTTTTGTTATTAGCCTAGCCGTGGATTCAATTTCCGTTTTCTCGTGTTTATTTTTTAATCTTTTCAGTAGCTCATTGCAAAAGTTTCTGTACCTTTTATAAGTCATTGCAATGTCTTGATTGTTGGGGTTCCTTTTGGCTTTTTTATGTAGGTTATCTCTGTAAAACGGTGTGAACGGGTGTTCGGTGTGTGTGGTTGTCTCTGTGTGTATACATCTCAACAATCCTTTAGTGATCCACGGTTTTGTGTACAATAAAGAATAAGAATACGGACAATAATTTTTCCTGTTACCTACACTTTAGTTTGTAGTTTGAAGTCAATTATTGTGTAAGAACCGAGGCAGCAGGCTCTGATGGATTAAAATGGATAATATATAGAAATAGGACATTTGCAGTGGATGAAACGGGTGTTGCATATTAAACTATAATTTACCCAGGAGAAGACATACGTTCTACCAGTCCTACTGGTACTCAGAAGGAAGAAAAGTTTGCCGAGTGTTTTGGTGATTACTATCGATTCAAAATTGCAGTGGGGCGCGCACATTAGAACTCTTTCGGGTAGGTTAAGTTCGGCTGCATATGCAGTAAGGAAAATAAGGCAGCTAACCGATGTAGCTACAGCTAGGTTAGTATACTATGCTTGTTTCCACAGTATTGTGTCTTATGGCTTTCTGCTGTGGGGATCAGCAGCAGACGCTGACTCAATTTTCATCCTACAAAAGAGGGCAATCCGCGCAATCTATAAAATGGGTCCTCGCGAGTCCCTCAGAGAAAAATTTAAAGAGATCGATATACTGACTCTACCTTCACTTTATATTTTGGTATGTATTTTGTATGTCCGTAAAAATCGGGGGCTTTTCAAAACTAGAAGCGACTTCCATAATTTAAATACACGCAGTAAGCACGAAATTGTAATACCCAAATTCAGATTAACGAAAACTAGCAAGTCTTTTCTTATAAACAGTATACGCTTTTATAACAAGTTGCCTAAGGGCCAGTTTCTGAAGTAGACGTCACATCTCAAATCAGCTGACAATTTGTCACAAATTAACCAGCCGTCAGTTGTCAGTGAGTTTCTCAACACTTCATCATCTAGAAATTACGTAATCGCTTGTTACAATAAATAATCTGCATTAATTTATTTTGGTTGGCCACACTAGCTGGTATTCATTCACTTCATTCGCTACTATAACGTAATCAGTAACTTTATATAGTATTTTATCTTGAGCGGCTTGGTTTAGCCACCAAGTTAAGCAAACCTTACCGAGGACGATTTTTGAATGGGTAACCAGTTTTTTATTTGGTTTTCTTGTTTTTGGATATAGGTGACCGAACACAGGTTAAGCAACACTTAGCAAGGTTAGTCTTTGGATGGGTGACCGCTTTTATTTTTTTGGTTCCTTTGATTTGGATGGCTGACCCCGCCAGGGTAAGCAACACTTACCAAGGTCAGTCTTGGGATGGGTGACCATATTTTTTTTTTCGCTTGTTTTTGGATGGGTGACCCTGCCAGGGTAAGCAACACTTACCAAGGTCAGTGTTTGGATGGGTGACCACTTTTTTTGGGTTCGCTTGTTTTTGGATGGGTGACCTTGGTAGATGTTGTTTAACCTAGTGGGTTGACTTTAGGATGGGTGATCAAAATTTTGTGGTGATGGTCACCCATCCAAAGACTGACCTTGGTTAGTGTTGCTTAACCTGGCGGGGTCACCTATCCATAAAAAATCGATCCAAAAAAAAAGTGGTCACCCATCCCAAGACTGACCTTGGTAAGTGTTGCTTACCTTGGCGCGGTCACCACCCCAGCCGCTTCAAGTTAAACACAAACCTATCCAGAAACTGAACTTGTAAGTAAGTACTAAGTACAGGATACAGTCAACACTGACCATCGAACCTTCCTCACGCGCATTGGTGTGAGGTAGGTTCGTTATCCAGGTCAGTAACAGTTTGTTTTTTTTATTTACATAAATACAAAATAACTATTTTTGATAATTGTGTCAAGTTTTTATACTGTAATTAATTTAAAAAGTTTTAATATCCTATTTTTTTTAATCTTTGTAATTAAATAATTGCTCTAAATTAACATATTATTTATAACTAAACCCATACCATAGTTTTCGCCGACCCCTATTATCTTTTTATCGTAATATAAGCCTTTAAAATCATAATATTAATTTTAATCTGTGAATAATTGACCAATTTCCAACAATTATAAATTAGGCTCGTTGAGAAGAGATTAACATTGAAAAAGGTTCTCAGAAACCCAAAACTGCTGTAACATGTGGTTAATTCGAGATTCTTCTCAAATGTGACAAATTGTCAACCGCTTGTCACATTTGGATGTTGAGAAACTGAATGTAAAATTAACAGGCGATTAATCGTCGATTACATTAACAGCCCGATAATTGAGACCTGGGAAACTGGCAGTAAGTCAGTTATAGAACTGACCGATGGAAGGTTCAAAAACTACATCAAACGTATCCTTGTTAAAAAAGCATATTATAAAATCAAGGACTACGTTGAGGATAAAAACATTTGGCCTTAGCTCCTTCTGCGCATGCAGCTTCCCTGGTAACTTGTAAACGGCACAAATATGTGGATGTCTCTAACTATTCTCAATCTCATTTTTTCTTTCCTTCTTTTAATTAGACTTTTTACAATGGTTTTCAATCATCTTTATAACCCTTTGCTAAGAATAGTTACAGCACTGATAACAAAATTTGTGCAACATGTTAAATTTAGTCTTGTTATACTTATTTTATTATTTTTACCTTTGTATAGATTCTTTTACCGATTGTTTTGTGAATGTGTGAACATTGTAGGCCTTCTAGATGCTAGTTAACATTTGTTAACTTTTTATATTATCTTTTTTTTTTTTTTTTTAATTTCTTATGACTTATTGTCATAATTCGGGCCTACGTTGTCCCCCATATCTAAGTACTAATGCTGTAACATGGAAATGTTGTAAAACCAAACCATTTTTAAAAGAGTAACCATGGAGTTTCTTGCCGGTTCTTCTCCATAGGAAACGACCAACCCGAACCGTGCACATTTTGTCGACGTTTTATAAGTGCCCATGTAGGCCTATGTGAAATAAAAAAATTGATTTTGATTGTTTATGTGATATTATTAGCAGTATTGTTCTGAAACATTGTGGTTTTTTTTGTTGCAATTGTAATATTTGGAATTATAGCTTCAGCTTCAGGTAAATTCAAGTAATTCGCAGTAATTAAAGTACTAATTCACAACTTTTGTTAACGTAACAATAGAAAAGAATATACTTTATTGTACACCATAAGAATGCAAACAAACAACAACAACAATGTAACAGCAAATTTTTTAATTGGAATCAGATTTTTGTTTTGTTTCCTTACTATAGGGAAAGTGTAGAGTCAACATAATATTATTATGCTGAGGTATTTCTTTTCCTAATCAACATAATTTTAATCAAATCACAATTGGACCCGGCCGAAGCTGTGTGTGTAAGTTCCAATTTATAATTAAGAAGTACAACCAGGCTCAAGTACATTGAACGAAGCTGGAGTGATAACTACTACCAGAACCCTATGGGTAATATCCGCCCAGTAGACGGAGCTACAAAATGGGTACCTATTATTTAAACGCAAATCAAAAAATATCCTTTTTCTACGCAATAAGATTCCGAATTCCCATCAAAATTACTGATTGCACAGCAAAATATTCAACTCAAAATATCACTAAACACACTACAATTTATTTTCGCAGCGTACAGCGATTTTTCCTAAAGCAAAAGCTTTTTCATCAATGCACAGCTAATAATCTTAATGCACATTATACCTACATGTTAACTCTTTTTCTTTTAAATATAGCTTCTATTTTTATATTATTTATCAATGTCGACGGAGCCCCGCTGAGCGGGGCTCCTATTTCTGTACGCAGGGTCTAAAGTAACCTAACACGAACGAGATGACGGGAGCTGAGTTCGCTCGCTCACTTGGGGCCTACTCCCGAAGCTCGAAGTCCGTAGTTTCGACCTTAGTTACGGGCGTTTCCTACTCCCTAACACCTACGGACGGATGATTCGTTCGGGGCCCGAACGAAGAATGAATGACAACACAATTTGACAGTTTTACCTACTCCCGATGCGTTTTTATCCGTTCGAAAAATTGAATTTGACACTTCGCACGCTTAATCATATACTGACACAACTGAAAAAAGACGTTTTTCGAGAAATCGCAAAAAACGATTTAGCAAACCTGACTTACCTTACAAAATGGCTTATTACTCGAAGAAAATAGCTTTATATAATGAAATAATGTATTGTAGGGATAGTTGATAAAGTGAGTATTGTATTTGAATATAATTTTTAAGAAATTTAGATTTTTTACTATAAATTAATCGGTAAAAAAAAATATTCCTCAAGATGCGTCAGTGTAATATAAAAGATAAAGTTACATTGATTTAATACTGGTGACACATTTTGAAATGAGTCCGTGTTTTATTTAATATATAACTAAAGAATACTCATTATTAAGGTATGGGTCCTTTTACTATGAAGTAAAATTTTAATATTGGTGACATATTTTAGGTAACTACTAATATGACACTTTTAAATAAAAACACGAGATGTTCACGATCCTAGTCCTTGACCGTATATATTAGTTTACTCTTTGCATACTGATATCTGTCTCTGTCTCGTAAAAGCGTTTGCCGAAACGCTTGCGTTTGAAAGAGACAGATATAGGTTTAACTCCTTCTACAAACAAGATATCAAAAAAATTCCGAGATCGGCCGAAAGAGGGCGTTAAAATAAACTTCTTGGTATACTTAATTAAACTTTGACCGAAAGTCCGAAACACTAATCGGTCAGTATATGATTAAGCGTGCGACTTGTTTTAACGGATCGTTCGTAAAGATATTACGACATCAAAATAGTTATCGTGCGGTCGACGAAACTTGCGATCTACTGGAAGAGCGGAGGCAACGTCGATGACATTTGCGCCAAAACTTCCAGTTGGCAAGTATTCCCGACGTTGAGTTCATAGGGAAGGGGAACTATAAGCTCACTCGGGAATTATTTGAGGACTTGTGTGAGGAGCTAATACCTCTTTTGCCTCAACACTTACGACAAAGTGGTGTTGATCCGAGAATGAAGGTAAGGTTAGATTAAATATACTGGTAACTTATTGAGCTGTATTACCAATCCCACCCATTTACATTTGTTGTTTTTGTTTAATTGATCCTAGCTGCTCTTAATTTTTATGCCCGGGGGAGTCACCAAGGTGCAGTGGACCTTAGTATTGATGTTCTAATGGCACAAGAGACAGTGTCATGCTGTCTGCGCCATGTCATAAATGCACTGAACAGACCTTCATTAATAAAAAAGTACATAAGGTTTCCACATAATTTGGCTGGGAGGAACCTTATAAATAGACAGTACCTAAGTTTAAAAGCTTGTACCATTTTTCTAAAACAAATATCTATAGGTATTTAATAAAATATACCTAGCCTGCCATTTGAACAATGACTACCTATGCTTTGAAGTGTTTATACCTTTACCTACTTATAGAGTACACACTTAAATAAATTGTATCATTTAAAATTTTGTAGATTTTATGAAAAATATGGCCTGCCAAGCGTAGTGTTACAGAGGATTTTGGGTACCCACTTCGGAGATTCATGATGACCCGAGTAGACAATGCTGTAGAAGACCCCAATAGACATTATCATGCTCGGTCCAATAAACAGCGTATGTTTAGCATTAAAAAAACGATTAAGATGCCTCATACTCGTAGTAGCAAGAGACATAGAAAAAAATTTACAGAGCTGCATTATGCACCAGTCAGTTGGTATTTGTCGCAATTTATACTAGTTATAGCTATGTTTTTCTAATAACACATTTAATAGGTGAATAGTACTTTTTCCATCTATTTATGAGCATATTTTAATAATTTTTCAGGTACAATTGTCATTGCCTGCTGTGTTTTACACAATATGTTTAATGAGGCGGACTTAGAAGCGCCTTCCCTCAGCAAGAAGATCTTCAAATTGAGCGCAGTAGGCAGGGAGAAGTGTCTACAAATATAATATCTGCCCATCAAGCTCTTCAGCAAGGGCAAAGAGCGAGAGACAGATTAGTGCAATTGCTGGAAAGAAATAGATACTTATGCAGTCTCACAAGAAAACTTTACAAATAAAGCCAATATAAATTTATACAATTTGGGCGCACGGTTGGCGCAGTGGTTGAACGATTGACTGCTGCGCTGCGTGTAGCGGGTTCGATTCCCGCACGGAACAAATATTTGTATGACCTACAGATAGTTGTTCCGGCTCTGGGTGTTGTGTGTGTGAGTATATATGTTTGTAAACGCACCCACGATACAGGAAGAAATTCCTAGTGGGGCAACGTTTTTTTAAAAAAAAAAAAAAGCTTTGGTATGTGTATGACTAGATGTATGAATGTGAGTGAAGCAAACGCAGTATGTAAGGATCGTAGCAGGTGGCATGCTGTAGTTTCTGCCTAACCCCATGGAAAAAAGGTGTGAGTTTATGTATGTATTATTGACTTTTCACAATAAAGGGATTTTTTTTATTAAACATTTATTTTTATTTTTCACCATTCAAATCTGAATAAATTTAACAATTAACAACACACTATGACTTATACAATAACTACAAAAATAGAATATACTTTATAGTACACCATAAAATTATACACATTTACAAGAAAACTTATTTATACGGGTACAAAGGCGGTCTTATCGCTGACAGATATCTACTAGACAACCTTTGGATGGACTGGAAAAACTTAGAATTAAAAAGACTACCCAAGTCTGCGGTGTACTGCTATTAGATTAAAACATATATATACAAGATAATGTAACTATAATAAATACTATACAAAAACCTATATATAAACAATACATACATTAAAAAAACCACTACAAGAGGCAAAAAATAGGTTTCATTTCGTAAACAAAGTAGGTAGTTTTGAATTTGGTAGTTTACACACCAACAAAATGTTGAAAGAAAACAAAAAATATTTATTTGTGACCCGCACAGGAGACACGAGAAATAAACAAAAAATTTAACAATAATAAAAATACAACCCCAAGCGAGACCCAAAAATATCACAGCATGTGCAGCGTTACCCAAAAAGGAAATAACGCAGCGCTGAAATTCTAATGGTTTTCCTTTTACTTATCAGTCTTAAATTATTGTTAGGACCTTAATTTCTCTTACTTGTCTACTTGAGTCTCAAATACCTAATAATCAGAATAAAATTAACACTTAACACACTATAACAATCAAAACATAGATTTGCCTTTATTTATCAGTCTTAAATTATTGCTAGGAACTTAGTTTTTCAAGAATATTCCAGCTTGACTTCATCGAGCATCTTATTTCTTCTAGTTTTTATTATAAGCCTTTGAACTTCCACTTTCGGCAGGTGTGTCTTACTGATGGACCCTGTACAACAAAAACTGAATATTATTAACGGATACAATACAAAATATATGATTGTGTCTGTAATATATTAATATTTTGTAAAAAAAATAGTCTCCTACCAAAAATTATAAATTTTGTTAAGTATTACCGTTGGAAAAGCTGGTTGGACTCTTGACTAGGTTTGTTGCTCTTCAAAACCCTCTTCTATAATTGATAGTATCTTTAACTCCATTTGGGAGCAGGTTGGTGCTACCAATGGACCATGCTGACCGTCTGACAGCTCCAACAGCGTCCTTGGCCAAATGTTTTTAACAGCCCGCACCTAAAATTTGGATATTTCGTTAATTTTAATTGCATGAAATGTATAATATATAAAAACACTACTCGTAAGTACTCCTACAGATAATAACCCAGTCAGTAAATAATCAAAAATGCCTTTGCCAAAGCCGGGTTAGGTCAGCTCTGCTAGCTAACCTCTACTGACTGGGTTACAAGTATTTGCAAGAATACTGACTATGATTGTGTGCACTTTACTGAGGACAAGCCCTTAAAATCATATTAATATTGACGAGTAATGTATTAAACTCACCGTTTGCCACTGCTCCACGGAATTAGTGCAACTTTCCATTGAATTAAGTTGCTCAGGTTTTCCCACAGCCGTTTTGAGCGAACTTATGAAGACGACGAGGGTCTCAATTTATGCGTAAGTTGCTGCTTAAGAGGTTGGGCCATTTTAATGAATTATTAATGAAAAAGAAATCTAAATTCCTCCAAGGTATTTTTTTTTTTTTTTTTTTTTTTTTTTTTTTTCCTTCTTTGGCAACTGAGCCGATGCCGACTATTCTGCCAGTGTCATGTAGAGACGACAGCACAATGACGCGAGCCGTCGAATTGAGCTATTCTTTCGGTGTCATGTGGAGTCGACAGCACGGTGAGTCGAGCCGTCGAACTTTGTTTATTCTTCCAGTGTCATGTAGAGGCGACAGCGCGGTGAGATGAGCCGACGAACTTTGTGGTAGTTAACAAAGATAGACATTGATAAAAAATAAAATAAAAAAAAAGTAACTACATTTTGATGCCATTGTCAATTATAAATTTTGAAAGGAGTTTGATAACTTTAGGAGAGAAATTTGCTAAAAGGGAATGGAAGTTGATAGGGAGGGGGATTTTAATGTTGGGAAGCATATGGTACAAGTCAAAGGAGTGGGAATACGAAGGACATGAAAAAAAGATATGGTCTAATGTACCATCATCAAGGCCGCACTCACACAAGGAAGAGTCACGAACACGGATCTTATTTAGGAATACTGGACTACAGCAGTGACCGAGTCTCAGCCTACACAAGGATGAAACAGCTCTTCTAGACATTTTAGGGCATTTGAAAAACCAAGGTTTCCGCTGGATGTCAGGTTGAATGTTGGCATAATATGCCCCTTTGAGTTTCGAGCTTGCTTGCCACTCCGCTGACCACGAGCTGAATAATTTAAGTTTGGTGTCTGAGCGCAAGTCGTAACTATGAAGCAGATAGTGTTTTCTATCCACAGGTTTGGATGTAGCAAATTTTGCCAGAGAGTCAGCACACTCGTTGCCACATATACCCGAATGGCTGGGAACCCAAACTATTTCAATGTTTAAACCTTTGTTGTGACAAGAGAAGAGTAAATTACGTATATCTACAATAATCTTGCTGTGAATTTTAGATTTTAATTGATTTTGTCCTAGAGCCTGGATGCTACTATGCGAATCTGAAAAAATAACCGAATTTTGGATATTGTGCGATAATATAAAATTGATGGCTTCTAGGATACCGATGCATTCCCCTGTAAAAACTGAAGATTCTGGCGGACATTGGAATAAAAGAGCTATTTTAGAGTTCTGGAAGTATGTTGAAACACCTGTACACCCCGTTGATGATAATTTAGATGCATCCGTATAGAACAAATTCCAACCCTTCCAGTATCTCTGAATAGCCCGAGCAAACTCTGCTTTTACGTCCTGGGAGTTTTTAGTGATACCAAGGCCCAAGACGATCTTTGGCTTGAAATGGACCACCTCATATGGGGAAGCAAATACTGGAAGAGAAGGGTATTGACAAACAGGCGAAGAGAGTTGTTTAAGCTCCCTGTACCTATTCATCAATGGAATACATTTATTATTCCAGTAAGAAGAGACATTAAAAGAAAGGTTGATTTGCTCCAAAATGGGAAGTAAGGGATGGGATGAGAGGGAGAAAACTTTTGACAAGAAACAATCTGCTAAGTATTGTCTACGAAGGGTAAGGGGAGGATCTGCACATTCAACCTGGAGAGCGTTAATGGGGGAAGATTTCATGGCGCCAATAACTATTCTAAGGCATTTGGCCTGGACTGCATCGAATTTACGTAGGGCTTCTTTATTACATGGCTCAATTAAGTAGCTACAGTAATCCAACACGCTTCTAACCAGAGCATTGTATACCAGTTTTAAGGTGTATGGGTGAGCCCCCCACCAGACACCTGCCAGAGCCTTAAGAATCGAAACTGAGCGCTCACATTTTTTAACTGTATTATTAATGTGGTCCACACCTGACAATTTAGAATCCAGGATAACTCCCAGAAACCTAGCCTGTTCTTTGACTGGTATAAATTGGCCATCTATACTAATGTCAAGTTGAGGGATAATACGTCTGCGAGTAAACACAACTGATGTACTTTTTGGAGCACTTAAAGATAACCCATGATCTAACAGCCATTGGTTTAATGAGGACAAAGAAACATTCATAGATTGAGCAGCATCCACGATGGAATTGCCACAGACCAATAACGCAATATCATCAGCATACTGAAGGATTTTACAATTAAGATTTAAACAGGAAGGTAGATTGCAGGTATAAATATTGTACAAAGGGGGACTAAGAACGGATCCCTGAGGAAGGCCCCGCCAAGCTAATCTTGATGCAGACTCCTCCCCAGGAATTCTTAATTTAAGACTACGGTCTAAAAAGATATTTGATATGGTCTGACGAATTTTAGGCGGGATTCCCAGCTCTTTCATTTTCTGCCCAAGAACAGGGATGAGGACAGAATCATATGCAGCTGAAATGTCTAAGAAAACGGCTACCACAGACTCATTCCTACTAAGGGCCAACCGGATCTCTGATGTGAGGGTACCCACACTATCAGCTGTACCCAGACTTTTCCTAAAGCCAAATTGAGATGTTGGTAGCAATTTCCTGCTCTCCACAAACCATTCCAGACGGTTTTTAATAAGGTGTTCCAAGAGTTTAATGAGTATGGACGATAGAGCAATTGGTCTGTAGGAACAATGATCACTAGGATCTTTACCAGGTTTTAATATTGGAATAATAATTTGAACCTTCCAATCAGGAGGAATATATCCAGAGGAAAAGCAGTAATTGGCCAAGTCCAGGCAATACTGGTGGGTCTTATCTCCAGCTTTGGTTATGAAGGAATATGGGAATCCATCCACCCCAGGGGCAGAGTCCCTTACATGGGCAAGGACAGATTTAAGTTCCTCCAATGTAAATGGTCTGTCCAAAGGATCATCTGATGCTGTTTGGTGCTTCATTGAGACACATTCATATTTACCAGGAACATAAGCTGGGGCTAATTTAGAAAAAAACTGGTGACTAAGCTCATCAGACATTATGCTCCCAGAGGGAGGCCTCAAATTATTCCTAAAGGATTTCAACCTACGCCATACTACTGAAACTGGAGTGGATGGACTCAGTGAATCACAATACCTACGCCAACTATCTCTTTTTTTTTTCTTAAGTAATTTTCTGGACTTAGCCAATATATGCTGAAAAGCTATGATGTTCTCCAGGTTCATATTTAAGTTAAAATTCATTTCAGCCTCATTCCTAGCTTTGATCACAGCAGAACATTCCCTATCCCACCATGGCGGAGATGGGATTTTGCCCTTTGGCAGTTTTTTGGCAGGGAAGCAATCATCTGCTGTAGCAGATATTATGTTGGAGAATGACAAAAAGCATTCCTGAGCATTTTCATCATTAATGGAAGGAAGAGAGGAGACGCGCAAATCTATAATTTTTGAGTAAAGGTCCCAATCAACTGAGTTTAGTTGATATTTTAAAAGAGGAGCACAGATTCTATCAGGGATAATTTTGGAAGGTATTTCCACCATGATGGGATAGTGATCACTCCCATAGGTCATATTCAAGCGACTCCAATTAAAAAGGCTGGCTATATTAGATGAACAAAATGTCAAATCAACACAACTGTTATTTTGCCCAGGCACAGCCCGACGTGTGGCAGACCCATCATTTATCACACATAAATTAAGTTCATCTAATATATCCACTAAGCCTATACCAAAATTGTCACAGGTTTCTGACCCCCATCTATAGTGGTGACCATTAAAATCACCCATGACAAGTAATGGACCTTGTACATTACTTAACAAACTTTTTATGATATCAAGATCATCAATTTGTGGGTATGCAATATAAAAACTAAAAACAATTATATCCTCAGCCTTAACAGCAACAACATTGATGTTGTCACCTACAAAGGGTAGAGGAATTGGGGTGAATGATACTTTGTTATTGATGAACAAAGCACATCCCCCATATCCATCTGATCTATCATGTCGAACACCATTGAAACATGGGATTCTGAAATTACTTTCAGAACGAAGCCATGTCTCAGCAATGCTGCAGATTGATGGTTTGAATTTATTAATGAGGAAAAGTAAATCATGTTTCCTGGGAGTAATACTCCTGACGTTCCACTGAAGAAGGTGAAGGGGGAGCATTGTGAATATAATTCATTATAGATGTCAATTTGTTGGCAACGTGGTCAGGTAGTGAATGAGCAGGGTTTGCTAATATAGCCATTAGCATACTGGATATAATATTTAAAATACTTTCTGAAGAAATAGGACTGTTAGTACTTGCCCGAGGGTAAGCACCACCATTTTGGACAGGAGTGAATGAATAATCTTGAATAAGGGCTTGGTGAGCTTGCTTATCATAACTAGGTGACAGGGGCGCATGGGATTTTGGTTTGATTAATACAGTTTTGCGGTGTGATTTTGGAGTTTGGGGACTTGATCTGGGGAACAGAAGAGGACTGGCTATAGGTTTGGTTTTTGGAGATGATCTAATTACTTCAGCATACGATCTTGAAACTTGTGGGAATACCTGACTTGCTTCTGCATAAGAGATTGATTTCTCAGCCATCAGTGCTTTTATTCCTTTTTGCCGACCCAACTCCGGGCAAGACTTGTCGGTGGCATAGTGACTTCCAGAGCAGGAAACACAAAAGCCAAATTCAGTGGGGACTTGGCAGCCATCACCTAGGTGGTCTTCACCACATTTAAAACAGCGTGGTTGTGAGCGACATACAGTGCGTGTGTGACCAAAACGACAACAGTTGAAACATTGAATAGTTGGGTACATATACTTTTCAACTGGGAGAGTAGAGTAGAAGCAATATACACGATTTGGCAAAACTTGGCCATCAAAGGTAAGAATAACGGTTTGAGTGGGCTTCCACTCAGTAACGCCCGGAGAACTCACCTTTCGGTTCATTCTCCTGGCCTTAATTACTGGACCGCATCCAGTGGGAACCCTGATATTTTCAATGACCTCTTCCTCTGTCCACTCGATAGGTACGTCTCTGACGAGACCCATGCGCGTAACGTTATATATAGGGATAGAAGTAATGTATCCATGGGATGTCAGTATTGGGCTTATTAGAAAACTGTTTGCATCCAGGTGAGTCTTAAAACTTACTGCGAGTCTATTTCGCCCCAAACGTTTCAAGCTTCCGAGAATAACATTAGCAAAGTTATTATTTGTGAGGAACATACCAAACTTAACAGGATGTAGAACAGTGCCAGAGGTCTGTCCATCTTTTAAGGACACGTGAACTACATATGGTGCGTTATCTCTCGAGTTGTATGTGTGTCTGCCTATCGTATGCTTGGATTGTTTCGGAGGATTGATAGGAGTAGCGGGGGGCGAGCATGCGGGTCTTTTTCTTTGCGCAGATTCGGAGTCCATAGCGTTATCAATTTTGTCATCGGGGAGAGTAATGGTTAGAATCGGACTGTAATCAAAGGGATCGGGAGGGTCAGGGGGTTTCTTGTTATCCATGACGGATACCGGTTGAAAAAATTAAATCTATTAAAGAAATAGATTCATACAAACCCTGGATGTTAGAACACAAACACCAAGAAAAATCTTGTTTGAAATTCACACTAATAAAAACACTTAACTCAAGAAAACTCGTAATACCAATAAAACTAACTGCTAACCCAACAACACTACCAAAGAAAGACTAAAATTATCAACTCTATAGTGAAAAACTCTTAAAATCAAAATAAGACTAAAAAAATTTTGCCGCCATAAGTTGACTTGACAATGACATCTCCCTCCAAGGTATTTATTAAATTTTATTATTTATTTCTTGACAATTGACAATTCATTTGAAAGTTGCTGTCATAAAGAAAAAAAGCAAAGGTATCAATAGGATAATGCCGCTTTCCAGACAATGATGACAAAAGTAATTCATTTCTATATTTAAAGACATAAGAAAAGTAAATTGTTAAAGATATGGTCATTTCGTAACGCAAAAAATATTTTTTTTTTTGTTTAGTAAGCTTGAAACCACAAACTAGGAAAACCGGTAATCCACCGATAAAATAGTGCAACTCTAACGTCATCCATCGTTCGTTCACAAAAATTGTCTATGATCCCGTTCGAAGCTCAATAATCCGAAATCGTTAGGGGGTAGGGTTCACTCCGAAGTTTCGAAATACTTTTGAACGGCTCGTAACTTCGTCGACGAAGATCGGGAGTAGGCCCCCAGCTCCCGTCATCTCGTTCGAACCTAACCTGTCCGTGTTGGGGTGCCCTAGGCTCCCGAGCTCGCTTCGCTCGCTCTTGGACTGTTGGAATATGGAAAATTTGCTGTGCAGACAGTATTTATGCTATGTATGTAGTATTTTTGTACAAAAATAAATTTAACAGTATTGCATTATGAGGAAAAAAGTAATGTTATATTGATGTATAATTTCGTTTTATCTGCAGTTTGAGTTTTGTTAAACATTTAGTTTATTTGTAGTGAAGTAAGTTATTAGATGTAAATAAGAATATAAATGATGAGTATGTATTGATAGGCGATTATTTATTTGATATGCAATTTATAACAAAATCATTGGAAGAGAAAGACCCGAGACCCGGCTCTGCTGAGTTCGAGCCTGCAGTTAAAGCTGTGAAGATGGGAGGCACGGAGGCTAGGCTCGCTCCGATGGACTCGCGAGAAGATGAACATACCTGCACACAATATCTGTATTCCTGTTTTTTCCTAGAAATGTCTGTGTTGTGGTCTCATCAAGCTGTGTGTATTAGTCTTGCGCTAAATGCTTGTTAAGGTGGCTTCTGATGGTGCGTGATATTGCGGACGGACGCGGACCAGCCGGGCGAGCACGGCCTCTGTGTGAATGCTCATTTTCGTTCTCTTCTACTATGCGTTTTGGAAAGTCAAAATGGCTTCGAATCTTAAGACCCACACAGATCGACACGCACCTTTGGAAGAGCCTCGCTGTGCGGTGGCCTTGCTCGGATACTCCGCAGGATCACGCACCGAAACCAGCGTTAAGTTACAGAGATACATTAAGTGTTTGTTTTTTTTACTCAGTGCTTTTTAAAGTTTCTGCCAATACCTATTTTATTAAGGGAAAAGATTTTCTAAACTTGATTGTTTTTGTTTAAGATAGGTTTTTTTTGAAGTACGTATTATGATTCTAGTATGTCAATGTATTTGTTTTTAACAAATCTTCAATATACTTTATATGTCTATCGTCGTTTATAGCGTGGACCACGCTTTTTTACTATTTTTGGTCAAATCTATTTTATCTATGGTGTTCATACACTTTTACTTGCGACTTACTCAGGCTTTGTTAAGATTTATTTCCCCACTATGATGGTCTCTTCTGCAAAAGGGTAATTTTCGTACAAATGTTTGTAGGTTTCTAGTAGAGCTGCACACCTTGGGAATACATTTTCGGTAAGCAGTCCGCACAGCTTTGGCTAATATATCATAGTTATGAGGCGCTGGATCGAGGGAGTATAGACTTTTATCAATATTTTTTGCGTACTGCTTCTTGGTGGTCAGCCTTTGCAAAGTTAAACCTGCGTCTGAATGGCACTGTAGTTGGTTTAACAGCAGCTTGTAACTTACATGATATTGGGTAATGTTGTGAACGGGGTATCGGGGTTTCCACAGTTTTAAGACATAAGTGATTTGTGTTCGAACTCACAAAAATAAGATCGGGGTTATATCCATGTTTCCAACGGCCGCTGTTGAAAGATGCGGGCTGCTTAGCATCATGCAGTAAGGACAGGCTTTCAATTTCTGCCCATTGTTCAACAGCCACTCAATTGTCATTTGTGTTCTGGTATCCCCAGGAACTACTGTGACTATTAAAATCTTCAATTACTTTGCGATTGTGTGGCATATTGATGGTGGTGAGTGTGGTGGTATATGTGACATAGTTGTGGTTTACTCCAGGACATACTTTTGGCCCTACTATTTTTGTTAGCAAGTGAGAAAGTAGGAGGAGCACTTGCAACTGATGGAAGATTCAGCCAGAAGACAACATTAAAAATGCTAGAAATTATGAGTTTATTTTTATTACATTTTGTAAAAAAAAATAACTTAAAATTAGACAGTTAAATTAAATACCTAAGTAGGTAACTAACTCGGGGAAGGCTGGATCAATTCAACGCGAATGTATACGTACATCCGTGGTGGAGTGATTCGGACTGCCAGGCACTTCTTCTCATGCAACCGAGCGGGTGGGCAGGTTGCGGATAGCCCAACTCCGGCTGCGGGACCGACCGCTGGTGGTGCATCACTGCCAGTGGGTGATCCCGCGGTCGGGGCATCTCCTAAAGAGATCCCGGACAAGAGAAGTTCCCGAAAGCTAAAATCCCAGGCTTAGGGTAACCCGTATACCATCATCCTATGTGCCCATCACCTAACAAAGCCATCCCTCCCAATCCACACAGATCCTGTCGATCCCCAAATCCCTAGGTCAACGCCCAGGCCTAGGGTGACCCCCCACGGAACCTACACCCACATCCATAAAATTCCTTCCCCCCCTATCCCTCAGTCCCGTCGCTCCCAGAGGAAGGGTAACCTCGGTTCCAAAAAAGCCCACCCCCCGACAACATGTAAACAATGCAGGAAGATAAACGCACTACCCAGGTGGGTCCCGGCCAAGCCGGGGAATCCCACACCGCTTCGGCGGTTAGCTCCCAGCGTATTATGGGGGGAGCACCTAACTGCAACGTCGAACAACTGATGCCGCGCTTTTCTGCGCGGCCGGCAGCTGACCAAGCGCCCAATTCACAGGCTGCGATTAACGCGCCCTTACACTCGACTCCGCCTGCGACCTACGCGGCAACACCCACTACACTGGGCATGCCCCCCGCAAACCTCTGGCAACAGAGCATCTGGCAACAGAACATGCGGGGCAGCCACACCCATGTAGAAAGTGACCCAGACCAACACAGTAAGACTGACACGGGGAAGGATGACAGACCTGGCAGCTCTAACACTCTCCCGGCTGTAGCCGATGAAGTACGCCTGGCAAAGTGCGGAAAAATCCCAGCCCGGGGGAAGGAAGTAGGCGACCGAAAGCGCAGTGCGCGCGAAGGCGAAAGCCTGCGCGGAGCGCGATCGGACGCTGAAAGGAGGGTACGCGACCAGCCACAAGTACGCGCAGGGGCAACCCAGCGTGGAAAAGGGCCGGACGCGGGAGCACGCGATCAGTCGCTTGCACGTGAAGGGGAAACCCAGCGCGACGAGCGGCCGGACGCGGGGCCACGCGACCAACCGCAAATACGTGCGGGGGAAACCCAGCGCGAAAAGCGGCCGGACGCGGACCAAAGCGAGCGGGGGCAGGTACGCGAAGGGGCAACCCAGTGCGAAGAGCCACCGCAAGTGGGAGCATCTGCCGGGGCCGCCGCCCGATCCCAAGACACCGACAAGACACAAAACCTGACACGACCTAAACACAAGAGGGGTAAGCGCTCTCATGCCTCACGCCGGGCGTTGCTGACATCTAACGCCCTGCCAGGCACCTCAATTCCGAAGCCTGTACCAACTGGTAAGGGGCCGGAGAAGAGGACGCGCCCCGACGACACAGCCTCACCCAGTACGCTTCAGGGGGACGCCAAGCGCGTGAGAACTCACTCCGCACAGGGGGGGCAGAGAACCTACGCGCGGGCCACAAAGGACATCCCTGCGCGGCTGGCGGTAGCAATCTGCCTTCCCCACCCCAGTAGAGAGCTAACCAGGGTGGAGGCCGAATATATAAAGACCGCCCTAGAAGACAGACTTATGGACGCGGACCCTTCGACACCACTCCCGGCCTTCCGCGGATACCCACGGGTAGCGGATGGCACGGTGCAGGTATGGTGTGAAGACGAGAACGCCCTGACCTGGCTGACCCAAAATGTGCCCCTCATAAAACTCCCCGATAATGACCAAACGCTGACGGTACTGAGACAGACCGACGTGCCCACCCGTGTCCGAGCCTCGCTCTTCGTCCCTCGTTACAGAGGTGATGTGGGCAAGCTCCACGGTATTCTGATCCGTCAGAATACCTGGTACAACATCGCCAGGTGGTCACTATACAGGGCGACTACCATCGGTGGTGACCGCTACGGGACATACCTGACCCTGGGGCTGCCACCGGAGGAAGCCGAAAGGGTCCTGGGGCGGGAGCGACGGATATCGTACCTGCTAGGGTCGATATACGTGCGCTTCTGGCCCACGACCCGCCCCTCCGACACCCAGACCGTCAGCACTGACACAAAACAGACAGAACCGACGATGACACAGACGAGCGACACGGACATTGTCCAACTCGAGGAGGAGATGGCCCGAGCAGCAATGGCCGATGACGCCGAACCCACAATGCCCGCATCACCCGGCTGGAATGTGCAACATCTTGCTTCGTCGCTGGGGGATACGCACGACGACGAACTTTACCGGGAGGTGGAGACAGAGAGATTATCTGATGGATCCGTCTCCGACTAAATCTACTCCACCTCCACCAACACCCCTCAACGTCATCCAAACAAACCTCCAGCATAGCCAGACTGCCACGGCTAGCTTACGCAGGGCACTGGAGGTAAAACACCGAACCATCGCACTGATCCAAGAGCCGTGGATCAGGAACAACAGAATATGTGGCCTCGGTAACATCGGAGGTAAGATAATTCTCGACACACATGGCTCTGATAAGCCAAGAACCTGCATCTACATACCCAAAGAAATTCCCTTTACGCCACTGACCCAATTCTGTTCCAGAGACCTGACAGCTGTCAGGCTCCAAACCGAAGGTAGCGTTCCGGATGTTGTACTGGCCTCGGCATACATGCCAGGCGAGGACACAGACTGCCCGCCAAAGGAGTTCGCCGACCTGGTGCAACACTGTGAGCGCGCCAGTTTGGACCTGATCATCTGTACCGACTCAAACGCCCACCACCCGCTCTGGGGCAGCGACACACCGAACTCCAGAGGAGAGGTACTATCCACCTTTTTATTCTCCACTAATCTTAACATCGTTAATCGCGGCTCAGAACCCACTTGGGTCACGGTCCGTGGACAGACGATTATAGACCTAACACTCGCCACTGAAAACGCGACAAACCTTATCACAAACTGGCACGTATCGGACGAGCCTTCTTGCTCAGACCACAGAAGAATCCGCTTTACACTAACTACAAACACTAAAAAACCCGCACCGAGGCGAAACCCAAGGCGTACCAATGTGCCCGGGTATAAAAACCTTCTGGCCTCGCTCCTAGCTGGGCATCTAGCACAGGTAACTATAAGGGACCAAGCACAATTAGAATACACCGTAACAAAATTATCCGAATATCTAACCGAAGCTTACCACGCATGCTGCAAATCAAGAGCACCACAAAGCAGGAACGAGAGGAACCCCTGGTGGAACGCTGAACTTGGTAAACTCAGAGAAGCGCTGCGTAAGCAATTTAACAGAGCAAAAAACACAAGACTCCCGGCAGACTGGGAGTTATACAAAGAAACCCAATATGTATACAAAAAACAGATAAGAACCGCCAGGAGATCGGCATGGCGGAAATTCTGTGAATCCATTGAGACAAATAATGAAGCCGCCAGGGTACGGAAGATACTATCAACCGATCAGGACCGAACCCTCGGCACGCTGAAAAAACCCGACAACACATACACACAAACTGATCACGAGACCAGCAAGGTCCTCCTCGAAACTCACTTTCCGGACTGTCAAATCCTTGAGGACAAGACGTGGGAAACTGATATCGAATGGAATCCAACGGAGCAAGACTGGTCAAGAGCCCACAATATAGTAACAGTAGACCGGATAAAATGGGCTATCAACACTTTTCAACCTTTCAAGTCGGCGGGGCTGGATGGTATCTTCCCAGCCCTGCTACAGTGGGGGGTAGATTATCTAACACCATGGCTGCTGGAGATCTATCGAGCCAGCATAGCACTTAGATACATACCTCTAGCATGGCGAGAGGTGAAAGTCATCTTCATACCCAAACCCGGAAAAACCGACTACACACAACCCAAGGCCTATAGACCCATAAGCCTCACATCCTTCTTACTGAAAACCCTCGAAAGACTCTGCGATAGGCACATCCGTGATGGGCCTCTCCGGGTAAAACCACTTCACAAGCAACAGCATGCGTACTCCACAGGCAAATCAACAGAATCCGCGTTGCACAACGTGGTTTCTAAAATTGAATGCGCAGTGGACCATAAATGCTCAGCACTGGCTGCCTTCATTGATATCGAGGGCGCTTTCGATAAGACCACGTTCAACAGCATAAACACGGCCCTCGACAGACATAGCATAGACCCGACCCTAGGAGGCTGGATCACCAACATGCTCAAACTACGAGCGGTTCAAGTCACGGTTAACAACACCACAAGAGCAGTCGTCGCGAAGGGCTGTCCACAGGGAGGCGTCCTTTCGCCACTCCTGTGGAACCTAGTTGCAGACAGCCTCATTAAAAAACTCAACGACAAAGGTTATTTCACTGTTGGATACGCAGATGATATAACAATAATAATAAACGGAACCCACGAAAATACTCTATGCAATCTCATGCGTCAAGCCCTAAAACTAGTAGAGGAATGGTGCAGCGAGCACCAACTCTCAGTGAACCCCACAAAAACGGAACTAATTCTCTTCACGAAAAAGAGGAAACCAATGACAATGCAATTACCAAGATTCTTTGGAACAACCCTAAGCCTTTCAACTGAAACCAAGTACCTGGGTATTTACTTGGACAAACAATTGAATTGGGCGAAACACTTGAACTATATCACGACAAGAGCCAGTATATCCCTGTGGCAGTGCAAGAAACTGCTGGGCAGGAATTGGGGAATCAGCCCCATGGTCACCCACTGGCTATACACCACAGTCATCCGACCAATCATTACTTACGGCTCGTTGGTCTGGTGGCCCAGGACAGACCTCAGCACAGCCCAAAGAGATCTCGAAAAACTGCAGCGGTTTGCTTGCATTGCAATAACTAGCAGTATGAGAACTACACCCACGGCCGCCCTACAGGCAATGTTGGGACTGCCACCCCTGCATCTTATCGTGCGGGAGGAGGCAGCCCTGGCCGCTTTTAGACTCCATCTATCAGGTACCCTAAATAAAGACTCCAGAGTTAAGCACACACGCATAAAGGAGGACGCGATCAAGCGAAAACCCATGTTAGCATCACCATGCGACAAAGCCCCAAAAACACACCACTTTCATAGACACTACAACATAATACTTACAGAAGAACGATGTGACTACTCGGGCTCGAAAGAGATGAGAGTATACACTGACGGATCGAAGACGGACTCCGGTACCGGAGTCGGGGTCTTCTCACACGACCTAAATATAAATATATCCAGACCGCTAGGAGAGTTCAACACCGTCTATCAGGCGGAGTGTGTGGGCATCATACTGGCGGTCCACGCCCTAGAAGCCAGGAGGGTTACGGACACTCACATACGTATACTCTCCGACAGCGCCTCAGTCCTCCAATCCTTACGGAAAAAATATATCACATCAAAATTAATACTAGAATGCCACAACGCACTAGAACAAATAACCGTATCTAGTCGTAACACGGTGACACTGCAATGGATAAAGGGACACAGCGGATCATTGGGTAACGACGCGGCTGACGAGCTTGCGAAACGCGGATCCAGCACGACGGTCCATGGACCCGAACCTGTTGTACCCATCCCCTTCAACCAAATACGCAGGTGGCTACAGGAATTCACCCAGGCACAAGCGGAAACCTGGTGGACCTCGTCACCAGGCTGTAGGCAGTCCAAAGAGGCTTTGCCATCTTTGGACAGTAGGCTTACCAGACGTTTGCTACGCCTGGACAGGAATGGCCTGCGCCTGATGACGGGGACCATCACGGGACACTGCTCACTTAACAAACACTTCCACACCATAGGCATAACGGATAGTCCCCTATGCAGGGCATGCATGGAGACTGAGGAAACCGTTGCGCACGTTCTCTTTGAATGCACAGAGGTCACCCATATAAGAACACAAACCCTCGGGTCACCCAGATCATACACAGACGTTCTAAGTAAGCCAGGAGCCCTAATAAGCTTCTGGAGGGAGGTGGGCTGGTTGGAATAATCCACCCAGCGGCCGCCATGGCCCACGCACAATGGTCCACTTGAAGGACTAAGTGCGGAAACCAAACCCCCATAACATAGAACATAACATAGAACATACCTAAGTAGGTAGGAACTTACATAAGACAACACAATTTATTATTTACACACTGAGACTGAGAGATACTTCAATGAATTAAATACGTATTTGCACGTTGTTGGTATCTCAACTTTCTTTTGCTAGGGTTAGGAGACTCTTAACCATAATGTGGCATTATTTTCTTTAGTTGTTTACGTTGGCGACAATCCAGTTGCTGTAATAAGAAACGCGAGCACTGACTCCAGGGTAGAACGAGTGAGCGCATTCGAAGCCCCAAGAGGTTACACCGACGACGATGTTGCCGAAGTGAGCGAGGGGACCACCAGAGTCACCCTGGCAGGCGTCCCTTCCACCCTGGTCCAAGATACCGGCGCACACCATGCCGCTGTTGACATCAGGCCAGTTCTCGTAGTTGGGCTGAGTCTTCAGGAAGGCGTAACGTTCAGCACACAGCTGTTGGTTGATAACGTTGACGTGAACGTGCATCAGCTGCTCGGAAGAATGGCCCTGGTGCTGAAAGTAGGTAACAGAAACGCATAAATAAAAAAGTCTCTGTAAAAATAAATTCTAATTTTTAAATTAATTAGTACCTAGTTTTTTTTACCACTGCAACTCCTGAAAGCCAGAATCAACAGTGGCGACCACCAGAGAAGCGCTGAGGCAATGAAGCTCGACGAAGTCCCGGCGAATGAATTTAACTGTCTTGGATCCCGCAACGAAATTAATCAGAAAAGAATAATGGAGGAGTAAGAAAATACAAATTTCCACTTCCCTCCATATCAAGCAGGAGACAGAACAAACAAGACCAATAGGCACAAGGGGTCGTTTACAACTGGGATAAGCCCAGTTGCCTAGCACCACGGATAAAAATTAGCATTAATATTAATGGGTCCTAACATTGTGAGCTGTTATATTTGATTCCAATAATAGGTATGGCAAAAACGCTAGAACGCACGGAAATTTGTTCTAGTTTCCACAAGGTCCGTGTCAGCTCCTGATACAGCCTGTACATTATTCAACATAGTATTGCGTTCATTCTGCCAAAGAATACACTCCCATAAGATATGATGTGCAGATTGTAAATATTCGCAGTCAGATGTAGAACACTGACATAATGGCGAGGCAACAAGCTTGAAGGAAAATAATTTACTTTTAAAGTGGTTTTAAAGTTTTTAAAGTGGTTTTAAAGCCCTGTGAGAAATTGGGCAACACAGTGATCCACCTCCAGCCACGTCCTGGCCAGCCGCACGCGAACGGATGGAAAGAATTGGTGGAGGTGTCGGACCTTGATGGAATTATCCCACCTATATTGCCATTCGGATAAAAGTTCCTCCCAGACGTCAATATGTGGTTTAAATAATCTAGAGATTTTGTCGCGGTCACTCCGCGTTAAAAAGTCCGCGACCATGGTCTCTTTTGCGGAATAGTACATTGCAGCACGTCGCTGCACTCAAGGTCGACCAGAAGTACGCCAGCAAGTACCGGTAAGGTTAGTACTAACCGTCCTGTATGCTTTGCATAAGAATATCAAAGCCAAACGCTGACTCTGAAGTAATTAGTACCTAGTTACATGTGGTGGTGAATTTACTTAGGTTTTTGACTAAGTGACTTTTTATTATTAACCGTTAGGCTTTCGTTTGAGCACTATCTCCTCAGATGGTAAGCGATAATGTCGTCGAGGGTAAAACTGGCTTGCCTAGAAGTAACCTATTCACTCTAGACTTGAAGGCTCCCAGGTTATAGCTATCAGGAAATTTGAGATAAGATTGAATAATTACCCGGAGATGACCCCATCCAATGTGTGTGACAGAGTCGCCATCGGCAAGATTGTAGCTCGGACCAGGGATGGTAGCGAGTTGGATTCTACTGGAGAACACGGCGGGATTGTTGAGGCGGACGATTGCAACGTCGTTGTTCAGGACGGCATGGATGTACTGCGGGTGCATGATGATCCGACTGATTGTATGGACGATGCCACCGCTGTGTGCTAACGAACTGCCGAGCACTACGCGCCAAAATGGAATTCGATCCCCACTGCAAACAACAAGATTACGATTACGATATTTAGATTGGACATTATGTAGGAATCTCGGTGTCTGTAATCAAAATTGAGCTGAAAATTGCAGACACGTTTGTTTCTCGCGACAAAGTATTTTTTTATACAAATGCTTGTCTTAATGAAGAAAAACGATGGAGCAGAAGGAGCAGTGGTGGTCCAGTGGTAACTGCCGCGACTTATCCATAACCCACGATCTGCAACTTGCAGATCGTGGGTTATGGAACGTCAAACCCAGACAATTATTGTATCACCACTGCTCTTAAACGGTGAAGGAAAACATCGGTGAAGGAAACCGCCATGTCCTAGAACCAAAAAATCGAAGACATGTGACATCCACCAACCCGCACTGGTCTCTTGGCTGAATGATGGCCCTTTCCCTCTCACAGAGAGGAGGCCTGTGTCCCAGCCGTGGGAACATTAAAAGGATGATGATGAATGTATTTATGAATTTACTCACTAGAAGCAGTGTGCAGCGGAGAGCACCGCAGTGGAGGTGATCAGAGATCCGCCACATTCCTGATTCCACCAGGCGCCGCCCCAGTATGATCCCTGCATGTTGGACATGTACGGGTAGGTCTCGACGTTGGTCTCGGAGCCACCCACGATGCGGTTGGGGCTCCCAGGCAGCGCTTAAATTATAAAAACAAGTAGAATGTACGTAAGCCTTTTTGTTTTGGTTTTAAATAAATTTTAGATATTATTCACGTGACTTTATCTGCTGTGCGAGTCATAAATAAAATACTTTTTCTTCCGAAAAAGGCATATTATGACAACACATATCTCTACCCTACGTAGAGATACGTGTTGTCATATTATGCTTTTTTTTTGCCTGGTGAAATGCTCATGCATAATGCATTACCACGGGGAGATAGTGCAGTTATGTGGGACTCTAACCCACTAAAACTACACGGTGTCCTCCTGTGCTGCTTATGGCGGGAACACGGGCACGCGCTAGCCCACACCGCGAACCGGCCGCGGCTGTCCGTCACATGGGCGCCAGACGACCCCGTGTATGGCACCCATGGTCCCCCTGTGACGGGTCAAGGTCAATGGCCCCGCCACCTACCATTTTTCGGCCGCAGGGGATAGGGAGGGCGGCTAACGCAAAACCAACACCCCTCCTCCCCTGCGGCCCCACCGCGTCCGCCATCAGACGGTGGCGACCCCGTCCAGGCCGCGAAAGGTAGGGAGAGCGGTGCACCGCAATACCAGCACTACTCTCCCACCGCGGCCTCCAACTCTCAGCCTCGTCGTATGGGACCTGAGACGCTCCATAAGGCCTAAAACATACACAAGCGACGTAAGGCAGCAGGCGTGGAACAGGCGTGGCGCAGGCGTGCGCCGCTTCTAAACGATTTCATACAAAATGTATGCAGGCGACGTTTTTTAATTATACTGAAGCGGAGCGGCGCGGACACGCCGTTTCGTTGCCTGCGCCGCGTCGCTAGCAGTCGGTTCTCGTGAGTCACGCAAGGAGCACGTCGCTTGTGATACGGTATGCTCAGTATTTACCAACCGCATCTGAACGTTTCTTGCCTGTTCCACGCCTCTTCTGATATAATTCAAATCGCGTCTGCGCCGTATCTGTCCCACGCCTGCGCTGCGCCTGCCCCGTGCCTTCACCTTACGTCGCTTGTGTGTGTTTTAGGCCTAAGACATCGCGGCCCGCTTCAGTTGCGATGTTACCTGTTACCAAGTGGCACCGCAACCTACTAGTTGGCCGCAACGTCGTCGGCTTAGTCGGCAAAAGCCCTGACGAGCGGGCCCTCCTCGGGTTCCTCTTCGCTTCACCGTGGGTCACCAAGCCACGGCTAGACTAGACTAGAATGCGGGAACCAACCCAACCTAATCCAAATACTTCCTAAGCGCAAAAAGTTTTGTTAACATTGTTTATATTTAAATTAATATTTTGGGTTTCATCCCTTCAGAACCATATTATTTAATCAGCTTTTATATAATCATGGAGATGGAGCTAAAAACAATGTTAACAGTCCGAGCAGCTAAAGCTACAAAAGAAGTAATTAACAATTTTTCTCTTCAACTAAGTATGACGTATTTGTTGCTGTTGCGTTGTCTGTGTCGTATAAAAGTTTTCTATTCTACTTACCAAGGGCAGAGCCCAGAAGTGCTAAGACGATGATTGCTATGCCCTCGTCCTTCGCTCGGTTAAATTAAAATTGAACAGGGTGGTTAATGGTTTATGTCTTGTATAATCCATCCATCTTTTCTTTCCCTTCGTCTCCTTTTTTGGCGCTCCTCTTTTTATCTATACATGTGTCTTTTGGTCACATAGGTTCATTTCATTCGTTCGTCTCCTTTTTGGGCCTTCCTCCTCTTGTCTACCCATGTCTCTTTTGGTCACATATAGGTATATTTCATTCGTTCCCGTCAGAGCCTCTATCAGGAATTCAAGACATACAATTCCCTTTCTACTTCTCTGTCACTGGCGTCATTATTATATACTTCCTCATATTTAATTATTTCTTATGTAATCCAGTTATACATTCTAGTCATTCGACATCTCCATCTCAACGTTTTCCTCTCAGCTACTGGGTATCTTTTTTCATCCATCTTCTTCAAGCTGGGCCTTGAACTGCCTTCAGATACAGTACTTAATACCTTTTATTTAGGTAATCTATAGTTAATTAAAAATAGACAGTGAAATTGTGATAAATCAAAATAATCTAATCAAGCTAGAATTACCAAAGCCACGGCTTTGGTAAATATTGGGTTTTTATCGTGAAAACCGATAGTTTGTATGAATCATTATTAAAGAAAACACGCTGCATGCAAGAAGAAGACGTTTTTTTCTGTTCTGTGCAAGTGAAGAGACCATTTAATGATCTGCTAAAACCCGGAACCTTTGGGTACGCAGACGACAGCACTGTTGCTGAGAGATACGTGTCCGGCGCACGGGCTACTGGGCCTCAGATTCGGTCTCTCCGGGAGGCCATGGTTGAACGCTTGAACTTGTCCTTGAAGGCGGTCTCCGAATGGGGTGATGCCAATCTGGTCAGTTTCAATGCTGCTAAGACCCAGGCGTGTCTTTTTTCCGCTAAAAAGAGCCAATTCCATCCGGCTCCTTCTTTCCGTGGTGTAACCGTGCCGTTATCGGACCACCTCGAACTTCTTGGTGTTACGGTGACATCTACCCTCAACTTCGGTCCATACATTGAGGCAAAAGCTCAGTTAGCTGCAAAAAAGTTGGGGATTCTTGCAAAGGTGAGACGGTACTTCACGCCTGAACAGCTGCTCAACTTGTATAAAGCACAAGTTCGGTCATGCATGGAGTACTGCTCTCACCTCTGGGATGGATCTGCCAAATACCAGCTTGATGCACTTGAGTCGATTGACAGACGGGCCAAAAGGCTTATTGGCAACGATGCACTGGTCGCATCAAAGCTCCAGAGCCTCGAACATCGACGCCGAGTCGCCAGTCTGTCGGTCTTTTATCGGTTACATTTCGGGGAGTGTGCGACGGAACTGCACAATTTGATTCCGCCTGGCCCTTTCCATCATCGGACTACAAGGCGTACGGCCATGCGCCATCGGTACATGGTAGACATCCCTCCCATACGCACAAAGCGTTTTGCTAATACTTTCATTGTGCGCACAGCTAGGGAGTGGAATTCCCTTCCGGAGTCTTTGTTCCCTGACAGCTACAACCTAGGGGTCTTTAAGTCAAGAGTGAATAGGTTTCTTCTAGGCAAGCGTGCTTCACCGTAGACCACATCATCGCTTAACATCAGGCGAGATGGTGGTCAAACGCTAGCCTATAGTTTATAAAAAAAAAAAAAAAATTAAGTTCTACATCATGCCCGAAACGCTGCTAGTCACACAAGGAATTGCGTTATAATAAGTAAAGTGGATATTATACAAAAATAAATACCTACACAATTATATTCAACTAGCAGTTGCCCGCGACTTCGTCTGCGTAGCATTAGTGCTTCGAATAGCCTATTTTTTACATCGCGCAATAGTATTGTAGTGTGTGGGCCACCTTGACATCAAGCATCCCACGCTTTTTTACAATAAATTATTGTTTTTTTGTTAATCACACTATTCTTAATTTAAATTTATTGAAAATTATTTTCTACTTTTTAATAAAAGGAGGAGTTCGT
This sequence comes from Orthosia cruda, assembly GCA_964057195.1. Classification (NCBI taxonomy): domain Eukaryota; kingdom Metazoa; phylum Arthropoda; class Insecta; order Lepidoptera; family Noctuidae; genus Orthosia; species Orthosia cruda. The sequence goes on from OZ059845.1 coordinate 26,165,143, forward strand.
GGCTAAATAATAACAGCCGCACGGGTCGATCTTCAAGGTTAAGCAACGCTTGACGAGGTCGGTCCTTGGATGGGTGATCACTTCAACATACCGAGTTTCCTCCGTGCCTCAGAAAGCACGTTAAGCCGTTGGTCCCGGCCACAAAATAGAAAGTATGCGCCGCCGCTTACGTACTTTGTGTCCGGACTGTTATTTGAAGATCTTTGACAGCCGTTACGAGTAGTCAGAAGCTTGAGATCTGACACCAGTCTAGCCAAGGGGTACCGTGTTACCCAGTTACTGGGTTGTGGAGGTCAGGTAGGCAGTCACTCCAGGTAAAACACAGGTACTCAGCTAAATCCGGTTAGACCGGAAGCCGACCCCAACATACTTGGGAAAAGGCTAGGCAGATTCTAGTTTTTTAGTTTGGTTTTCTATTCAAACGAGTTTTTTTATATAAAAAAAAATGTGTATTATTGTCATATATAGATAGGATTAGCAAAATTATTTTTTGTTCAAACTCACATTCATTTATTTCGTGAACACAGGGTACATATAGAAGGTGTAATAATACATAAGATCCGAGCTATGTCCCGCCCAAAGGCATACAAAATATCTCACAATAAAATAAAATAAAAATGATGTCACTAATAAAATAATTGTTTTTTCACTAATATAAGAATGCCACTAATAATAGAATATAAAAAAATGGCACTAATTCATTAATAAGAACAATAATCAAAAATAACACAATTATCCAGTATACATAACATAAGAATAGATTGAATTTAGTCAACAGGTATTATAATTAAAATTTGTCATTTATGTATTCGTCAACAGAATAATACACCTTGTCATTTAACAATTTAAACAAATTTCTTTTAAATTCGTTAATGTTAATACTTGAGATAACTTGTCCTGGTAACTTATTGTATATAGTGTTTGAGCCATTGCATAAATACTGTTGCTATGAAATTTGGTTTTTGTTGCTAACACCTGCAACTTTTTTGAGCGTCGTTTACTTTCTACAAATCTATATAAATTAATGTTGTGTTTCACAAAAATACACGCTTCATAAATATAGAGTGACGGTAAAGTTAATATTTTTAGCTCATGAAAATGTGGCTTGCGTGATTCTATTTGTTTTATTTTACAAATCGCTCTGATACATTTATTCTGTGCTACAAGTACTTCTTGAATCTTAGGGGCATTTCCCCAGAATATAATGCCATACCGCAGAGCCGAGGCAACATAACCATGGTTGTTTGAAAGGGTATACTCTTCAGGTGGTCCCATTGTCACCAAATCAGAATCTGATGATGGGATCCCATCGAGGGAACTCCTCATATATTGGCAAGCATTTGCACTCAGAAAGTATCATTTGGTAAAGTGGAACTGATGAAGAAGACCATAGAGAGAAGAGGCCACTGGAACTCCTTAATAAGTATGTCATGGGTATAGGAAGAAAACATCATGTACGTCAAAAAGAATTTACAGAATTTTAGTAAAAACGGCGACAGACATTATTATGTTACTAGAAATAGGGACCAATAAATTCAACCAGGTTTCAGGCTGGCTAAAGTAGCGTCATCTTTTATGAGGTACTGCAAGGTAAGCAGCGGCGCGCCGCAGACAGAGAGGCCACTACGAACAAATCGCCATTTTGCACGCACATATGGAGATTTTGATTTGGTAAATCCTATCTTGTTCTCCTGGATGAAGTAGCGGCGGGCAGGGGGGCAAATTTTTTGTCAGAAATGCGCTAACTCCAACCGTTTCTGAGATATGAGGGTTTTAAAATTTTTGTTGGTCGTAATTTTTTTGCCTTTTATCGGTCTCTCTGAGCTGTTTCTGTGACAATGGTGATCAATGTGGACCAATGAGAATAAGGGTCACTTTTGCTTTTCAAAGAAAAGCGACCTTATTTCAATGTGAATAAGGGTATTTTTGTTTTGTTTTTTAGAGTTTTATTAATCGTAAATAAATGCGGGTTTGGCTCGCTACGTTTTCGAGTTTTTAACGTTTTTCATTTTTTTGACGCATTTTTCAGGACTGGATCTAGAATAATAGCTTTACCGCGGCAGTCCCCGAGTGCCACACGTCTATTTTTTTTTATATCATCGATCTTTAAAAATACTATGTAAAGAACCAGGAACGAATATAAGTCGCTCAAATGGCCACACATACTTGTCTACCTATCTTTCTATATTATAAAAATCAATTGCTGTTTGTTGGTCTCGCTAAAATTCAAAAACGGCTGGATCGATTTGAATAATTATTTTTCAACACAGTTGTTAATTAAACATGGCGTACTTTCAGAGGCTATAGTTATGATTCGAAAATTGAATATTTTATTAATAATACGCTATTACGCGGTCGTGACTTTTGTTTACGAGCTCGATCATTAGTTTTGCAGTTGAGTTTTAAATTTATAAATCAATTTAAAAAAGTTTAGTAACAAGGAGTTTTCATACATACAATAAAATGGGATGGATTTTATACGAGGATAAATGAATGATTCCGTACTTTTTAGCATTGAATTCTCTAAAGTCTTTTAAATGGTTTTTTTAATATGTTTAATTACCAGTTTTAATTTAATTATTTTCACATCAACATTTGTCAAAAATCGAATAGGCTGCATAGGCTGTTTTCGTTGTAAAAATATATTGCCCAGTTGCAAAACGCGCCATTTTTTGAAAATTGTTAAAAACACTATATAGGAAATTTCGAGGTTATTTTATTTCGTTTTCTATGGTGTAAAATATTTTTGACTGATTTATAAAAGTAGTCGGACTAAAATAATACAATAGTAATTTTACTAAGACAAAGCTTCTTAAATTCGGGTTGGCTCATTGTAAAAAAAACCCGATTCAAAAACGCGTCCACCGCGTCGCGGTTTAGAAGTTTAACTTGAAAGATTTCGTTAACTATTTAGAAAAATGTTTGACATCCAAAAAAACGTGGCCAACTGTCTTAAAACTACAGCCGAAACAAAAACCCTCTATGATAGACTCAATAGAAGTTCCACGAAGGCAGGATTATCCCGTCGTAAATTTTATCCAGCTCTTCGTAAATTTGCTTTAACCCTTCTTTGTGACTTTCCTGCCGCGTACAATTATGCCAGAAAATGTTTCAATAAAGTTTTTCCACATGTAAGAACATTACGCAGATGGTATGTTAGTATAGATGCACAGCCTGGTTTTACTAACGAGTCGTTGTGTGCTTTGAAATTAAAAAGAATTAACACGGGAAAGGAATTAATTTATTCTTTAGTTATTGACGAGGTTTCTAATAGAAGTCAAAAAATACGGATCAGTAAAATGAATAAAGGTTTAGTCACTTCAGGTTTTGGTGACCTAAGAGACGAAATAGCTCCTCAATCCAAGAGATTGAGGAGCTATTTCGTCTCTGATGATGATAGTATCACTAAATCAAAATGAAAAATACCAATAGGATTTGTTTTATCAATAAAAAGCTGAATTGAAAGCTACATTAATTAAGCAATGCTTAAGCTTATGCCACGAAGTAAGCGTAAAAATCGTCAGTATGACTTTCGATAGTGCTCCAACAAATTTGAGTACTGCAGAAATATTAGGTTGTGAATTGTTGAGTGATCCAGATAATTTAAAATTAATTTACCTCCTCCAGTTAATTAAGATAAATTGTAAATATATATCTACATTTTTTTAACTAGCTGTTATGTCCAGTCTATCAAAATGAATGGAACAAATTTTCGAATATTTAAAAGACTTATAAGTTTCTTCTCCTCTTTCTTTTGCGACAATAGATACCCATTCTGCACAGCGAAATGGATCATTAGGAAAACTAAAAAAAAAAAAGGTTTACAAACTACTCCATGCATTCTCTGTTCCAGAACAGTCAATGTTTGTTACAATAGTTGGCGCGTTCGCTTTTTCGACGCAAATGTTGGTCAAACAATCATAATATTTGGTAATTGATTCATATTTACTATTTAATTCGGTTTTTACTTTATGAAAAACACTTAATGATATAAACTTACCCAAAAAAAGATATTCCTTCCAAATTCAGTTTTTGAACGCACATTGCGGCATTATATACGTATTAATGTTGGCTATGATTGCTGATACTAATTTAAAAATAGTGACACAACCGTATTTGTGGCCATATTTTTCGGCCCGTTTTTCAAGCGCTGACCGGGAATCTAGTATATTCTTCATCGAAGAATGAAGGTACCACCTACAATCGTGAGTGAAGCGATCCCGGACATTGCAGTTGCGTCGAGTTCGAGCGACGAATATTTCTCTCCGCCGACGACACCACCACCTGCGCGTCGACGGGGAGGACGCCGGCCGCCGGACAGCCTGGGACCTCGAGGCCCATCGGCCTCTGACAGGGTCCCCGCTCCCGGTGGACGTGTGCAGCGCATGCGATGGACGCAATCGAACAATGAAAACGTTATGCGCGCATACTTTGGGGCTACAGAGGGGGGAATTAACCTGACTGCGTACCGTGGTCGGATGCTCTCTCTGTTTCAGGTGGTTGAGCCAGCTGTCAACGTTTCGGCCCAACGAACATTATCATTGTACCTAATTGTTATACTTTATTTACGGAACTATCATAGCAACTTATGATTTTTATTTATTTACAGGTAATTTTAATTCTGGGCATAAATGGTGCCTTGGTGCTTTTGGATTTAACTACTGACGACATAGAGATACGAGTAGATCCGTGAAGATATAGCCATAGTCAAGCTTCCCCGAACGAAAACTAAAATAGAGGGGAGTTTTGTTGTAACCGACACATTCTTCCATATTCTGAAAAGATATATGGATCTTCGTCCGAGTAATATGGACTCCAAGCGCGTTTTGTTACAATTTAAAAACAATAAATGCGTCAGGCAAGTGATCGGAAAGAACAAAATAAGTTCAGTACCGAAAGAAATAGCCTCATATTTAAAACTCGCAAACCCTGATCTCTACACTGGGCACTGTTTCAGACGGACTTCCGCAACCATCCTTGCAGATACAGGCACTGATTTAACTGCAATAAAACGACATGGTGGTTGGAAATCGTCCGCTGTCGCAGAAAGTTACATCGAAGATTCCATAGAAAATAAAAAACACATTAATAACCAAATATCAGGATCAATCAATTTACATAACAAAAAGTCCCCACAACCTTCAACGAGCACAGCGCCAACAGCCTTCCTGGAAGAATATGATTCTACTCAAACTATAAAACTAGCTCCTCCCACAAACACAAGTGTACCAACAGCAGTACCAAGTGTCCCAGTTTTATCTCAATCATCTCACACAAGTATTAACCTTCCTGGAAAAAAAACGTCACTATAAGTTTAAGCCATTTTAACAATTTTAATATAAAGTTTAATTAAAGAAATATTGTATTTTATTTTCCTCGTAGGTGTAGTATAAAGCACTATGTATCATTCGAGAGAAAGTTCTATATTTCTGTTCTCGAGTTTCCTTTAAGCCCTCCGCTGCGCGTCGGGCTTAAACATACTCTCGAACAGAAATAGATCGTTTTCTCCCCTCAGTGTACAATGTACTATTACCAAATTAATAAAAATATTCTTTCTTGTTTTAAAAATAGTAACGGCTATTTTAATTAATTTATATTTTGAGGTTTAAAGGGCCTCACTCATAATTTACAGGAAAACCTTAACATAAATCCTAAGTCCTACGGAATACTCGGCACGCGGGTCCGACTCTTATTTCGCTGGTTATTTTTTTTAGCGGTGCGCGCCTTCAACGGCTGGGTCTTGATGTAAGTATTCTTTCGGCCTACTCAAATAGACTCAGACAGAACTTGACGCTCTGAATAGGAGAGCCCGCACATTGCTTACCGCAAATCGTATGATCACCCATGATCGACCATCAGTTATGAGACTATATCCCGCGGAAGTGCGGAGGTCGTGGCTTTTTAAATGCTAAGACCCTGCACAACCGCGGTATGCAGTCTTAGGGAATACTTCCAGGCCGCCGACGTGGGTATGCATCGAGATGTGGTAGCGGTGGACAAGGGCCTTACCCCGCTCTCCTTGGCTAACAAGAACTGGCACAAAGCTATAAGTATTAGATACTAATGACCGCAGAGAGGTATGGCAGAGCAAGGAGCTTCTCGGACGCTTCTACTGGGTCCTACATGGGCCCGATGTAGAACTTTTAGCGTCCGTGGCCTGGCCGCGCTTTGTTGACCTTTTCGGGGAAACCGAAGATTTTGTCTTTACGATTATGGACGAAGTTATGATGACGAACAACTACCAGAAATACATTGTGAAAGACGGCACAGTTGACATCTGTCGGGCATGTCGCTGGCCGGGGGAATGAATCCGTCACATTATCTCCGGTTCTTCTAGTCTGGCTAACGGAGACTATTTGCATAGACACAACCTTGTAGCCAGGATTATCCATGAGCAACTTGCTCTTAAATACAATCTCGTGGAATCGGAAGTGCCTAACTATAAGTATGTGCCCGACCCAGTTCTCGAAAATGGCAATGTCACGTTGTATTGGGATCGGTCTATCATCACTGACAGGACTATTGTTGCCAATAAGCTGTTAAAAAAGATTGTTTCTGAATCATGAACAATCTCTTTGGTCAATATTCAACATTCAAAGTCATTCAGACTATTGTTTTTTTCGAATTCTGTGTCAGTGTCAAGTGACTGTAAAAACTGTGTAAAATTGTGTTATCGGACAAATTACCTAAAACTATATAAAGTTTCTATCCATAATAAGTGTTAACTACACTAGTGGAATCCACCGTGCTTCTAAGTAAGTCAATCTTCAATAGGTTATGGGCCCAGGATCACAATGGAAACTTTAACGGGTAAAGTTCAAATTGGTTTGTTAGAAGGAAAAAGCAACTGGGATACCTGGAAATACAAAGTAACATGCCTGCTTCGCTCCGTTCCGCAAGTTTTCGAGGCAGTTACTGGCTCGTTCTTGGAACCCGCTGCCCCGCCCCCTGAATGTGGAGATGCCGCGTTGGGTACGTACAATATGAACTTAGAGAAATTTGTAAAAGCCGACGCGAGCGCCCTTTTGATTCTAACAACCAATATGAAAGAAGAGACTCTGAGAAAGGTCATGAGGTATTCGAAAGCCCGAGACGTATGGCTCGAACTACATAGACTGTTTGATGGGGTTGATGAAGATAAAACGTACAATCTCTGTATGACGTTCTTCAGTCATCAAAAAGATGCAGCTGATGACATAGCCACACATCTGTCTAAATTGAAAAATATATGGACGCAGCTTAACCAGGAGTTAAAAAAGGATAATAATGGGGAATTACCAGAATTGCTACTTATATGCAAAATTCTCGACACCCTCGACGAAACCTTTTTCTCTTTCAGAAGCAGCTGGCTATTAACGCCAAAAGCTGATCGCACCATTGAAAGTCTAACGAGTCATTTATATGCTTTTGAGCGAGCACTGAAGAGTAACGACGTACATCATCAGGAAGCTCTCATCTCAAGTGCAAACATGTCTACAAATAAGAAGGACAAAAAGTTGAAATGTAACTACTGTCAGGGTATCGGTCATCGCGTGAAAAACTGTATCAAGTAGATCAAAGATGGCAAGCCCTCGAAGAGCAGTAACCCGCAATCAACGCCTTCTACAACAAATGCCGCTAACATGATCATAATGTCAATCGAAAATAGAGAAGTTTACACAGTCGACTGTGATACCGAGAGTTGGTACGTGGACAACGGCGCCACGAGCCACGTGACGAACCGGGCTGATCTATTCCAAAATTTTGAACACTTTGATGAGATCCGAACTGTAACAACAGCTAATGGCAATGCAATTCGTGCTAAAGGCAAAGGGTCAGTGATGCTCACAACTAAAGTAAATGGGAAAGAACTACGTATTACCCTACAAGACGTTTGGTATGTTCCAGCCATCAACAAGAATCTTTTCTCGGTACTAGCGCTCCACGACCGCGTTCCAAACAGCTTGTTCTCATCTACGACAACAGAATGCACCGTCTTTGTCAACGGAGAAGTGAGCTTGATAGGAAAACGACAAAAACAAGGAGGACTTTATAAACTAAACGTTGATAACGTCACGCCTGTGAATCCTCCCACAGTTTATTTGACGTCTACAACTATGCAACTTTTTCATGAGAGACTCGCACATCAAAATAAGAGGCATGTCAAAGCTACAGTTAAACGCGAACTAGGGCTAGATCTTCCTTTAGACAAGGAGTCATGTGAAGGCTGCATTTATGGGAAAGCCCATAGACAAAAATTCGGTACGAGAACTAGAGCAACAACGCCTGGAGAACTCGTACATACCGATGTTTGTGGACCATTTCAACCGAGTTTCTCTAAATATAAGTACTATGTTCTGTTTAAGGATGATTACACAGGATATCGCATGGTGTATTTCCTGAGAAAGAAATCTGAGGTTAAGGATAAACTTATCTTAATGCTCACCCAATGCAAGACTACTGGGCATACTATAAAGTGCTTGCTAAGCGACAATGGTGGTGAATTTGACAACAAATCCATAAAACAGATACTAGACTCCCATGGAATACAGCAAAGACTCGTCACGCCATACACGCCTGAACAGAATGGAGTAAGCGAACGAGAGAACAGGACACTGGTTGAAACAGCGAGATCTATGATGTATGCGCACGAAACAATACGTCAAGAGCTTTGGGCTGAACTTATTAACACAGCCGCATACATCCTAAACCGGACGGGTCCAACTAACATAAACGACAAGTCACCGTATGAACTTTGGTGTGGAAAAAAACCAATAATCAAGCATCTGCGAATCATTGGATGCACTGCCTACGTCCACATCCCAAAGCAAAAACGAAAAAAACTCGATAAGAAAGCTATCAAAGGTAGGCTAATCGGTTACGACGAAGATTGCTATCGTGTGTGGATCACTGACGGACAGAGAAACACGCTCGTCCGTTCGCGTGATGTAAAATTTGACGAGAAACCTCTTCCTACTAACGAGATAAACTCGCCGTGTAACGAAGCAGACTCGAATATGAGGGAGTATGATGTGAAGCTGTCATTAGACGCTATCGGCAACGATGAACAAATTCCCAGGATACATCGGAATGAATCTGATCGTGGTCTAGAGGGAGAGATTGAGCATGTGGATCCAGCTCTAGTAGACCACAATAGTAATCAGAGAGAACAGGTTCAGGAAAACGTCCATGAACTTCCTGAATTTGATGATCTGAATTCAGAGGAATTTCACGACGCAGAATCTCTCGACAATGAACCTCGTTACAATCTCCGTGACCGAAGCCAAATGAGACGTCCTAAAAGATTTGACGACTACGTTTGCGTTACTGAAACGTATCCTACTACTTTTTCGGATGCGATAAGTCGCGACGATTATGCCGAATGGTTGAAGGCGATGGATAGTGAAATGAAATCACTAAAGGACCTGAACGTATGGACGCCCTGTATGTTGCCAAAAGACAAGAAAGCTCTTCCCTGCAAATGGGTTTATAGGATTAAAAGGAATCCAAATGGCTCGATCGACAAATACAAGGCTCGACTCGTTGTCAAGGGCTACAAGCAGAGGAAAGGCCTGGACTTTGATCAGACATTTAGTCCTGTCGCTCGTCTTGCAACAATAAGAGCTCTATTGAGTGTTACCGCACAAGAAAACCTGCACCTAGTACAATTTGATGTTTGTACAGCGTTTATCAATGGACAACTGAAAGAAGAAATCTATGTAAAACAACCGGATGGTTATATTGACGGAACATCGAATGTTTTGAAGCTTAAACGAAGCTTATATGGTTTAAAGCAGGCTCCGAGGTGCTGGAACTCTTGTTTCGAACGAATATTATTAGATATGGACTTCAAGCAGTGCGAGGCTGACTGTTGTCTGTATACCAAAAACATAGATGGTAAGAAGCTGCTTATCACACTGTATGTCGACGATGGACTAGTAGCTGCCACTGATGAAGACCTGGCAAACTCCTTTCTTATGGATTTAAAGCAACGATTGCAGATTACTACGAAATCCGCATCGTACTATCTTGGACTTCAAATATCCAGAGAAAAGGATGGCTCAATTTTTATTAGCCAAGAAGCCTACGCAACGAAAATTTTAGAACGGTTTGGAATGGCTGAATGTAATCCCATCAGCACACCAACTGATAAAGAAACTATTCAATCAGGGAAAGCTGTTATTAAGAAAGCAGAGACCTTTCCTTATCGAGAAGCCGTCGGTGCTCTCGCATATTTAATGGTTGGAACACGTCCAGACATTGCTTATGCAGTAGGAGTTGCTTCCAGAAAGCTGGAATCCCCCACAAATGAAGACTGGCTTAAAGTGAAGAGGATCATGCGCTATATCAAGGGTACATGTTCCTACGGCATAAGGTACAAAGCACAGCATTTACCCGGATTGCTAGAAGGCTTTAGTGATGCAGATCACGGAGGTGATCAAGAAACTGGACGATCTACTACAGGAGTGATGTGTCGTTTCGCTGGTGGCACAGTTTCATGGATGAGCCAGCGACAAGCAACGGTTGCTATCTCTACTACTGAGGCTGAACTCGTTGCAGCTAGTGAAGCAGCCAGAGAACTAGTTTGGCTCACAAGAGTCATGCAAGATCTGACTAAACTTACGAAAACTCCGACTCTACATGTGGACAACGAAGCGGCTGTTCGATTAGCCCACAATCCCGAGTTTCATAAAAGGACAAAGCACATCCGCATACGCCACTTTTATGTAAGAGAACTAGTCTCCGAAGGTGAAATCGAAGTTGTACGAATTGGCACTGCAGACCAAGTGGCCGACATCTTTACCAAGGGTTTAGCGAGGCCAACTTTCTCGTCCCTTTGTGGTGGACTGGGACTAACTGTGGTGGACTGTTGAATAAGGGAAAGTGTTAAAAAAGATTGTTTCTGAATCATGAACAATCTCTTTGGTCAATATTCAACATTCAAAGTCATTCAGACTATTGTTTTTTTCGAATTCTGTGTCAGTGTCAAGTGACTGTAAAAACTGTGTAAAATTGTGTTATCGGACAAATTACCTAAAACTATATAAAGTTTCTATCCATAATAAGTGTTAACTACACTAGTGGAATCCACCGTGCTTCTAAGTAAGTCAATCTTCAATATAAGCCTGACATAGTGGTGATAGACCGACTAGAGCGTCGCGCAATGATTGTTGATATAGCAGTCCCCCATGACGAGAACCTCGTGAAGGCTGAGAGAGATAAGAAAAGCAACTATCTTGATCTGGCTCGCGATGTTGTCGACATGTGGGATGTGTATATACAGCAGTCATTGTACCGATAGTCGTGACGGCCAAGGGCCTAATAGCCAAGAGCCTCGACGAACATCTGAGGAGGCTCTCGTTGGGCAGCTGGATCAAGGGCTTGATCCAAAGCGGTACTCCTGGACACGGCGCGTATCGTTAGGAGGTTCCTCTCTCAGGAGCTCTGACCACCAGTAGCTTGGACCCTGTTCCCGACACCGGTGGGCTACTATATTTGTATTTTGAAATGTTTTTTTTATTTTATTTTTTATAGAATAATATTTAAAAATGTAAAAATTATAATTCTTTATTGAGATAATGAATACAATTTGGATTAAAGGATTCCATAGCACCTGCGCTAGTAAAAACTGTGTTGCAGGTGCTAGTAAAATACCTCAGCTTAGTGAAATTTACCTGAAGGCGAATAGGACCAAAGAGCGGTGAAAGACAACCTCACTCTACCGTGATCAAGAGCAAGGGCCGGTGCTGTTTGGTTGTAGTACCTATCCCGTATGCACTGTTCTAATTTTAAATACTCAAAATTTCTTCAATTTCAGTTGGTGGCTATGGACAGATATTTTTTTTGAATTATGAATAAAATTCAAGTAGGTATATGTTGCATTTTACTTCAAAAGCTATAAAGTTCAAAGTAATTAATTTATTATTGCATGAAGGGAAGCAAGGTTCTTCTCAAAAGGAAAAAAAACTGCAGAGTAACAAGTGCAAATATCTTCTTATTTCAGGTCTTATTTCAGTAGACAAAATATGAATATTGTACCTCAGAACAATATTTTTTAGAATACTTTATTGTACACCACTTAATAAGTAGGTACTTACAGGGCAAACGTTTATAAAACAAGTACAACAATACTACTTAGCCTAGTGTAATAAATAAACCTAGGTATTGAAATAATTATAAGTACCTACAGAGACGAAATTCGTAATTTACACTTCGTTCGTACAAAGATATCTAAACCTACCTAGTACTTACCTATCTACTTTTATTACTACCTACGTATTTATATTTATCATATCAATCTGTTCATAAAATCGATAACTTAATAGATACTTAATTTAATGAGACTTTTTATATTAATATATTTTTTTTTTATTTTTACATCACGTTTGCGACAATCCAGTTGCTATAATAAGAAACTCGGGCACTGACTCCAGGATAGAAAGAGTCGGCGCATTCAAAACCCCAGGAGGTTACACCAACGACGATGTTCCCGCTCAGAGCTAGAGGACCGCCTGAATCCCCTGAACATGCATCCTTACCACCGACGTTCAATATACCGGAGCATATCATTCCATTGGTAATGTCAGGCCAGTTCTGATAACCGGGCTGAGTCTTCAGGTAAGCATAACGTTCAGCACACAGCTGTTGGTTGATGACGTTGATGTGCACGTGCAAGAGCTGCTCGGAAGACGGACCATTGGTCTGAAAATAATTGTAAGTGAAATCAAAATACAGTGGTTATTGAAGGTCAATTTCGACAATTAGTTTAGGGAAACTGGTTTCAATATTTTAACACAACTATTTGGTAGGGTAACACAAGTTAAGTACCTGGATTCTGCCCCATCCAACGTGTGTGACAACGGCACCGTCAGGAACATTGTAGTTGAGACTAGGAATGCTAGCAGTCTGTACGGTGCTGGAGAACTGGGCCGGGTTGGTAAGGCGGACTATTGCCACATCGTTATCAATAGTGGCATCAACGTACTGAGGGTGCATGATGATCCGGCTGATAGTGTGTACCCGGCCGCCGCTGTGGGCCAACGAGCTACCGAGAACTACGCGCCAAAAAGGAATCAACTCATCGTCACTGAAAACAACAACATTATTAATTGTTAATATTTTTGTTTTAATTAGATTGAGTATTTCTTCGTGTTGATTTACTTACTAGAAGCAGTGAGCAGCAGACAGAACCGCGGTGGAGGTGATCAGGGATCCACCACATGCCTGGGACCACCAGATCCCGGACGTGGATCCCTGCATGTTGACCATATATGGGTAGGTCTCGATGCTGGTAGCGGAGCCACCGACGATGCGGCTAGCATTTCTAGAGCCCGCTGTAAATAAAAATATTCGTACATAGTTTTCTCTAATGAGATATTCGAGGGAATTATCTTCTAGAGAATTATCGGGTCCTTGCATTTGAAACTCGGGCAACTCATTATTAAAAATAAAGGAACTACTAGAGAGGATACTGGTGGTTTTATATCGTTTAAAATCCGTTTGAAGCTTATTCCGAAAATAATAATTTTAGATTACGAATATCATGAAATGAGAGGTTCATAGCTAAAGCTTAAAAAAGTGAATAGTATGTCTTACCAAGGGCAGAACCCAAAAAGGTTAAGAGAATGAAGACACGCATAGTTCAAGTTCAAGGCACGAGTACTGAGCTAGACGGACAATTACTTTTTAATGTATACATTTTATCAGTTGATATCTTTATCAATAATTTGAAGATAATCACAATCACAATGGTTCGTTTAGGAATCCCCAAATCATAAGTAGGTACTTACTTCTTACCAGCTATCTATTTTTATCGAAGTTTGTGACGAATAATGTATTGTTTGTAAATTTGTAATTTTTTTGTAATACTTTTTTAATTTTTTAAGTTTTGCTGTTATTAATTCTTTTTTTCTATGTTTTTTTGTTAAACCGTGTTTTTTTTTAATTATTTTTTATTTGTATATTTAATATTAATTTTGTCTAATTCTTATGTGTTTCGTTTGTGTTTGTATCCTGTAAAGTTACACATCTTTATTTAAATACTTACACTATTTCACTATTTCACTTATCTTTATAAATGTTTTGTCCTGTAATTATTTCAGTGGTGTACAATAAAGTATATAATAAATAAATAAATAAATAAATTGTTACTTTTGCTCAATATAATAACGATAAATTATCTTTTTTTTAATAAAATTGATGACATCATACAAAGGTCTATACTCGGAATTTTAATTCGATTCCAGATTTGACATTAGCTACTGTCATTTTGTGAAATAATGATACCACATATAATAGTGTAGTGATACACACAAAAATCGATAAACAATCAGTGTGTGAAAAAATTACGGCTACCGAATGGTCTAAATGCGTATCCAATGTTGTCAAAGAAGAGGAAAACATGAGTAGGCTAGATATGTTAATTGACAATATCACAGACACATTTACAATAAATGTTACAGAAAGTGACAGCGATAGCGATAGCGATGACGGCGACAATATATAAAATAAATTATTACCATAATACATCTATCTGTTTTATTTGTCATGTTCCTTCATGATCACATTTTTTTATTTATTTCACAAACAATTATAAAAGAAAAGTCTCAGATCGTTAATTAATCGTCAAAACTAAATTATCGGTTCAGAAATATTTAATTTCCTGATATACTTAGTTTACGAGAGTAAAATTATAAACGAGAAGAATCGATCCGGAAATATTCCATTTCCATATCGAATAATTTTGCAACGTCACTATTTAGTACTTGTCATAACGTTGCAACACTGAAATTGTCAAATCTGGAATCGAATTAAAATTCCGAGTATAAGTGATCGTTTTTTTTGGATAAGTATAGTAATGTAGGTATGATTTGATCCCCCCGGTGGGATCCCGGACTGTCGGCGGGAAGGCGCGGGAGGGCTCAGTAGCCGTGGCTTGGTCACCCACGGAGAATCAAAGGTGGCTATTGCCGATTAAGCCGACGAATATGTGAAAACTATTTTCAATGCTTTCATTGTTGCAGCTTCATAGTCCACCGTAAATTTTAAAGGATTCCATTCTGGAATTCGTGTTTTATTAAATGAAATAGAAAATCTCGTAAAACTTGTGTCTTATCACTCATTACCGCAAATACCAATTCGTTATGTTCGATGTACTATTTCTTTCCCGGTGAATACTAAATGCAAGCGGCTGCTTATAAGGTTTTGGACAAATCAAAATAAGGTCCCATTGTCGAAGAATTCTGATGATCGCGATGAAAAAAATTATGTTTTGGAATAGTTACCTAAACTATTTCATAGTAGAGTCACAGTATATACATATAGAACTGATACGTACGTAGACACTGCCCCATCCAACGTAGGTGACGTTGGCGCCGTCAGCAATATTGTAGTTGGGGCCAGGGATCCTAGCGACTTGGACTCTGCTGGAGAACACGGCCGGGTTGTTGAGGCGGACGATAGCCACGTCAGCGTTTAGGGTATCCCAACTGTACTCCGGGTGCATGATAATCCGTCTGATAGTGTGAACGTCACCACCAATGTGTGAATACGAGCTGCCGAGAACTACATGATACCCGTAATCCGTTTGGTCCTCGAAACTGCAAAAAAACATTAATTTACTCATTAAAATACGTACTTACCTTGCCAGTTATGTTTTAAATCCCATGCTATAGGAGGCGAAATTTTGGTATGTTTTGGAATCAACTGGATGCTAATTTAGACGGCGCCCCTGACACTAGTGAAAAAACCTGATAGAAAAACGCAATTACACATTACCCATTCTAGGATTTGTATCCAACCGAAATTTAACAATGGTGTTTGCTATCACTAGACCAACGACGCTGTCACATTATAGGCAGGCAGCCAGCTGCTTGATTTTATTTTAGAGTCATGTCTGCGACATTGCTTGCATGTAGGTATTACATCATAAATATGTGGTGTGTAATAGTACATTGTTACCCTTGGGGTGTAAGTAACTATTGGACCAAATCCCGTCTCGGGACTAAATAAGTGTCTAACCCGAGGTAAACACTGTGCTTTTCATTACGAATACAAGGAAAGTTAAAATAAAAACATGATTAACCTAATTTTATTTTACATAAATCAACAACTTTGATAAGATATTTATTTAAAGTTTATGGTGAATTTAGAACAAGTGGTTATAATTTATTAGACTTTCTTCTATTTGTCAAAATATCAACACTGACCGTACAGCGAACCTAATCTCACAACTTTTCTAGCTAAATCTGGGACTGGGCCGAATAACCTATTAGACTTTAAATAAAACGACGTGTTAGCTTCACAAGGAAAAAGATGGAGACGATTTTTATTTCATAGACAATAGTAGTACAGATTCTAGAACTATAGACTATTACTATTTTGTCATAGACGAGTATCGTTTAGTCCATACATACGGAGTGTCATTATCTATACATATAATAAATCTGTAGAAAAGTCATTTTTGTACATTGAAGAAATTGAAACAAAAAATAGCCAGCGTGTGAAAAGATAAGTAACAGAACCCATTTCCATCATTTTTGAAATTTTTGTCTGTTTGTCTGTTTGTCTGTTTGTCTGTTTGTTTGTGCGCACATCACGTAAAATCTACGAATTCAATGCTGACAATGTTTATATACAAAAATTATACGCAACTTGAGGTTTAACTTAGTTTTTGTTTCATCGAAATCGGTTCACTCTATCAAAAGATATGATTAATTTAGTGAGTTCAAGAAGTAAAATATTACGTTACGCAATTAAGTATAGTACTTGCAACGACATCTTAAGACTAAAAATAGAACTAATGTTGATAGTTGAAATCTAAATCCGATAGATGGCGTTGTGCAAATGACGTCATTTTCTGAATCGCGGTGTTAAGATTTTCCGCGCGAGGATGACGTCCACCGTGTTTACTAGGCAAATTGGGTTTCGTTAGGTGTCTTAAAAGTTCTTGCGTGTGTCGTAAAAGTTCTTTGGTTGCTTGGTTTATCGATTTTCTAAATTGGTCGAAAAAAAAGTATTTGCTTATCTTATTGGTTTCGTTTGGTCAACTTTGGTCATTGGTTTGAAGTACGAAGTTAAGATTGTATTTGATTTACTTCGTAGTTTGAATCCAATAGTGCCAATCGTTATACAGTAAGTTAGTGTTGCCAATTCGTTGAGTCACGACCACGAACAGACGATACGTTGTCACACTAGACTGTTCGACGCACCGTTCTTTTAAGTTTGTAGGCTATTCAGTCATAAGTGTTGTTAGTTTTGTTTATTGCTTTAATTTTCCTTGAAAATGCCTCAAAGAAAAAAAACTAACCTTTCGCTGCGTAGCCGAAATGCGAAAAGGATGAGACTTTGTAGGTCTCAGGAATCGGAAGAAGATCGTGAAGCACGGTTATCTGCTAACCGAGAGCACATCGCTCTTTCACGTGAATCGGAAACGTTCACCGAAAGGGAGTCACGTTTAAGTTCACAAAGAACACGGACCGCGACTTTGCGGTCTCAAGAGAGTATCCAGGAACGCGAAGACCGGCTGTCTGCTGATCGGGAGCGCCACTCTCTCTCACGTGAGTCAGAGACATTCACAGAAAGGGAGTCGCGCTTAAGTTCGCAAAGAACTCGGACCGCGACTTTGCGTTCTCAAGAGAATATCCAGGAACGCGAAGTTCGGCTGTCTGCTGATCGGGAGCGCCACTCTCTCTCACGTGAGTCAGAGACATTCACAGAAAGGGAGTCGCGCTTAAGTTCGCAAAGAACTCGGACCGCGACTTTGCGTTCTCAAGAGAATATCCAGGAACGCGAAGTTCGGCTGTCTGCTGATCGGGAGCGCCAGTCTCTCTCACGCGAGTCAGAGACTTTCACAGAAAGGGAGTCGCGCTTAAGTTCGCAAAGAACTCGGACCGCGACTTTGCGTTCTCAAGAGAGTATCGAGGAACGCCAAGCACGTCTGTCATCTGACCGAGAGCGACACGCTCTCTCGCGCGAGTCTGAATCTCTCTCCCAAAGAGAAGAACGATTAGAAATAGCTAGACATAACTATGTAGGTGTACAAAGAAACAATGAAAGTTATCTTGCATCTGAAAGGGAAAGAATAGATGAACTAAGACGAGCAGAAACAGCAGAACAACGTCAATCTCGCCTAGAAATAGAACGAGCTCGATACCATATGAATAGAGAAACAAATAGCGGAGCTGATGAGTCCATGGAAAATGACGATGCAAATATTTTATTACCTTGGGACAATAGGGAAAAATCAGGGTTCACATATTCGTCTAGAATTAATTATGCTGGCTTTACTTTCGTGGGTGACATGAGAGAAATTTGTAATTTTTGTCATGCTTTGAAATGGAGGAAAGAGACAGATGGAATGTGCTGCTCAAATGGAAAAATTGTTCTTCCAAATTTCCAAGATCCACCACACTTACTTATAAGTCTCCTGAATGGCGATCATCCCCAGTCGAACCGTTTTTTGGATAATATTCGTTTATATAACAGTGCTTTCCAAATGACTTCCTTTGGGGCAAAACAAATAACGGAAGGACCGTTCATGCCAACCTTCAAAGTACAAGGTCAAGTTTATCACCTTATTGGATCTTTGCTGCCAGAAAATGAACCCAAATTTCTCCAAATTTATTTTGTATCCGATTACACGCAACAGCTCAATGTTAGAAATCACAATTTTCCCCAGCTCAATGCTGAGCTTTTGGGTCAACTTCAAGAATTGCTGCATCGCGTTAACCAGTACGTTCGTGAATTCAAAGCTGCATTGGAGTCAATTCCACAAGGCAGCAATGATTTCAAAATTGTTATAAGTGCCGATAGACGTCCTGTGGGTGAACACCGTGGAAGACACAATGCACCCGTCGCAGATGAAGTTGCAGTTGTTTTAGTCGACCAGGAGTGTGAGAGACGTGATATCGTGTTGCGTACACGCGACGATCGCCTTCAACGCATTTTGGAAACCCACCGAGCTTACGACGCCCTGCAATATCCACTAATCTATTGTCATGGTGAAGATGGGTACAATTTTGGGCTGTACCAAGTGAACCCTACTACGAGAGTCACTAATTATCAAAAAAAAATATCTGCTCAACAATACTATTCCTACCTTTTACAAATAAGGCAAAACAGTTTCGTATATTTGCAACGATTTCGTGGTTTGTTCAGCCAATTTATTGTGGACATGTACGCAAAAATAGAAACTGAACGTTTAGTGTATATTCGCACTAACCAGCGACGGTTACGCGCTGAAGAATACGTGCACTTGCGGGACGCCATGCAATCAGATAATAACGTCGAAAACTTGGGTCGATTGGTTATTTTGCCATCCAGTTTCACAGGCGGTCCGCGGTATATGCACGAACGAACGCAAGATGCTTTTTGTTACGTCCGTAAATACGGCCGGCCGGACCTTTTTATAACATTTACAACAAATCCAAAGTGGACGGAGATTTGCCAGGCACTTCTCACAGGACAGGCGTCATACGACAGACATGACATTATTGCTAGGATTTTTCATTTAAAACTCAAAGTCTTGATTAATCTACTTACAAAGGAGAAAGTTTTCGGTTCAACTCTTTGTTTTATGTATAGCGTCGAGTGGCAAAAGCGTGGTTTACCCCACGCGCACATTCTTCTGTGGCTGGAAGAAAAAATTCGTCCCGATGCTATAGACAGTGTCATAAGTGCAGAATTTCCGGACTATAATGCAGATCCGATTTTGCATGACATAGTAAAAACACATATGGTTCACGGGCCATGTGGCCTCTTAAACAGGGAATCACCGTGCATGAAAGATGGTCAATGCTCAAAAAAATACCCCAGAGCACTGAAAGAACTAACTATGGCTGGGGAAAATGGGTATCCGCAATACCGGCGAAGATCACCGTCACAAGGTGGTTTCACAGCTACTGTCAGATTCCGTGGACAAGAAATAATTCTAAATAATAGTTGGGTGGTACCGTATTCTCCAGTTTTGTCAAACGCTTTTCAAGCACACATTAATGTTGAAATTTGTAATAGCGTCGAATCTATAAAATATATATGTAAATATGTTAATAAAGGTAGTGATCAAGCCATGATAGCACTAAGAAATAACAACCAATTTGATGAAGTGACAAGGTATCAATCTGGCCGATACATAAGCTCTTCGGAGGCAGTTTGGCGCATTTTGAGTTTCCCTATTCATGAAAGGTATCCGCCAGTCATCCATCTTGACGTGCACCTGGAAGGCGGGCAGCGAGTTTACTTTCAGCCAGAAAATGTGGCAGAAAGAATGAACAACCCAAGACAAACCACCTTGCTCGCATTCTTTCGCCTTTGCGAAAGAGACAATTTCGCTAAGTCTCTGTTGTACAATGAAGTGCCACATTATTATACTTATAACAAGCAGCAAGGTGTTTTTAATCGCAGGAGACGTGGAACTGCTGTAGAAGGCGAGTCCGGCATTTTTAAAGAACACGTGATTGGAAGAGTATACACGGTGCACCCAAATAATGCAGAGTGTTATTATTTACGCCTTCTTCTTCACACAGTGCGAGGACCTACTTCTTTTGCTGAGCTCCGCAAAGTGGACGATATAGAATATCCCACATTTCAAGCTGCTTGCCGCGCACGGCATTTATTAGATGGCGATCAGCATTGGGATGATGCTTTAGCCGAAGCATGCGTCAGTGATAGTCCACATCGTTTGCGCCATTTATTTGCCATTTTGTTGACATTTTGTGGCCTATCGGACGCTGGGCAGTTGTGGCAAAAATATAAAGACGCGTTTGCCGAAGATTTTTTGAGACAGCAAAATATAAATAGTGAAACTTCTGACCAAGTACGTGAAAGCTGCCATAATAGGGCTTTGCTGGCTATACAAGATATAGTTACAAGTATAGGAGGGAACCCCCTCAGTCAATACGGCTTGCCGACACCGACAGTTGGTGGGGAACGAATTAATAGGGAGTATACATCTGAAATAAATTACAACCCCGAAGAGTTAGCAGAAATATTGCGAAATGGCTGTTCAAATTTGACGTCAGAACAACGTCAAATCTTTGATAGAGTATGCTGTAGTGTAGAACATTCATTAGGAGAAATGCTGTTTTTAGATGCACCTGGTGGAACAGGTAAAACTTTCCTCACTAAAGTTATCTTGGCTCAAATAAGGAGCCAAAACAAAATTGCCCTTGCCGTCGCTTCCTCAGGAATAGCTGCCACTTTATTACCAGGAGGAAAAACTGCACATACAACATTTAAAATACCAATCGACTTGGACCGCACAGAAAACCCTGTTTGCAACGTGTCTCGCAATAGTGATAAAGCAAGGGTTTTACGCGATTGCGCCCTTATCGTTTGGGACGAGTGTACGATGGCAAATCGTAAAGCTGTGGAAGCTGTAGATAGAACGTTGCGAGATATAAGACAAAATGACCGACCGATGGGAGGCTTAACGGTGCTATTCTGTGGAGACTTCAGGCAGACACTCCCTATAATACCCAGAGGAACGAGGGCCGATGAAATAGGTGCCTGTTTAAAGAGCTCTATTTTATGGCGTAGTGTCATATTAACTAATTTGAGCTTTAATATGCGAGCATATTTGGGAGGTGACGCAAACGCGCAGGTTTTCTCAAATTTACTACTTCAAATTGGTAACGGCACATACCCGACTCAAGAAGGAGGTAAAGTAACTTTAGTCGAAAGCCTGTGTTCTTCTGTTGCCTCACAGCAGGAACTCATTTCCTCTGTATACGGAGATCCATCAGAGATCTCGAACCATGACGCTGCTTGGCTATGCCAACGAGCTATTTTGGCACCTCGCAACGACCAAGCAGCAGCAATAAATTCTCAAATATTGGTACATGTTTCTGGAGAAAGTAGGGAATATTTATCTATTAACACGGTTTTAGAAGAAGGAGATGCCACCCACTATCCAGTAGAGTTTTTAGACTCTCTAAATACACCAGGTCTTCCAGCACACAAAATTTATTTAAAAGTCGGAGTACCAATCATTCTACTCAGAAATTTAAGCCCACCAAAACTATGCAATGGAACTCGGTTGAGAGTAACAAATCTCCAACGAAATGTCATCGAAGCCGAAATCTTAACAGGTTGCGGCTCCGGTGATGTTGTTTTCATTCCCAGGATACCCATTATCCCCAATAATTTTCCGTTTACTTTCAAACGTGTGCAATTTCCTGTAAGCCTCTGTTACGCTATGACTATTAATAAAGCCCAAGGCCAGACGTTATCCGTTGCGGGTGTAGACCTTACTTTTGATTGTTTTTCACACGGCCAACTCTATGTTTCTCTATCACGTGTTAGCAACCCAAACAACCTTTTTGTATATGCTCCGGGTAATTCCACCGCTAACATAGTATATAGAGAAGCATTAACGTAATCAACTATACCAAAGTCAGGACTCTTATCTAAATCATCAAAAAGGTGATATACTCTTATCTAAACGACGTTGTTTTGCTCTCGACAACCACGCGAACGAAGTCGCGGGCACAGCTAGTTTTAATACTATAACAACATAATTAGTTAAAGGCTTTCCACTACTGCTTTAGCCTCTTCTCTTATGAAATCAGGCGGAATCAGATGAACTCATTGTGTTAATACAAATCTTTGCTATACGGATGTATAAACAAAACCACAAAGTACGTAAGCGGCGGCGCGCCGCAGAAGAAAAGTGTACAACTCGAAAAAACAAACGAAGATCTGCAGGCTTATTACGTATCTTTTGCAAGAGCAAAACCTGCAGTGTAGGTATGGTAGGTCCTACACAATCGTTTGCTAATTGCTCGCTGTTTGTCAAATGCACGTATTAAAAAATAACCGCCAACAATTCTAAAAGTTTTGTATTGAAGAGAAATTATTGCGCAAAAATCGCCTACTGTGTTTTTTGGGGTTCCGTACCCAAAGGGTAAAAATGGGACCCTATTACTGAGACTCCGCTGTCCGTCTGTCTGTCTGTCTGTCACCAGGCTGTATCTCATGAACCGTGATAGCTAGACAGTAGAAATTTTCACAGATGATGTATGTCTGTTGTCGCTATAACAACAAATATAAAAACAGGATACAATTAATATTTAAGGGGGGCTCCCATACAAAAAACGTGATTTTTTTGCCGTTTTTTTGCGATAATGGTACGGAACCCTTCGTGCGCGAGTCCGACTCGCACTTGGCCGGTTTTTTTACTTCTGTGTCCGGCCAGCTATTCAGCTATTATTTTTCATTTTCATCATTGAAAAACCACCTATACCTATACTAATATTATAAAGAGGGAAGATTTGTAACACACTCGTATTTTTGTATGTTTGTATGTAACGAATAAAATTAAAAACCACTGGACCGATTTTAAAAATTCCTTCACCGTTGGGAAGCTACACTATCCCCGGGTGACACAGGCTACTTTTTATCCCTGTATTCCCACGGGATTGGGAACTACGCTAGTGAAACCGCGATGCATCCGCTAGTGGTAAATATTATGAAGAAATAGTTGAGAGTAATTCATAAGTCATTTAAAAAAAAAAACTTTAAATAATGCTTAACTTTATGTTATTTCAATTTTTCATCGCGCTGTGATTTAGTGGCTGTATGGAAAGTTTGAACATGGTTCAAAAGAAATTAAATATATATAATTTATAAGTTTTTCCCATAAACATCATACAAGTCGCGTTTTCCAACGCTGATATAGTTTTCCGACATTGCTACGGATATTTACGTCCTAGCAATATGCTTACCAAGAACACCATACATTTAACCGTGCACCTCACTTACAAAGTATAGTACCCCTAGAATAAATTGACTAGGATATAAGAATGTGTCCATATTGCTTTAACCAGAGGAATCTCAAAAACATTTTCTGAATATGAGTATATACTTTCAACCAATTGTACATATGCATAAATCATTAAAGGTGAAGGTGCCTTTTCTCTGCAGTATACCTACGAGTGTAGGTACACTGGTAGACAAAAAACCAAAAGAGATATTCAAGCCAGGTTTCGGTACAGTTTAAAGGGGCATAGGTACGTGACACTCTATCAGCCACATGAGAAATCAAATTGAGGATAGAGCGTCAGTAAAACATATAATTTGTGAGTATGCCTTCATTGAGCATATAAACACTTTTATTCAGGAATTTTAACTAGTTTAGGAAACTTTTAATACTTATACATGGTATTGTCTTTAGTTAGCGTTTGCAACAATCCAATCGCTAAAATAAGAAACGCGAGTAGTGACGCTTGGGTAGAAAGCATCACCGCAATCGTAGCTCCAGGAAGTTACACCGACGACGATATCACCGAAGTGAGCGAGGGGACCACCAGAGTCTCTCGTGCAAGCGTCCTTTCCACCGACTTCCAAGAGCCCGGCGCACATCATGCCACTGTTGATGTCAGGCAAGTTCTCGAACCATAGTATAGTATTCTTTAGTTCAGCATAACGTTCAGCACAAAGCTCCTGGTTGACGACGTTGACGTGAACGTGCATAAGATCCTCGGAAGAACTCGGATCAATATGATCGGGCTGAAAAAACAAATGTTTTGGAATAGTTACCTAATTTATTCCATAGTAGTGTCATATTATATTATAAATATGGAATTGATACGTACGTAGACACTGCCCCATCCAACGTAGGTGACGTTGGCGCCGTCAGCAATATGGTAGTTCGGGCCAGGGATCCTAGCGACTTGGACTCTGCTGGAGAACACGGCCGGGTTGTTGAGGCGGACGATAGCCACGTCAGCGTTTAGGGTATCCCAACTGTACTCCGGGTGCATGATAATCCGTCTGATAGTGTGAACGTCACCACCAATGTGTGAATACGAGCTGCCGAGAACTATACGATACCCGTAATCCGTTTGGTCATCGAAACTGCAAAAAAAACATTAATTTACTCATTCAAATGACGAACTTACTTTACCATTTATGTTTTAAATCCCATGCAATAGGAGGCGAAACTTAGGTATATTTAGGAATCAGATGGATGCGAATTTAGACTCCGCAACTTCCTGATGGAAAGACGTAATTACACATTACCCAATCTAAGATTTGCACCCAACCGAAATTTTGCAATGGTGATGCCTATTACTAGATCAACGAGGCTGTCACATTATAGGCAGGCAGCAAGCTGCTTGATTTTATATTAGACTAGCTTTTGTCTGCGACTTTGTTTGCTTGTATAATCATCATAAATATGTAGTGTGTAAAATACTACGCCTACGTCCTTCTTAGTAGTTCAGTAAGTCACCCCATAGGTATTATTTTACTTACTAAAAGCATTGTGCGGCGGATAAAACCGAAGTGGAGGTGAGCAAAGATCCACCACAAGAATGATGCCACCTGACCCCGCTCCAGATGCGCTGCACGTTGGACATGTACGGATAAGTCTCGATGGTGGTATTGGAACCACCAACAATGCGGTGTATGCTCCTGGGTAAAGCTGTAATATAACCCTCAACTTAATAAAAGCCAATTTATCGTTATTTAACTGTTTATACGTTCAAATAACACACTTACCTAGGGCAGGGCCCATAAGGGCTAAGAAGATGATGGTACGCATGGTGCAAGTCTAAGATATCTGACTATCAACTGTATTAGATGGGCGATCGCTACGTATTATATACTCAACACTTTATCATTTTTGTTATGTCATGTTTGGATATAATTCGAGGATATTGATAAAATAACACCAGCAAAACATCCTCCTTCTAATAATTATCATTTGTTTAAGATTTATCGTAGATGAAGATAAAGAAATCCCGGATCAAAATAAAGAGATTAAACATAGTATCACTAGACTTATTTATAACTAGCTGTACCCGCGTCTTCGTTTCATGGGAGTGATGTCTTTTATATTATTAGTAAGCTTAAATTATTTTGAATTATATTCGTTAGGAAATGAAGTTTAGGTGTCCTGTTAGCAATCCTCCGGGGTACCTGCAGTGCTATTGTATAAACATCTCACCGCGATCTTAGGTGAACTGAGCTTGAAGTGAGTTGGCAAACCCATCAATTGGTATGACTGCTCACTTCACCTAAGTTTTCACGGTGATTATAATATTCCTGTCAGGTAAAAGGCAGATACCATAATATCCTACTGCCTCCAGCTCTTTGTGATCAAAACTTTTGTTGTTTTCTCAAACACAATGGTTGGTTTCACTGCAAGCCGGCCCCAACATAGTTGAAGGTGAAAGTGGTAGGCAAGTGACCATTACAGTAGGTATCTATCTGCCTAGTTTTAACTATACCGATTTTTATGATTTACATTTGAACATTATAATTGAATACATAAAAAAGAACTGAAGTTACAATCCTAGGTATTCAATTTGTTTATTGCAACCATTTTTCTAACTTGTTTTAACGCATGGTCGCCACAAGTCTCCCACAATATATACAAACTTTGCTTCTGCCTATTTCAATTTTTATTTTCCTTATTATATTTATCTGAGTGTAGTAATAGGCTAGTTGACTCAAGCCCAGTTTCTCATGCGCTTTTTACTTTTCGAATCAGCTGATCAGCAAGACAAGCGGTCCATAAAAAAGTGGTCACCCATCCAAATACTGACTTTGGTAAGTGTTGCTTACACTGACGGGGTCACCCAGCTAAAAACAAGCGATCTAAAAAAAGTGGTTACCCTTCCAAAGACTGACCATGGTAAGTTTTGTTTACCCTGACGGGGTCACCACCCCAGCCTCTTCAAGTTTAAAATATCCAAAAACTGACCTTGGTAAGTACCAAGTACAAGATCCAGTCAACATTAATGCGCATGAGGAAGGTTCGATGCCCAGGTCAGTCACAGTTTATGTTTTTTTACCCGGCTGCCGAAGGAGGGTAATGCGTTTATCAGTCAATGCATATATGTTTGTACCTACGTATTTATGTATGAACTAGCACTCTGCCCGCGACTTCATTCGCGTGATTTCGTTTATGCTATAAATGATATTCTTATATGCAGTTAGTGAAGGCGACCAAAAATTAGCTATTATTAAAACAATAAAAAATGGGTATCGTAGATATACAGGGTTTATTGGATTGGGACGATTCATTATTTGACTTAAAGAATAATAAATTTTAGGTTACCGCCACAAAGTAAAATCTACCCCTAAAAACTTATCAACCCCTTTTTGCCCCGTTGGGGGTCGAGTTTTGAAAAACCTAAATATGCTATTCACTCTTTTCTTCTCTTTTCTTCTCTTTTTTATTTATCGTTTATGTTAGTCAGATAACGCAGTGAGATTCCTCAAAAAAAACTTTTAAAAACCCCTAACCCTATCTGGGAGAAAGTTTTAAAAATGTTTTATGTAAATTTTGAGTATCAACCTTATCCCCGAGGAATTTGATTTTACATACAAACTAATTTTTACCCTTTTCAGCTCCTTAAAGGTTGAATGGCCGCAAAATTGCGCCTTAGTGCTCCCCTAGAACCCCACGTCAAAAACGAAACCCTGTCCAGTAAGATTCTTAGCTTGAGTTAGTTTCGAAAAACTTATAATGACAACCTTTATTGTATCCTTATGTTGGTATTTGCGCCAAGTTTTTTTTTTTTTTTTTTTAAGAAATAAGATTCTTAAAAAAAACTTTAACACCCCCTTAACCGTATTTTGGGAGTAGATAAGTAAAACTAATAATGACAACCTTTATTGTTTATTTAGGTTGGTATTTATGTCAAGTTTCATGTTTATTTACCCAAGAAATCAGATTCTTCCATACAAACTTCAACACCCCCTAAATCATCATTTGGGCATAGTTTCGAAAAATTAATAAAGACAACCTTTATTGTTTACTTAGGATGGTATTTATGTCAACTTTCAAATGTATTAACCCAATAAATAAGATTCTTCAAAAACACTGTAATACCCCCTAAATCGTCTTTTGAGGGTAGTTGCAAAAAACTAATAACGAAACCTTTATTGTTTATTGAGGTTGGTGTTTATGTCAAGTTTCATGCTTATTAACCGAAGATATAAGATTCTGCAAAACAATTAACATCCCCTAAATCATCTTTTGGGGGTAGTTTCGAAAAACTAAAAATGAAAGCCTTTATTGTTTATGTCAAGTTTCATGTTTATTAACTGAAGTAATAAGATTCTTCAAAAAAGATTTAACACCCCTTAATCGAATAATGACAACCTTTATTGTTTATTTAGGTTGGTATTTATGTCAAGTTTCATGTTCATTTACCCAAAAAATCAGATTCTTCCATACAAACTTCAACATCCCCTAAATCGACTTTGGGGATTGTTTCAACCTCTATTGTTTATTGAGGTTGGTGTTTATGTCAAGTTTCATGCTAATTAACCGAAAACATAAGATTCTGCATGAAAAAAAACATCCCCTAAATCATCTTTTGGGGGTAATTTCAAATAATAAGTTAGTATTTGTAGCAAACTTCAAGTTTATTGACCGAAGAAATCAGATTTTTTCATACAAACTTCAACACCCCCTAAATCATTATCTGGGGGTAGTTTCGAAATACTAATAATGTCAATCTTTATCATTTACAAATAATAATATTTTAACTAAGTTTCAAGAATTTTGGCCGAAGGAATTAGATTTTTCATACAAACTTTCAACCCCCTTTTTACCCCCTTGGGGGTGGAATTTCCAAAAATCCTTTCTTAGTGCACACTTACGTCACTTGAGGAACCTTTCTGCCAAATTTCATGCTTCTAGGCGTAGCAGTTTTGGCTGTGCGTTGATTGATCAGTCAGTCAGTCAGTGAGTCAGTAAGTCACCTTTTGCTTTTATATACATATATAGAAGATTTGTTCCTATATGGAGTTCTAGAGACCAAACGCGTTGGCCGATTTTGATGATTCGTCTTAACCTTGCGAGTGTCACTGGCTACATTAAAATTGAAAAAAAGAAAAATGGCGGCTGTTGGGTGCTTATATTGTGGGGGCTCAATTTATTTAAATATATTTGCTGTGCAGTCGGAGGATATACAATCTTCGGCGGCGCGATTGTCTGAGGTAACTCTTTAAGGACATCAACATCATGACGGTTCGTTGTCAATATATTTATGAAAACATCATGTAAGTAAGAAAAAACTATATATTTTAGTAAAAACGGCGACAGACATGTTTACGTTACTAGGAATAGGGAACAATTAGTTCAACGAGGTTTCAGACTGGCTAAAGTAGCCTCATCTTTCATCCCGTACTGTATATGATGTTACAATAAAATTCATACTCACATTCTAGAACGAATGAAACGAAATTAAAAACTAATATAAAATGCACACGGCATATTATAAGTTGGGGGATTATATCGCTGGTAAAAATACTTGGCTCAATGCTAGCCTTGCTCCACAACCAATAGGGCGCAAAAACAAGTGATAAGCAGAACATTATTGTTTTGAAGTATTGTTGGACCTGCTGAAGACTGTATGAATATAATTTGTATTGTATAAACTCAATTTATTTTAGTAATACATATATAACTGCGCAGCACATAATGTGTCAGTACTGTAATGTACAGTACCAACTGTAAATCTACCATTTACTGTACATATATGTCGTTCGTTGACTTGTGTGTGCTCTGGCAGTTGAGAGTGTGTCATGCTCTCTCTAATGTCTATATGATGGTGACACATGTGTTGAATCATTCGGTTTCCTTCATGATTGGTCATAACTTAGCTGCCTCGGCCTGTTGTTAGTTACGTTGTATTTTGGAATTAGGTATTTGTTTTACTCTAGACGCTTTTACATGTACGTCTTTTTATTTCATCGTTCTTACATATATGTATTTTATTGGCCAACACGAATGATTTAACCATATAATTGTAATTAAAACTGATGCAAAATAGTGTCCGTGGAGTTTTTTGCCCATTCAGTTCCATAGAGTTCAACTGACGCTTGCGAATGTGCAACAAGATTCATGTTTTGTTTGACAATTCAATATAAGGTTAAGTTGAAATAAAAAAATAAATAGATTTTTTGATATTTTGAATCAATTTATTCTGGAAATTTTATCCGGTAGCCGCATGAAGAAGAACATTGATTTGTGAACATATCAATGTTTGTGAAGTAAATTTTCCCAAATGAAAACATTCACTTGTTACGTAAGTTGTTCTTATTCCGCGTGTATGTCATTGATTTTGCGTACCGTTTGAGACGCATTGTTGCCGGGTTAGAACCTATATTAATAAAAAAAAACGATTTTTCTTAGATTACATTTAAAAAAACATGCCAAGTGCGAGTCGGACTCGCGCACCGAGGGTTCCGTTCAAACCTCAGCTTAAAGGTATTCTAGACCTGAATATCCATTTGATATGAATTTCATTTTAATACCTCTACGCGTTCATGAGGAAAGGGGTAGGTAGTAAGTTTAACATTATTAAAATTATTTTAATTATATGATGTAACAAAAAAAATACGGTTTTCGCAATTTTTCCTGTGCTATAAGACGTTGCTTTGTACCAAATTTCAAGATTCTGAGTTCACGGGAAGTACCCTGTAGGTTTTGATTCCCTTGCGAGTATCGAAAATTTGCGGAAATTTGCGGCATAAACGGCTGCATCTTTATACTTAGAAGTTTGATTTTTCACAGCTTTAAGGGACAGTAGACTTGAGTATTTAATATAAAATTTCAGCTTGATACCTCCACGCTTTCCTGAGAAAAATGGTCTTGACAGACTGACTGTCCATCAGGACGGACAGACGGACGGGCAACAAAGTGATCCTATAAGGGTTCCGTTTTTTCCTTTCGAGGTACGGAACCCTAAAAATGGTAATAAAGCTGGGCACTCACGCCGAGTCCATTTGGATTAATTCAAATGGATGGATGGCAGTAAGGTAGGCCAAATTACTTTAATTTTCAACCACGGGGACGCATACAGACGTAGATGAAGTAGTAGGAAATGAATTCAGACAGTGTTAGCCGTAACGACAATCGGCACTATGATCGCCGACTCCACATTCCACATGTTGACAACCTCGTGTACTAAGTCGAGAATCTTGATTTGTTTCTCTTTCAGCTATCACGAGGTTCTCCTAATGCGGGATGGTACCATCGATTATTATCATTGTGCGACGCACTAATTGGTCTATCGCCACCATATCCGGCTTATTGGCAACAATAGTCCTATCAGTGAAGATAAATCGATACCAGTATAACGTGACATAGTCATTTTTAACCGACTTTCCAAAATGGAGGCGGTTCTACGTTCGACTGTACGTTTGTTTTTTCTTTAAGTATGTTCATCGATTTCGCCGGCACTTGTGGACAGTTTTTTTGTTTGGTGTATTTATTTATTTATTTGGAAACTCAACAGCTTATTACTAATTTACATGAATAGATATTAACCTCACTGTCAATGAACAGCCCAGTGCAGTTGTATCAACGTTACTAGCATCTTAGTAATTAGTAAACACACACACACACTGCACAGTGACAGCAAGATGATGACAATTATCACAAGCCAATAACAGAGTTTCACGGCATGTGTAAAGCTAGGTTAGGTTATTTTAATTAGCTACAAACAAGTGCAGCTATTAGTGATCATGTGAGATTGAAGACTCATTGATCACATTCAATCAGGGTTTAAAGTATGTAAACATGATTATAGGGCTACATTTATTAGACAAAGGGAAAAACAAACAAAATGTTAGCGAAATCTAACATCATGAATATCATGCTTATTCGAAATATATCACACATGATTATGTGTGATATATTTCGCCCAAGCAAGGATATAACGTAGTACCGATTCGACATATGCATGGTATGGTATTACAGCAGTTTTTTATGTTAGTTACATTTTTAACCTGTTTAAGAGCGTATACAAATTTATTGATTTTAGTGCTAACATTGTCTATGTGTTCTTTCGAATTGATATCTTTATCTATTATAACACCCAAAAATCTTACATGAGTTGTTACTTCTTTGATTTTGTTAATATTGAGTTTAATGTAGTTTTTATGATTATTAGATCGATTAAATTGGATGTAAACGGATTTATCTAAATTTATCTTTAAACGGTTAATGTCAAGCCAGTGCAATCATTTGTCAATTGTATTATTAATGTCAAGCTAATGATCTAAAATGGTATTATGTTTTTTGTTTGATGTCACTATATGTCGTCGGCAAATAATATGCATTTATGATTAGTTATTTTTATATTGTCATTTATGTAAATGAGGAATAATATTGGGCCCAGAACGCTTCCTTGTGGAACGCCATATTTATATTCCGATGAGTAGGATATATATATATATTATTTCATTATTTTCATTTATTTTATTAATGATGACACGTTGTTTTCTATTACTTAAATAGGACGATAGCCATTGGAGTACAGGTCCTCTAATCCCAATAGCCTCTAACTTTTGTAGCAATATATCGTGTAACACCAGATCGAAGGCTTTAGATAGATCAAAAAAAAGGCCAGTGGTCATATAATTATTATTAATATATGAAAGTATAGCTTGCTTAAGAGAAAAATAGCCAACGAAGTGGATTTGTTCTTTTGGAATCCAAACTCTTTGTCACTAATAATTTGAAATTTATTGCAGTAATTAATAAGTCTTTTGTACATGAATTTTTCATAAATTTTAGACAAGATAGGTATTAAAGTTATAGGTCGGTAATTATTGATGTCGCATTTATCTCCCTTCTTGAATAAAGGCTTTATTAAGGACAGTTTTAATTTATCAGGAAAGGTGCCATGGGAAAATAACATGTTTGTTAAATGAGTGAGAATATCAGTCAGTTCATTACTACAAGCTTTTATAATTTTTGTATTCATTTCATCATAGCCCTCCGACCTGGTGTTGGACAGACATTATTTCCTGTCGTACCTCGTTTACGAGCATTGGTTTGAGGAACATTGTGCTGACACACGTATTTATGTAGGGGTTTGTATTTGCACTTTTTACGCCTTGTACGTTCGTTAAATTTACATAATGGTTATTAAATGTATTGGCCATTTGTACAGGATCTGTAATTATAATATCATTTAGTTTTATAAATTCTATGTTGTCTTTGTGAGAGTTATTATTTATTTCATTTTTAATGACAGTCCATGTGGCTTTGCATTTATTGTCTTGAGTATGAATATATTTTATGTTAGCATTCTTTTTTGAATTATATGTACATTTCTTTAACAGACTTGAATAATTATTATATTTAGTTTTATTATTTACATTTTTGTTTTTGTAGTACAGATACCTTAGCTTCCGTTTAGTTTTGCAACTTTGTCTCAAACCTTTACTTATAACTTTTATGTGTTTTTATTATTGCTATTGACTTTCACTCTTATTTTGGGCAAACAGAGATCATAAAATAGACACACCAGCTCAGGAAAGTCATCGAATGCGGCGTTTGTGTCAGTCTTTAAATAAATATCGGACCAAGAAAGTTTTTGCAAGCATTCCTTAAATTTTCGGATGTTATCTAAGTTATAGTCTCTCTTATGAATGTAGTGAATTGCTGATTTTTGTGGTTTCTGTTTAGTTGGAAAGCTTAACATTTGTGCTGTGTCATGATCTGAAAGATGCAGGGGTAGTACCGTGCATACCGTGCATACCGTTGCATTGTTAATGTTGCTCAAGATATGGTCAATACAAGTCAGTTTGCGAGTAGGAACATTAATGTGGATTTTTAAATTATAATTGTTGGACAAGTCCTGCAATCTATTTGTGATGTTACCGTTTTTAAGTGTATTTATGTTAAAATCGCCGGCTACAACTATATTTATTTTAGATTTGTATTTATTTAACAAATCGTGTAAAAGGTTATGCAATTTTGTTAAAAACTGATTCGGATCAGATTGCGGTGTTCTATAAACACATATAACAAATAATTTGTTACTTGTTTCTTCTAAACCGCAAGCTTCAAACTTGTTTTGAGTTGCATAGTTTTGATATCTCTTTATAATATAAACCTTTTTTTCAACACACTTGCTCATAAAGTGGGTCTAATTTCACCGCAATGAGGCACATAATGTACAATAAGACCTGTTATCAAAATATGACTTTTTCATTGCTATTATTCACAAGTGAGTTATAGAGATTTTTTTAATTTATTGGTTGAGTTACATTGTTCTTAAAAAAAGTTTCGGTACAAAAAAGATCATGCTCAATAGTACAAATGGAACGCATTTCATGCAACTTCGTATTTAAATAGATAATTTCAACTTGTACGTGTTTAATATCCGATCGCCATTGTAAGATGCGCGCGCATAGGAAAACTGATAAATTTTGCCCGCCATTGCGAAAAAAATTTCACAACTCGTTTTCACTGTTGGAAATGATTTTATTGTATTATTTTCTTCACAAGTGTGTTGAAAAACGTCGTATGATACACGTGTGTATTGATGATTACACACTTGTACCATAATGTACTATTAACTAATATACAAGTGCCACCTCTTTGTTTTTCTCTACTGAAGTTAGTAGCCATTTCATAGTTGTGTATTTTAACATAGTTTTCACAACATTTTTTTACGAAAGTTTCAGACAGGCTAATTTTCAGATAAATTAAATATTGATAAATTTCAGATATAATTATCTTGAAACTTGATTTGTTATTCACCAATCTTTTACGAATTTCCCTAGGATTTAAATAGCTATCACTGTAATCACAACAGTATATGACGTAATTTATTGACTTACACACCTCGAACAGTTTCGTGGATAATTGATTAACAAAGTGGCATTTTTTATACTTATTACATATATTTTTTATAGAATAGTTTAACTTCCGGACATTGAGGTACACGTTATTGATGAAATTTAAAACAATAATAGTGTTATTTGAAAATGTATTTAAAATATCTCGCAATTGAGATACTCGTAACACTAGATCAGGGTTGTGATCGTTTTCACCTAAGCATATCACAAGTTTGTCTTCAATTGTCAACTTCGCATTTCTGCAGCTTGCTATTAATTCATTGCAAGGCGCATTTGGTTTTATTTCAGCAATTACTCTGTATTTTTCATACTGAGTATATGCTCTTGAGTTTAAGATGGCTGCTGCGAGACCGACGCACCGCTGAGTACCGAAGATAAATATCTTCCTTTGGGGGACCATATAGTGCACATCTGCGGAAGCACATGTCTGAGCTTTGGCTACGTTCACAGTGTCCCGCTTCAGTTCAGGACGAACGGCAGGTGCACAGACATTGCCATTAATTTGCATGAATACTGCAATACGGTCCGTGAGGGCCGCTATCTCATGCTGTGCAACCTTTAATTGATGCTATAGGGTAATAATTTCTTGTTCCAAGGAGGACACCTTTACGTTTTCATTGCTGTCGACTTGCAATCTGAATGACGGTAAGGGGGATATTGTAGAAAGTATGCTGTGCTGATTTACCAGAGATTGTCTCTTTTTATTAGAGTTTGTACCAGGACTTGTAAACAAGGAGGGCGATTGGCACAAAGATTTTAGTGTTTTTAACTGACTTCCCAAAAAGGAGGAGGTTCAATGTTCGACTTCATGTTTGTTTTTTTTTTTTTTTTGTGTATTTTCACCGAATACTCCGTCAATTGTAGACCGATTTTGAAAATTCTTTTTTTGTTTGAAAAAGTATGTTCCGAAATTGGTCCCATTTTAATTTGGTGAAGATCTGATGAAGAACTTCGGAGATATACAACAGAACTCTTCAATAAAATGCGGCAAATCACTCAGGATTGCTGCAATCGCATGTCTGTTTGTTGTTTATAACATTTCATAACATAACATCACGCCAGTTCGCTCTTAAGGGGTAAGCAGATCTCTCATTTCACCGGTTATTATATAATTTTTTGAAGTCCATAACGCAAAAAATGGTACCTACGAAAGACACCGACTTCAAAAAATTAAGTTATTTTTCACTTTGTAGTTTTGTATTTGGAAGTCGGTAGTATTTTTTTGCAAAAAGTTTTTTTATATTAGTTAACTTTCATATTTGTTTCTGTAGATCTGTGTTCTCTAACAATATATTGCCCAGTTCATTTTCAGTACTTTCAAGTTTTAATGTAAGCTGAGCAATTATCTCTTTCATTTCTGAGGCTAATACTAAGTCAGAAACTACCATCCACACTCATTGACAATTTATTGGGAGTGTATGATTCGATAGATATGTCGCAATCAGTCGGTATGTGAGAATCGAGTATATCAGCAGAATTTTGAGCCGAAGTACATGACATGGCTTGACATAAAAATAGAAAAACATAGACATATTAGTAGGTACATTAAACCAAATAAAAATGAATTATAAAACACTTTTGACGGATAAATTCAATAAAAAATAAAGATGACTCGATAAGTAAAATGCCATTAATCAATTGACTCAAAATATAATAAAGAGTATAAGGACATAATAAGCAACAATAATAATGTTATTAAATATAAACTATTCATTTCAAATATACCTACTAATTTTAATTCAATTTAGGTGAATAAATTAATAAGTAGGTAAAAATAGACAATAATAGTAGGCACATGACATGACATAAAAATAGAAAATCGTAGGCATATTATTAGGTACATTAAACCAAATAAAAACATTGGAAGTACCACTGAAATGTTATTATGTAAAAATATTAACCGCTATTCCTCTCTCCTAGACACTGATTGTATCTAGAATGTTGCTGTGCCCGACAGGGTCCATAATTGTTTCTGTAACTTATATTTACCACCTGTATGTACATTATGGATGCAATAAATTGAATTGATTAAGATTGAGCAGTTGGTCCGGGGCGTGAAGTACCGTTAACTTTTTGGCAGCCAGTTGACCTTTTGCCACTACATATGGACCAAAATTGATGGTGCCAAAATTGATGTCAGCGAAAAAAATACTCGAAACGAGTCATCGCCGAAATGGTGTTTCATAACAATAAAACAAAATATTTTCGTAAAAATAATTTATTGTTAGTTCCTTATAAGCATACTTCAGGTGTTTTTTGACTTTTCAGTCTTTTCTGTTACACTTAAGTAATAAAAACAGATTTTGCTTTTAGTTTGCGTTTTCTGTAATCCAGTTGCTATATAGAGTAACGCGTGCACTGACTCCGGGGTAGAAAGCATCAGCGCATTCGAAGCCCCAGGAGGTTACACCGACGACGATGTCGCCAAACTGAGCGAGGGGACCACCGGAGTCTCCTCCGCAAGCGTCCTTGCCACCAACGTCCAAGATACCGGCGCACAACATGCCGTCTGTGATGTCTGGCCAGTTCTCGTACCTCGGCTGAGTCTTCAGGTAAGCATACCGTTCAGCACACAACTGTTGGTTGATGACGTTGACGTCAACGTGCAAGAGCTGTTCAGAAGTTGGGCCTCCGTACTGTAAATAACCGTAAAAATAATACAATTGTTGCTTATGTTCGATTTCAGTGATCAACTAGAAGAAGCTAGTTTTAATCTACATAATAATTTGATATAAGGGGCTGGATACAAGGAGGTCACTCGAAATTTCCACACTGAAAACTACAATAAATACATGAATATTTGAAAGTGGTAATGGACGTCAGATTCCAAGTAGGTCAGATTCCATGTACGTCATTTTCCAGCTAGGACATTTTCCAACTAGGTCAGATTTTGAGTTAGTAATGGTTTCTGGTACAGTTAATCACATTATATTCATCGAAATGTCTGCGAGATTTCTTTGGCACGGACTCTATGGTCTAGAAATGATGACACTAAATGTATGTAAATTCCAAATAATAATTTAAAAATAAAATATGCAGTAGTACATAAGCCTGTAAAAAAAATTAGAAGTGTTGACAGAAAACTTGTTGACTCATTGTATATTTTAAATGAAGAGTGCAAAAACGGGCACATAACTGTATCCGAATTTTAAAGAAGAGCATCCAAATTAAGTTACAGGAGAAAATACAGAACAGGATACGGGAGTCAGTTCTGCAGCCATATTGCGTAAGTGAATACGGCAACGCAAAGGTTTTGACCGCTATCAATCGACCAATCACACAGACGGAAATCCACATCGCGTCATTCATCTCACATGTGATTGGTCGATTTGATGGCGCTCAAACCCTTCGCCTTGCCGAATTCACTTGCGCAATTCGGCTGCTGTTAGCGAATCAGAAAGTGATTCAACTTTATCTTCAACTAGAGGACGCCTCGCGGTTTCACCCGCGTAGTTCCCGTTCCCTTGGGAATAAAGGGATAAAAAGTAGCTTATGTCACCCGGGGATAAAGTAGCATCCCAACGGTGAAAGAATTTTTGAAATCGGTCCAGTAGTTTTGGAGCCTATTCGGTACAAACAAACAAAAAAATCTTTCCTCTTTATAATATTGGTATAGATTGCAAGCCAAAGTATCGTATCTTTAAGCTCAGATTCGGAGCACAACATTTCAAGCATAGAAGAAATGCTACTGTCCTAATCTGACCTAGGTACTTGGAATCTGAGCTCCATCGCCGAATAGAAATGCTATTGTAAAAGCAGTTTTGTTTTGGTTTCGAAATATAGTAATATGAAAATAAATTACTACGAATAAAAATATTTCTTATTTACATGGCTTAATTTCTTGTCAGAAAATTATGATACTGACTGTATTGTGCATTACCAACTCAAAATCTGACCTAGTTGGAAAATGTCCTAGCTGGAAAATGACGTACATGGAATCTGACCTACTTGGAATCTGACGTTCATAGCCGCTTTCAATATTTTAACAAATAAATAGTAATCAAACACACATTATGAAACGTACATGTTGGCCGCAAACACTAACGGCGCCAACAGACCACGTGGCGTACCAATATCTACCATGGGTTTGATAATTATACGACAGTACCCTAGTAGTAGTAATAGTAATACTCTACCTCTATTCCAGAGATAGCTAAACTTGAAGAACCCTGTATGGCTGAAGCCGGCAACAGTCAAACAGAACCTCCACGGGAATCCTCATTAAAAAAGATGGATAGCAATAAAATCAAATACGTACCCTGATTCTGCCCCATCCAACGTGCGTGACTGAGGCGCCGTCAGGCAGAATGTAGTTGGGACCAGGGATTCTTGCAGCCCGGATACGGTCTGAGAACACGGCTGGGCTGCTGAGCTTGACGATTGCGACGTCATTGACGATCGTGTCGTCATCGTACTGCGGATGCATGATGATGTTGCTGAGAGGGTGCACGGTGCCGCCGCTGTGTGCCAACGAGGTGCCGAGAACGGAACGCCACTGCCAAACTTGGTCGCCACTGCAAAGAATGACACGATTATGGACCTCCATATTAAATCATTCAAATGTATTTTTTTAATTTAGGATTTACAAGGAACCTAACATACATGCTAGGCTAAATTGATGTCTCCAGGTAAGACGGTGGCACAGTGGTCACGTGATGCCGTGCACAGTGAGGCTCAGGGGAGACGCCTCGCAGTCTTCCCAGGGATGGGCCCTAACAGGCGTTGCACAGAGGCGGTCCGAGGTGGAATTTTAAGAGGTAACGGGGCCCATTCCATGTACTGATGGTGATCAGCGGTGTGGTTTTAGTGAGGTAAAAATCCCACACTCTCTGGTCTTATCCCGCAAATGTCCAGGCGCCTTTTGAAGGTTTACCGCAGACAAAAAAAAAAGTTTAAATTGATGGGTTGCTTTACTTACTAGAAACAGTGGGCCGCGGAGAGCACTGAGGTGGAGGTGAGTAAAGATCCTCCACACGACAGGCTCCAGAAAAAGCCGGTTGCCGAACGCTGCATGACAGACATGTACGGGTAGGTCTCGATGTTGGTGGGGGTGCCTCCGACGATGCGGCTTGGGCTCCTAGGGCCCGCTATAAAAAATTGTCTAGTTAGTAGCAGTCATCTTCATCATCATTACATTCGAAAGACGTCCATTGCTGGACATAGGCCTCCCCCAAGTGCGCCACATAGGCCGGTCCCGTGCGTCAAACATCCAACGGACTCCCGCAACCCTTACCAGTTCATCAGTTTACCTAGTGCCGTTAGTAGCAGTACTTACTTCCAATGCAAACACTTGGTCTCGCACAGATTTGATTTGAGCCTCTAAATTTGTGCTTAGTATTTTTTTTTTTCACAATTTTTATTATATAGTACCACTTATTTTTATTTAGTTGTTTGTCC
Source organism: Orthosia cruda (assembly GCA_964057195.1). Classification (NCBI taxonomy): domain Eukaryota; kingdom Metazoa; phylum Arthropoda; class Insecta; order Lepidoptera; family Noctuidae; genus Orthosia; species Orthosia cruda. The sequence goes on from OZ059845.1 coordinate 26,205,136, forward strand.
TGTGCGAGTCACAAATAAATGCTTTTTATTTATTTTTCTTCTTTCTTTCCCCGTTAGTTGTCGCATTAGCATTTTTATTGTATTTTCTGCTTTTGTTTCTCTAAATAGATCTCGTAGTTTATGAAACATACAAGTTTTGTGGAGAAAATTAATTAAATAATTGTGATTTTCTTACCAAGGGCGGTGCCCAAAAGTGTCAAGGCAATGAGGATACGCATTGTTGGAGATACCCGAATAATTTGTAGACTGTGCAATATAGACGAAAATTTCGTATTTTATACTAGTAAGAATCTGTTATCTTTATCAACTAATTAATACGACGATAATGTTCTGGTTTAGGAAACCCCACATCGTAATTATAGATAGCCTATCTATTTTAAGCTTGTATTACAAGTAGCTCTCACGTGTGCTCCAAACTGAAGCGAATGGCGACAGGGAAAACATAAAAATGTCTTATGTTATCTAGAATCAATTCTCCAATTATGATGGAGACAACCTTCAGTTTAGAAAAATGTATAGGATATATAGTTTCGAATACCTCAGCAGACAAACAAGTGAATATGAAAAAAGAATTGTAAAATAGTAAAATTTTTTGTATCGTGATTACTTATAACAGTATATATATAGAAGTGGGGAAATCAAGTTACATTTCATGAATTTTGGAAGGGTATTTTTCTAAAACTAGTATTTGCTGCGTTTTGTGTCAATACAGTTCTTATATTTTATTTGTAATATAACCTCTGGGCCTATTTCTCTGTTCCTTCTTCTTGTCTGTGCGTGTGCATAAATGGTTAAAAGAAAAAAGTTCAGACATGTCACATTACTACTTTCATATATTGTTCTTGAGGAAAGCCGGGGCGCGTCGCTAGCTTGAATAGAAAACCAAATCTTTGAAAAATTAATCTAATCTGGTTAGGGTTTTTTCCTAATATATTTAGGTACTAGGTATTTTTGCTGGGTTTTTTTTAGGTTAAAACCCGATAATTCGTTTCGTATCGTTTTATCAGAATTAATCAAGAATAAAATTAAGACATGCTAGTAAATACATATTTTTGACCTGAAAACAACAAAATGAAAATACAAACAATTTTTTTAATTTAATTATTTCAAGGCTTTTTAATATAATTTTACTATTGTCCCGGAGGCAGTCCGCTCTTTGAAGACAGGCAAAGCACCAGGACTCAACGAATACAACAAAGACGAATGGAACAAAGGTCTTCTTATAACTGTTCCTAAGAAAGGTGATCTTAGCCAGTGCTATAACTGCAGAGGTATAACGTTGCTCTCGATTCCCTCTAAGGTTTTTTGCAAGATCATCCTGGATAGACTGTCGAAGGCCGTGGATCCTCTTTTACGCAAGGAGCGTGCTGGTTCCCGCTCGAATCGCACCTGTACGGACCAGATCAACACTCTCCGTATTATACTGGAACAGGCATCAGAATGGCAGAGGGAGATTTATTTAACCTTTGTAGACTTCGAAAAGGCCTTTGATACGCTAAAGTGGTCTAGTATCTGGTCCTGCCTACTGGAAATTGGAGTGCCGCCGAAAATAGTCCGTCTGTTGCAGAGTATTTACAAGAAATATTCCTGTAAGGTTACTCATAACGGCATCATATCGGATGACGTAACAGTGCACGCGGGTGCCAAGGCTGCCTCTTGTCGTCGCTTCTATTCCTAGTCGTTCTTGATGGAATTATGCCTCGCATATATGATAACAGGCGCCGCGGCATAGAGTGGGAATTAACCAACGTCTTGGAAGATTTAGATTACGCCGATGACCTATGCCTGCTGAGTCATATCCACGCCGATATGCAAGCAAAGCTAAACAATCTACGTCAGGAAGCGGCAAAAACGGGACTCAAAATAAACATCCGGAAGACCCAGGAAATGAAAACTGGTGTGAAGAACGTGTTTACAAATTTACATACCTCGGGAGAGTCGTGTCAGAGACTGGGGGTAGTGAAGAGGACATCGATTCAAGGATCGCCAAAGCCCGAGCAACCTTCGCGCAGCTGAGACCTGTTTGGCAATCGCGGCAACTTACCCGAAGGATTAAACTCAAAATCTTCGGGTCCAATGTCAAATCCGTGCTGCTCTGCGGGTGCGAAACGTGGAAGATCACAAAGGACATCTCACGCCAAATACAAGTCTTCGTCAACCGCTGTCTTCGTCGCATTCTCGGCATTTACTGGCCCGAGACCATCTCCAATGTAGAGCTGTTGGAGAAATGCCACGAGAGCCCGATGGACCGCCAGATCAAGCGTCGCAAGTGGTGGAGATGGATTGGCCACACGCTCCGAAGGGGTCCCGATCACATACCCAATGAAGCTTTGGACTGGAATCCCTAAGGGAAAATAAATCGTGGCAGTCCCCGACAAACCTGGCGTCGCACCGTGTTGGCCTTGACAGAAGCGACGAGCATCGGAATGACATGGAGCGAGGTGAAGCGTGAAGCTCAAGACCGATCGCGATGGAGGACATCTGTGGACGCCCTCTGCCTCCATCTAGGGGTTATAGGACATTAACTCAAGTGAGGCATGTTTTAATATTACTTTTGAATAATTAAGAAAATCAAAAATAAAATATAATTAATTAAGTTAATTACTTAGAAGGCTGGACGTGGACGAATCATATTCCAGCAAATCCGTCTCCTAGGACTCGGAGAGTTACGAAATCGCAAATGCAATTCTTGCTGTTCTAGAATTATAAATGTAAAATATTCTCCATTCCCGCCAGCCCGCGATTAGATGAGCAATAGTTGAATTATTTGATTTAAAAGGAGTTTCTTCTCCTTTCTTCTCCACGTAGGTAGTTTCCGAACGGAAGATAAAATCATAATCGAGATCCAGCCCTAGTTGTTCCACCAGCGACGGCCTGAGCCGAGGTTCCTATCCCATAGGGGATAGCCCTCAGCGTGGTCGCTTAGGTTAATTTTTGTGCCTGGCTGGAGGTGTATAATAACCACAGGATCGCCCGGTTAAGCAGTAGCCAATCACTTGGATTGAACTACGAGAAGCTTATTATAAAAAAAAGCTGCCCAAAATTGACTCCAACGTAGCATGAATATAGTAAAAAAAAATCGTTATTTTTATAATCCGGATGGGCATAACCCATCGGGAAATACCTACAGGCGTGACGATATGAGCAAAAATAAGTGGAGTTTCCCAAAAATATATTATCTATCGGTGATAAATCAACATTATCAGAAATCCATAATAACTAAGTATCACAGATGATTACAATCGGCTACTTTTGAGATTATGTGACTATCCAATTTATACTCCACGCAAATAGAGCGCCAATATTATTTAGGCACTTGCGTGGAAATAACCGGGTGCATTTTTTTTTATATTTATATAAAATGCCTTTAAGCTGGAAAAAATACTCCAATAACAACAATACTAGAAGAATTGAAACTCCAAGAATCAGGGGGAGCCCTTAGTGAAGAAAACTCGAAATCTTTCGATGTTAATGGCCACCGTCGCACCGCCTTCTGGGAAAAGCGAAAAGGTATGTTAAACCTTCCTATGTCCGTTCAAATTATTTTTTTTCAATTAGAAGTGCAAATGCCTACCCCAAGTTTTTCCAGGAACTCTTCGCCCACGCCTCGTCGAACACTCTGCCACCAACGAAAACCTCATCGCTTATCAGCCCGTCCCCATTGTACCTAATTATCCAGATTCAAGATGCTCATCCGCCGTTGGAATTGGTCCTTCTAGTCTGTGTTGTGTCCTGTTGTCCCATACTTTCAGGGTGTTATAAAACGTAATTACCTAATTATTAAATGGAGTTCCTAGTTTTTAGTTTTGTAGCGGGAAGAACATAAAGGAAAGCATTTATTTATTACTAGCTGTGCCCGCGACTTCGCCCCCGTCAACTGCCTACCCTACCCTACTTATAATGCTATCTAGCCGGTTTCGGCCACAGCAACCGCAATCATTGGCTACTCAATGTGGTTGACAGCTCAGATTTGCTGCTCTGTTATGTGCTCTCATGTGACTTGCATATCCACCCTTGGCCGAAAAACTCCGAGCACAAAGCGGACACGTCAGAACATCGTTGACTACGTGATAAATAGTAGCTGTTGGTGGTCTAGCTTTGAGGTCGTCGCGTTTCTGGTCCAATTCCGACCTCCTTCTATCCTCAAAGGCCTGCACCTGCCGCTGCACACGACGTCTCCAATTGGGTCGATTTTGTGCTTGATTCTCCCAAAGTTTGGGGTCAATGTGGCCTCTCTTTATGTGTCTATTCTGAACATCCTTGAAGCGCAGGAACTGCCCACCACGCCTCCGTTTCCCTTCCTGGAGCTTAGCTAGCCTTTGTTCCTGCATCCTGGAGACATGCCCACACCACCTAAGCTGACGTTCCATCAGGTAGGCCTCTATACCAAGGACCTTTGCTCGTCTTAGGACGTTTGTGTTTCTTACTCGATCTGATCATCTGATGTTCAGTATGCTCCGGAGGCATTTCAGATGGAATTTGTCTAAGGTCCATACATGCTTACGAAAGAGGTACCACGCTTCCGAAGAGTACAAAAGGTTTGGGAGAACTATTGCTATGTAAACAGAGATCTTTGTAGCCAACCCGAGATCGTGAGAACAGAAAGCTTTAGGCTGCAGTTTGCCAAAAGCCGCCGCTGCAGCACAAATCCTCTGATTAATCTCAGCGCCTATGTCACCTTTACTTGTGACTATGCTGCCAAGATACCTGAAGCTCTCCACTTGCTCAGCTTACTGCTGCCGATTGAGAAGTCTGGGACTAGCATAGAGTCTTCTACACCCATGGCCATAACTTCGGTCTTTTTGACATTTATTTTAAGATCGAACTTGCAAAAAACGTCATTCAGACCACCTATCAGCGCCGGCAAACCGTCACAAGAATATCTGCCAAGAAACACAGGTCATCAGCATACATGATCTCTGTAATGATGCTATAAGAGACTTTTGTGCGGGCCAAATTAAATATGCCACCATCAGTTCGGAAACGAATGCGAATGCCCTCCGAAATTCGTTACAGGGACGACAAAACAGAGATATAGGGCTTGACCCTGTTCTCTACTCTTTTCTTGAAGCTGGCGGATAGAGAATATGGCTTCACAGGTTCCCCGCTCAGGACGAAAGCCAAATTGGGTCTCCGGAAGGATTGACTCTGATATCGGAATAAGGTGGTTGAGAAGGACTTTAGCAAACACTTTCCCGGGGGTTGAAAGCAGCGAAATTCCACGATAAGAATTGCAGTCAGATCTGTCACCTTTGTTCTTATATAGGGCGCTAATTCGTGACACCTTAAAAGTATCTGGAACCCGTTCTTCATCCCACATTGTCACGAAGAGATTTCAAATAACTTCCTGCAGTTTCTCACCCCCATACTTAAGTAGTTCTCCTGGAATGTTGTCAACGCCAACCGCCTTTTTGTTGTGTAGTTGCATGAGTGCATCTTTGACCTTTCAATGTTGGTGGCCCGTCCAGCCCAGTGGCTGTGGGGAACGTGGGCATTGACAGAACATAATGTCATATCCGCTAAGCGGTCTAAATTGAGAAGGTCTTCAAAATGCTGAGCCCAGCGTTTAAGAACCTGGTCCCTAGACGATAGATGTTCTGAACCATCTCGAGACTTGATAGGCAGACACGATAAATGGTGCCGATCAGTCTTCGCACCTCCCCATAGAAAGCACCAAGTTGCTGAGTGTCTGACAGCCTATGGATGTATTCGGCTTTTTCAAGCCACCACTTGTCCTTCATACCCCTTGTTAACTTCCGCAATGCAGAACTACTCTGTTTTGCGTTATTTGCGGTACCGTTTTGTCTATTGCGATCTTGCTGCTTTAGTAGATTACGGTGCTTTTCCAATGCCTCTGCTATAACCTCATCATTCTCATCAAAACAATCCTCATTTTTGCACAATGCTGTGCCCAGTACCCGAAAACCAGTGTCCAGTAGTCGAGAAGAAAAGCCCTGCCATTGAACAATAAGATTACCACCCGTCGCAGTAGATGCATTCAGCGCAGTATCAAGAGTGTGGATATATTCCTTCCTCGTATTAAGGTTTTCCAGTTTCCTTACGTTAAGACTGGCAGTTCTCACTAGGGACGTTCTACGAGGAGGAAAAAGACGAAGTTTAAGCTTCAAGATAACCAGCCTATGGTCTGTCCAGCAATTTGCACCTCGCATCACACGGGTAACCTTAACTTGGGGTACATCTCTTTGGCAAACAATTGCGTAGTCAATTAGATGCCAGTGTTTAGAACGAGGGTGCATCCACTTGGCCTTGTATTTCGTCCGAAGTCTGAATAGTGTATTAGTGATAGTCAATCTGAACTGGGCACAGAGGCTGAGCAGTGTTTGCCCGTTACTATTCATATTGCCGATTCCGTGTCTACCACACAAGGCCACGCTTCGAAGTAACGCCCAACTCTTGCATTAAAATCACCCAGGATTAAAATTTGCTCTTTAGGTGAGATTTTAGCAAGGGCTTCAGCCAACTCCTCATAAAATCTGTCCTTAGCTTCATCTGGATTAGTCATCGTGGGTGCGCATCTATCCAAAACACAAATTGAAGACCAGCGATGAGACAAAATCTCTTGTCCAAAAAATAATTCACCCTGAACAGATGAAGCTCCACGTGAGAGGCCTACGCAAGACGAGGAACGGGGGAGTTATTATCAGCACTGAGACGAAGGACGACATCGAGAAGCTGAGACAATCGGTGCAGCTATTGAAGTCAGACCGAACAGTCGACGAGCCTCAGAAAAAGAAACCTAGGGTGGTTGTAATAGGAGTACTTGAGACATTTTTGACCTCAATTAGGTTGAGCCACAAATCAGGTAAAAAGGATGCTGAGACCTGTAACTATGTGGTAGAAGTGTCAGCAGTCATACGCAAAGCCCTGATGTCAAAATACCGAGTGTTTGTGAATTGGTCATCATGCCCTGTAAGGGATTTTACTCTGGTCACACGATGCTATAAGTGTCAGCAGTATGGATATGCTGCCAAGTCATGTCGCCAGGCATCCTACACCCATGGTCACTGTGGTGATCAAGGGCACTCTATTAAAGAATGTTCAAAGAAGGCAAATGAACCAAAATGCGCTACTTGCTTGCATTTTAAAAAGCCCGACAAGCACAACACAGGTTCTGCTGATTGCCCCGCGAAACTTATGGCTGATAAAAGGTACATCAATTCGATTGATTATGAAGGCGCCTATGAGCGCCGTAAATTGGTTGTTTCTTGACCTATGTAGTTTTATTGTTTATTTTCTTTCTTTGTTACTGTTTTTATCTAATTTTTAATTTTATTTTACTATTTATTTATTATTTTTGCTGTCATAAATATGATTAATGATTTAATTGATGACTTGGATAATTTCTCTGTGTCTGAATCCAAGGTTTGTGACAATGAAAACTGCAAACAGTATCTATCCGGCTACAAAAATCTGTTAACCATACTAACACAAAATATTCGTAGTATTTTTTAAAATTTTGATAACTTCAGTACATTTCTACAACGGCTAAACATCAATTGTGACATCATTGTTTTAACTGGGGGCTGAGTCACCCACGTCCGTAGGAGTGTACCCCATTCGATTCCCTACACGTGGTCCCCGGGTGGTGCAAATCAGGTGACAAACTGGTGGTAGGCTTCGGCCGAAGGCTTGCGACCACCCACCGGGCAAAGACGTACCGCCAAGCGGCCTAGTCGTGTTCCGGTATGATGCTCGGTGCAGCCACTAGAGGAGTTGGGTCGAGATAGTTGTTCCACTGCAGGCAGGCCGGCCTGACTCGCGCTGTTATGGACGTATCGGGAGACTGGTCGCGGAGGGTAGCGGGATCCGAGGCACGGTGCGCCGCTGGCCGACCGCAGGTAGTTGGGGGCCCAAGTAGTGTGCCAGCCCCACATGAAAGGCTGCCCCGCCAACTGACGAAAAATCCCGGAATGCGCCATCGTGCTGGTTGGCGACCAGACGAGAGTGCCCGATGGACATTCCTGGGGGGGCTCGGGCGTCCCCGCAGTCTCCAGACCAGTCCCCCAATGATGGCGTCCTATCGGCGCGTGTCTGTAGGTTGCAAGCGTGGAACCTCATCTCACTTCCTTCTCCACTCCCTCCTTTTCACTCGCAACAATAATGCCAAGGAACAATAGAAAAAAAGCTGAACAGCGGCAGCACTCACTCTCACATAAAGTGCACCTCAGCAACATCCGAGGTCTGCACTCTAACCTTGTCGCAGTCCATCACCACCTTGAGACTGAGAAACCAGCACTTTTGTTCCTTACGGAGACGCAGATCGGATGCCCGTCAGACGTGGCGTACCTATCTTACCCAGGGTTTACCCTGGAGCACATGTTCAAGCCACGCGCTGGTGTATGCATGTACGCCCGGGACGACATCTGCTATCGGCGTCTCCGTGATCTTGAAGACTCAAATTACTCAGTGCTATGGGCCCTGGTGGACACAGGTCTGGATAAGATCATCTACGCCTGTGTCTACCGATCGCATAGCGGTGATCTGGAGACAACCAGGCTCACACAGTACCTGAGTGAGGCGGCAGATGTGGCTCAGCTACGGTACCCCTCCGCCCAACTAGTGTTACTGGGGGACTTTAATGCCCACCACCAGGAGTGGCTCTTCCCATTCCAGTGCACTGACCATGCTGGACGAGAGATGCGAAATCTTTCGATTGCGCTTAATCTCACCCAGCTGGTCCAAGGGGCTACGAGGGTGCCAGATGTAGATTCACATACAGCCAATTGCTTGGACCTTCTGCTGACAACTGATCCAGACCGATACTCAGTGTCGATATCATCACCTTTGGGTAGTTCCGACCACTGTCTGGTGAAATCTGTATCTGTCTACTCCCCGCCCGATCCCAGCCCAAGAGGCACCCGGCGGGTTTGGCGGTACAAGTCAGCAGATTGGGATGGTATGCGATCTTTTTTCGCTTGCTATCCTTGGCGGCCCACTTGCTTCTCTTCGGATGACCCATCGTCATGCGCTGACGCAGTGACAGATGTGTTGCGTCAGGGGATGGAGTACTACATTCCGTTCGCTGACGTAACGGTGTCCAGTGTTGACCGTCCGTGGTTTGGGGCTGAGTGTGACCGCGCAAACGTGGTTAAACACAAGGCATACCTAGCATGGGTCGACGCTCGTGTGCGCAAGGCAAGTGACGTGAGTCAGAAGAAGAGAGCCTTCAACAGGGCTGCCAAGTCCTGCAAAAAAGCGATGCGAAGGGCACGATTTGACCATATTAGCAGAATCGGGGACAAACTTGCTTCACACCCTGCAGGTAGCAAGGCGTTTTGGTCCCTGGCTAAATCGGTTGAATCAAACTTCTGTCGCCCCTCACTACCACCACTGCTGAGGCCCGACGGTTCGCTGGCCCACTCCGCTGAGGACAAGGCTAACTTGTTTGCCTCCCTCTTTGCGGAATCTTCGCGTCTGAATACTGATGGCACGCGCCCCCCCCCTTCTGCTGTTCGATGTAAGACGAGTATGTCGGAAATTCGCATCCATCAGAGAGAGGTCTATAGGGTGCTGCGAAACCTTGACGTGAACAAGGCTAGTGGCCCGGACGGGATACCGGCAATTGTACTTAAAACTTGTGCGCCTGAATTGTCTCCGATCTTGACACGCCTTTATCGCCTTTCGATGGCGACTGGAAAAGTGCCGAAGGCTTGGAAGCAAGCTAACGTTCAACCCGTGCCCAAGAAGGGTAGTCGAGCGGACCCGGCCAACTACAGGCCCATATCAGTAACGTCCATCCTCTGTAAGAGTATGGAACGTGTATTGAATAAAAAGCTCCTGGCATACCTAGAAGACAACGACCTCCTTAGTGACCGACAATACGGCTTCCGCCGAAACCGGTCAACTGGGGATCTTCTAGCGTATGCCATTCACATCTGGAGTGAGGCCATCGAGAAGCACGGGGAGGCGCTTGCTGTCTCCCTTGACATATCGAAGGCCTTTGACAGGGTCTGGCACGAGAGCCTTATTGGTAAGCTTCCTTCCTTCGGTCTGCCTAGTGGTCTGTGTGACTGGATTGCAGACTTCCTGAGGGATCGGTCCATCCGAGTGGTTATCGATGGTTGCTCGTCCGGTCAGTTAGGTATTAACGCCGGAGTCCCTCAGGGGTCAGTGCTCTCGGCAACATTGTTCTTGCTGCACATTAATGACCTGCTAAAACCCGGAACCTTTGGGTATGCAGACGACAGCACTGTTGCTGAGAGATACGTATCTGGCGCACGGGCTACTGGGCCTCAAGTCCGGTCTCTTCGGGAGGCTATGGTTGAGCGCTTGAACCTGTCTTTGGAGGCAGTCTCCGAATGGGGCAATGCCAATCTAGTCAGTTTCAATGCTGCTAAGACCCAGGCGTGTCTTTTTTCCGCAAAAAAGAGCCAATTCCACCCGGCTCCATCCTTCCGTGGTGTAACCGTGCCGATAACGGACCATCTCGAACTTCTTGGTGTTACGTTAACATCGACCCTCAATTTTGGTCCATTCATTGAGTCAAAGGCTCAATTGGCTGCAAAAAAGTTGGGGATCCTTGCGAAGGTGAGACGGTACTTCACGCCTGAACAGCTGCTCAACTTGTATAAAGCGCAAGTTCGGTCATGCATGGAGTACTGCTCTCACCTCTGGGATGGATCTGCCAAATACCAGCTTGATGCACTTGAGTCGATTGACAGACGGGCCAAAAGGCTTATTGGCAACGATGCACTGGTCGCCTCAAAGCTCCAGAGCCTCGAACATCGACGCCGAGTTGCCAGCCTGTCGGTTTTTTATCGGTTACATTTCGGGGAGTGCGCGACGGAACTGCACAATTTGATTCCGCCAAGCCCTTTCCATCATCGAACTACAAGACGTACGGCAATGTGCCATCGGTACATGGTGGATATCCCACCCATACGCACAAAGCGTTTTGAAAATACTTTCATTGTGCGTACAGCTAAGGAGTGGAACTCCCTGCCGGCGTCCTTGTTTCCTGATAGCTACAACCTAGGGGTCTTCAAGTCAAGAGTGAATAGGTTACTTCTAGGCAAGCGTGCTCCACCTTCGACCATATCATCGCTTAACATCAGGCGAGATAGTGGTCAAACGCGAGCCTATAAAGAATAAAAAAAAAAAAAAAAAAAAAAAAAAAAACTGAATGCTGGCTTGCTAAGCAATATAGCATACCACTAATTCCGGGATATAATATGTATAGAAGTAAAATAAATTATAATCAAAACGATGGAGTGATTGTTTTTGTAAGAAATCATCTAAATGTCTCTGTTGAGGAACCAAATATGCACGACTCTAACAGATTATTAATCAGAAATGCTAGCGTTATATCGACCGCCCTCTTTTAAAAATACGAGCAATTTTACTGTCTCTTTGAATGGCGCCTTGCAAAGCCTGTCGTCTTTCAAAAACACTATTTTAATTGGTGATATTAATATCAATATTCTTTCAGAAAGTGCTAATGCACCAGCTCAGTACTACCTTAACGTATGTGCCTTTCATGGCCTGCTCCCCGCCCACAGTTTTCCTACACATCACAGTGGCTCTTGTTTGGACCATATTATGCTTAAATCGATTTTTCCCTCACTTGCGCTTGTTGTTAATTCAACAATAACCGATCACAATGCTGCCCCACTAACCCTTAATTGTAAATTACCTGAACTAAACACACGAACCATTTCAAAATTAAATATAAATAGACTTGAGGATGATTTACGCGTCATCGATTTCGAACAAGTCTACAATTCCGCTGACCCGCAGTTTCGTATGTTGTATGTTATAGAAAATGTACGATATGCAATTCAGAAAAACACGGTTATATCACAGTTGTGCAATAAAAATCACAACTTAAAACCATGGATCACGACAGGGCTTATTCGATGTATGAAACATAGAGATAAACTGCATTTAAAAGCAAAATCCAATCCAGATAATGCAATATTTCAATTGTCGTACAAAAGATACAGGAACTTTTGTAATGATCTCCTGAGAAAAGTTAAATGCAACTACGATAAAACTGAACTGGAAAAGGCTGGCACAAATAGTAAAAAGATCTGGAAATATATTAAAAACGTAACTTATACGTCGAAACAAAATGAGTCATCATTAGGTTTATTACAAACACATTCGTCACAGCTGACATCGGCTAACATGGCAAATAATTTATTTGTTAATGTTGGAAACTGTCTGGCAGAGAAAGTTCGGGGTCAATCGTGCGGTCCCCAAGTCACAGGCTATAAACCTAGTTTGGGGGCCAGGAGATAATACCTTATGCACATTATGTTGTATCATATTACTGTACCTGTAACCTTTGTTAAGTAATTATTGGAAATAAACATTTATTATTATTATGTCTTTTATTTAACTTTTTTCTTATTTATTACATTTTTAAATATTTTTACAAAACACACAAAAAAGAAAAACATTTAAAAATATAAAAAATAGAGGCCCACCGGTATCGGGAACAGGGTCCAAGCTACCGGCGGTCAGGGCTCCAGAGAGAGGAACCTCCTAACAATACGAGCCGTGTCCAGCAGTACTGCTTTCTGGATCAGGTCCTTGACCCAGCCGCCTAACGAGAGCCTCCTAAGGTGTTGGTCGAGGCTCGTGGCTATTAAGCCATGGGCTGACACGACTATCGGTACAATGATCGCTGAGTCCACATCCCACATGTCGACAACCTCGCGAGCCAAGTCAAGATACTTGATTTGCTTATCTTTCTCGGCTTTCACGAGGTTCCCGTCATGCGGGACAGTTATGTCAACAATCATTGCACGCCTCTCGATTCGGTCCACCACCACTATATCAGGCTTATTAGCGATAATAGTTCTGTCAGTGATGATGGACCGATCCCAGTACAATGTGATATTGCCATTCTCGAGAACTGGGTCGGGCACATACCTGTAGTACGGCACCTCCGACGCCACAAGAGTGTATTTCAGAGCAAGTTGCTGATGGATAATCCTGGCTACAAGGTTGTGCCTATGCAAGTACTCTTCGTTAGCTAGACGAGAACAACCAGAGATAATGTGGCGGATCGATTCACCCGGACGGTGACATGCCCGACAGATGTCAACCGTGCCATCCTTTACAATAAATCTCCGGTAGTTATTCGTCATGATAACTTCGTCCATAATTGCACAGACGAAACCTTCGGTTTCCCCAAAGAGGTCACCGAATCGCAGCCAGGCTACGGACGCTGATTGATCTACTTCGGACCCATGTAGGGCCCGGAAAAAGCGTCCGTGAAGCTCCTTACTCTGCCATACCTCCTTGCGGTCGTTAGTGTCAAGCACTACAGGCTTGCGCCAATTCTCATTCGCCAAGGAGATCGGGGTGAGTCCCTTGTCCACTGCTACTACATCTCGATGAATACCCACGTCGGTGTTTAGAAAATATTCTCTGAGATTGCATATCTCGCGGTTGTGGAGATTTTTGGCATTTAAAAAGCCTCGGCCTCCACACTTCCGCGGGATATACAATCTCATGACTGACGATCGTGGGTGATGCATTCGATATGCAGTCAGCAGTGTACGGACCCGCCTATCCAGGGCGTCAAGTTCCGTTTGAGTCCATTTGAGTATGCCGAAAGAGTACATCAGCACCGGCATGACCCAACCGTTGAAGGCGCGCACCTTGTTTCCGCCCGAAAGAAGGCTATTGAATACCTTCTTCAGGCGGCCAAAGAAGCGTTCCCTCAACGATTGCTTCATGTCTATAGTACTGATACCTAACGCTTCCGACATACCCAAATACTTATAGGTTTCGTTTGGAGAGAGGGATCTCAGGTTTATGGAATCCGCAAGTTGAATTCCTACGGATTCCACAATCTCCCCTCGCTTTACATGCATGACCGCACATTTGTCCACACCAAACTCCATCCTGATGGCGCTACTAAAAGTTTCAGTTACCTTTAGTAGCTCCATCAGCTGAAGATTGCTGGGGGCAAAAAGCTTCAAGTCATCCATGTAAAGTGAGATATAACCTGACCACCTCTCTTCAACCGATAGCCTAGCCCTGAATTCTCCAGCATCATGCTTAGAGGATTCAAGGCTAGGCAAAACCAAAGTGGACTCAAACTATCGCCCTGGAATATACCTCGCTCGATCCTTACAGGTTCGCTATTCCTCTGGATATTTCGACATCCTGGATAGCGAAGGACTGTGCTCCATTGCCTCATACACGACATCAGGAAGGTGCGTAGAGTTGTATCTATTTTATACAATTCTAGCACCCTCATGAGCCATGTATGCGGCACCGAGTCATAGGCCTTCTTATAATCTATCCAACATGTCGACAGATCCTTTCGGGAACGCCGAACCTGTTGGCTAATGGCCATATCAATAAGGAGTAGCTCCTTAGTACCGCGGGACCCGTTCCTACATCCATTCTGAGAGACCGACATGATGGAGTTATTGTCAACATGTTTATTAATTTTTACTCTCAAAATGGATGTAAGAACCTTATAGACCGTTGGTAAACATGTAATTGGTCTATAATTTTTGGGTTCCGCGGTGCTACCAGACTTGTGGAGCAGGTGGGTTATACCTGTCGTAAGGAACTTGGGTAGCGAACCAGACTCTAAGGCTGCCTGGTACTGAGATGCCAAACGAGCGTGTGACCTTTGTAGCCACTTATTATTATTATTACAATCACATTTCCTAACAGGCACTCCTTTATGGGTAGCACTACACTAACATTCTTTGGGTTGCTGGATACTGATGAGACTGAGGTAGAAAGTATAATTACGACTTTGAAGACGACTGTGCAGTTGGTTGGGATAACATATCCAATAAAATTATTAAGCAATTCAGGCATATTTTAGTATCACCACTGACTTATATTTTCCGCATTTGTTTATCTACAGGTACAAATTTTTCCAGAATGTCAAAAAAAGCAGTTGTTCTCCCTGTCTACAAATCAGGCAGTAAAGAGCAAGTGACAAATTATAGACCTATTTCTTTACTGCCACGTATGTCTAAAATATTTGAGAAAATTATCAATGAAAGATTGTTCAAGTATCTGAAGGATAAATCAATTTTATCCGAGCGGCAGTTTGGATTCAGGCCTATAGTCTCAACCGCTTATACCGTACATCATCTGACTGACTATCTAGCACAGGAACTTGACAAGGGTAACCACACAGTAGGCATTTTCCTGGACCTCGCCAAAGCTTTTGACACAGTTTCCATCCTGTTGCGCAAGCTTGAGACCATGGGTATAAGAGGAACCCAGCTGAAACTCTTCAAAAGTGATTTAGAAGACCGTACCCAGTGCGTAAAGATTGGCAATGTGCTCAGCGCTGATAAAAAAAAGCACGTCCTTTGGTGTTCCCCAAGGAAGTGTTTTAGGGCCTACTTTGTTTTTTATATACATAAATGATCTTTCACCCTCTGATACCAAGCTTGCGAAGCTTGTTTCAGTCCGTAGACTGCCTTTTTCAATCTGTAGACTTTATTTTCTACACCAGGTGAAATGAACCCCTCCGGTTGAAACATAAATATCTCCTCATCTAAATTACCATTGAGGAACGCCGTCTGTACGTCTAGGTGGTCTATATGTAGATCCATCTCTACAGAGATCGCCATCAACAGTCGCATTGAACTGTACCGTACTACCGGTGAAAACGTTTCAAAATAATCTTCACCATACTTTTGGGTGAACCCCTTGGCTACTAACCTGGCCTTATACCGGGCTATCTTCCCCTCGGCGTTACACTTAAATTTGAATATCCATTTATTCCGAACCACATTTTTTTCAAAAGGCTGATCCACCAACTCCCAAGCCTGATGTTGATTGAATGAGTCAATCTCTTCCTGCATAGCTTGCCGCCACAAGTCGCTCTGCCCAGAACACAGAGCTTCCTTAACAGTGCGCGGTTCAGCTGGGATGGCATTTTGTGCGTACAAACCCTTAGGTTGTCTAGATCTAAGATTGTACCTCGGTTCCGGAGGCTCCATCATCACCTCCTCAACGCTATCATCAAAAAATAAAGTGTCATCGCCGCCATCATCACCGCTCGCTGACACAACCGGCTCAACATTCCCCGTTACCGGCTCATCAGTGACAGGCCCCCGAGCTGCATCACCAACCACCACACTCTCAGGCAAGCCTGACTTCCTCTCACTAGTGGAATCATCAGCTTCTTCCCCTGAAAGAAAGATTTCTATAGTAGCTGATCCGTGTCCAGTTCCTAGCTCTTTGGCTGGGAACACACTTTCATTAAATATGACATCACGGCTTCTCTTTATAGCATGTGTCTTAGAGTCATACAACCTGTAAGATCTCCCATTGTCTTCATAACCGTCAAAAATATACTTCTTACTCTTAGGTTGTAACTTATTCCGCTTAAAGTCATCAATATGTACATAGGCCTCGCAACCGAAAACCCGCAAGTGGTCATACTTTACCCTATTACCCGACCAAACCTCCTCAGGCGTCTTGCCACCCAATTTACTAGACGGCGATCGCGATCGCGATCTTAATAAGGTACCCGGCAGTGTTAGCCGCCTCAGCCCACAACTTGTGATCCAAACCCGCGTTATATCACATACAACGTACCCGTTCCAAAAGAGTTCTGTTTAACCTCTCCGCCGAACCATTCATTTGGGGCGAATATGGAACAGTGACCTGATGCACAATACCCTTCTGTCTGAAGAATGCGCTCAGCTCTTTGTTTACGTACTCCGTACCGTTATCACTGCGTATAGCCTTTGCCTTGGATTCACATTGATTTTCCACGAGCCTAACAAAGTCTTTGGTGACGCTAGCTACTTCGCTCTTATTCTTCAAGAAGTACAAGAATACTTTCCGCGAGTGGTCATCTAGAAACGTTAAAATGTACTGCTTACCTGAGTGGGACGCAACAGGAATCGAACACAAGTCCGTGTGCACTAGATCCAAGCACTTAGCCGCTACATTACGCCTAGATTTCTTGAACGCAAACCTTATTTGTTTTCCAAGAATTCAAACATCGCAATTATTTGCAATTTCTGTATTCTGAAAATCAATAACGTGTGACAGTGACTTCAAGCTGTCATAACTTAAATGACCCAATCTATGGTGCCAAGACTCCTTTGAAACCTCTTTATTTACACTACTTAAAGCTACCGCGTTAGTAAGCAGTTTATATACCCCGCCAACAGACCTAACACTAGCTATACAAGATTTATTTTTTTAAATCTAACAAGTAGACTCAATAAATTCCACTCTAAACCCTTTAACCGCTAAACCATTCACAGAAAGTAAATTTACACTCAGTCCCGGAACGTACATCACTTCTTTAAGAGTCAAATCATAATCTCCGAGTTTTAAACACACGTTACCGATACCCACGCATTTCAAAGTCTGTCCACTCGCCACATTTACCTCTACACGTTTTGTAGAAAAATCATGTAACCAGTCTCGCTGTCCCGTCATCTGACTCGATGTACCCGAGTCTACGTACCACGTGTCAGCCAAGAACCGAGACGCGACCATTGCCGCCGCTTTCTGGGTACACTCCTTCTTAACGTGACCAGACTTTCCACAGTTCCAACACCTCGGCTTCTTGTCTTGGCGTCTCTTACCAGACTTATTCGCCGACTTATCAGCAATCAGGCAATCTCCACCTATGCAATTGTCAGACCACTTTGTATCCTGAAGCAATTTAGCCTTCACAAAATCACTGGTCAGGTTGCTCACACTACTCCCCAAGGCCATGATCATTGGATCAAACCTAGAAGGTAATCCCTGAAGAATAATCGCCACCAGAAACTCATCGTCAATCGGTTTATTTACAGCCGCCAACTGTTGCGACAGCGACAAACATTCGCTAACATATTTATCCATATCGCCACCTAAGTCGTCCAACTTTACGGAACACAGCATCCGCAAAAGTTTTAATCTCCTGCCTATGCCCTTATCGTCGTACGCTTTCTCTAGGCTCAGCCAGGCATAATTACTCGTCTTTGCAGTCATCACGTGGGACACGCACGAAGCGTCCACTGACAGGCAGATCTCAGCCAACGCCCTCTCGTCCTTACGCCGTTTCAGTTCTGGACTGCACTTATGGTCCTCCGGATACCCGTCGATCGAACACCAAAGGTCGTCATGGATAAGCTGGTTTCTCATATTAAACTTCCAGAGGAGATTCTCTCGCCCCCTCAATCGCTCTATAGAAAAACCACTCACGCTTCCGCCTCCTGCAGACATGGTTACCATCTCTCGTTCACTCATCGTATCTTAATACAATTCTTCTTCTTTAAGCGTTCTGGGCCCATAACCCTTGTTAACTTCTCGTAGAGGGTTTTCCGCGAATGCAATCAAAGAATTGAAGAACTTGTACACCGGATATATTGTAAAATAAAATTACATACAAAATACATGAGCGCAGCCATCAGGCAATCATATTAGCGAATACAAAAGTCATTCTCCATTTAAAACCTATGACAAAGTATAGAATAAAGAACCATGAATCAAACAGTGACTGCACAAAGAAGGTCAACATTCAACACATTGTTGTAGAGACCCTACCGATAGCCAGTGCGGTTGCCCCAATATCAATATGACTAATCTATACCAATATTATAAAGAGGAAAGATTTTTTTGTTTGTTTGTTTGTTTGTACCGAATAGGCTCCAAAACTACTGGACCGATTTCAAAAATTCTTTCACCGTTGGGAAGCTACTCTATCCCCGGGTGACATAGGCTACTTTTTATCCCTGTATTCCCACGGGAACGGGCACACGAGGCGTCCTCTAGTAAAATATAATACCAGGGTATCATTATTGATGAAACACTTTCCTTTAAACAACATTTAGAAGCATTAAATAATAGAATTCGTAAGCTTATATTCGTATTCAAAAAGCAACGATATATTACAGACTCACTAATAATTAGACAAGTTTACTTTGCCCTATGTCAGTCAATTTTGACTTACTGCATTACCTCATTGAGTGGAGTGGGTAAAACTTTATTATTACCTATCGAGAGAGCGCAAAGAGCGATCCTCAAGGTGTCTACTTTCCGCCCGTTCCTTTTTCCCACTAACCTCCTCTTTAAATCTTGTGAAGTACTAAAACAACACACAGCCCTCCCCTATCACATAGAACATACTAAAAGAAGACGGAACGATGTAGTTTGCCCTACAATAAGCACAAAACATGCATTCACAGGCAAATTTTATGTGTTCCTCGGACCACTACTTTACAACAGACTAAACGCAACAACAAATATTTACTCCCTAAATTATTGTAACTGTAAGAAAACTCTCAAAGAAGCTCTTCAAAGTATGTCTTACGAAGATACAGAGAAGTTATTACTTGTGCTAGAATAGATAGTATACGAATATTATTTATTTTAAGAATCTAGAGTGTTAGAAAATAAGAATTGTATTATATAATTTACACCTTTTGAAATATTACCTTAGATTTATTATAAAAGATTAGAAGATATTTGATTAATAGTGATTATTTAAAACGAAAGAAATGTAGCTCTTCTCGCCTGAAACACAGGATTACCTAGTTCAGGCACATAACACAATGTGAACTTGACATAGACTTAAGCCAAAATTGTATTGATTGTTTTGCCTTATGATTTTAATAAATATCATTATTATTATATCCGTTTCGACGTCTGCACCCAGACCGCCGGCCGCCGCGATACGCCGACCCCGCGAACGGACGGTCCGCACTGGGCGCGTAAGCGCATCGACAGGGAACTTCTCGAGGAGGCCACCATTGTCCAGGCTTGGATCCGGGAGTCGGCAACGACCGGACCCGTCGACGTCGAACAGGAGCTGTGGTTCCGCGGGGCGATGACGCAAATCAGCGACGCGTCCATGTCCCGGGTCCACGCACAGTCAGCGAGGCGCCAGGTGTACTGGTGGTCCGCCGCTTCGCACAGTTGCGTGTTGCGTGCGTAGCGGCCAGATGCCAGTACACCCGATACCGGAGGAGACGTCGTCGGGTCCCTGACGAAGAAGCCGCGCGGTATGAGGAGTACCGCGCGGCGACGGAGTGTCTGCGGCTGGCCATCGGCGAGGCGAAGAAGCGAGCCAGGGAGGAGATGTTGAAGACTCTAGACGGAGATCCGTGGGGGCGCCCTTATCGAGCGGTTCGAGGGAAACTTCGAGCCGCCGCGCCTCCGCTTACGGAAAGTCTCCAACCCGAGCTGCTGGAGGAGGTAGTCGCAGCCCTCTTCCCGGCGAGAGCAGAGCACATCCCACCGCCAATGGCTTTGCCTACGGCCGCAGAGTCTACAGAGGAGGACGCCATCACCGTCCAGAGGTGACACAGGCAGAAATGGGGGCGGCCGTGATGCGGCTCCGGGCCAAGAACGTGGCTCCGGGGCCCGACGAGATCCACGGCCACGTTTTATCCCTCGTTCTGAAGGAGCTAGAGCCCTGGCTGAGAGGACTCTTCACAGCGTGCCTTGAGTGGGACCAGTTTCCTAATTTGTGGCAATCTAATTAAACTTTAACTACCATATCGAAAATTTCAGTACTTTCTTATACCTACCGATGAAAAGTTCGTGTGCCAGGATTCTGAATGTGTGCCCAATGGCATCGGTTCATTCATTACGTGGAAAGTCCCACAAAATGAGAGAAACGATGCCACCTCCATCGAACCATTGATTTTACAGATTGCTTCCAATTTGTCTTTATGTGGTTCGGTTTTTTCCGTAATTTGAATGTGGCTTACATTTCAATTCATCTTCAAATTTTAATCATTGAAATTTGTTTTCGTTACGTGGGAAGTCCCACAAGGTGAGTGAAACGATTTACCGATACCATCTTAACCTAATCATTGATTTTAACGATACGCCCTGCACATTGCTCAGTATCTAATATACATACGACTAACGCCACCTGTATCTCTATACCTATGGTAAATCAATTGATTAAAATATTTATTAATGTAGATTCATCGAAAGTAAATCAGATGGCGCTAGCAGTACCAAAACTCACAGTGCTCGGCTTAATGGATTCCTTGTAACGGAAAAAAAAAATAGCGGAACAAGAAAAAAATGTCGTAAACTTTTACCGTTACGAGGTGGTTTTTATTTAATTTTCTAGTAAAACCAATTATTCTTAATTGATAAAAAAAAAATACGTGGTGACGAAGCAAAGGCAAGAAAGTTGTTTCATGCGATTGTTTTAGCTTTAATCGAACTTATGGCCACTTTATGGATTAGTTTTAAAATTTTGCGAAGTATTTGTTTTATTTTAACGTTCAGACCTTTTTCGTATTAACGGTCATCACTGTGCCCAACCTAACCCAAACTGAGAGAGCCAGGGTAATTGAGATGAGGAAAAATTATCAAACTTTCAGAGTTAATGTGCATCATTAACGGTTTATCTGTTTCAACCATTTATTGCAGTTTCCAATGATTCAGAGAGACTAATGCTTTTGTGAGATGATCAGAATAAGGCAGAAAACCCGTTCCTACTTCTAACAGGAATAATCGTTTCATTCCGTTTTGCGTTCGCAAAAACATGCATTTGAAGGCCGTTCAAGCCAGAAATGATCAGGAGTCAGGAGGAGCTTACTGTACGAAGGAGGTTGAAGGAAGCTGGTTTTGGTGCGTTCGTGCCCGCCAAAAGTCCACAACTTGAGGCGCTCCTTAGAAACAGAATCACTTTTGCTAGAGAACATCGACTTTGGTTCACGGACTAATGGAGTAAAATATTGTTTACTCATGAGTATGGAAGTCATTTAAATCTAATTGACGGACGGTAATTAATGTGATATCATGAATAGGAACATTAGGAACAACATAATCTGTCGTAATTTTTTTAACTACTGTGGCGTATGTTAGACGAACAATATTGGATTTAGGTAGGATATGTTTGGCAGAACTTGATGGTGATTGATGGAGGAGATTTTTATTGCAGATCGGTATAACAGTGTTATATAAGAATAAAATGTGGTAGCATTTGCCCATTTTCAGGTGTCACTTCGTTTTGATCCAGGATAATGCTCGGCATATTTTCAACTATCTTAATGTCGAGTTGCCAGCTTGTCGGTTTTTTGTTGGTTACATTTCGGGGAGTGTGCGTTGGAATTGCACGATCTAATTCCACCTATGCCGTTTCATCATCGGACTACCAGACGTACGGCGATGCGCCATCGGTACATGGTGGACATCCCCCCCATACGCACAAAGCGTTTTGGAAACACTTTTATTATGCGTACAGCTAAGGGGTGGAATGCCGGGCCGGAGTCTGTGTTGCCCGACAGCTACAATTTAGGAGTCTTTAAGTCGAGAGTGAATAGGTTATTCTAGGCAAGCGCGTCTCACCGTCGACCACATCATCGCTTACCAACAGGTGAGATAGTGGTCAAGCGCGAGCCGCATTTTTGGAATAACTGCTAGATCAACAGATATTCATCCGATAGAACATATCTAACGACATAAATCCAAAAATACCTTATTATTTTGCTGAAGTCGGTTTAGTAGGTCAATGATATAAATTCTTGTAACGGGTGACCTTTACCTTACAATAGTTTCTGTTCTATGGACTCATTGGATTCCTCAATCTGCTCCAACGGCCATCAGTCATCGGCGCTATGAAATATAGACGTGGCGGGCCAGCATATAGCTGTGTCGGTGGTTCCGGTTCCATAAGGTAGGTATCCATGGATGCATTCACACAAAAAGCTAGTAGTACGCCTGGTGCCGGTTTGCCAGTTTGATGCGAGTTTCTTATTATTTTATTTTAATGCTATGCATTTATACGAGCGACTACAAATTTATGGTGTGTAGGTGTAGGCCTATAGTGGGCGACTGTCTGTGTGTGATCGACTACAAATCTAGATGATGGTGCAGAGTCTGTTTAGAGTTTACCAGGTCAGCCATGGCAATGCGTGCCAAGGCAGAAGGCTCTTTGATGGCCCGATAGAAATAGCACAGATTACTAAATAGTTACTGGAAATAGTTAGGAGGCATGACCTTCTCACGCCAATGATCGCATCTCTAGGATGTGGTGTTATCATGAGATGGGCCCACGCATGCTGGTAACTGTTTTTCGGCTTTTAAGTCTCCACAGTACTGAGCCAAGGCCGCGCATTGGGTGGTGTGAATCATTTTCAGTGTTCGAAATTTATAAGGGGCTCGCCATAGTCCTGCGAATTTCTGGGGATGCCAATTAGTGGATACAGCATTCGTACCAGGATCGGCTTGAGACAGCCAGTGGAAATCCAACAAGTCTCATTAAGAGATGTATCCACTAGGTTGGAGTGGGCGAAGCGACTCCATATTGGACATGCATATTCACCAGCGAAGAAGCAAAGCGCCATTGCAGTTGTTTGCAGGATTTGGGCAGATGCCCCTGATCTGGTGGATATAAGGCGGCGCAGTAGGTTGTTCATAGTGTGCACTTTCATCTAAACATTCATTCCAATGTAATTCCCAAATATTTTGGATGAGGGCTGTGGATGATTGGCACCCTTTGTAACGAGTGTTCGGCTTTTGAGTATTCGGTCCGCCGATCTGATACGAAGTTGAAAGACGCACGACTGCGATTGTTTTTGAAGGATTAGGTTTGAGAGCGTTCTCAGCATATATAACGACTGAGATTGGAAAAGGCAGTGAAAAGTTTGTCCTCAATCTCTTTAAAATTAGCGGCTTGGCAGGTTAGAGCCAGGTCGTCGCATACAAGAAGCGGTGGCGAACCGTGTTAGGGTTCGCCGGTTGGTCATTGGTGACGCACTGGTGGCCATGGCCGCGGCGACCAGGTCCCGGCGTCCATTGATTTCTGAGATATGCAATAAGCAATCGCTTGTTATCGCCCGCACTTGGCGGCCACTACGCAATAGCGCGTGGCCGCCGCGGACTGGTCGCTCAGTGCATTGGCACTGTTGAAATCGGCGGTTACTGAGGAATTCTCTGAGAGTTAGCAGCAACCACGAGTTAGCCGCAAAGTTAGCCGAACAACGCACGACAATTCACGAACACTGAGTTACAGTGCGGCCAAAAATTTCGGCCCATTTTTGGTCGAAGCTATATATTTTGCCCAAAACGGAAACCGAACCTTCGGTCGGTAACTTATTAGGTACCAGTTTGAGTTGAGTCACACGTTTTATAGGTACTGTAAGGACGTAGACAGAGGTTAATAAGATTAAATAAATAAATTACTTTTACAGTTTATATATTTTGCACGAATTGGACAATATGCCTACCTTCTGGGCGGCTACACTAGAATTGACAATCAAAAACATATTCACTTATTTTCTGTTCGAAATTCATTTACCTTTCAAGTAATATCAATTGCCAGTGTTTTTTATAGGCAAGTAAGTTGCCTTCTAGTTAAGCAGAGTCCTCACAGTACCTACTTATTTTCATTTCTACCGCCACATCACAGTCGCAAGTAAAGTTAATTAAAAAATATATATGTAAGCTACTCGGTTATCTCATCATCATCATTTCAGCCGACAGATGTCCACTGCTGAACATAGGCTTCCCCCAAGCGTCGCCACATTGACCGATCCCGTACGTCCCGTCATCAGTTAATTTCTTAGCTACCCGATCCATTATATCCCTTACCTTATTAACTAAAACATCAGCAGAGGCAGTCAGCGAGTTAACACACTGTACGTGTCGTGGCGTGGCGCGGTATCAACTAATCAAACGACTCTGATCCAGCCTACATCTTAAGTCATAACACTCGTAACACAACGGTTATTGTAGCCAATCAACTGTCTCAGAAAGCGCCATGACACGTAGTGTGTTGCCGTCTAGCAACTAGGTTAATTGGTCAAGGTGTACCCACGACATAGTGACTGTCGTGGAGGTTTATTAAATGCACCTGTTCTATATGAAACATGAACCTTATTCCTCATGCATTTTGCCATCATCCTCCTTTATTATAGGAGTTAGGGGAGAACGGGGCTGGAAGTTCCCGGGATAAGTTGTTCCGATAGCAATATTATTTTAAGGAAAATTTTAATTACTCCGGCAATGGTGGTTCACGTAAGTATTTTTCGTTTTTAAACTATTTGATGTAGTATTATATTATCTGTGTATTTGATCTATTTCTTGTTTAACAATTTACCTCGAAACTGGAACAACTCACCCCAATGCGGGGCTGAATGTTCCGCTCCGAAATTTGACAAAGGTTTGCTTCTGCAAAAAAAACTATTAAGATATTAGTAGAAGTGACTATAATATTACAAAAAGCGATAATCATTAGTTGTATATTAGCACATGTTGAAAATGAAACCCTTATCTATACTAATATTATAAAGAGGTAAAGTTTGTGAGTTTGTGACGTTGTAAGGGGTAATCTCTGGATCTACTGAACCGATTTTGAAAATTCTTGCACCGGTAGAAAGCTACATTATTCCTGAGTGTCATAGGCTATAAAATATTTTCAGAAAAAATAGAGATCCTTATGAAAATTGCAATAATGTAACCCAAGGTAGCAAAATGTTGTCTGTAAAATACATTATTTGGCGTGCGCTGAGAAAACTATTGATGATAGATACAAATTAGTAGGTAGGGTAGGTAGGATAGGCAGGTTAGGCAGGGTAGGCAGATTAGGCAGGGTAGGCAGAGTAGGCAGGGTAGGCAGGGTAAGCAGAGTAGGCAGGGTAAGCAGAGTAGGCAGGGTAGGCAGGGTAGGCAGGATAGGCAGGGTAGGCAGATTAGGCAGGGTAGGCAGAGTAGGCAGGGTAGGCAGGGTAAACAGAGTAGGCAGGGTAAGCAGAGTAGGCAGGGTAGGCAGGGTAGGCAGGGTAGGCAGGGTAGGCAGGGTAGGCATGGTAAGCAGAGTAGGCAGGGTAGGCAGTGTAGGCAGGGTAGGCAGGATAGGCAGGGTAGGCAAGATAGGCAGGGTAGGCAGGAAAGGCAGGAAAGGCAGGGTAGGCAGGAAAGGCAGGGTAGGCAGGGTAGGCAGGGTAGTCAGGGTAGGCAGGATAGGCAGGGTAGGCAGGATAGGCAGAGTGGGCAGGGTAGGCAGGGTAGGCATGGTAGGCAGGGTAGGCAGGATAGGCCGGGTAGGCAGGAAAGGCAGGGTAGGCAGGAAAGTCAGGGTAGCCAGGGTAGGGGCAGGGTAGGCAGGGTAGGCAGGGTAGGCTGGGTAGGCAGGATAGGCAGGGTAGGCAGGATAGACAGGGTAGGCAGAGTAGGCAGGTTAGGCAGGGCAGGCAGGGTTGGCAGGGTAGGCATGGTAAGTAGAGTAGGCAGGGTAGGCAGGGTAGGCAGGGTAGACAGGGTAGGCAGGATAGGCAGGATAGGCAGGATAGGCCGGGTAGGCAGGATAGGCAGGGTAGGCAGGAAAGGCAGGGTAGGCAGGAAAGTCAGGGTAGGCAGGGTAGCCAGGGTAGGGGCAGGGTAGGTAGGGTACTCAGGGTAGGCTGGGTAGGCAGGGTAGGCAGGGTAGGTAGGCAATTGACGGGAGCGAAGCCCCGAGGGTCAGCTAGTTTTTATAATAAAACTTCATACTATTTGAAAATTGGAACTTCCAGCCCCACTCTCCTTTATTTTATGGGATAGGAAGGTGGAAGGTTTTTATAGAAATTACGATTTAAACTTAGAACTTATTTAATCTGCCCAACCTTCAAATATGAGCAGGTGTAATACAGCAGTTCATTACATTTGAAACTCGCTAAATCAGAGATTATTATGGAGACTATCATTTTCTAAATCACGCATTAGCGACGACCCAGTCAGTGTATCTAGAGACTCGAGCGTTGACACCAGGGTAGAAGGCATCAGCGCATTGGAAGCCCCAGGATACAACACCGACGATGATGTCTCCGTTGTGAGCGAGGGGACCACCAGAGTCTCCTTGACAAGCGTCCGCGCCACCGACGTCCAGGCGACCAGCGCACATCATGTTGGGTGTAATGTCAGGCCAGTTCTGGTAGCCAGGCAGAGTCTTCAGGTATGCATAACGCTCAGCGCACAAGTCCTGGTTGATGAGGTCAATGTTGACATGCTGCAATTGTTCAGGGGATGCGCCTCCAGACTGTTAAGTAAATAGAAATAATATTTAATTAAAAGTATTCAGATATGGAGGAAATTGACAATTTGTCACGTATGATTACTCACATAATGTGTATAATTAGGTAAAGCATCTAATTACATCGAAATATGGATGTTGGTCAAACCTACACCGATTTCTTCCTAGATTTAGTAACCTCCTACCAGGTCTTACCACCGGTTTCAATGTCCAAAATTAATTAACGTTAATGTACATATCAAAAACAGTTAGTAATTACCGAGAGTGTTCCCCAACCGATGGTGGTCAGGGAGGTGCCGTCAGCTAGTGCGTAGTTGCTGCCAGGGATGCTAGCGGGTTGGATGACGTTGGAGTACACGGCCGGGGTGGAGAGGCGGACAATGGCGACATCGTTGTCCAGGGTGTTGGGGCTGTATCCAGCGTGCACGACCAGCTGAGAGACAGTGTGCGTAGTACCGCCGCTAGACGCGAAGGATGTGCCCAAAATCACACGCCATTCCGACGAACTGTCACCACTGTGTTACATAAATAGTGATTAGAAGAAGGAAATGATGTTGACTTCACGCACAATCTATTAGAAAACATATACGTATATGGTCAGCAGCAAGGCCAGTTTATTAGCACTGCTAATTTTACATTTCGTCTAAATTAGTTTCAAACACTAGTATTTATTAGCATTACATGATTTTCATGCGCTTGAATTTTATCATTAGTTAAATTATACATTTATTATGTAGGTACGTTTACAGAACCAAAAGTGCTCTTTGGTGCGCCTGTAGGTAGGAGGGTTTTCGCAATGTGGTATTGCCCGCCCGAATCTCAAGAATATGTAGTTAAGGTACTTACAAGTAGCAGTGAGCAGCAGAGAGTACAGAAGTGGTGGTGATCAGAGAACCGCCGCATGCCTGGAACCACCAGATGCCCCACAGACCATACTGCATGTTGGACATGTACGGGTATTGATCAACCGTGGTGGGGGTGCCACCGACAATGCGGTTGATGCTCTTGGGCACCGCTGTGGGTTAAAAAATATAACGTTATTAATGACAAAACATCAACATGTTGACTGTCTCATTTGTCTAGCTAATGCTTGAAAGCGAGATGCAGCTGTAGCAGGATCGGAGTTCGATCCCCAAGTCGGGCCCTTTGTTATTTTTGTTTCTGGGTATTTCTTAGTGAACTATATAAACCGGTGTCAGGATATAAGTTTAGTTGGACTTAAAAACGAACAACAAACGAAACATGGGTATAAGTATTTAAAAAAAATGCTGTCCAAAATAGAAGTCTCAAAACCAACAAAAACTGAGACTACATTAGCCATTGACCGAAATAATTGGAATTCAAGGGGGTAAGCCTTTGCCCAGTAGTGGGATGATGCAGGCTAACAGTAGTATATAACTAGTAGACAATAAAAAATAAAATATATGGTAGCTCACCGAGTGCGGAACCCAAAAGGGCTAACAGGATGACCACACGCATGATTGTTCAAGTAACTGCTCGTACTCTGACTGAACACCTCAAATACGGTCTTATATATTGAATGTTGTTATCCATTATCTTTTAATTATCAGTACCTATTTAATTAATTTAAGATAAAACTGAAACAATATTTTTATAATATTATGGTTTATATCGGGGAAAACAGTCAGTAGATTACAATTAGTGTTTGGTAGGTATAAGTTCCAAATCCGAATCGGTGTTCTTAATCCTATTATTGAAATTGCTTACAATCAGGTACTTACCACGTATAAGTGTAGGTAGGTACTCGTTGTAAGTATCGTCGAGGCTTACCTACGCGACCGGCACATTCGCTATGTGGGTTGGGATGATGGTACCGTACATCGGAGGGAGAAGTAGTGGTTTTAGGTCCTCTCTTGTGGGATCTCGCATATGATAAGTTCCTACGTGTTGACCTCCCAGTCAGCGTAAATATCGTTTGTTACGCAGACACAGACGACACCATGTTGATGGTCGGCGGGATACTTGCGGCGAGACCATTCAGTTTGCCGAGCTCGGGGTGGCAAGGCTCGTTTAGAGATAGCGCCTCATAAAACTGAGGGGCTAAAACTGCTGAGGAGCAGAGAGCCACCCAGCTCGTCTGTGACTGTTGGAGTTGCGCAACCTGGTGGGTCGATATCTTAACTATCTTGCCCTAACCCAAAGGAGGTCTGGTGGACTACTCCCTAATTCCGTCGACAAAGTTACAGGCCCGTCCGTTACTCCGGAACTTCGGCATGAATCTAACTCTGTAATTATTAAATTTTTCGGTCGGGTAAAAACACATCAGGAGTAGCTAATACTGTCAAATTGTGTTCTCTTTCAAAAAGGCCTCGTCAAATAGACAGCGAACCGATAGCGTGGCGTTCAAACGCGTGGTGCGAAACGTTTTTATTTTACAAAGTTTTAATAAATTGCAATGATAAAGGATCTTGACAGATGTCTGTCTGACGGACAACAAAGTGATCCTATAAGGATTCGGATTTTTCTTTTTGAGGTATACATCTAAATCGACATCTCGGATATCACACCGAGCTTATGAACTAACGAAGACGTTCAGAGGATACTTAACTTTATGCAAAGCAAACGGATAAAAAAATCTGATGCCGTGGACGGCCTCTTTCAGAATCACGATAAAACTTTAAAAAAAACCTTTAAAATCTCAAACAATGTTGAAAGTAGAAATTGCAAAAATATTTGCTGACGCAGAACTGCAAGAGCTCATGACCCAATATCAATCACCAGTAGGTATATTGGATTATTACAGTTGATTCTTATATTACCACGGAAGATAATTTAGACCAACAGCCACATATTAATTTAACACAGCAAGCAACCTCTCCGATGGGTACGGCTATTTCTGGGTCAGACCAGTAGGTATTTAGTTAATATCCGTAGCGCAATGCTTTTTACCTGAATTAGGATAAACTAAATGATAATAGGTTACGATAAATACAACTACGGCAGAAGAAACCCTAGAGGAGGACAACTGTTAGAGTTGGTGCAGACGCTTAATCTAAAGATAGGAAACACATTTTATAAATGTAAACTCAACAGAAGATGGACCTGGAAACACCCAAATAATAAAGACAAAACCCAGATAGACTACTGCCTAATACCTAATAAAGTCAATGTACACAACATATCCACTATAAGACAAATTCAATTTAATTCAGACCACAGACCTGTAGAGATGATACTGGAAGTACCAAAGAAGCGAAGAAGTTGAACAAGAACTCAAAATCCCAAAAAGTAGACATAAATAAACCAATACCAGCAATTACACAGAAAAAGGGAGAAGTTTTAACCACAAGACTAGACGTAACAGACACACTACAGAATACGATAAACTGGAAAGTGCATTAGAATTAGCAATGGAAGAAGCATTAGTAGAGGAAGGAGAGAGGGTATACTTTGTTGTCCTAAAATTATTTCTGTTATTTTTTTTGCTAGGGGTTTGTATAATAAAGTTAATTTGTTGTACCAAAAATTGTGTATTTTATCTATACCAGGCGTTTTCCAGTTATGTAATCTGCCTGTTATGTGTGTTATATCAGACTCTGTGATCTCTACGAATTCCATTTATTCTATTGCTCTCCATTTTGTTACTTCTTCCATTATCCATGTAGCCTTGTCGTTGTGTTGTATTGGTTCTTCCCAAATACTAGACCAGTATGTTTCTAGTTGTTCTTTTGTAGGTAATTCAACTGTGTTTGTGTTATTCTCTTCACTTGCATCGGTTTCTGGTTTGTGTAGGTTTCTGTAAAATATCTTTTCATTTGTGGCAAATATAGCGTTATCGGCTTTACGCTGTTGTGCTTTCTTATATCTTCTGAGTCTATGAACTTTAAGTGCTAGTTTTTGTTTTAGTGTGTCTAAAAATTCTTCAGGTTTTCTGTTAATGTCTTTATGCCTAGTGTGTGTATAACTGCTTCTAAGTATGGCCTCAACTTTCTTTACTACTTTGTTTGATCTGTTATTTATGATGTATTGTGTAAGTCTACCGCAATCTGCTCTAAGTTTTTCTATATCTTTTTCTAACCTCTGTTGCCATGCTGGTTTGACATTCTGTTTTGGACTAGTGTTTCCTGTGTGTTGCGTGATTTTAAATTTATGTTCTTCAGATATGACTACCGCCGTGCAATATATAAGAGTGTGAATATCTAAAAGTTGGGTGACATCAGAAATAAATTGACTTAGTATGTTTTCATTAAATAAATTTACTAAACGAAAAAGATTAGGACTGTATCGAAGTTTTGGCAATTTTGGACGAACTAATGGGTCCATACCAGAATATTGAGCTGGAGTTGTTCTAAATTTATCGTGTATTTCTTGAATATATCTATCTGTTATTAGGTTTTCATCTGCGGCGACTAAAGTTTCAACATCATTTTCTAGCGTAAGAGTTAAATATTCAGTTTGTGTGGATATATGTGACGTTTTCGTGTATGGTTGCGTTTGGTTGTGTGGTTGTGATTAAAACTCAATAGGATTGAATTGAACGATCACTTGTGGCTGTTCTTCAAGAGTACTTTCGCTCATGTTTTGACTGATGGTGTTATTGTCTGAAAAATTTACTGATTCTTCTTGTAGTATTTGTGTTCGTACTTCTTCTGTTAGTTGGTCTATAACTGCTTGAGATAGAAGTTTATTCCTAAGCTCTTCTTTGATCTGTTATTCTCTGCTCTGTAACCATGATTTCTGGATATTGTCGTGTAAAGAGTGAGTGCAGTTGTTGACTGTAGGTGGTCATATTGGTCTCTAATTTAGTAATGTATAAGTAGGTTCGCATGATAAAAAGTTTTACTTCTTTACTCCATCTCATGCGAACTCTTGCTTTACCAGCCTTGGTGGACTCGGGTAAGAAGTTAGATACTTCACGCGCAATATTCAATGCTGGAGTGGGTGGAACTGTATTTAAAATACTAATGGGGGTGATGATGGTGACGATGATATAGATGGCAATGATGTTCTTGAAGGTGTGTACGAAACTGTGCTTGGACTATACGGTTCTACAGGGGTGTCTGTCCTGTTAGTCAGTCTGTCACCATCGTCATTGATTTCGGCTGTAGTATCTTTGTCGGTGGGAGCCCGCCTGTTTAACTCCTGACCGCTGACGGTTCGCATGCTGTGACGCCCAGCGTCAGCTCCAGGTGCGCCCCGGCCCTAAACAACCGCACGTCCCGATCGCCCCCGGGCAGCGGTCCTATACGTTTTCTTTTTGAACGTGTCTCCATGTTGAATGGGTTTCCAGAGCCACGTTAGCCACGCCAATAAAATCTCAATCGTGAGTCCGCCCCCCACGTGGTTAGATGGTCAATCGGGACGTGCGGTTGTTTAGGGGGCTTATTATTATTATTATTAAATGATAATTATGAGACACATTTTAAATTGCCTAATATTCATATTTTTTATTGAATAAATAATAATACATAAATCAAACATATTGCTAATTGTTCTCTACTTATTATCGGAGGTTTCCAATTACTATCTTTTTTGTTATTTCTCATCTTAATATCTCGTTTAACTCTTCAAAACAGTCTTTTGATATTCGAAAATAAATTTAAAATCTCATCCCTCATCATATTCATTTATTTCAAGTAACACAGACTCATAACATAATAACAATAATAGCAGCACACGCAGTCACATTAATTAAGGACGCTATTACATATTTCTACAAATAACAGTGCTTTTCAGGTACAATTTTAATGTATATGCAATCACAGATGTGAAGATATCATGGTCTTAATTTAAAGATAATATATTCAGCTCCAGATTGGCATCAGAAAAATTGCATGACATCATACAAAATTTTCGCACAAATACGTTTTGCCCATCAGGACAATCGCAAAAATATTAAAAAAGTAGGGTCCGAATAGGTCCCAGTTTAGTTAATTTTACAGCATTTTTTATCTTCAAAATTAAAAAAAAATTGCGGTATATATAGTTCTTTACAGGTTCAGATAATTATTTTTTACCCAAATCAATATATATTTTAATTATTAGCTAAAATAAAAAGACTTGCCGACTTCTTCATACATTTTGCACTAGAAGCTTATCATTCCGCGCTCAGAAGCGCTCGTGGAAGGACGAGCGTATCGCTTTTTTGCAAAAAATAAATACGATAAAAGTAATAGAAAAGATTGTAGTGTGCATGCGTGAGTCGTATGTCGTGATCGAAAGGAGTTGATATTTTACCGGACCGAAATAAAAGTATGTTTGAGTTTCCTTTTATTATTAGAATGTGATTTAGAAATTATGTTGGGTATGATCGGGATTTGGATAGGTATTGTTAAGCAGTTGTTGACAAGGTTGAGAAATGGATGGGTTAGGTTAGGTTAGTTAAGCAGCTCTTAGTAAGGTTAGGATTTGGATGGGTAAGGTTAAGCTGGCGGCGGTGAAGGTTAGAAATGGATGGGTGGGAGGAGATTTATGATTTGAACCGGTGTGTATGTGTGTATGTATGACGAATACGGGGTCAAACCAAAATACAAGAAGGCGGCGTCGAAAATTTGGCATCTTTTCGTCACAGGTGTCATTGTCATGTTTTTTGGGGTCGCTTATATAGAATATGGGGTCAAAACCAAAATACAAGATGGCGCCGACGTAAAATTTTACATCTTTGCGTCATGGGTGTCATTGTCATGGATTTTGGGGTCGCTCATATCGAATACGGAGTCAAAACCAAAATACAAGATGGCGCCGACGAAAATTTGACATATTTTCGTCATGGGTGACATTTTCATGGTTTTTGGGTAGTATGTCATTAGCTGATGCTCATGTAATACTCCAAAAATTTTTGATGGTAATATTTTATATAATATGTATATAATATGTAATGCAAAATGTTCAAGGCATTTTTAGGGTTTCCCCTATTACTAAGACTCCGCGGTACGTCTGTCTGTCTGTCTGTCACCAGGTTGTATCTCATGAACCGTGATAGCTAGGCAGTTGAAATTTTCACAAATGATGTATTTCTGTTGCCGCTATAACAACAAATACTAAAACAGAACAAAATAAATATTGAGGCTCCCATACAAAAAACGTGTTTTTTTTGCCGTTTTTTGCATTAATGGTACGGATCCCGTCGTGCGCGAGTCCGACTCGCACTTGGCCGGTTTTTTAATCCTTGTGACCGGAAATTATTTCGTTTTAGGTATCTATTTATTTTACGTTGCGTTTTTTTAAAAATACCTAGTTACTACAACAAAGTGAAAGCTAATTCTCTTTTCGAAATTCGGTGTCGGTATCTATTGTTTTTCGTTTTTCGACACGGAAAAGTTATTATTTTTCTCTTTTTAGTTTTTGTTGGTACCCCATATTGGGTAGGTATAGGTACTAAATAAATCTGTTAACCCCCTAAAAATGTACAAGCGTGATTTTATATTATGGTATGGTGAAAACAAAACATAACTATACGATCACACTAATCGCAGGTCATTTGCTATTTGTTATTGAAGAGTTCCATTGTCTATCTCCGAAGATCTTTATCATATCCTAATATATTAAACAATAAAACCTTCCCTGAAAACACATACATTAATCGACGTAAACCCGATAGTATCGGATAAGTGGTTTTAAAGAAAATCGCGTATACATACGGGTCGAATACATAAAGAACCTCCTTTTTTTGAAGTCGGTTGAAAATAATAACCTACTTTTTACGACGACGGTGTGTAACAGTTACCAAATGCATTTTCAAAGTGCCAACTAACCTTCCTGAATCAACTTCAATAAAATTAAAAATAATATCAAGGACCAATATTATTTGAGTGATGTTTATACATCTAAACTACTGAGCGCTCGATTTTATAATCGAGCGCTCAGTAGTTTCAATGAGTGCGTGCGCGTAATGTTGCTGTGTGCGACTAGATACCTAAATTTGAGTTCGTCGAAAATGTAACAGCGTCCTTAAAATCGAATAAAATACAATAATCAAAATTTTATACATTAAAAATAAATTAAATTAAAAATGTCATTTAAATTTTTAATCATGCGGATTCAAGTTCCTTGTCCAAATTCTTCGCCTTTTTTTCTTTTATTTTAATAATAAAAAAGTCAAAAGCCGTATATTATCGTCTTCAGAATCCGTTTCGCTCCACATTTTAACTGATACAAGTTCTTTGGTTCTGGCTTGAACCGCAAGTATAAGTGGCGGCCCGCAACAAAGCTTTGCTTTCGACAAGAATTCAGTTCGCTGCACCTAGATTGGCGTCTCCACTTCGGTTCGCATTCTCCACAGTTTCGATTCGGTTTGCAATTATGTTTGACGAAGGCTTTAGTAGTTCGGGCCCCGAACGAATCATGCATCCGTATGTGATACGGAGAAGAAAACGCCCGTAACGAAGGCCGAAACTACGGAGTTCGTGCTTAGGGAGTAGACCCCTTGTTTGGTCAAGCTGGATATCAGGTGAACGATGCTGCAGCCAAACTAAAAGCTTATGTTAGCGGTAGAACCCATGGTCGACAGCGATACTTTGAGACTCAATATCACTTGACATCTTGAAACTTGAAACATGCCTGAACATTTGCCGCATGCACGTTAACTGACAGAGGCCTATATGGAAAACCATCCAACACCTGATTGAGTGGCGTGCCAGTGTCTTAAATGTCTATACACCTGCATCCTAATTGTGTAACTTTATTTAAGATCAAAGTAACAATTTCAATTTGACAATTCATCAATATTTAATACGTTCAGGTACGCTGTCGAGTAGATGGATTTTTAAACAATTAAAGCAATTAATGTGAGCAAAGCAAACGCGCGAGCGTTCTTTGATTTACCTATACAATTGGAGTGCTGTACTTTCACGATCTTATGAACGTCACCGGCTGATGCTGCTATTAACGCGGCTCCATACTATGCTCAACACTAATATAATAAAAGGTACATTCAACTCAAAAATAACAAGAAACGTGACGACGTGCCACTGTTCATGACGCATGCAATCAAACGAGGAAGACCTCTTACTCCTTGGGTTTTCTAGATTGCCCCGGGCCTTGACTCCGGTATCAAACAGTATCAAAGAGTATCTAAAAAAAAGTTAAGAGAACCATTAAACGGCAGTGCGTGACGTCATCATCATTTCAGCCGAAAGACGTCCACTGCTGGACATAGGCGTCGCCACATTGACCGATCTCATGCGTCTCACATTCAGCGCCTTCCCGCAACCTTAACCAGGTCCTCAGTCCACCTAGTGGGAGGCCTTCCAACGTATCGTCTTCCGGTTTGCGGTCGCCATTCCAGAGCTTTTCGGCCCCATCGGCCATCTGTTCTGCGAGCAATGTGCCCTGCCCACTGCCACTTAAGTTTGGCAATACTTCGGGCTATGTCGGTAACTTTGGTTCCCCTGCGGATATCATCATTTCTGACGTGTGCGTGACGTTATCAATCATAATCTATTAGGTTTAGTCTTAAATGACTAATCAGAAATTATAAGATAATAAATAAATACAAAAGATAAGATAGTGTCTTTTTTTACCTCAACGGAAACCTGCAGCCTAATTGCGTAAATGAGTTCGGCAGGGCAACACTCCATGAAAGAATATACATTCCCTTAATAATTTTTCTGTATTGCGAAAATAAGTTAGATGGGTATGGGTGCTCATTACCTATGAATTGAATTCACATATTCTTTCCACGGCCTTTCGAGTGTATTACGCAATACAAAACTCATTAATATAAAGGTGTGTGTCTTATTATTTATTTAATACTTCATGCACACAAAAGTACAGAGGTGGATTTAATGCCTTAGGCATTTTCTACCATCCTTATCGACTTTTGGGTGATGGAGAAATAAACTTACAGTGGTAGGTGCAATATTGAAAGTTAAACGTATCAGGATAATTTAAATATACCTTCATAATATCTATATAAATAAAAAGAATAGTCCTATATGACTGACTCATCAAGGCCCAACCCAAATCCTTGGACCTAGAAAGCTGAAATTTTGCACACAGATTCTCTTTATAATGTAGACAATGAATAAGGAAGGATTTTTCGAAATTCAACCCCGAAGGGAGTTAAATAGTGGATGAAAGTTTGAAACTCTATTATTTTAATTTTAAATGAATGAAATTCGGCATTTAGCCTCTAAATATAAAATAATAAAATACTTTATTAAGGATTTTTTGAATTTCATGCCTTAAAGGGGTAAAAAGGAGTGTTAA
Source organism: Orthosia cruda (assembly GCA_964057195.1). Taxonomy (NCBI): domain Eukaryota; kingdom Metazoa; phylum Arthropoda; class Insecta; order Lepidoptera; family Noctuidae; genus Orthosia; species Orthosia cruda. The sequence continues at coordinate 26,242,247 of OZ059845.1, forward strand.
AGATTGTAAGAAAAATAAATTGATTGTCATCAAAATTACTTGAAACTTAGTATTTCTGCTCTTTAATACAATTAATAAAACCTGTATTTAAGTTTTTTTTTGAATTTCATCCCTTATAGAAAAAAAATACAGTCGAAGAACATAGGGTGAAAAAAAAAATTGACAAACTTTTGCGCCACCCTGTATTATTTTTCTATCGAGTCGGTAGTAGGATTCAGAAATTGAAATAAAGTGGTCTTTCACTATTTGTGCCTGCCCGTGGAAATCGATCCCACGAGACCTCCAGAAGGAAAGTCCAACGTTCTAGCTATTAGAACACGACGGCAGTTCAGTTTATGCTCATTTTATATCAATTTACATGTATTTTTACCCGACTGCCGAAGGAGGGTAATGTTTTTATCAGTCTATGTATGTAAGTATGTATGTATGTTTGTTCCTATGTGGCGTTCTAAAGACCAAACGCGTTGGCTGATTTTAATGATTCTTACGTCAATCGATTCATCTTAACCCCGCGAGTGTCACTGGAACTACATAAAAATTGGAAAAGAAAAAAATGGCGGCTTTTGGGCGCCATTTTGAAGGAGTCTTTTTTTTTTTTTTTCTTCCAAACTCATCGTGTGGGGTATCAAAATAAAGGGTTTTAAGAGGTGATTTCAAAAATATATAACACTTATATGTTTAAATGAACCTAATTTTAAAAAACAACTAAAAAGTTGTAAATAAAAAAGGTAATTAAAAAAATCAATAAACCCGACTGCTTAAAAAGCGAACTAAAAAAAAGTAAACAAGAACAAAATCATGCTGTGCAGTCGGAGGATACATCTGGTTTTGGTTAGCCAGCTCGCGAATATGTATTTTATCCCGCCATAACTGCAAAAATCGAAATAGCCAAAATCTCGTAGTCCACTCCAGGCGAAGCTGCGGGCGGAAAGCAAGCTTAATATTATGAATGCTTGTAGGATGATAATTGGCCGCCAGAACTACTAAAAACGAAACAGCCAAAATCTCGTAGGCCACTCCAGGCGAAGCTGCGGACGGAGAGCTAATATTTAATATTATCGGTAAATGCGAAAGTTTAGACGGATCTAATATGTTTGTTACTCAATCACGCCAAAACCGCTAAACGGATCTGTACGAAATTGGGCACAGAGATAGATTATAGTCTACTTTTCATCCAGTTTTATGTTCCTTTGGGATAAGAAAACACTTTTCACGCGAGCGAAGCCGGTGGCAGAAGTTGGTTAACTATAAATACAATAGAATTATACCATACATACTCAAAATAATAAACAAAAACATAAATAGGTTTACTTAAACATTAGTAGTAATGGCTAAATAATTGAAAAACATTAGCGCTGAGACGATATATACTATACTGCCAACTTCTTTCGGATATGCTTTATCGAACTTTAACTTTGATGGTTAACCGGTTGCTTGCCAAACTGATTTCCTGGGGAAGAGAGAGAGAGATTAAACCCATAACTAAACCTACGTGTTTTTTGCCGAATTCACTTAGGTACGCAATTACGTCGTTGAAGTGTTCAGCGTCCGCGTACTTAGAGGTTATATGAAACTCGAGTTAGAGCTTTGAGTTATAAGCGGTGGTCACTGGTCTGCCACTTCATGCACAACTCTTGAGACTTCCTTCTTCTTCAAACCTCGTTATCCAATGAATCAGTTCTCCTCTAAAAATATAAAAACACTTAATAAACATTTCAAAGAAGCGATTTATTTGCTTACTTGACACAAAAATATCATGCACCATATATCATTTGTGCTATGAGTTAAAAAATCATCACATTATTTTTAACCCCCGACGGAAAAAGAGGGGTGTTATAAGTTTGACGACACACGTCAGACTTATAACACCCCTCTTTTTGCTGTATATCTGTATCTGTGTGTCTGTGTATCTGTGTTTCTGTGTGTCTGTCTGTGGCACCATAGCGCCTCAACGGATGAACCGATTTTGATTTAGTTTTCTTTGTTTGAAAGGTGATTGTGTCGAGAGTGTTCTTAGCTATGTTTGAATAAAATCGGTTTAGCCGTTCAAAAGTTAAGTGCGTTTTACTGTTTGAATCGGGATGTTTTCGCAAGATAAATGTGTTTGGGGTTTTTTAAATTTTGAAATTTTACTTGTTATAATCTAACTTACACATAATCGGCAGGGTTATTACATATCTTTTGCAAGAGCAAAACGATAGCGATTTTAGCGCAATAATTGCTCTTCCATACAGAAGTATTAGAGTTTTTGGCGGTTTTTTTTTAAATAATTTCATTTGACAAACAGCGAGCGATTAGCAAACGGTTGTGTAGGACCTACCATACCTACACTGCAGGTGATTCCGACTTTTATAACATACAGCGTTTGATCGCTATCGTTTTGCTCTTGCAAAAGATACGTAATAAGCCTGCCGGTTTCATCAGAAATTTGTGATTGTAGGCTAACTATTCTTATGCAAGGCAACAATGTTTGCCCTAGTTTCTAAACTTATATTTAATTGCATTATGATATTCAAACAAACACCGCTATTGTTATTATATATTTCTTCAAGTAATTCATACGATGGTTACCCGGCTATTTGATCTAAGCGACATTTTGAGAAAGTTAAAGGAGAGAGGTTTAACGTTTTATTTTTCGGAAAAAGCAAATCATTAAAAAAATCTATTGAATGGATTTTAGTAAACTTAAAACAGTTTTCCTTAAATACATACAGCATCTTTCCTAGTTAATATTGCGAATATACAACCATTATTTTCTAAAATAAATGTCGCTTAACTCAATACGCGTTCAGTGTTTTATTTATGGAGTAAAGCAAAATGGCTCAAGTGGTTTGAATAGTCGTTGAAAGTAAATTAGTTCAAATGTTCAATCAATATGGAATAAAACATGACAAAATGGCATATACAACAAACCTCACAATAAATTACCTGAATCAAATGAGTCGAAGCAGCATGTAACATTGAACCAGACTAGTGCACCTTGATACAGACGACGATCGGTGCTCAACCCCACTCAAGTAAAATGCACTTTTGTTATCTTAAAATTAGAGAAAGGTTTTTAGGCTATTCGTCGAATACAACGCCAACATTGACAGATTTGATAATAAGTGATATTTATAAAAGCCAGGCCAATAATATTTTTTCTGATGACTCTGATGGCACCCACCGGGGGCCATGAAAAACCATGCCCTCCGACTTTTTGAGGGCCACCTCCAGGCCTAGGCGCCGTATGCGGCTCACCACCTGTGAGATCGCAGCCTTCGCCAGCAACGTTCCTCCCTGTATAAACTACCTCGGGCGGTGACCAGCGAAACGTCCGCGTAACACGTCAGGTCTACGCCCGGTTGGAGTTCGCCCCTCAGCACCCAGTCGTACCCGATGTCCCACGTGTCAATGGTGGAGGGCCCTGCCGAAAGCAGAACCGACTTTCTTCCAGGTCCATGACCTCTCTGTATAAGCAGCCGAAGAAGCGGGCAGCGACTATCTGCGCGAATAGCTTACCCACCCCATCTAGCAGCACTACGGGCCGCTACGCAGACGGCGAGCCCGCAGACGGCGAGCCCGCAGACGGCGAGCCCGCAGACGGCGAGCCCGCAGGGCGCCCCGCCTCCCTGAGCAGGACCTGACGACCAGATTTCCACAAAGTGGGCAACTGGACGCGCTCAATGCACGCTGTATCTCTCAGTCAGCGCTCTAGCTCCTTCAGAGCGAGGGCTAAAACGCGGCTATGGATCCGTTCTTGACCCTGAGCTACATCGCGGCCGGCCTCATCTCTGCCTGTGTTATCTCTGGGATGCTGATGGTGTCCTCCTCTGTAGACTTTGCGGACTATGTTCCACTCTCGCCGGGAAGAGAGCTGTGACTACCTCCTCCAGCAGCTCGGGTTGGAGACTCTCCGTTAGCGGCGCCGTGGCTTAAAGTTTTCCTCGAACCACTCGACAAGGGCACCCCCACGTATCCCCATCTAGATTCGTCAACATCTCCTCCAGGCTCACTTCTTCGCCTTGTCGACGGCCAGCTGCAGAGACTCTTTCACCGCGCGGTTCATCGCGCGCGACATCTCCGCCGGTGTACTTGACTTAAGATCCTATGTGTGTATAGCTAGGGCATAGGGCGTCTAAAGCAGTCCTCCAGCGCAGCGACTGGTTTTGAGCTTCACGCTTCGTCTCGCTCCATCCATCTGCATTTACGACGCTTGGTCTGGCGGTTGATCGGGCTTTCGTGGCATCTCTCCAACAATTCTTAATAATTTTTTTCTTTTATTTACGAAGAACATTTTTTTTACAAATAATTGTTGAATGTATCAACATACCAACACAAACCATCGCGGGTTTAACAGCGGTATGACAACGCGGCAACTCGGTGCCACAACATACTTTTAAATGACCATTAGGTATACACGTCATTAGAGATGGTCTCGGGCTTATATATTCCGAGGATGCGACGAAGACCTGGATTTGGCGTGAGGTGTCTTTTGTTATCTTCCACGTTTCGTATCCATAGAGCAGTACGGAGTTGACATTGGATCCGAAAATTTTGAATTTAACCCTCCGGGTCAGTTACCGCGATTGCCAAACAGGTCTCAGCTGTGCGAAGATAGCTCGTGATTTGGCAATCCGTGAAGTGATCTCACAGTGTGCCTCTTCAGTACCTCCAGTCTCCGTCGCGACACTTCCGAGTTAAGTGAATTTGTGGACGCGTGCCACTGCGTCTATGCCGATTAGAATCGGTGTCGCAGGTCGTTCAATTTTGTTCGCATGTCGGGGTGTGTATGACAGCAGGCACAGGTCATTTACATAGTCCAGGTCTTACAAGACGTTGGACAATCCCCATTCCATGCCGCGGCACCTGCTATCATATATGCGAAGCAATATTCAAGTACGAATATAAAGAGGAGGGGCAAAATAAGACAGCCCTGCCAGACCGACATCTGCGAGCACTGCGATGTCTTCAGAGAAGAGGCCGTCTTGAGTCACCTTGCAAAAATATTTCTTGTAGATGCTCTCCGATCCCCCCCGGTGGGTTCCCGCCTTGTCGAGGCGGGGGGGCTCAGTACAAGTTGTAACCGTTGCTTGGTCACCCACGGTGAAGCGAAGAGGAACCCGAGGAGGGGCCGCTCGTCAGGGCTTTTGCCGATTAAGCCTACGACGTAGGTAGCGGCCAACTAGTAGGTTGCGGTGCGCGTAGATGTCGGACATTCGCCTCCATCAAAAGGACGTTCGTAGTGTGCTGCACAACCTTGACGTAAACAAAGCTAGTGGCCCCGACGGGATTCCGACAATTGTTCTCAGAACCTGTGCGCCTGAACTGTCTCCGATCCTGACACGCCTGTTTCACCTTTCGTATGAGAAGGTAAAAGTGCCGAATGCTTGGAAGCAAGCTAACGTTCAGCCAACTACAGACCCATATCAATAACGTTCATCGTCTGCAAGAGTTTGGAACGAGTGCTCAACTCCAAGCTCCTGGCATACCTAAAAGCTAATGACATCCTCAGTTACCTCCAATATGGCTGCCGCCAAAATCGGTCAACTTGGGATCTTCTAGCGTATGCCATTCACATCTGGAGTGAGGCCATCGAGAGGCACGGGGAAGCGCTTGCCGTCTCTATCGACATCTCGAAGGCTTTTGACAGGGTCCGACTTGAAAGCCTTATTGTTGAGCTTCCTTCATTCGGTGTGCCCAGTTGTCTGTGCGATTGGATTGAAGACTTCCTGAGGGACCTGCCCATTCGAGTGGTTATTGATGGCCGCTCGTCTGACCTACTGGGTAATTGGGTATTAATGCCGTGGTCCCTCTGGGTTCGGAACTCTGAGCAATATTGTTTTTGCTGCACATAAATGATCTGCTGAAACCCGGCACTTTTGGGTATGCGGACGACAGCACTGTTGCTGAGAGATACCTACGTGTACGTGTCTCTCCGGTAGGCCGCGACTCTCCGAATGGGGCGATGCCAATCTGGTCAGGTTCAATGCTGCTAACCCAGACGTGTCTTTTTTCCGCTAAAAGGAGCCAATTCTACCCGGCTCCTTCTTGCCGAGCTGTGACCGTGCCGATAACTGACCATCTTGAGATTCTTGGCATAACGTTGACATCGACGCTCAATTTTGGTCCATTCATTGAGGCAAAAGCTCAGCTGGCTGCCAAAAATTTGGGGATCATCGCTAAGGTGAGACGGTACTTCACGCCAGAACAGTTGCTTAACTTATATCAAGTGCAAGTTCGATAATGCATGGAGTACTGCTCTCATCTCTGGGACGCACGGATCTGCCAAGTAACAGCTGGATGCACTTGATTCGATCGAAAGACGGGCTAAGAGGCTCATGGCAATGAAGTCCTGGTCGAATTTAGGCTCCAGAACCTCGCTTTTTATCCGTTGTATTTCAGGGAGTGTGCGTTGGAATTGCATGAACTAATTCCTCCTAGCCCGTTCATTTATCGGACTACAAGACGAACGGCGATGCGTCATCGGTACATAGTATTATCTCACCCATACGCACCAAACGTTTTGGGAATTCTTTTATTATGCGTACAGCAAAGGACTGGCATTCCCTGCCGGAGTCTGTATTGCCTGATAGCTACAACCTGGGAGTCTTTAAGTCAAGAGTGAATAGGGTTCTTCTAGGCAAGCGTGTTTCATCGTCGACCACATCTTCGCTTACCATCAGGTGAGATAGTGGTCAAGTGCAAGCAAAGTGCAAAATTGAACAGGGTGTTTAAAATATTTAAACAGCGTTACCTGTCATTAATGGGGAGGAGCTTATGGCTAAATAATAACAGCCGCACGGTTCGATCTTCAAGGTTAAGCAACGCTTGACGAGGTCGGTCCGTGGATGGGTGACCATTTCGACATACCGAGTTTCCTCCGTGCCTCGGAAAGCACGTTAAGCCGTCGGTCCCGGCTGGCATTTGAAGATCTTTGAGATTCGTTACGGGTAGTCAGAAGCTTGAGATCTGACACCAGTCTTGCCAAGGGGTATCGTGTTACCAGTTACTGGGTTGTGGAGGCCAGATCTTATCTTATCTTATCTTGTGGAGGGGCCGAGAAATAACTCGGACACTTCGACCCATTGGGATCTATTGTGGTCCCCTAGATACCTTACTCCACCCCAATCTCGTTGAAAACTCTTTTCATGAATTTTACAACGAGACTGGGAGATATGAGCCTATAGTCTTCTGGTCTTGGAAATCCAACCCCTAAGAGACTCATTCGCTTACCAGCCAGTGCATCGCATGTGCAAAGAAGGTGCTCCATGCGTTCCGTATGTTCCCCACACAACCTAGACATGGGTGACGCGGTTAGACCCATCTTCATGAGCATGTCGTTGGTTCCAAAGTGCCCAGTAAAGGCCCCAAGCAGGTAGCGGATTTTCCCCCTGCTCATGTTCCAAATGCATTCCCGGGCTTTGAACGTAGAACCTAGGAATTTCTTGGAGTGTTGTAGACCGGTGCTAGATTGCCAATGAGTTCGCTGTCTGTGATCTGCAAACTCCCTAAACGCGGCTTTTACGAGGCACGTCGAGATGCCTACACATGGTTCTGGACCCACAAAGTCATTTGCTGAGCCCTCTCTTGCCAGTTCATCTGCCATTTCGTTACCATGGATTCCTTTGTGCCCAGGGACCCACATCAGTCTTACCCTGTTGTGCTTCCCAAGCCTGTTTAGGGTTTGGACAGCATCCAGAATAAGTCCGGAGTCCACTTTGTAGGATGCCATGGCTTTGATTGCAGCCTGACTGTCACTAAGAATATATATGGATTTACCTCTGGTTCCTCTATCTATATTCTCTTGAGCACAGGTTATTATGGCATAAGTTTCCGCTTGGAATACAGTTGCCATTTTCCCTAGGCTTTTGCTACATTTGTAACCTTTTGCGTATATTCCCGCCCCTGTACCTGATTCCATTTTGGATCCATCAGTGTACCACACCAGACTGTCTTGTTCTGGTGGATCGATTCCCTTCGTCCAGTCCTCTATTGTAGGGATTTGGACCGTGAAAGACCTTTCAAACACAAACATAGTTTGCATTTTATCGGATAACATGCTTGTTACCCGATCCAGGCCTTCATTCCCGTCAAACTTTGTATGGTTGGTCCTTGGCTTAGAGGCATCCCATAGTCCAGCCACAGCAAGTCGATGCGTCTTCCTTGCCTCGAATTCAACCATCATATGCAGAGGAGGGATATTGAGGTATCTCTCAATCGCTGCCGTAGGTGTTGTCCTGAAAGCACCCGTGATGCCTAGACACACTGTTCTTTGTAATCTGGTGAGTGGCGCTTTGCACGAGGCAAGCTTTGTTCTGGTCCACCACACTATGCTGCCGTATGTGATAATAGGTATTATCACTGTCCGGTACAGCCATCGTATCACTTTGGGCTTTAACCCCCAAGTTTTACCGTAGGTGGAACGACACATGCCGAACACTCGTAGGGCTTTCGTCGTAATATTTTCCACATGAGTTTTCCACCTGAGTTCTCTATCAAGCGTTACACCCAGATATTTTACTTCGGTAGACCAGGGCAGCTTTATTCCATTGAGGGAAAGCTCTCCTAGGTTTCCTAATTGTCTCTTCCTCGTGAATGGAACAATGACTGCTTTGCTTGGGTTGATAGAGAGGTGGTTCTTTGTACACCATTCCTCTGTCATCCTCAATGCCTGTTGTAATAATCCAGAGACTATGTTCGGGAATTTACCATTAACCATTATAGCTATGTCATCTGCATAGCCTACTGTGTAGAATGGTCCAGTATTGAGCTTGGTAAGTAGCGAGTCTACTACCAAGCACCACAATAATGGTCACAGCACTCCACCCTGCGGACAACCTCTTGTTGTTTTTGCACTAAGTCTGTCTCCCATCAGTTCCGATCTGACTATTCTGCTTCTCAGCATATAGTCAATCCAGTTGCACGTGGTATCATTGATGCCATGTTCCTTTGCAGCGATGCGTATGGACTCAAATGTTGTCTTGTCGAAGGCTCCCTCTATGTCGAGGAAAGCCCCAACACAGATCTCTTGTCCCTCTAGCGCAGCCTCGGCTCGACTCGCAACATAGTGCAATGCCGTTTCTGTAGATTTGCCAGGGCTGTAGGCGCACTGTAGTTTATGTAGAGGGAAGATTTTAAGTGGTCCCTCTCTTAAGTACCTGTCTACCAGTTTCTCCAGAGCTTTTAAGAGAAAGGATGATAGACTAATTGGCCTGTAAGCTTTAGCTTCTTCGTAAGTCGTTCTACCTACCTTCGGTATAAAAGTGACTTTGACTTCCCTCCATGCCTTGGGTACGTACCCAAAGGCTATGCAGGCTCTGTAGAGCTTACTCAAATGAGGTATCAAAACAGATGCCCCTTCTTGCAATAGTATTGGGTAGATGCCATCCGGACCAGGGGATTTGAGAGGCTGGAAGCCCGCTATGGCAAGCTTCAGTTTATTTTCATCTACCACTTTCTTTGCCGTGAGCCAGTTATTTTTGGACGTGTGCCTTGTGAGCTCGTCCCTTGTGACTGGATCCTCTTCATCGCTGTCGCGCAGTATACATTCCGGGAAGTGAGTTCTAAACATCACGCCCAGAGTGTCCTGTCCAGTTTCCGTAAGATACCCATTCTCATCCTTTACAGATGATAGTGGGTTTGTCTTAGTCATGGACATCGCTTTGCACAACCTCATTCCATTTGGCAGAGCTTCGATGGAGGTGCAATGCTGCCGCCAACTAGTTCTTTTGGCCTTGCGTACCGCCGTCTTATACCTCGTCAGCATTCTATGATAGTCAGAGAAATCTTTCCTGACTTTTGCATCATTAAAGGCCTGTCGTGTTTCCTGACGTATTTTAGCTAGTTCAGGAGTCCACCATGGTACCTTTTTGCAAAAGGCCTTTTTCTCTGGGCAGTTATCTACCCATGCACCGATGGTGCCCACCTTGATCCTATCAGCTTCAAATTCTATATCTAGTATGGAATTGAGCTTACCTTTAGGGCTCCCTAGATTTACTTTTAGGTCCCTCCTGTACGAGTCCCAATTCGGTTTCTCCTTCGTCTAGTTTCGGCTTCTCCCGCCGTCCTAAACCTAAAGCATATATAATTATGGTCAGACAGAGAGATTTCGTCCGATACATGCCAATTCTCGATGTAAGCGCTGGCCTTGTTTGAAGCCAGTGTCAGGTCAATAACTTCAGTTCTCGCCGAGGTCCTGAAAGTAGGTTTATTGCCTGCGTTAAGGATTTGTAAAGAAGAGCTTACCACAAAGTCCAGCAAATCCTCCCCTCGTTTGTTGACATCTGAGCTGCCCCAAACGGCATGGTGTGCATTCGCATCGCAGCCAAGTATCAGGTCGAGGTTTTCTTGGTTGCCGTAGTCAACCAGTCTTCTGATTAGTGGTGTTACTGGTTCCTTTTGTTCATATGGGAGGTAAGCAGAGGCAAGGATAATTTTCCTTTTCTCTGTGCCCATCCCCACTTGGATCAGAGTTGTTGTGAGATCCCTGTAACAGAAAGTACGTAAGGGCATTGCCTCCATACCGCCC